>CP137667.1:9753916-10266161 GCA_037976565.1 Mesocentrotus franciscanus | reverse complement strand
AGGAGAACCATGATTACAAACCTGTATCCTGAAATTTGCGTAATAACGACAGATAACAAGTTTACCAAAAACGTGAAAGAAACATACAAATAATGAAGAACTACAGATTTTGCAGGAGTAATTACTTTTCCTCATTTTTCTTTTCTTTTTAGAACATACACCTTTAGAGAAAACAAATAAGGCCAGCAGCCTCATAGTAACAGTTTGTGTTGGATTGTTGGCTGGTGCTTGTTTTATCGTTATACCTTTAATCCTTGCTGTTCGTGTCTTTGGTGTATCTTGCTGTTTGAAGAAAAACAAAGGTAGAATTCCACTCTTTCCTAATTCGTCCGCTATTGCCACTGTGGCGTCAAGATAGTCAGATCGTTATCTTTAATTCGATCAGTACAAGTGAATAAACTTTCCCTGACAATTTTGAAAAGATTTAGATTTTTGATTTTGTAAAGATTCAGTTTAAATCAAAGCAATTACTTAGTTTGAGTTTGTTTATGATAATAATGATAATAATAATACACAACATTTATTAGGCGCTTATGGTTGTTTCTAAGGCACCATTGTCTGTCTACAAATTACCAACCAATAAATCTGCATATATAATAATAAACATGAGATCAAACATACAAAGAATAAGATGGTGTATGCACCTCCTTTGACCGACTCACAACTAAGAGTATTAGGCTAGTTATTCTGTCCTTCACCACGTTTGAATTCACAAAATAAAGGATTTGTTCAAGCAAAGGTAAAGTTATGAGCATCATTAATATAAACATCATTACTAGATATCCGGTAGGCTATATAAAACTTGCGTTCTTTAAATTTCAACCCCAATACATCTCCTCCTCACCACAGATGAACCACAAACAGGAACTACCGGCCAACCAATCCCTTACAAGAAGGGTATGTATCACTCAATACGGTTCTTCTTATCTGTTACTATTTCGTGAAGGAAAGAGCGATGGTTTCTAGTATAAATATTTGCTGGAAGTTAACTTTACATAAGTAAAATATAATTTCAATAATTTATTTTCATAGGAAATTAAAACTACTTCTATACCCTTCGATGTTTTCTGCACACATTCAGGAGGACGGTGATTAATTAGTGTACATCGAAGTGTCACATGAAACCACACGCCATCCCCAACCCATCCGCCCTGCTCGCATCGAAGAAACCCATATCGTCTATGCCTCTGTGGACCATGATGCCACGTCCAGACGCAGGAAGGACGGAACATTGCCACAACCTCCACTGCAACAATAGATTCACAGCAAGTGGATGACGATGGGTTAGTTTACATCGCCATCTCACATGACACCGGCCATCCTGGGAAACCTGCGCTTATTCCGAGCAGAGGAGGTGCTGTCTACGCCTCCCTACTTCAATGCCATGCAAGGCTTAAGGAGAAGGAAGACTCTCCGACTACCTCGACGACAACATAGGATTTTCAGCAAATAGATGACGATGGGTTCGTTTACATCAATCTTGCCCATGACCCGCAATCCTCCAAGATATGCACCTATACCCCAAAGGAAAAGGCCACCGACTACGCTTCCTTTAATTCCGAAGCCAAGTAGGTCAAGAAGATAACTGAGGGCCGACTATGACTATGCTGGTGACGACAAATGACTCCCATTAAATACTTTGGGATGGGCCACTTTACATCAATTTTGCCTAAGAAACAAACCAAGTATCCCATGTTTCTCTATTTCAACAGAAAATAAGAGATGACGTTAGGTAATGATGAAATCCTACATTGTTACCTGTACTAATTTGAGATTATAGTATTATTATTTTGCACTTCGATAACCACGTCTCAACTCAAATCAGTTTCGCTCATTGCTGCCCAACATATGCAACACCCTCCTTCTTTTGTCCGCACTTCTTTTCGATTGAATTTGTTATGAAGAACTTAAAACGCACCTCTTCATTAACTGAACTGTTTTGTTTCTTTAAAAAATGTTATCAATCAAATAATTCGTACATACATCATGATAACAATAATCATTCAAATCACTGCACAATAATTACAAAAAGGTAAAAACAGATGAAAAACGTCAAACAATACAGAAATAGCGGTTAACACCTCCTTTTCTACAGTGTATATCATAGGATATATAATCAAAATAATTCTTCCACGGGGGGACCATTTTTAATAGTGCATTCCTTAAATCTTCTTCTGTTTGCAATGTTAAGTTCTATGCATTTCGTATCACTGATAAAAGACGTTAGCCTACTTAAACATGGTTTTGTGTTTTTTGCAGTTTTGGATACAAATATATCTTTTAAACACTAGTAACGAATGATTTAATAAAATTATATTGGGCCCTTTCCAATCTTTGATGAATCCAAACACCGTTCTTTGCCTGTTGAGATCTTGAAACTTAACGTTAAATTTCTTGCCAATCTTATCAAAAAACTTATGTCCAAGCTAAGAACGACATTACAGTCATATAATATATGAACAGGTGTTTCTAAAGTTGAATTACAAAAGGTACAAATCTCTGAATCAAATAGTTTTATCTTGTACAATCTGTTATTAGTATGAAGTATGTTATATGACAGTTTGAATTGGAAAACTCTCATTTTACTTCAATTGTGCACTTGAAAGGTAGTGTATAGATTTTTGACCAGTCGTTCTCTTGAATATCAGAGGTGCTAGAAAATAATTGTTCACAAACTGGTCCTGCTATTACTTCAGAAAGAAAATCCTTGTACACTATTTTCGTCTTGGGTTTATATAGTTCAGATATCAAGAACTCTAATTGTGAGTTTTCCTCGCTTTCTCTAATAAAAAAACATTTGAAATACCAAGAGATCAAATACACATTTCCACTATTGCCATGTATTGTAAAAAAAATATTTGTTTTGAAAATAACTGAACCTTTACGTAAATGTATTTTTCCTAATTTGTTGTTTGTCTGTTTTGCCTTAAGCCTTAAAACCAA
The DNA here is from genome assembly GCA_037976565.1 of Mesocentrotus franciscanus. NCBI lineage: Eukaryota > Metazoa > Echinodermata > Echinoidea > Camarodonta > Strongylocentrotidae > Mesocentrotus > Mesocentrotus franciscanus. Next base: position 10,263,218 of record CP137667.1, on the reverse strand, counting down.
AACGTAAAAGGCAATGAGCAATATTTTATTGGATTTTGAGCTATATAAAAAACACACACAATTGTTTGTATGTATGTAACATGTAGCCATCGTTCAATTCTTAGCTATAGGGACAAATGATATTTGTATGCATTTGCATGCAAAATATAAGTAGCATTTTAAGGGTAGTTTAACAAGTTAAGGTATTTGTTATAGAGAACGTTATTGTAATCATGGCCACAACACACACTTTAAATAAATTGCACAACAATCATGTCAAGTTCGTAACAAATACCTAACAAACTAAGAATTATTCATTGGTTACTAAGATAATCGAGTAGCTACCCTTTCACCTTCAGGATCAAGTAAAATATTTATTGCGTAATGAATACAATTAGCATTAACTCCTGTGAATATCATTGTGTATCTTTCAAAAAACGTAAGCGTATAGTTTACCTAATAGTTGACGCCTTTGTCTATTAATGGTGATATGAATTTATGATGGTTTAAAATTGCCAAATTCATCTCCAAGTGTGATGAGCATTAAATTAACAATTATAGGCAGATAATGACAATATTCAAGCTTCGGTTCTTCTTTTTTCCTTTTATACACTTATGCTTTTACAAAATCTTTCGAACAATGTGCTAATTATTTTATTCCAAAAACGGCTTCTATATTTTCTAGAGAAAATGGGCTCTTACACGCAATCATTTGCGTTTCCGTAATCTTTATTGAATATATTTTTCTATTCCACAAATACGGTGTTGCACGCCTAAGATATGGAAGAGCTGAAACTTATATAACATTTTCGAAATCCTAAATTTTACATAATTTTATGATAATATTGTAACCATGGTGTTCCAGAAATTTTTTCGGCCTTAATTCAGAGTTATCTGATATGCGATCTATAACAGGAAATATATACATTGACTTGAAATTAATTAAACTAAAGGCAATTTCAATAACCCCTTGCGTCAATTAACGTGTTGTGCAAACATTACAATGAAATATTTCTGAACTGGATCTCTATACGTTGTAAAATTAGATATTGAAATTGCCCCACTTTTAATCTTTTTGGAGTCTTTGCGATCTTGACATGAAAAAGAACAATTTGCATTTTTATTTCAAAAAATTGTTGAATTATGAAGCATTCCTTCACGGTAATCCTCGTCCCAGCCCTTTCGCTTTTAAAAATACGTGCCTGAAAGTTGCTAGGCCTGTTCATATGCCATTTTTACCGTTGAAGACAGCATGTTTTTAATCTGCCATATTCATTGATTTGTTTTAGTATCATTGTTATGTATTCCTTTTTGATATTTTTTATTGCATGTTGCAGAAAAGTAGTTAATGTTTTAAGGCATATAATCATTGATACAAAAAGTGATGTTTTCTGCAGGATTTTCATTCAAATTTCAGTTTCCTCGGTGAAATCATGTTAGTACAATATTGGTAATGAAAGCACTCTTTCAAAGAAATTATAGCAGGTTGCTCCATGATGTGTGTGTGTTTGTGTGTGTACTGGTAGGTTATGCGTGTGTGGGTAAGGTTGCGTGTCCGGGTATATGTTCGTTTGTGTGTATGTATGTTATCTGTGTGTATGTATGCACATTATCCAGATTTCTCTCATAGAAAGCTTAAAAAACTATGTAATACAGAAGAAAATGCCAATTGTATACATGACGATGGCCGAAGTCATTTCTCAAATTTCTATAAAAATTATTATCATTATGATTTTATATCTTTTTTGTACAGTATCAAAATAAATTATTCTGGATGATAACCCCCCTCCCATAACTGATTTTCGGGACTAAACGCATTACCAGATACCTATTTAATACACCTGGGTAAAGAGGGACAAGTGTGGGCTAAACACATGTTTAGGATGTAAGCACCGACCGAGGAAAGATCGAATCTGGGATGTCCCGTATGAGAGTTAAAAGTCTTCACCAATTTACCACGGTGCTCCAAATAAATTTAGCACTAACAAGTCAACTAAAGTGCTGGCCATTGTCGGGACATTTTGGAAAGTTGATTTCCTCCAGTACAATACCAATCTCTACAAAATTCCATAGAGACTAGATTTAAGTACTACATGTATTTGGAAATACACAGAAAATACTTTTTTTTCATACAAAATTTTGTATGTTCAATAAAATATCTTCATAGTTTGTTAACATTAAATAGAATAGACTTTATTTGAAGGAAATCGGAGAAGCAGATTGTGACATGGCGAACGACATAGGATATGTTTCAATTCATGTGCACAATTCTTATTTGATATCATACGTAATATCACTGTGATAAAAACAAAAACTCTTTCACATGCATCCACAAAAAATGACCGACTTTGTATTTGCTGATCAGGATCTTTTTATATTTTTTATTGAGGAGATATAATAGCATGCTTTTCATGATTAATGTTGAGTTATACACGAAGGACAGCTGCTGAGTAGGAAAAGTGAAATTACTACTGTACAACGATGCAATGCTTGTCTTTAATTACGTCACAGTTGATGGACTGATTCGCTAGTTCTATGATCCCATAGATTGAGGGTGGGGCAAGGTATAAAACATTAAAATGTCTGATCATTATTCAATTTATTTCAAAGTTCCTCCTCTGAACTGTTTGTATGATTTTGTTTCCATCTTGTAGTTGGATTGCCTTTCAATTTCATTAACATGATCATGATAATAGATTACTTGCAGTATACTCAAAACACGGTGAGATGGAACTAAAAAGAGAACTGTAATTGCAAATAGATGTAATTGAAAGGAAATGAAAATTAAAGGATTACTTATACAGTCTAGAAATGAGAGGGCAGCGAAACTATTGATTGCACAGCGGCCAAGTGGACAAAAGTGGTATGAGTAACAGCCTTTAAATAGAAATCCGGTTATTTCGGTCATATGATCTGTGTTTCTATTAATAGACACTAATGGTATAGAATCAATAAATGAGGCCTGCTCTGCTAAGTTGCGAGAAAATAAAACTATTTTCGAGTGGTCTGCAACATAGGCCTACTAATTTGTTTTCCTCTTTAAAACACAATTCTAAAACCTGTAAATTATTATAATGTTTTTAAATATTTGTCGTGTTGTGTGCCGTAGTCATGAAGCTTTTCTTTATTGAGATGTTGATAAAACGCGTGATAATACCCCAATCATACAACTCTAAAAAGACTTGGGTAACAAAAAAGGATATACGCAAATTTAGGGTGTACACAAAATCAATGAATATCTGAGAGGAAATATAATTGGATGTGCATATTTATATATATCTTTATATTTTATATTTTTACTATGAACTTGAACGAATTTTTAATTTATATCATGTAATGTTTGATTTCACATGTATTATTGTATTTTAATATTTTTATCAAATTGTAAAGAGTCACACAATTCAGACTTCAGGCTGTGAGATGATTTTGAATAAAACAAACCATTTATGATAATTTATCCAATATTTGTTTAAATTTTACCCAATAAACGTGTATCGAACCTTCTTTGAATCAACATGACAGGTACAATTTTACTCTTTTTAGAGTGTGGAGCCCCAACTTTGCGCCATAATTGGAAAGATTGTAGCACCCGAGGAGTACACACATGAACATTTCTTATATTACGTAGATGTGCTATGGTCTAGTGGATACGGCATCGGACTGCGGATCACATGGTTTGCGGTTCCAGTCCCGGTGCCGCAATAATGTCCTTTTGCAAGACACTAATCTATAATTCTACTCTCCACCCAGGTGTTAAATGGGTACCCGATAGGATGCGAACTTTAATGTGGTTGGATTGACATGTGTGCGCTCGTGACTCCTGGCCGGAATACTCCCTAGGGAGCGGATTGTATGCACCATAATGTGCGGATGAGCATTTAAATCCACTGATCGGGGTAATAATGATTACAATGTAAAGCGCCCAGAATCGTATTATCAAGCGCTATATATACTACATATCCCGCCTACTAAGAATCTTGCAATCTGATTGGTCTAAACGAGGTCACATGATCAATGATAGATTAGTACTATCACCCTGCGATAGTACTTTTGTACAGTAATTTTTTGCTGCTGCCGCACTTGCCCATTGAATAAGCATAGCAAAGTAGGTTACGCGAAATGATATCGATATCTACCGATATCTGCTGAAGCTAAACTGTCTGCAGAATCAGAACGCCGCGAGCGAAAACCTAGTTCTTTTAATTATGTAAAATACACTTTAAATAGACCTTATTGCCGATGTGGGATATAAAACAAATATTAACCTCCTTTACTCGGGCAATGGATACAAACTATCATCGCCTCGGTGATCTGGGCTACTATCATCCTCGCCTGCGGCTCGTGATGATAGTAGCCCCGATCGATCACCTCGGCGATGATAGTTTGTACCATTACCCTCGTAGTCGGTTAATATTTGCTTACCATATACTATAATAATGTGACTATTATTATAAACACTTGTAAAATTGGACAGTGGTACATCTCACGAGATTTGTTGTCTTCTTCGGTTTTAGCCAAGAGCGAACTCCTGTTTTAGAGTACTGCTATATCACAGGCGAACTAAGCGTACACCACCGACCCGTGCCCCATTTGAAAAATATGTTTCACTTACCGTTCACTAGAAAATATGTGACCTCTATTACCATTGTCGACCAAATAGTCATTTAAATTTTATTTTATTATTTATTTATTCATTATAATTATTATGATTATTATCATGTTTTTTTTTCTTTTTCGGGGTGATATTTATAAATTTGGGTATGTTAAATATTACCGAAAATGTTATAACCCTTTCCTTCTTTGTTCGGAATTAAATTGCGCTTCCTAAAAATAGATCCGGCCCTCTGCTATTCTACCGTTAAAGCTGCAAATTTGGACATTATATGACAGTGTATATATGGGATTCATTATCAAAGTTGCTGTGCATTTGAAATTACGAACATGGGGTTTGTTAAAGGAATGATTCTGTTATGGGCTCTTCTTAGGCCTACATTTGGAAACGTGTAATATGTCTGAATGTTTTAGTTTAAGTGTACATGCAGTTCCAAATAAATTAATTTTGATACTCTGGTACTATGAGGCATATATTTCACATGTAATATGTGTTCTACTGTTTCCTCCGTAAATTCAGATTATATTCATATTTTTGTCTTGTGCTCACTTTTATACAGATATTAAAACATAAATATCAAAGTTCGTGATTTGTCTGCTTGTCTTTAATTTGTCTGCTATTATTCACTTAATTCATTAATTCATTGCATGATTCAATACAAACATATTTTGACGAGACAGCACATTCAGCATGATGCTGTATTTTTGTGATGTAATCAATATAATATCGTAATTTAATGAATTTCAGACTCGAATAGAATATACACGACACTTGAGAACGAACAACGAAACGTCGTTCCCATACAGTATAATTGCGATAGTCCTTTAGTGTAGCAGGTTTATATCATTAAAACACTTAAAGGTAGTGTATCCCTTTTGCAGCCAACATCAAACTCTGTAGAACTTTGCAGGGTTTATGAATATGTCACGACCGTATGTCCTATCTGTGAAATTTAAACGTTAGCAGTGTTCTAGTATTCAAATTATGCAAGGAAACCCGTTTACTTTCTAGACTTCACTGTCAGACACTATCGAGTGACTGACCGACTTCATTTTTTTCTTCGGTAATAAAATACATAAAATGAGCTGTAAAGGGTACATGAGCATTTGTCTACATCAATAACACACTTCTTGTAATGGCCAAAATTAAACTGATTGAATCTTTGCGCAGCACAAAACGTACGACCATTCGGTACAAGTTAATAAAAATCAAACTGCAATCCCTAAATCCGATTCGACAACTAATGGTCGTTATTTTCTCAAAAAGACATTTCCAAGCCCTTTTGTTTTGAGGGAAGATCTAAAATAGTATCATCTTTCAACTGCCGTTGGAATTTAACTTTGTCATTTTTTTTGGCCTGCAAATGGGACAGAGTACCTTTAAAGCCGCTCTGCACTAGTTCGGCCAGGAGGGATTACAGGGATTAGCGTGGTCACTGACAGGTGTTTATCTGATCAGCTCAGCTCTCAATTAACAAAAGAAAAAGAGGATCATGGGGGACCAATGGGCACCGCTTAGGCATTGTTTTCTATATAGAGGGAGCAAGTAGCTACAAGTAGTACAGTGGGGCTTTAAGCTACAATAATTATACCTGAAAATACACACATATCGAATATCATAACCTATTTCAAGAGAGATAACTGTTATAGCTATATTAGATAATGACAAATATAATATCATTAAAGATTTGATTATTATCTGACCTACAAGCCAGGGTAATAATATGCAAACTTTGTTTTGAAGCGCATGAGGACGCTATATCACAATGTGACATGGGCTATACAAGAACGGTTCATTATCAGTGTTAAAAATTGATATTAATATTATTGTTATTAGTATTATTTTCATTATTATCACCATTATTTTGTTATTATTATTATCATTATCTAATCTAAAATGTTAATAGCTCGAATATAGAACACGCCATTATTTATAATACTGAAGACTCATATATTCACTGATTCTAGCTTTTAGACCATCATAATTATATTTGATTAAATTCGTCCCATTGTTCATTAAAACTCTCTCCCTAATTACAGTTGCATTAAATTTAACATTTAGACAAGCTGAGCTACCCTTCCATGAAAAGAAACTTGCATTACTATAACAAAACAAACAAACGTGGCCCTTTTTTATTTTCACAAGATGACTATGATAATGTGAACAGCTCGTAGCTTTCGAGCCGCTTATTATAGTTTCATTTTTTTCGCACGGTATCATTTTCATCTGTTTAAGAAATCTCCCCTATGAAACCTTTTCTGAACTTTGTGTTCGACTTCAAATCATTTTTGTAACCGGAGAGTGTGGCATTATTTTTATATACTCTTGACAGATTTAGTGGAGTACGTATCAACGCAATTACAAGTATCAGGTTCTTTTTTGTTGAGGAAATCAGGCGGCTGAAAAAGTATGATTTTTATATTTCCGTTATGAGAAAAAAGGAAAAAAAATAGACAAAGGAATTTAGATTAAAAGAGTGATAAAAGATAGTTACAGTACAATACATGTACCAGTATTTATATCTAAATGTTTCACGGTGAGAGCAAACTGCGATGGATTTGCCAGGACAACAATATTGACTTTTCGATCAGAGAACTGTTGAACTGGGTCCTCTGACATTATCTTGAGGCGACAATTGCTCCTGTGTTAATTTTGTCAAAGTTAAAGGATTGGGTTTATAATGGTCGCTTAATTTAGACGACTGTTCCCTTCAGAAAGTTTGGCGCCTATGTATATGGGAAGGTTGTCAAATGCCAGTTTAATCAAAGAATATCCCACACCAGACGGTTTCTCTTGTGTAGGTTTATCGTTGCGATTCGGTTTCATGTCATTTTTTGGATTAGGGTTAGGGTCCGGGTAACTAGGCCAGCCCTGAAGTTAGGAGTTCTGCTTCTGTATGAGCTTTTTTAAAGCTTTAGTCACTGCCCCATTTTTAGCATTTAAAAGTTTCGCGTCACCAAATCTCAAATTAATTGACAGATTGTTTTCCTTCACTCTTACATATAAACATAGGAGTACGGGTACATTTTTGCGTGACAGCCGACGCCTCTTGCTCGAATATATATTACTCGTATCCGGTTTCTGAATGTTGCGAGTGATTGAAGTGAGCGAGCAAAACAGATTTGTCATCAGTATTATACCATAAAACTTTATTTTGTTCGGGCACCCCGTATATGAGGACATTCGGTCATCTCTTTCCCATGAATCCTGGTTTTCCTTTGCGACCTAGCGAAGCGAGCGAGGAAAAAGACACTATATTATCTGTAAAATTGTATTTCCTGATCAAAATACTCCAGTTAATATTCGGGCACTTGCTTTTTCTGATACTTTGTTTTCATAAAGTTGATTTTACTCCATGCAGATTGCTTGTATATTTGTAACATCACTGAGTTTCTCTCGCGGCCTCCCGTGCGGCACTGCGGTTAAAAAAACGCTGGTGTAGGATAATGGTCAGGGAGCAACTTTCTCCGGAACATATTTCTGTCGTACAAATTAAAATATACGATTTGGATCTTGATGATTTATTTAAAAAAATCCTTCACAAGTAGCCATTCATTCATTAAGCGGCCACTGTTGATTAATGGAAACAATGATGAATATTCCCTCAAATGATTAATGTCAGTGGCGTAATGAGCAAAAACGTTTGGGGGCTAGCAGACAAAAATCCGCATCACCCCACTCTTACATGCAGGCCCCGCTGAACGTTTTTCAAAGTGGGTGGGGGGAGGCTAAAGTATTTACGATCAGGTAGAGCGTATAGTGTAAATTGGCGCGGGGTCTAGGGGCAAAGCCCCGGCAGGGGTCAAGGCCGGGGCAGAGTCCCCGGAAGCTCAGGGGGTATTGTCATTTAATTACGGTCAGATGAGCATATTTTGATACCATATTCATGCCACTCAGGGGCGGATCAAGCTTTTTGCCAACTCGGGGGGTGACCAAATGACGATGCGACGATGCGGAGCATCGTCCACGAGCCGCGAAGCGGCGAGGTGATTTTTTTGTGTGTGGCTATTTTGAACCCCCGTAATTAAGTGATGTTTTCCTGGCATCTACTAACACAATGGAGACCATAAAAAGCAGTGCATGATAACGTCTTTTTAAATCAAGTAACAGTTTAAACAGTTTGACCCAATGACGATGCGGAGCATCGTCCACGAGCCGCATAGCGGCGAAGCGATTTTGTTGTTGTTGCTATTTTGAACCCCCCGGCCCGTAAGTGATGTTTTCCTGGCATCTACTAACACAATGGAGACCATAGAAAGCAGTGCATGATAACGTCTTTTAAATCAAGTAACAGTTTAAACAGTTTGACCCAATGACGTTGCAGAGCATCGTCCACGAGCCGCGTAGCGGCGAGGCGATTTTGGGGCTATTTTGAACCCCCGTAAGTGATGTTTTCCTGGCATCTACTAACACAATGGAGACCATAAAAAGCAGTGCATGATAACGTCTTTTTAAATCAAGTAACTTTTTTAACAGTATCTGTTTGACCCAATGACGATGCAGAGCATCGTCCACGAGCCACGTAGCGGCGAGGCGATTTTTTTTGTTGCTATTTTGAACCCCCCGGCCCGTAAGTGATGTTTTCCTGGCATCTACTAACACAATGGAGGCCATAAAAAGCAGTGCATGATAACGTCTTTTAAATCAAGTAACAGTTTAATACACAGTTATATCCAGAGTTATAATGTGTTTGGTTAAGTTACCAGGGGGGTGTTTGATAAAGCTGTTCGTAAAGTTACGCATGACTTTACGAACGACTTGAATATGAAGTGCCAGAAAGGATGCCCAAAGTTTTTCCTGATGTTTTAACAAAGTGTGACTATATTTCCAATAATCTCAATTAAATTATGGCAAAAATATACTTTGCATTAAAATGTTTGTTATAATAAGAATGTTAATCTACATCTGCACAGTTCAACTTTAGTTGATGCAGTTAAAAATGATTGAGCATCCCATTTGGCTTTTCATATTTAAGTCATTCGTAAAGTCATGCGTAACATTACGAACAGCTTTATGAAACACCCCCCAGATGAGTTGAATATCTTCTCACAATATTTGCACTTGAAAAGTTTCTCTCCAGTGTGCGTTTTTTTTCGTTTTTTTTTTTTGGCGGCCCAAGGGGAGATTTAAACCCCTAACCCCCGTAGAACCGCGCCTGACACTGGCCGGTCACTAATTGGCGTGGGGTCCAGGGGGCTGAGCCTCCTGAAACTCAGGGATTTGGGGCATTTTATAACGGTCATTGAGCATTCAGGGGCCCGCCGTAGGCCCCCTGGTGGGGTCGAGGGGGCGGAGCCCCCGGAAGCTCAGGGGTTTTAGGCATTTAATTACGGTCAGATGAGCATATTTTGATACCCTATTTGTGACACTGGCAGGTCACTAATTGGCGTGGGGTCCAGGGGCGGAGCCCCGGAAGCTCAGGGTTTTAGGCAATAAATTACTGTCAGATGAGTATCCAGGGGCCTGACTTAGGGCCATTGGTTGGGTCCAGGGTTTTAGGCGTTTAATTACGGTCAGATGAGCATATTTTGATACCTTATTTGTGACACTGGCGACACTAATTGGCGTGGGGTCCAGGGGCGGGGTCCAGGGGGCGGAGCCCCCAGAAGCTCAGGGTTTTAGGCATTTTATAACGGTCAGATAAGCATTCAGGGGCCCGCCTTAGGCCGCTGGTGGGGTCAAGGGGCAGAGCCACCGGAAGTTCAGGGTTTTAGGCATTAAATTACGGTCAGATGAGCATCTAGGGGCCGTTTTAGGGCCCTAGGTGGGGTCCAGAGGGCAGAGCCCTGGAAGCTCAGGGTTTTAGGCATTTAATTACGGTCAGATGAGCATATTTTGATACCTTATTTGTGACACTGGCAGGTCACTAATTGGCGTAGGGTCCAGGGGCGGAGCCCCGGAAGCTCAGGGTTTTAGGCATTAAATTACCGTCAGATGAGCATTCAGGGGCCCGCCTTAGGGCCTTAGGTGGAATCCAGGGGACAGAGCCCCCGGAAGCTCAGGGTTTTAGGCATTTAATCACGGTCAGATGAGCATATTTTGATACCTCATTATTTTGTGACACTGGCAGGTCACTATTCTTTCTTTCTTTCTCTCTTTCTTTCTAATTCTCTTTAGTATACTTTTTCCAAAAAGTGGGGGGCGGAGCTCGAGGCCCGGAGCCCCGTCGTTCGGCGGGCCCTGCCATGTAGGCCTCTAAATAAGCATATTTCTTGCCTGACTGTAAATTAGGAATTTGTAATTTTCCAACAAACGCATAAAAAGTATAATTTACTAAAAAGTGAGGAAAATCTCGGAAAATTATGTCATTTCAGCAACATTTGTAAATCACCGGTATCGAATTAGAAATGAACCACGTTTATTTCATTGTGACACTAGCAGGACACTAATTGGCTCCCCATCAGTACGCCAGTGGCCCCCGATCTACACCTTGTTGGCGGAAAAATCGCAACTGATCTCCCTTACCTATCTTCTTTCTCTCTTTCTTTCCTTACCTTTCCCTCCCCCTTCCCTTTCCCTTCCCTTCCTTCTCTCTTTTAGGTTTGCTGGGGGAGGCAAGGGCCTTTCGCCCCCTGATCCACATGTTGTTGGCGATATTAATCGCAACTGATCTCCCTTCTTTTCACCCTTTTCTTTTCTTCTTCCTCTTTTTGTTCCCTTTTAGCTCTCCTCTTTCCATTTCCTTCTCTCTTTTTTTTGGCCGGGAGGCAGGGCCTTTGGCCCCCGATCCACAACTTGTTGGCGGAAAATTGCAACTGATATCCCCCTTCTTTTCTTTTCTTCTTCCTCTTTTTTCCTTCCCTTTATCTCCTCTTTTCCTTTTTTCTTTCCCTTTCCTTCCTTCTCTCTTATTTTGATGGGTGGGGGGAACAGCCTGGGAGGCAAGGCCATTCGCCCCCCTGTCCCCGATCTCCTTCTCTTTCCCCATTTTTTTTTTCTTCCTCTTCTTTCTTTCCTTTCTCTCCTCTTTCCCTTTCCCTTCTTTTCCTTCTCTCTCTCTCTCTCTCTTTTCTTCTTTTCTTTAAGGGAGGCAAATCGGCCCCTGGATCCGCACCTGTGGAACATTCCCTCCGGAAATGACACTCCTCGCCACATCCAAAACAAACCTTGGGCGCAGGCGACTGCGCATTCCCCCGCGTACCGCCTAGAGCTGCCGCCGGATCTTCTCTAAGCTCTTCTCTAGGCCGGACATACGGGTATCCAGACTTTTCGCTAAACTGGATATACGGTTATCTATTAGTGTTACTGTTAGTGGCCACTTAGGCCCATTAGTGACTATAAAAAACATATGCTCTTCCTGGCTCTTCCTATGGAATTGAAAATAAGTCATGGTTTGATTTTATTTGGGGGCTAGCGCCCCCAACCCCCACCAGTACGCCAGTGATTAATGTGATAGTCAAGAGTGAAGTTTCGATTGGAGGTTTCAATCTGACATTTCAAGCTAGGCGCACAGCACTGTAATTGTATTATACAGTATACGTTTCAGTATATTTTATCTTGTTTCCAGAAAAATAAATTTCCAGCACTTCCTTAAGTTTCTTTCCAAGTTTTGTGCATACTTAAGCATCATATTGCATTTGTGTGTCAAACCAAGAATGTGAATTACTTACAGATTAATCGCGACGAAATCAACATTCAGGAGGATGAAGTCTCGTCTTCTACTTTTTATCTGTCTTTTAACTATTATATGCAGAAACGGTGAGTTGATGATCATTGAGATAGTAATCATTGCTTTACTTTTTTATCAAGTATGTACGTTTACCTACACAAGACTGATATCTCTATAGCATTATCCTTTTTTTCTGCTGAACCCGGCAACAGTAGCAAAAGCAACAACAGCAGCAGCAACATTTGCTTTCATGTGTCTCCGCTCTCCAAAACTTTTATGTTTAGTCATTTTGAAATATTTTGGTTCATGAGCCTTTTGTATGATATCGATGAAAAAAATTGTGGAAATTCCAAAATGCAAAACTTAAAAGGGTCGAAATTATGATAATAACAATAATGATAATATTGACGGTGTTAATAACAATCATATCAATGATTTAGAAACATTAAAAAGGTCGGCGCTAATGCGCTTTCATAGCCATACTTTGAGCCGTAACTCCGGCGTGGAGTTACCCTACTAAAATATACCCCAATTCAAGGAAATACGTATCAATTGTTTAAATAAGGGCCGTATTTTAAAAGTCCCCATGTTTCTTACCTGTTTCGTGTCAATTTTCTAATATTTTTCTAAGTATTTTCCGGAAAAACGTTGACATTAGTATACACTTTCTCACAGGTTTCACGGCAAACCGCTGCACACCGCTGCACAATACTTAACATGTGTAAGCCAATGGTGCCTGAAGTTATCTACCGTAATATGAGGATCTGAGTTGCCAATTTAAGTATATTGAAAATGTATTAAATAGAGTGGTCTTATTCGTTATTATTACGTTGGTGGGGGGAGGGGGCAGGTGCGGTTCAAGGAGTGGGCCTTGCCCCCACAAAAAAATAAAAGAAAGAGAGAGAGAGGGAAGGAAAAGAAGGAAAGAGAGAGAAAGGGAAGGATAAAAAGAGAAAGAAAAGTTAAGAAGGGGGATATCAGTTGCGATTACACCGCCAACAAGTTTCGGATCGGGAGGGGACCCCCGCGAAAAAAATAAAGAGGGAGAAAGAGAAGGAAAGAAAGGGAAAGAGGAAAGGAAAGAAAGAAGAGGAAGAAGAAAGAAACGGGGGCGATGGGGCCTTGCCTCCTTCCCCCTCAGCCAAAAAGAGAGAGAGAATTAAGAAAGGAAAGGGAAAGAAAAAGGAAAAGAGGAAATAAAGGAAGGACAAAAGAGGAAGAAGAAAAGAAAAGAAGGGGTATCAGTTGAGATTATACCGCCAACAAGTTTTGGATCGGGGGCAAAGGTCCTTGACTCTCCCTTACACCACCACCCCTTTGCTAAAAGATAAAAGAGGGAGAGAGAGAGAGAGAGAGAAAGAAAGGAAGGGAAAGAGGAAAGGGAAAGAAAGAAAGAAGAGTAAAAGAAAAGAAACGGGGGGGGGGGGCGATAAGGCCGTGCCTCCCAGTCTGTTGCCTCCCCTCCCCTCGCCACTAAAAAAATGCGAATGATAACTACAACATTTAAAGGCACCGAGTCAATTATAGTGCTATATAGAGTTTGGTTTTTGTTTGTGTACTGATTTGTTTGCGGCACACTTTCATATCCTGGAAGTGCGCCACGGCTTATCGGTCTATTGAAATGTGACACCTCTCACTTCTTTTATTTTTGATGGAGACCAGTTGCGTAGGGGGGTGATCTATTCATTAATCCCCTAAACATTAAGTAAGGATCTACGCCACTGATGGCGACCACAAGGCCATCCATACAAATTAACACATAATGAAGGTTCTTTTTTAATGCTGCAGAGAGATAAGTATTTTCTCTATGAACTTGTTTAATGGAAGAACAATAAATAATATTCAAAACATAAATACTATAGCGATATAATGATGAGGGAGATGATTTAAGTCATACTTTGTTCTATTTTAGTTTATCAAATGTTCATCCAAGGTACGCCTCACATTGCATTATTTCGAGTGAAAATTACAAGAGCTCTTTACCGTGTCCGACTGAAATTGCAGTTTTCTTTTCTTTTTATTTAATACAGAGCCTGTCTTAAGCGAGCCCACCCCAAGGCTACGCCAATCACATTTCCTTACTTTTTCTCGACCATGATACGTCCGACTGAAATTATATATATTTTTCTCTCTTCGGGGTAATGTCGCTATTCGTAATACGAGAAGAGGGTCGCTATTCATAAAAGAATGAAAGAATGAAAAAGAAATAAGCAATTAAGAAAATTAACAAAAAAAGAAAAAAAGCCTACTTGGTCTACTTAAAGATACTATGTCCCTTTTGCAGACAACATCAAATTCTGTAGAACTTTGCAGGAATTATGAATATGTCATGTATGTCCTATCTGTGAAATTTAAATGTTAGCAGTGTCCTAATATTCAAATTATGCAAGGAAACCCGTTTACTTGCTAGACTTCACTGTCAGACACTATTGAGTGACTGACTGGCTTTTTCATCTTTGGTAATAACATACATAAAATGAGCTGTAAAGGGTACATGAGCATTTGTCTACATCAATAACCCACTTCTTGTAATGGCCAAAATTAAACTGATTGAATCTTTGCGCAGCATAAAACGTACGACCATTCGGTACAATGGTCTGAAAAATCAGACTATTACTTACTGGCTCTATAGCTCCTAAGTCGATTCGACAACTAATAGTCGTTATTTTCCCACTTAAAGACATTTTCAAGCCCCCTTTTATTTAGGGAAGTTCTAAATTAGTATTGTCTTTCAAATGCCATTGGAATTTAACCTTTTCATTTTTTTGGCCTGCAAATGGGACATAGTACCTTTAATGTCTCAGTGGTGTAGCCTGGATAAGATCAGTCGGGGGCAGGGTGGTGGGGCAAGATTTCCCACAAGGAGGAGAAATTAAGATTATATTTGTTTATGTTTTACTTTCTTTTTCGTAACCACAGGAGCGGGGGATGTCTCTATATAATTATCAAAGATAAAGACAAATATTCAGGGCCGTGTGTCGCCCCCCCCAGCTGCGCCATAGCTGTGTCCTCCATCCAATATTTCCTTTTGTAATTAGCATTTTGTCTATTGCTTAAGCTAATTTTTATGAATAGCCTATACTGAATAATAGCAGTCCTTATGAATATTGAGCAGACCACGGCCCCCACCCACCCATCGACATAACAATAACGAATAAGACCACTCTGTAATCAAGACCATCCATTTTGTTTAATACTTTTTCACTTCCCTTTCCTTTCCCTATTTTCTCTCGCTTTTTTTAGTGGCGAGGGGGGGGGGAGGGGGGAGGCAACAGACTGGGAGGCACGGCCTTATCGCCCCCCGTTTCTTTTCTTTTACTCTTCTTTCTTTCTTTCCCTTTCCTCTTTCCCTTCCTTTCCTTCTCTCTCTCGCTCTTCCTCTTTTATTTTTTTAGCAAAGGGGTGGTGGTGTAGGGAGAGGCAAGAACCTTTGCCCCCATCAAAACTTGTTGGCGTTATAATCTCAACGGATATCCCCCTTCTTTTCTTTTCTTCTTCTTTTTTTTGTCCTTCCCTTTATTTCCTCTTTTCCTTTTTTCTTTCCCTTTTCTTTCTTAATTCTCTCTCTTTTTTTTTTGGGGAGGAGGGGGAGGCAAGGCCCTGTCGCCCCTGTTTCTTTTTTTTCCTCTTCTTTCTTTCCCTTTCCTCTTTCCCTTCCTTTCTTTCTCTCTCTTTCTCTCCCTCTTTTATTTTTTTAGCAAAGGGGTGGGGGTGTAAGGGACAGTCAAGGACCTTTTACCCCGATCCAAAACTTGTTGGCGGTATAATCTCAACTGATATCCCCTTCTTTTCTTTTCTTCTTCCTCTTTTGTCCTTCCCTTTTTCTTTCCCTTTCCTTTCTTAATTCTCTCTCTCTTTTTTTTGTGGCTGAGGGGGGAGGCAAGGCCCCATCGCCCCCGTTTCTTTTCTTCTTCCTCTTCTTTCTTTCCCTTTCCTCTTTCCCTTTCTTTCCTTCTCTTTCTCCCTCTTTAATTTTTTTAGCGGGGTCCTCCCGATCCGAAACTTGTTGGCGGTGTAATCGCAACTGATATCCCCCTTAACTTTTCTTCTTCCTCTTTTTATCCTTCCCTTTCTCTCCTCTTTCCCTTCTTTTCCTTCCTTCTCTCTTTCTCTCTCCCTCTCTCTTTCTTTTATTTATTTATTTATTTATTTATTTATTTTATTTTATTTATTTATTTATTTTTTTTTTGGGGCAAGGCCCACTCCCTTGAACCGCACCTCCCCCCCCTCTCCCCCCACCAACGTAATAACAACGAATAAGACCACTCTGTAATGAAGATTATTCCATTTTATTTAATACATTTTCTATATACTTAAATTGGCAACTCAGATCCTCATATTACGGTAGATAACGTCAGGCACCATTGGCTTACACATGTTAAGTATTGTGCAGCGGTGTGCAGCGGTTTGCTGTGAAACCTGTGAGAGAGTGTATACTAATGTCAACGTTTTTCCGGAAAATACTTAGAAAAATATTAGAAAATGGACACGAAACAGGTAAGAAACATGGGGACTTTTAAACTACGGCCCTTATTTAAACAATTGATACGTATTTCCTTGAATTGGGGTATATTTTATTAGGGTAACTCCACGCCGGAGTTACGGGTCAAAGTATGGCTATGAAAGCGCATTAGCGCCAAAAGGTCTACATTGCACATTTCAAGATCCTTGTTCGAATGCGTTCCTTAAAATCCTCTTTATAAATTGTAATGTGCTTGCAGGTTGCCATGGGAATATAGAAGTTTCCATAGGAGCAGTGGATACCATCCCTGTAGCTGGAGAGAATTTTACTCTTGTTTGCACCCATTCACCCATGGTCATCAATCGCGTTACATGGCGAGATGGGAGTAGCTCCGTGCTAGCATCACTTGACTGCAAGCCAGGTCTCTGCTGGGAAAATGTGCCAAGGTCCCACAAATTCGATTTGGTGGTCAACGATAGTAGTATACATTTAACCATCAAAAATTTGACAGCAGAAGACAGCGGGAATTACCAATGCTCCGTGCAAACTAAAGATGGAGATGGTGTTGCTTCTATCACGGTGGCAGTACTTGAGCAAGGTAGGCGATCAAACATTGTTTGATTTGGTAAATTCAGGAGTCTTTTGAACATTTATTTGGTTTTTAAGATACTGAAATTCTATTCACAATACGGAGGCATATTTATGATTTCTACGTCGTATGATATACTATCTACTTATAGGGGCTGGCTAATTTCATAAGAATTTAAGCCGTTGAGTTGTACATATCAAAACGTTCGTAGCTAAATGGACCCTATCGGAATTAAAGAAAATGCATCAATCATGCTTTGTGCACACAAGAGATTACATATCCCGTATTTCTGTGCAGCCGGTATCGTTCCACCACTGTGCATTGTATTAAGCTCGTGGACCGTGACAGAGTTATCAAACTGAATCATCTCACCAAAAATTTTCGCTCTGCAAAGATGTGATGGTCTTACATCTTGGAGACGCGAGGGGGTGTAGTAACATTGACCAATCAAAATGAGTCTTATATGGTTGGAAAGATAAAATTACATAGAAAAAAAAAATTTTCTCAAAATTAGAAGAGGGCGGTATGCCAAATTGTGACATGGTATTAAAGCTCTGTCGCCCGACCCGTTGATTTTACACAAAACACGAGCTGAAAATAACTGTAAATTGACTACTTAAAAAAATAAAACACAATAGTAAATCATAATAAAATTGTAATTTGTTTGCTTTACTAGAAAGAACATAGTCTTTGTCGTATTATACTAGTCAATCAAGGCAAAATATGTGGTAATTTTAGCAGAATGGAGATGGATGTAAAAAAAAAGACGTGTTTTTCACGTCATTCTTAATAGAACATTTTTTGCTAATAAAACAAGTACTGCTCAGTTACCCAAACGTTTTGATATGAATGATGGGTATTTTGGGAATTATTATATTTTTGTTAAACCAGATTGATTTAGTTCATGTCTTGTGTGTAGGCACGTGAGTATTCCTTGTCCTATCATCTCATTATTATCAGAAAGTATTGGTATGTAAATATAAGTAATGACAAATTCATAAGATCTTGATTGTGTGATCGTGAAGTAAAACTTTAAACTGGCCCTTTTACAAAGGATGATTTACATCTGTAATCATTTTTACGAACAGGATTTACTAATGATTTTGGAATAACTGAAAGTATACCTCATTCTAATTTTTCTTTATTAATTCGGGTTGAAATTTACATATAAATTGTCTTGTCATTAATGAACATCAGGAACATACGAGCAAAATATATTGTTATCAAGATTTACATGGTTCATATAAAATTCACTTTAAGAAATATAAACATGATTTACATCTCCTATTTTAGTGAATAAATGAATGGCTCTTTATTGCTGGTTAGGCAAATATGGGGTATGACATCCTTTCAAAATCTCTGTTTCCCCCTTTGTTTTTTAAAGACTATACTGTACAGTTTACTTCCAATATTTAAATAATCAACTTTTAGCTCGGCCGACATACAGTGTACCTGTCTATATACAGTTTTTCTTATTTTCGACCCGATATAGGTTGCACTGATTAGATTCAAATGTCAGATTTCTTGTCTTTATTCAGTGGTCTCGTCCCTGATGGGAGTCCTCATGTTTATTTTTGTAAGTCCTTATTTTTATTAATCGAACTATAACTATATAATTTCTGTATACTACTTGAACAATATTATAATACAGAATATTCGAACCAATCTACTAAGTGCCCTAACTTACATAGTGATTCCACATGACACATTCGTTGTATTTGTCCATCGTATGATCATCCTGTTTTATTTTGTAATTGTTTAATTATTTTAAATATTTTCTGCCTTGTAGGCCTACTGTCGCGTGTAATCAGGCATTAGCGTAGGCTTGCGTGTTTCTTTTCACATGCTTCCTATTGTAATATAAAATATATGACATAAACAAAACCAACTTCTAGCTCCGCCAAACAACGTATCCATCCTTGGCGACCATGTTGTAACCACGACTGCGGGTGTAGAGACTATCGCCACATGCATAGTTCGTGGCGCTAGACCTCCTGCAACACTAGACTGGATCATTCCGGATACTCTACAAGTGTCACTTGGGAAACAGGTCAATGTGGCAAGAGGTGATTCCTATGTGTCATTGCGAAATGCTAGGGTGACACCATCTAGGAATGATCATGGAGTGAGTCTTCACTGTCAAGTCTCTCATCCTGAACTTCAAAGGGTTCTTGAAACTGCGGTTCGTCTTGATGTCCAAGGTTAGTTTTCGTAGATATTATAAGTTATGGAGAACTAATAATAACAAAATAAAGAAAGATTTTATTCTGTAACCTAATGGCATAATCATTGGTGATACTGCGGATCACTATTGAACATAATTCGCAGGTAGAAACAAATTTTGTGACTTTTCTTCACAACAAGGTATGTGGCTTTCGAATGAGATGTGACAGGTATTCGCATATTGAAATAAGCAGAGGCGGAATATTTCTTCAAGTTCTTCGTGAAAAAGAAAAGAAAACAAAATCGAAAGGCACATGTAGAAAATGAGTGCAAGAACGCCAAAGCCTCCCAAATTATACTTCTAGAACTGCTCCTGGAAAAAGGCAAGTACAGTCATTTATATTTAAAATAATATACCTTCGTCCTCCTTCCCGAGACGACACCTTAACATTTAACAAATGAAAGAAATAATAACAGCAACACAAACAACACCAAAACCTAACTTGTACCATCCCACTGTATTTCTGCATGTATATAGCACCACCAACTTCTCTGCAGATCTCCACACCATCAAGACCCATCATAGAGGACGGAAACGGCATCCAGTCAGTCATCGTCTTTCAAAATACTCTGACATCCATCACTTGCATAAGCTCTGGATCTCGTCCAGAAGCTAATGTCTCGTGGACGCTTGATACTGCAGACAGCTCTGTTAATACAACCTCTTCTGTCATCCATAATCCCGATGATGACAGCTTATACGACACCGAGGGTACCCTGCAGATTTTACCAGAGAGACGCCATCACAATCAGACTTTTCGTTGCCTTGCTAGTTTTGGAACGAGCCGGCGTTACATAGAAGTGTTGTTGCTTGTTTATGGTATGTAATACTAGTATCGTATGTCGTCTTGGCCAATTTCTTGATATATCATATTTAATATACACTGCTTGTAATGTAAGGCCTCTCCAAACCATTACACATTTAAAGAGCAAAAGTACAGACCAGAATGTACTATAAAGAAACGTAAAGCGATTACCAGAGAAAAAAATTATTGACACATCCAAGAGAGATAATGTATTTGCTGTTATTTTATTTAGAACTTATCAATGTATTTTTTTTTAAATCTGTGTCTCATTAAATTTATTCAACTTAAGCATCTTGACTCACATCTTCCTAAAATGAATGTTACACATACACTCCAAGTCATATACGTATTTTTTTCTCTCTAACATATCTGTATCCCAATTATACAATCTAAATATCTTTCACTTTCAAGGACCACCAGATCTTCCCAAACTGAATGGCACCCAATCACTACAGGCTGGGGTACCTGCATCAGTGACCTGCACTTCCAACAACGGATACCCAGCACCTCTGGTTAACTGGCTCCTTGGATCTAAGAATGTCACCAAAGAATCTACACTTGACGTCACATCACAACCGGGCGGTCGCATCGAAGCAAAAAGTAACCTGACTTTCACGCCGGCGCAGGAGGATCATGAGAGAGCAATTTTCTGCGAAGTTATTCAACCGGCACTTCATCCTACCTGGTCAAGGAAAGTTACGGAAACTCTTTATATATCCTGTAAGTTTAACCCCGCATCAACACCCCTCAAAAATGTTTGATAAAATTATCAGAACATGATTATTATTTTGTATTTTGTATTCCTTTGGCAGGAGCATATGCGTTCAAGGAAAGAAAAATCATTGATTATTGTATTAGGGGTGATCAAGAGTCTTGCCGTCAATTATTATGGCTATGATCGTAATAAAACGAGAACCCTTTGACTTTAATAATTGCAGTTTATTCCAGATCGCATTTCTTCTTCTTCTTTCTCTGACATCATTGAAGGGTAATGAAATTATTTACCTCATTTTCTACTAGAATAGATCTCTTTTAATCTTTTTGCTGTGACAAACTATCTACATTTGATATACCACACGCTATACCCCCGTCACATTCTCCTCCTTTCTCTCTCTCTCAAACACACACACACACACACACATCACTAACTCCCTTTCTCTCTCTCTCTCTCTCTCACACACACACACACACACACACAAACACACCACTATCTCCCTCTCTCTCTCTCCTATCTCTATAACAACGATTATCTTTGGTATTGTATTATGCTGCCTTATTTCTACATTTCCCTTATTTGCAACATGCAGATTCGCCCGTCATCATCCAATATCATATTCGCCGACATATAACTATTAATGGAAGCGTCGTGGCAACATTCACATGTATTTCTCGTGCAAGACCCCCAGCTTATCTCTTTCAGTGGGTTTACAACGAAACAAGTTTGGACAACGGAACGCGATATTTGATTGTCCACAGTTCGGTCCAGAATGAAGAGACTGTAACTTCGACTAGGCTGATTATTAGCGATGTACAGGAGATTGATAATGGCAGTTATGAATGCTTGGCTAAAACAGATTATGGTGACGGCATTGCAGTCATCAACTTTACATTTTCCCGTACGTACACTTGTCATGTATCTGATGTTAATGCACAATCCTGAAGTAATCTATAATCGATATTAGGCTCCGGTATTTAATATGATAATGGTGATATTGAAATGAAACAATATGATAAATGTAAACTCGAAGGATACTTTGTAAGCCTGCAAAAAATCTGCTGACTATTAACTTCATCGACATTAATGTTCTTGATTAACATGTAAACGATTGTCAATTTTATTGTTTATTGCGAACGATGAAAATAAAGTTTTGTTTTTGAAATGCTGTTATGCACATTCTCATTCAATACATTTATATGATAACTGATATTATGGCAGGTTACAAACCCTGACCATCTTAGTCCTCACTTATCCAAGTTATCATTCCTGGGTCCCATCTATAAATCATTCTACACGTCCTGACCTTAGCTCTAGTACGACGCTGTTTAATGTTCCTCTAACATACAACACAGCTGGTGATTTTGCTTTCCAGGCATGTGCTCCTTCACGATTAATTATTGTTTCCCCTTTTTGAATGTCATTAATAAAGTCTCAAGTGTCTCCTTTTAATCACTGATGAACAATAACATTATGTTTGTTTCACATTTTGTAAAGGTAAAACAATGTGAAACTAATTATTGTATTGAATTCCTACAGATCCAGACCCACCTTCTGGTTTCGAGGTAGACCAAAGTCAGACGACATCATCGTCTCTCTTCGTTGCTTGGCAACCCGGATTCGATGGCGGCAGTTTGCAGACAGTCACGCTTAAGTACTGTACACATGACAGCACAGTGAAGGACCAGGACTGTGGCATTGTCAGCCATTTAAAAACCACAAATCATCAATTAAGAGGACTAAACTCATTCACATGGTATCGTTTGGTTCTCTGGGCAATTAACGATGCTGGAAGAAGTAGTATCCAAGAAACAGTGGCATCAACAGCACGTAAGATAAATTCTCCTTAAGGAAAATAAATTTGATTATCAGTTTCTCGTCCGGATTTCTCGAAAGTAAGGGGGAGACGACTCGATGTGATTTGAAATTCAATATATTCCCTCTCCATTAAAATGCTATTGGGTCAAATAAAAGACAAATATTTATCAGTTGCTTCATTTAATATGTACATGCACTCCAAGGACTGTATGAAACAAATTGGAATTGCATTCTTCTCAATGATTTTGTTTTGTGACTGTCTAGTTATCCTCAAATTGTTATAAGATCATACGGTCATAAGATTCAATGCTTATTAATGATGAATCCAAAATCAACAATTAACAATTTCCATTTGAATAATAAACAATTTTTTTTAAATAGTGACACCACAACTATTAATTGTAGAAACAAGTAATCTTAAATTGAAGATAGACAATAATTATTGATCTCACTGTTTAATTTAGTACTTTTTTCAGGGGCTGTGGATGTAAACATAAGCGAGATCGTAACCAATTAGAATGGTAGAGCCGTAGTAACATATTAAATAATGATAAAGCAACGCATATACATCTGAATAAGAATTAACTTATTCGGGTACTAAGAAACCTCATCCCAGATATATTCTTAACATTTGCCATCATCGAAAGGAAAATTGAAAAAGAGGACATCGGTGCTTCATATTTGTTTTGATGATCCATCAATATTCTGATCATTCTGCACATAATATGCTGTGCATTGTGCGGTCGTTGTTTAATACGTTGTTGTACGAATAGAAATTGAAATTATTACTTTAAAAGGAAAGAAGAAATTCACAAAATGTCAGCCCGCAACTTATACAACGTATACTTCATTATTCTACCTTTCTTCACAGCATTATCGCCCAAGCATTATGGTAAGAGTGATGTTTGTTTTTATTTAATGGTTATATTTATTAAAAAATCTGACTCGCAGCAGCAAAGCTGAATTTTACATTGGTTTAAACAAATAAAAACAAAATACATACAGCAATACAAAAACAATACTCTTCAAAACATATTAAATATGGTAAAGGTGATCGATTTTTAACATTACTAATATAATAAAGTTGTCTCATTTATCGAAGGAAGAAAACGCGAGGGTAGATTTCATTTAGAAGAGAAAGAAAAAAGTTTTAAGGGTAAAAAAGGGTCAAATTTCAAAAGGTCAAGTGAAAGAACAAGGAAGATGAACAAAGAGAAGGGAAAAACTGAATGTAGAAAACTAGTACAGATGAAAAATAAGTGTGACCCTGTAATTTGACTGACAATATGAAATAATGAGTGTATGGTACACTTCGTCTGTACCCTTTGCCTAATTTGTTAGTTGTCAGAAAAACTGTAGTTTTCTCAAGGATTTACATCATTCTATCTTTTTCCAGCTTGAAAACTGTAGATTTCAAATGTTAGCACTTCTACAGATGATTAGCACAACCACTATCAGCACTAGCACCACCACCACAATCACCACCACCACCAATAATACAACTACTACTTTTCAAAGTGCATCACGAGTTACGGATAGAGACACCTTGTCCAGTGAACGGCCCTTTGAAAGCAAATTAAATATGTTGATGTAAACATGGCGACTCTTTCCTGAAGAACAGCTTGTCATTTTATAAAAATGTAAGCTTGTAAAAATCGTATTAATCAATCTCGAAAATCGAATCCGATGCTTATCAAAACAATTCTAGGGCTGAGAATAACGTACCATCCCCAAAACATCTACAACCACTCCCTCACTGCAAAAAGTCTTTCTCCCCCTCATCCCCCCGTTTCCCTCTCTCCCCCCTCCATCTTTAATTTCCTTGCGTTTCTTCAATCACAGGCTTAAAGATCACTTTCTCCGAGAAGACAAGGACACTCCAATTTTCTGAGAGCAAGGGCAATAGGTATGGAGACGAACTGTGCTTCATCCTGGGAAACACGACTGGTGGAGTTAATTGTGATTCCGTTGACTGCATCAACACAGGAATTGACCTCATGGTGTCCCCTGGTGTTGATCCAGTAGTTTTAACTTCAGGTAGAGGCCTATGCAGCGAAAGAGGTGATATTTTAGGCGAATTTCTCTCTTATACGTTGTTAAGGTTAATCATTGTCTTTTTTATAACTGAAACATACCACACATTCAATAGAATGACTAAGTTATGATCGGTCTGCAAAAAGTTTTATTTCCCAGTTTCAATACGTGGATACTTTAAAATCATTGCTCGTCAGCAGAGACCAGAAGGAGAGCTCTTAAATTTATATAGATCAACTTAATTTGCGCAGAGACTTATCATGGAAGAAAAAGTTACCACAATCGTTAAACCTCTCTCAGCAAGGCAATAGTGTTTCTAACATCTTTATGCTAAGACAAATTGAAAATGGGCTACGAAGTTGTTTCGTCTGCTATCATGGAATGCTGTTTCTTCAAGATCACAATCCCAGGTGAACCATGATTACAATTCTGTATTCTGAAATTTGCTTAATAACGACAGATAACAAGTTTACCAAAAAACGTGAGAGAAACATACAAATAATGACGAACTACAGATTTTGCAGGAGTAATTACTTTTCCTCTATTTTTCTTGTATTTTTAGAACACATACCTTTAGAGAAAACAATTAAGGCCAGCAGCCTCCTGGTAACAGTTTGTGTTGGATTGTTGGCTGGTGCTTGTTTTATCGTGATACCTTTAATCCTTGCTGTTCGTGTCTTTGGTGTATCTTGCTGTTTGAAGAAAAACAAAGGTAGAATTCCACCCTTTCCCTAATTCGTCCGCTATTGCCACTGTGGCGTCAAGATAGTCAGATCGTTATCTTTAATTCGATCAGTACAAGTGTATAAACTATCCCCTGATAATTTTGAAAATATATAGATTTTTGATTTTGTAAAGATTCCAGTTTAAATTAAAGCAATTACTTAGTTTGAGTTTGTTTATAATAAAAATGATAATAATAATACACAACATTTATTAGGCGCTTATGGTTGTTTCTAAGCGCACCATTGTCTGTCTACAAATTACCAACCAATAAATCTGCATATATAAAATAATACAAATGAGATCAAACATAAGATCAAACATACAAAGAATAAGATGGTGTGCACCTCCTTTGACCGACTCACAACTAAAAGTATTAGGCTAGTTATTCTGTCCTCCATCACGTTTGAATACACAAAATAAGGGATTTGTTCAAGCAAAGGTAAAGTTAGGAGCATCATTAATAGAAAACATCATTACTAGATATCCGGTAGGCTATATAAAACTTGCATTCTTTAAATTTCAACCATCTTACCAACTATCTCCTCCCTCACCACAGATGAACCAGAAACAGGAACTACCGGCCAACCAATCCCTACACGAAGGGTATGTATCACTCAATACAATTCTTTTTATCTGTTACTATCTCGTGAAGGAAAGAGTGATAGTTTCTAGTATGAATATGTGCAGGAAGTTAACTTTTACATAAGTAAAATATAATTTCAAATTTTAATTTTGCTTTTGCTTATGGTGTAGTCTAGACTACAAGATTTCTCCTCGAATAAAGGCAAGTGGCGAATGAAAAGGCAAGATTTTACTAATGCACTAATATATCTGAGCGGCGATCAATGAAATCCTTGATACTGCCAACTGATTTTTCTTTAAATTGAGAACAAGGTGAGAGAGGGAAAGAAGGCAACTTTAAAACAAATTTTCCCAGGAAATTAAACCTACTTCTATATCCTTCGATGTTTTCTGCACACATTCAGGAGGACGGTGATGAATTAGTGTACATCGAAGTGTCACATGAAACTACACGCACTCCCCAAACCATCCGCCCTGCTCTCACCGAAGAAACCCCTACCGTCTATGCCTCTGTGGACCATGATGCCATGTCCAGACGCAAGAAGGAACGGGACATTGCCACAACCTCAACGGCAACAATAGATTCACAGCATGTGGATGACGATGGGTTAATTTACATTGCCATCTCACATGACACCAGCCATCCGCGGAAACATGCGCCTATTCCGAGCAGAGGAGGTGCTGTCTACGCCTCCCTTAACTTTAATGCCATGGAAAGGCTTAAGGAGAACGACGACTCTCCGATTACCTCGACGACGACATAGGATTTTCAGCAAATATATGACGATGGGCTCGTTTACATCAATCTTGCCCATGACACAAGTTATCCTCCAAAAAATGCTCCTACCCCAAAGGGAAAAGGCCATCGACTACGCTTCCTTTAATTCCGAAGCCATGGCACAGCTCAAGGAGAATAACTGAGGGCTGACTATGACTATTAAAGGACTTCCAGCAAATACTTTGGGATGGGCTACTTTACATCAATTTTGCCTAAGAAAGAAACCAAGTATCCCTTTTTTTATCCCTCTCTTTCAACAGAAAATAAGAGATGACCTCAATATGACTTTAGGTAATAATGTAATCCTACATTGTTACTTGTAATAATTTGAGATTATAGTCCAAACATGATTGTGCACTCCTTCAATTACCACGTGTCAACTCAAATCAATTTCGCTCATTAGAGCCCAACGTATGGAACATCCTTCTTCTGTTATGAAGAACTTAAAAACCCACCTCTTCATTAACTGAATCTTGTTTTTTCTTTTAAAACTTTTATTAATCAAGTAATTCGTACATTCATCATGATAACACTAATCATAAAAATCACTGCACAATAATTACAAAAAGTAAAAACAGATGAAAAACGTCAAACAATACGGAAATAGTGGGTAACACTTCCGTTTCTATAGTGAATACCATAGGATATATAATCCAAATAATTCTTCCACAGGGGACCATTTCTTATAGTGCATTCCTTCAATCTTCTACTGTTTTGCAATGTTAATTTCTTTGCATTTTGTATCACTGATAAAAGACGTTAGCCCACTTAAACATGGTTTTGTGTTTTTTGCAGTCTTGAATATAAATATATCTTTTAAACATTAGTAACAAATGATTTATTAACATTATATTGGGCCCTTTCCAATCTTTGATGAATCCAAACACCGTTCTTTTCCTACTGAGATCTTCAAACTTAACGTTAAATTTCTTGCCAATCTTATCAACAAATTTCTGTCCAAGCTTAGAAGCAATATCACAGTCATAAAATATATGAACAGGTGTTTTTAAAGTTGAATTATAAATGGTACAAATCTCTGACTCAAATAATTTCATCTTGTACAATCTGTTATTAGTATAAAGCATGTTATGTGACAGTTTGAATTGGAAAACTCTCATTTTTACTTCAATTGTGCACTTGAAAGGTAGTGTATAGATTTGTGACCAGTCGTTCTCTTGAATATCAAAGGTGCTAGAAAATATTTGTTCATAAACTGGTCTTGCTATTACTTCAGAAAGAAAACCCTTGTACACTATTTTCGACTTGGGTTTATATAGTTCAGATATCAATAACTCTAATTGTGACTGCTCCTCGCTTTCTCTATTCAAAAACATTTGAAATACCAAGAGATCAAATTCACATTTCCACTCTCTTTTCACAGAGTTCACTATTGCCATGTATTGTGAAAAAACCCTTTACGTAAATGTATTTTCCTTAATTTGTTGTTTGTGTGTTTTGCTTTAAGCCTCAAAAACTAAAACGTAAAAAGGCAATTAACAATATTGGATTGGATTTTGAGCTATATAAAAAACAACAACACACAATTGCATGCATGTATGTAACATGTAACCATCGTTAAATTCTTGACTATAGGGACAAAATGATATTTATATGCATTGCATGCATAATATATGTAACAATTATTATATGTAACAATTATTGTAACCATGACCGCAACACACACTTTAAAATAATTGCACAACAATCATGTCAAGTTCGTAAAAAATACCTAAAAAACTAAGAATAATTCATTGGTTACTTAGATAATCGAGTAATTACCCTTTCACCTTCAGGATCAAGTGAAATATTTATTGTGTAATGAATAAAAATAGCATTAATTCCTGTGAATATCATTGTATATCTTTAAAAAAACATAAGCATATAGTTACCTAGTAGTCGATGTATTGTTTTTAATGAATGATGCTATGAACTAATGATGGCTTAAAATTGCCCAATTCATTTCCGAGTGTGATAAGCTTTATATTAAAAATTATAGGCAGATAATGACAATAGTCAATCTTCGGTTCTTCTTTTTTTCCTTTTATACAATTATGCTATTAAAAAATCTTTCGAACAATGAGCTAATTTGTTTTTATGTAAATTATTAAGAAAACGGCTTTTATATTTTCTTGAGAAATTGGGCTCTTACACGCAAATTGTTTGCGTTTCCGTAATCTTTATTTTAAATAGTTTTCTATTCCACAAATACGGTGTTGCAGGCCTAAGATATGGGAGAGCTGAATCTTATATAACATTTTCGAAATCCTAATTTGGACATAATTTTATGATAATATTGTAACCATGGTGATCGAGAATTTTTTTCGGCCTTAATTCAGAGTTTCCTGATACGTGATCTATGAAAGGAAAGATATATATTGACTTGAAATAAATTAACCTAAAGGCAATTTCAATAACCCCTTTCGTCAATTAACGTGATGTGCAAACATTACAATGACATATTTCTGAACTGGATTTCTTTAGGTAGTAAAATTAGATATTGAAATTGCCCACTTTTTTTTTAATCTTTGAGGTCTTGACATGAAAAAAACAAGTTGAATTATGAAGCGTTCCTCCACAGCAATCCTCGTTCCAGCCCTTTCGCTTTTAAAAATTTGTGCCTGCAAGTTGCAAGGCCTGTTCATACGCCATTTTTACCGTTGAAGGCAGCAAGTTTTATCGCCATATTCATGGATTTGTTTTAATATCATTGTTATGTATTCTTTTTTATATTGTTTCTTGTATGTTGCAGAAAAAGTAGCTAATGTTTTAAGGCATATAACTAATGATACAAAAGTGATGTTTTTCGCTGGATTTTCATTCAAATTTCAGATTCCTCGGTGAAATCATATTATACAATATTGGTAATAAAATCACTCTATTACAAAATGTTTTGCAGGCTGCTCCATGATGTGTGCGTGTGTGTTCGTGTGTGAACGGGTAAGTTGTGCGTGTGTGGGTATGTGTTCGTGTATGTATAATTATGTTGTGTGTGTGTGTGTGTGTATGCACATTATCCAGATTTCTCTCATAGAAAGCTTAAAAAGCTGTTAAACAGAAGAAAATGCCAATGGCATACATGACGATGGCCATAGTAATTTCTCAAATTTCTTTAAAGATTATTAATATTATTATTATTTTGTTTTTGTTTTGTGTGTACAGTATCAAAATACATTATTATTTTGGATGATAACTCCCCCCCCCCCCCCCCATAACCCCAAATAAGCCCCTCCAATAACTGGTTTTCGGGATTAAACGTATTTGGACATTTTCCTGAACGGGGGCAAATGGCACCTCATCATCATTAATATCATCATCACAGTTCGTCAATGGTAATATAACCGCTATATTTTGGATACGATATCAGCTAGGTCTAACCTAATTCTATTTTCATATACTGATTATAAAAGCGTGTTCTTGCTTTGTGAATCATACTGTCTTTTGAATTAATGGCTCAGCTTCTTAAGGCCGCTACATAGTATAGGCGTATAGTATAAATAAAGTAGCGCTCACACATATACGTGACACATACACAAACACACACACAGACAGATATAACTATATATTAATGACAGTGACCAAAGCTGCATGGAACTTTCACTTTCGTCTTCTTCGAGATTCTGTAAAGTGATATTCATTGTGGTTTGTCTTGATCGAGGCTATTGTTTTTGTGCAATGAACCTTAATCTTGGAAGTGTTCTTTCAAAACCTTCAATACAGAATATCAAAATCGAAATGGATTGCAAGGGAACATTTTCCAGGATTTGACACCTGGTTTAACATAGATGAGAATTAAATGACTGAATACCGTGGATTAGAATGGAGACCTCTCACCAAATATTCATCTTTTAACACTCGTCATTCTTCTCGCATGTTAGTTTGTAGGTCATTTATCTTTTCCAGTTATATGGCACTATTTTGTTTTCAATCAATAGACCGATTTACTAACATATTCAAGTTTATGGATGTTTCTTTCCTGGGAACCTAGTTGAAGAGTTATTCCAATAACCTGTTATTAATAAATGAACTACAATACTTGGAATCCAGCTTGCATACATTACTTGTTGCTATGTCGGGTAGGCCTCGGACAATCTTTCAGGTTTTCAAGAACAACCTTTGTTTGAAAAGTATGTATACAATTTGAATATGTTAATAAACCGGTCTGTTTCGTCTATTCCATTTTAATTTGTAATCCAAAAAGTCATGTTATGCTGTTCGGTTGGCTTAGACTTCTACGCTTTTGATTATTGAGAACCTTTATAGAGATAATAGATAAAAGGCAGATATTTGCATTATTTAGTTGGTGTAGGCGATATGAAGCTTTAAAGCTTTATGTCTATTCTTAACGATAAACATTGCACGAACATGTTTTATTGAGGGGCGTAACCAGGATTTTTTTTCAACGGCTATTAAGGTAGGAGGGGTGTTGGGGTGGAGAAATTGTGTAATTGCTACTGTCTTATAAAAAACCTAAAATTATCCGCAAATAACAACCTCTCTATGTCATCAAAATACACCTCGAAATTCGCTTATTATATGTTGATAGTATCAATAGAAAGCTCATTTGAACACGCATATGGAAAATGCGCTAAATATATCAAATATACTACTACTACTACTATAGTATAGTATTTATTTTATTCTTCATAAAAACATATATACAATACAGAGTAGAAACAAGTTTAAATTTGAAATACATAAATACATGTAGAAAGGTAACATAACAGATAATTAGAATACAATAAAAATAACAGAAAATAGGTTCAGAAAGAAAATTTATGTCCAATGAACTACTCTTTTCCTTCTTCTTCTTCTTTTTCTTCTTCTGCTTCTTGTTGTTGTGAGTATTATTATTTTTATTTATATAATTACACTATTATAATTATTATCATTATTATTGTTATTATTATTATTATTATTATTATTATTATTATCATTATCACATATGTAGATATAACCTAAATTTCAGGCTGCCGATGTGACGTAACGGCGTCCATATCAATAGACCATGACATGATTCCAGTGACGGGGAATGACATCACACTAACCTGCATGTACTCTCCCATTCACCAACATCGGAAGATAACATGGGAAGACAATACAAACAACTTGCTAGCTTCTCAGTCCTGTACTACAGACGGCTGCCAGAAAAACGTACCACGTCCACCCAAGTATTACATCACAGGAGATATCTGTAGCGGTAACCTCACCATTATGAATTTGACACGAGCTGATGGCAGGGGCTATCGATGTATCGTACAAATTGGCGATGGCATTGGAAGTTCCACTGTCAATTTGACAATTTTACCAACAGGTAAGATTTGAATCTACAGGCAATTGGTATAAGGAAACGTGACACGACACTGACATTCATCTAAGATTGTAATACCGCAACTACTATTCCTCCTCCTCCTACTACTACTACTACTACTACTACTACTACTACTTCTATTATTACTAGGATAATAACAATTAGGTATAATTTCTCCAGGGTAGATACATCAATATCAATACCAATGATGCTCTTCCTAAGGGCCCTTCAATTATTATCATCCTAGCATTGCAAGATACCTACTTAATACTCCTGGGTTGAGAGGGACAAATGTGGGTTAAACACATGTTTAGGATGTAAGTACCGACCGAGGAAATATTGAATCTGGGATGTCCCGTATGAGTGTCAAAATTCTTCACCAATATACCACAGTGCTCCAAATAGATTTAGCACTAACTAGTCAACCCAAGTGTTGGCCATCGTCGGGAAATTTTTGAAAAGTTGATTTCCTTCAGTACAATACCAATGTGTACAAAATTCCATAGAGACTAGATACAAGTACTACATGTATTTTGAAATACACAGAAAATACAGTTTTTTTCTTACATAATTGTTTATATTCAATAAAACATCTTCATAGTTTGTTAACATTGAATATAATTGACTTTATTTATTTCACATGCTTAGACTTTTACAGAAAACGGACATCATAACAAAATGGAGGATATTACTTCTGTAAACATTATTATAAACATTGCGATAGTTTATTTGCATTATTGACAATTGAATAAATTAGGCAGTTTGAACATCATTGAAGGTGAGGCTTTTTCTATGTGACATGTCAAAATGACAATGGGGAAGTCGTCAGGAATAGGAAATTCAAAGTCTCTTGAAATAACTAATTCAAGATAATAGGTTACATGCCCACAAAAACAACACACAGTACATGTATACTTTCAAAGTA
Source organism: Mesocentrotus franciscanus (assembly GCA_037976565.1). Lineage (NCBI taxonomy): Eukaryota > Metazoa > Echinodermata > Echinoidea > Camarodonta > Strongylocentrotidae > Mesocentrotus > Mesocentrotus franciscanus. Next base: position 10,230,052 of record CP137667.1, on the reverse strand, counting down.
ACAGCAATCAGCACATGATTAAATGTTTTTGGAGTGGTACTTAAGAAAATCTTTATTATTTTGATTTCTATGATTGATTTGTATTTTCGTGAGGATTAAAAAAGGTTGTACGTACAAATCAATTTTTGGTTTTGGTTTTGAAACGTTTTGAGAAAGCGTCATCTCACACGAAACCCATCACATAGCGTATGGGATTGCAAAAAAAATCTAAGGCAGCACATCCCCAGACCCCTACTTATTTCAACAATATCTGGATACGGCTCAGTATGTATTAGTTAATATATATAAACGTTGCTTTTAAAGGTACTATGTCCCATTTGCAGGCCCCAAAAATGAAAAGGTTAAATTCCAACAGCATTTGAAAGACAATACTAATTTAGAACTCCCCCCCCCCAAAAAAAAAGGGGGCTTGAAAATGTCTTTTTAAGTGGGAAAATAACGACTATTAGTTGTCGAATCGACTTAAGAGCTATAGAGCCAGTAAGTAATAGTCTGATTTTTCAGACCATTGTACCGAATGGTCGTACATTTATGCTGCGCAAAGATTCAATCAGTTTAATTTTGGCCATTACAAGAAGTGGGTTATTGATGTAGACAAATGCTCATGTACCCTTTACAGCTCATTTTATGTATGTTATTACCAAAGATGAAAAAGCCAGTCAGTCACTCAATAGTGTCTGACAGTGAAGTCTAGCAAGTAAACAGGTTTCCTTGCATAATTTGAATATTAGGACACTGCTAACGTTTAAATTTCACAGATAGGACATACATGACATATTCATAATTCCTGCAAAGTTCTACAGAATTTGATGTTGGCTGCAAAAGGGACATAGTATCTTTAAAGGTTCTTTTTAATTGACTTAAATCGAACAATTCCCTTTTAGTTCCCCTAGGTACATTTTGTACTCTCTTAGTACTCACTATATCTCGATGCACTAGTACCCCTTGTGTATGTGTGCACATGACTTTTCATGGTAGCACACTCAACCATATTTGTATCTCGTTGTGCAGTTTCACCTGACAAATTACTACTTGACTCATGTGGCTCTAGGGATACTATCACGAAGGCAATGAGAGAAAACTATACCATTGTCTTTTTGAACGTTTCTACATCCATCAACTGCAAAAGCTTGGGGTCTCGACCAGCAGCCCAAATTTCCTGGCTTATTGGTGACTTAGATGTGACAATGACATCTGTAACTTCATCCTCGAGAGGTCTGAATTCTTTGGGTGAACTTGCATACGATACTGTAAGCATTCTTCAAATAAGGCCAGAAAGACGCTATCATGACAGAAATCTTCGCTATGTAGCAAATGTTGCAGGGAGAGACTCACAGGAGGAGCTGAGGATGATTGTATACGGTGGGTGAAATTTATCTGGGCATGTCCAAAGTACTTGAGCATGTGGTGTCCCAAAAATGTCCAATCAGTATTTTGGAGATCTGTGCCCCGTGAGAACAAAGGTTTTCAATTATTACCAAAGTGGAAATGGCAAATCAAAATCTTTGTTTCATGCACATATCGTTATCAAGGCTGATTATTAACCAATCAGAAATGTTATTTCAAATTTGCAATTGATTGCAAACATTTGTGTTACGGGGCCATTAACATACATTGACATCAAATTTGTCTTTACACTTCACATAGATCTGATCTAAGTTTAATTTGGGCTATCAACTTCAGTAATCAGATACACTTAAACGTTGGGTCGGTAACATTTGAGTGAAAATAGCTTAGACTTTTCTTTCTTCACTGCATGGGCATCAATGGTATATCAATATACAAAAAAGAGTAAGCCTACAATTTAACCTAGACATTTCTAGAATTTTTAGTTCCCGGAAAACACACAACAATCTGATGAGGTTCGCAAAACGTCTGTTATTCCACAATAAAGTTTTGTGTTTCATAAAACACGATCGCAATCATTTCCGAAAAATCTTCTCAAGTGCATTTCAATATCCTATTGTATGTCCCATAGAAATCATGATACGATTATGTATTACACCTGTACCTCATTTTCATGTTTGTACATTTGATAGGTGACGTACGAGGCAATGGAAAATGCCTTGGGTTGATTTTTGTCAAAAAGAAGTTGCGATCGTTTTATAGGTTCATTGAACATTTAAATACAGATCCCTTGACTTCAGTTTCACTATGATGTGATTTCTGTTCATGTGTGGAGAAATGTAATGACAATGTATTAAATACATAATAACATGCAGAGACACCGGATACTCCAGAGATAAGCATCGCTTTTAACTTGGAAGATGGTAATCGCGCCAGGCTGACTTGTTCATCAGACAATGGGTACCCCTCCCCAATGATCCACTGGTATATAGGATCTAGGAACGTCACCCGTCTATCTTTAGTAAGAACTATACCGGGTGATTATGAACGAGCATACGTCAGAAGTACACTTGAATTCACACCGTCGAAAACGGACCATGAACAAAAACTGACATGTAGAGCAGTACAGATGACATCCATCAGTACTTTGTCTATGCAGTCTCAGAACGTTAGCATGGTTCTTGATGTTCTGTGTAAGTACCTCTGTGTCATTTTCCATAAACGAGTTATATATTCTTTTTCTTTTCCCCTACAGTTGCACTTCATTATTTGTTGTCTCGCTATTATGTGCTATTTATGTGAGGTCACATGGGTTGGAAAAGAAAACTTTCGGGTTATAGTTATTCCTTTGATCCTTCTTTCCCCGGAATTCACGTGACTCACTTAAGACCTTACTTTATTTGTTTCTATGCCGAATAAAAATAATGAAACTAATGGGAACATACATAGCAAACATGTATTCTGATATTTATCCTAAAATCTCGTTTTACAACAAATTCTCTATTTGTTATCTTCCAACTTTATACAGTATCCACAACTTTTAAATTTCCCTTTTTCTTCCTTTTCATCAACGCCGTCCTTTTTTCATTATTCTTGTTGGTCTGGTTGCTTCAATCTGTTGTTATCGCTTTTCCTCTACTTCATTCTTCTTGTTATACTTTTTTCTTTTGTTTGCTCTTTTTGTTGTTGTTGTTTCTTAACTTTTTCTTCTTCTTCTTCTCCTTCTCTTTCTCCTTTTTAAGTTTTGCCCCTTATCAAACTACTTCTCTCCCCCTCAAATACAGATAAGCCTGTCATCCTCGAGCTCTCTATTCGGAAGTTTGTGACTGATGTTACCTTTTCTTGCCGAGCAGATGCTAACCCATCTGCCTCCCAGTTTACCTGGTTACATAACGGGTCAAGTTTGAATAATACTACCGAAAATACACAAATACGTACCAATTATCAGGAGGAGCATTCAAATTCCTCAAGTAAGCTCACCATTCTAGGTGTTTCATCAGATGATCAAGGGGAATACAAATACGTGACGTTGACAAGCCGCGGTGGTGACAGCTCGGTTATCAACTACACTTTTGAATGTAAATATATTACAACATTTAACATAATGTCATAGATTTAAAAACAAATCAACCTCATATTCTCATGGGTAATTGCAGTTTCGCATTGTAAATCCTGTGTTAACCATTTCCGCACTAGGTAATGCGTCATGATAATGATCGAACAAAGAAGTGATGGAAAAGATTTTTTGAACTTTTCTTGCGTTCGTGGTATTTAAGCTTTTAACGTGCCATTTATAATGGAGATTTAAATGGCTTATTAAAAGGAAGGCGACTCTGGATTTTTAAATTTTATCGAAGGGGTTAAGACGTCAAAATAGATATAAATTATAAGTAGATTGATAAATTTCAGTAGGCTCAGATAATATAAAATATAATATGCCTAATTTTCAAGTTCCGCATGATTTCAAATTAATTTATCCTGGCATGCGAATGTAAACAAACGAAGATGTAAACATTATTTCATCTTTGGCCTCTTTCTCTGTGTATGATAATCGCTGAATAAATTAATAACATCAGTGTCTCCATGTTCCACTATCCATAACTTGTAACCTGTTGAAGTCTGGGAACGTAGTAAAGTTTGTATTGACTTTATTGTATCTTATTTCCCCGACAGTTACTCCGGATGCGCCTTCTAACCTAGAAGTATACCAAAAGCAGACGACCTCTTCGAGCATCACTCTTGCCTGGCAACCAGGATTCTACGGCGGGTTCCAAGAAACTTTTAGCCTTCAGTACGTATTGTACTAATGCAACGCAAGAATCGTTACATCAAGAGTGTGATCTTGCAAAACACATAGCTGGGACAATCTTACTTGGACGGTGGAAGATGGCAAGCAAGCCTCCCACGACGTCTATGCCACGGTAATGCGGACAAAAACAGAAAGATAAGGAGACAAGACCAGTTCCAGATGATGGCCATGGATTTTCTTCGAATATGACACCACTTCGAGAATGCTCAGATCAGGAATGACGAAAGCATCATCATCTTTTGTTACTTTAATGCCATGGCTACCCACATAGGCGTTTACGATATTGTGGCCACACCAATACTCGTTCAGAAATTATGCGGTAAACCGCCGCAAGAAAAGCAGAAGAAGAAAAAGAAAAAAACACAGATGTTTTGTACGTGTAAAACAAATGTCATGCGCGTATACACTGAGCTCTATGATATAAGATACAGAAATGGGACGCGTATTATACTTTACGTCAAATCTGAACAAGGCCTTACTCGTGTTCCTGATAATGGACCGGACTACATTACCCTTTCACTAAAGTATATCCCATTTTCACAAGAATACAATGCCGTATTTATAGGGAGATGAAGTTCATTACAACAAACAAAAACATTCACACCTCAAAATGCAAAAATGTACCCTAACTGCTGAATTGAGAATATATGTCATGGAAGAAAACGAGAATGTCTAATTTCTGTCCCGACGAACCCCCAAAAAAAAAAAAAAAAGACAAAAAGAATCTTCTATCAGATTATAGGATTTTTAAATGTCCTACTTTCATAGGGTACTATTGCGGGCTTACATGCCAAGTATATATAATTTGTCAAAACTCGTATTAGAATTAGATTTATAAATTCATTTGTCATTGCAAGTATCTGTTCACCATTATTCTCTACAGTTAATTCCCCGGCTTTAGCATGTAATAATGGCGCTCTAGTATGTCAAGGAATCAATTCCGGCCAGGTACCACACCTGGGTGGAGTTCGGCAAATTTAGACTAATGTCGTGACAAAGGCCGCGGTGGGACTGAAACCGCGAACCATGTGATCCACAGTCCGGTGACGTATCCAATAGACCACGACACCTCCATTCTACCCATACCCTACTCTTACCGACGAGACGGACACGATTCCGACCACAGACCAAACAAAATGCCCCTTTGGACAAGAATTGTTCGGCTTAGAGCTGGCGTAGAATTGGTTTGGCCGTGTGACTGATGTTTTAAAGGTTAGTCTATAAAGTGATAACTTCATATTCGCTCTTCGTCCATGTTACTGGTTCTAAACGATAGATGCATGAGGTTCACCGCAAATCATTCAAGCAACGGGCTAGAAATAGGGCAATTTCAGTGTTTGGAGCTGGTGTTTAGCACAAATTTGTTGGGAACCAGCAACCTTCACAACTTGGCCAGTATGGCGTACCAAAGATATAGCTTCGATTATAAATAAACGCGTAATATTCAGAGACACGAAAGGATTGATGAACTTCAATAAGCAGTGTTATCAAAAATTCCTCCGAGAAATTGGCATCTTGGTCATTTGTTTTTGTATAAATGATTTCACTAGTAAAATAATCTTCACTGTTAAACAATAGTCTTCACAATGCTCTCCATAGTTTAGGCGACATATTGGAGCAGTAACAGAATCTCTTCAAATTAATTGAGATTTAAGTAGATGTAACATGGGGGAAGTACGATCTTCGTGATCCACCTATTCAGTTTTATCAGTGATACTTTTTAGTAATATTCAGTGGCTATCTTGATATATGCATGTATACTAGTATATTCACCTTTCAGTACTGCTCCATAGCTAATGTTATGTAATATCTTTACTTAGTATATTCAACTTTTATTACTACTCCGTAGCTTTTGTTATATCTATACTAGCATATTAACCTTTACTACTACACTGTAACTTGACACACCATAAAAACTAAAATATTCAATCACCATCTAAAAAGGCCGAGGAGTGACCACTGTTTCAAAATGTCATATTAACACTTTTAACTTGCTAGATTCAACCTTTATAGTCTTGGAACTTGCATGTTTAAAGTGAAAATATGCCAATTGGAAAAAAAGGGGTGACTCTTCGACCCTTTTAAATATTGAAACAACATTTTAGTTTTCCTCTTGTACTACTTCGTAGCTATTTTTTCATCAACTTGACTAGTATATTAAACTTTAGTACTACTCCGTAGCTATTGTTATATCTATATTCGTATGTTAAACTTTTGATACTACTCTGTAAATATTGTTATATCATCTATGCCAGTATATTCGACTGGAATATACGGTGCGATATTACATAATTCTACTATCGCGAGCATTGCCTTATCGTTTTTCAATCATCATTTCGGTATGAAGATACTAATTAAAAATAAAATAGAATGGCTTTCAATTGATAAGTATAACCCAATTCATAGTTGAACAAAACTGGTATATCATAGTAATGTTTAATTTCTCTACAATTACATTATCAATAATGTTATCAAAAATATTACATTTTATACAAGTAATAATCGTTGCTATTCTCATTAAATGAATTGTCCTATATCACTGATGCTATTAAACACTAAAAAGATATGTTTTATGATATGGACTCCTATTTTCATAACATTTAAAATTATTAAGCATTCTTTGTTTCATTCATGCATATGGAGAATATGCAAGAATGTATATAAAAGATGTGAATGATCAAGAGAATGAGAAAGAAAGAATAATTATTTTAGGACAAGTAAAGTATAGTCTTTCGTCTTGTCCACCTTCCCTTTTTTTCGGCCCGTCTCGATTTGTTGGTGATTTGATGTTTTTTTACAATGGGGTGAACAAATATTCTTTCACCTTGTTTTGAGCCTCTGTAGTGCATGCAAAATGAAATTCAAATACAAAAAATTGTCATGAAATTTACCAATTGGTGTTTGTATTGGTGTATGGATACAAAATATATTAAATATCAAATATCAAATAAAATGAAAAAATGGATCTCCCTTCTCCTCGATTAAACAAAATCCGGACGAGAAAATAGGAATCGATTTAACTCGGACTTAGCCTACAGATAAAATTAGAAGGACTTACTTCGTTCCAGACAGTCGGGTTGTCGGGTTACATGAAGATTTTTCAGTTATCAAGCTCTATTTCTCGAAGGGTCGGATGTAACGTTTGTGAAATGCACATTCTTATCGCCAAGGTCTCGGGTCTAGTTTACCCGGCCTTTAAAAAAATGCTCTACAGCAAATCTACGAAAACTTACGTCTCGACATGACAATCTTAATATGATATTAATAATCACAAGAGTTCTTAAAAAAGGCCAGAGATTTTTTACCACAGTATATGACAATAAGAGAGACTAGTAAAAGTATACTACTAATGTATAGTATTCAATAAAGATAGTAAGGCCGGTCGATCAGACATCACCAATATGATGTCAGTGATAAATGTTTAGGCGTAGCAAAAATTAAATGATATGTACATTGTTCAGCGTTTAACTGGGTAAATCAATGTATGGAAGATTGTGTCCAACAATACAGCAGAGAAATGGAGATAGCAATGAAAATACAACAGCGCGAGAGAAGAAACAGAAAGAGAGAGAGTATGTATGTGTGTCTGTTTCACTTGAAAATGACGAATTTTCCACTCTACCATGATAAATAGAAATGTCACTTTTTCATTAGTAATATTATGAAAAAGGTACATAAAACGGATAATACGGGGCACAGGGTTCATTAATTATAATCTTTCTACCTTCTTTTTTATCATCATATGTTTTACAGTGATCCCGGATCCACCTCATGGCCTCTCAGTCAAAACCCTTCTAGTCGACATCTTCAATGAACAGCAAGATCAGATTTTCGCCTTCAAGGCTGTGAGTACTAAGCTATATGATTAAATATCACACCATAACATCCCATACACAATTTAAATAATTCCACATGTACCCGCAACAGCTCGATAACATATGAAATAAAAAGCGGTGATAAAACAACATCCGAAACGCTTGCCTATTTTATCACCCAGTGGTCACCAAAGTTCTGAACACATCTTTCTCAAAAACCCACTTTCCTCATCAATTCATGAAGCAATTTTTTTTTGGTGGTATTTTTGGTAATCAATTTAAGTCCGTAATATTGACGACAATATGATGTTTTGTATATTTTTCTTACTTTTCCAATTGGATTTGAATTATTTTCAAAACGTACCCAATTTTGATCTGCCTCACTCCAAAGATATCAGTTAGGCTATCATCATTATTAGGGCTTCAGAGGTGTAATCGTGTCTTTGTTACTAGCTAACAGGGTAATGAAGTCAATCTCATATATGGGCATAAATACATTGTTTACTATATATATGTTTTCATCTTACTAATTTTTCTTTCACCCGTTGCTATTATATTACGGACTCAATACAAAGTAAAATCACAAAAACACAATATCTTACATATCTATACATACATCACAGTAACAATTAGCAAAGCACATGAATCAATGCCAATAGTGTGTTTAGTAAAGTAACCAGACATTCTTCCCCATCCCTACTGCACCGATTTTCCATTTTTTGTTAGTGTATTCACTTTTTCTCGTCTAGATATGGTAGGAAATAAATCCGGGGCTTCCTGTTTTATTGGAACTATTGAATGAAGTGAGTGATTGAAAACCACAATAACTTTTGGAATCATACGCGCTGAATATAAATTGCTACATTGACATCAAGAGCCTATAGAAAACTTTTACTATACATATTGTTTTGATACCTTCCAATAAGAATTAATCTTGTCACAATGTCTAAAGAGAAAGATCTCAACATTTATAACAGTTTTATTGTCATTTCAAATAGATGGTTCGGTAAAGTTTGTGAAACTGAACCGGTATAAGAAAGGACCTATAAAAAGTCTACCATCCATCCTGATATTTGTTTCACTTTCAACACAAAAGCATCATACCACCAACGAATCCTCCAATATATGATACACCTCTTCAAAAACATCTTGTAGCTCGCTTCATACTGTTAGCTCTCTTTCACCAGGGAGTCTCTCCTATCTTTTATAATTATAATATTATGGTGAATTATTGGATAGAATTGTAAAATAGCGCTTATTTGAATGACAAAATACGATGACCGAATGATGATGGTGATTTGTGTAGAAGGCTTTTTTTCTCGCTGTTATCATCTCCAAATCTGGTAAGTTTTATTTCATGTTTAAAAAAGTAGTTTGGACTCTTGGAGGTATAAGGAATACAATTAATGCAATGTAATTTCCAATCGTAGTTTAATTCACGCTTTTTAAATGATGTTTATCTAACAATCCGCTATAATTTCTTTACTTTTTCGATTATATGGTGGAAGTATATAGATGAGATGATTTTGAAATCGCTACGATTTTGTTTTAACGATTGAGATCATTGGCAACAAACCTGTATGTAAAACTTAACTATAAACATAATTGTGCCAACTCCCTTCTTTGTCGTACATCTCACATTTGTTTAGGCTGTGCTTTCCTTTTCAAATACGAATGGAAAACTATCCGGGCAAGTAAAGCAATATACTGGTTTAATTGGGCCATTGCCTTTCATCGTTAATGCGTTTAGCTGAGTATGAATTTGATCAGTGGCGTAGCTAAAGGGGCGGCACGGGAGGGCACGACCAAATCCAACGGTGGAAACAATTGAAACCCCCACAAATGTGAGAGAAAAGAGAAAGAGAAAGTGAGAAAGGGAAAAGGACGAGAAACAGTGACGATTCGAGCATCTCTCCCACCCCTAACCAGTAAATTCGCATTTCAATTTGCAATTTTACACAGCAAAAATCGAGGATTACTTTAAAATACTGCAGCTAATTCATGATATATGAGTGTACTTTTGATATAAATCTAAATCAAACCCCTCTTTTCCTGTCTTGTATTAAGTAAATATCACTATGGAAAGTTTTAAAACAAATGGAAATCTCATATTCCACATATTATTAAACAGGCAAGGCTTCACTTGATACATACCTTACATTATATCATTATTTTACGAAGTGTCCTGATAATACCGTCAACATTACAGTTACTAAAATAATGAGGGTTCGCTAGTTGCTACAGTACGGGGAGGGGACAATAATGTAAAAGGAAAATTTTCTCTATAATTATCGGCAAAATCTTAAACTACTTAACATTAAACCCCTTAAACAATGAGTCAAAACATTGCTTTTAATGTCATTGAAACGTGATACACCAAAGCCTAATTTTGAAGTCATATTCTTTGAAAGGCTGTTATAGTTTGATTATTGATTCCATATCAAGGAAGTAGACTATCAGAGCGGAGAATTACATTCGAAGTAACCTTTATTTATTATGACTATTCCCTCTCCTCTCGCCAGCTCCACCCTATGGGCCGTTGGTTACTGATCGGAGATCAAGCCGTTATAGCCCTAACAACGCCTCTGTAAGGTTAATACCTAGAGAGCCATACGGGGCAAGGCCTCTTGTAGTACTGGAATGGCGTATACCAGATGATGTAACCGGTGTCTTTAAGATCAGTCTGATGTCGTACAAGGCAGCAGTTATGTTTCTGGCTGGTACGATCACGCCTTCTACGAATGATCAAGGAAATATCTTCACTACGTGGCATCACATCTAGAACTACAAAATAATCTTCAACGCTCAGTTTACCTGAATGTTCAAAGTAAGTAAACGTGTAAAGTAGAGAGCTTGTATTGCTCTTCCAACCCGTTATGTATTGCTACATTCATATAGCTAATTGGAGCAATATCTATATAGGACACTAATTGAATAAATAATTACCGATGTTTATAAAGGAAATATATATTTTCTCTACAAGTATTTTCTTCCAATCCAAATGGCAACGAACACAAAACAGATATGTCTCTCCTGGAAACACCATCTACCCTCTCTTACATGATTTTTGTTTTCTTTCTCTCTCTCTCTCCTACGAAGTGTTACCGGCAAAAACGCTGATTTTACACTTCTGAGATGACAATGAACACAATACAGTGCGAATGTTCATGAGAATGTATCGACCTCAATCACTTGTAAGAACATTGGGTCACTACCAGCGGTTGAACTATCATGGACTCTCGGTTACACCGATAGTATTTCCGGCAAAAATAGGCACATAAACCTATCGCAATGCTTTAGATGGAATTTTGTTCGACATCGAAAGTATCATCACTATGCATCCACAGAGTAAAAACCATGGGACATTCTTTGGTTGCTTTGCAATTTTAGGAAGCTTTTTTGATCAACGGTTAGTCAACTTGATGGTTTACGGTGAGTTTAGATTATTCGATATATAGGGGCTTTGAATAAATGATGAGAAATGGGTTGTAATTATGGGCTTAATCTACTGAAACAACATTTCATCACTAAGAATTCAAAAGAGGTTATGTTTTATGTATCATTATCTTCCCAATTATCAAGAAACTGTAATCATTGTAAATAATAATTTGGCGTCACCTCGGACTGGGATGGAGAGGCAAACATTTATCGCCTCGACCCTCGGTTCTCTCCTCGCTGTTTAACTACATGTTATGTCTAAAAAAAAATCGACCGGCACGATTTTCCAATTTTCAATTTTCGGATGCAAAAACAAATACCGGCACGGTTTTCAAATTGTCGCACGAAGTGGGCCCCTGTTTCGGCCCCTCCCTTCCCGTCGGCTGGATCCGCCCCTGCCTAACCCCTCCGCGACTTTTGCACACACAAAACCCTGTGATAGAACTATGTGGGAGTTGAAAATTTAGCGATCGTACATGATTTCATATGCCTCCAGCGCGCAACTCGCGCGGTGTCAGGGCGCTCACGCATTGCAGTTTATGCGGAACCTCAGTAACTGCAGTACCTGTGTAGCGCCATCTAGACATATTTACATCCTTCAATGTTTCATTTGGTCTACGTGTTGTAAAAATTATCCACACAGCTATTAAAATTGATCTGTTGTGAATGAATGAAACATTGAATGATGTAAATATGACCTACAGCTAGACCTATTCATCATGAATCAATGAAAAGGATGAGGTATATAAAACAAATATGGACTGCTCTGTAATCGGATGGTGGTTGACATTATCACTCCCTCGGTGGTGTTCATAGCGGCCCTTCTATGATAGAAGGGCCGGTATGAATAGCACCTTGGGAGTGATAACTTCCACCATCATCCTCATGAGCAGTCCATGTATAATCCAAAATAGATTCCCTGGATATGTTGCCACTGCTATAAAGGGGACACACATATTTATTTGTCTTTCAGGCCTGATGTACTTGCTCAAAAGCGAAGCATTTTTAACAACAGCAGCATGTGTTGATTATATTTGTGGATAGACGCTTTAAAAAAGACTTATGCTAAATGACAGCAAGCCTGAATTGCTGCTTTTTGGTACTTGTAAACAAGTATCCAAACTTAGTGTCTGTGCTTTTTAAATGTATATTATTATACAACATATCATTTAAAATCTCCTTTTCCTCCTACGTCTACGTATATTCATTCGAAATACACATTCTCGGGTCTTCATCGACCAAAATCAGACGACATTTTCAATTTTCTTCGTTGCCTGGCAACCAGGATTCGAAGGCGGGTTCCAACAAACTTTCACCCTGTCTTACTGTTCAAATAACACGAAAGTACAAGACGAGGGGTGTGGTCTTGTTACCAACTTGACAAGAACACCCTACATATTAGTGGGACTGAAGCCATTAACGTGGTACCGGATGACTCTATGGGCAGTGAGCAGCGCGGGGAATAGTAGCACAGTGGAATCAGTAGCTTCAACAACTCGTACGTTTTTAAATAACGAGAATTTCTAACTTTCTTGACGTTTGGACTTTAATCATCAACACAAGCTTACATCATACATTTCTCGATCTTTAGTGGGCGAGCGAAGAGATCACAACATTTGATTAAATCGAATATATTCAATAGAACAGTCTGTATCATGATCGGTCTAATAATTTGTTTTTGATAAAACCCATGTGTAAAGGTCATGTGACAGAGACAGTAATCATCTGTGGCTATGTATGTGGGTGAATTTACTTGTGCGTGTATGTGTAAAAGGGGGCCATTGTCCCCAATGCCGAGGAGATGAAAATTACCTTTTGCAAACACCCTGTGTGTTAGACTATTCCCAAATGGGTACTCTTTTCCAATTTGGGCGCTCCTCTTGTAGTACAACCTCAATGAGCAGCAGCATTGTTGTACTGTGCAAAGCGGAAGAACCTGTTTTGGTCAACGGTGCGCACAGAGTGAAATGGAGCAAGGTACCTGGCAGCCAGGGAAATGGTCCAGTTTCTAGTAGAGGCGAGTATGCTAGGAAGCTCTCCACTGCGGGTGTGGAAGGAACCTGGCCCCCACCACACCTATTTTTGGGCTGTGTTAGTCAACATGAAAGTTCGTTATCAAGGAAATAAGCTGGTATCGGAAGGTGGGACTCACAGGCCAGATGATACGTCAAGTGCTACTGGGGAAGAGAGAGATGTTGTTCAGAGTACCCCTGCAGATGATGACGGAGCAGGACCAAACCCTGTCTTAGGAAGTCCTGTACCTGAAGGAATCAGGAGGGAATGAAACAGTACCCTTCTAAGGAAAGTTTGGGAATTCGGCACATGGAATGTGCGCAGTAGTTCAGCAGGGAAGCAAGAGATTGTAGAGCAAGAGATGGCAAGAAATAATATCAAAGTGCTAGGCGTAGCAAAGCTCTGGTGGATTGGACAGGGGAGGTTTACAACTGACAGTGGAAATATGATTCTTTTTTTCTCATCCTCGTTCGACGTATTCATAGCAATAACATATATACATACAATAAAACTAAATCAAGGTTTTACAGCAACCATTGATTTAATCTTTTGAACTTCGCCTTCTTTTCCAATTTTACAGTTACTTACAATTTCCAAATATGATTTCACCATAAAATTAAAATCAACCATAAAGAATTTGCGTTGTATTTTTTTTTTTTTTTTTTTACCTGTGACTGTAAATTTCATATCATTTCGATAGACTATATACTGTGCTATTTTGCAAATAAAATTTAACATATCGTAAGATACATCGTACACTTTATAGCCTATCACTAAAAGCTAGTCACTTATATATATATTTATCGTGAAAAAGGCGATATAAAAGCCATGAAAGGATTTTCCAAAATGTTCGTACGAGTTTTACAGTGTAATAAACAAAAATACAAGTTGTTTCAACTTCCGCACAGGACTGTCTACATTTGCTACATTTTGGCAAAGTTTCTTTTGAAGGTAAAATATTGTTCAGAAATTTGAAATGAAAGGGGACACCCTGTATTTACCCTCTTTCAATAATAAAACTTTCAGAAATCCACCCATGGTTCATCACACGACATTTTGATTGGATTCCAATGTGTGTGGGCTGTGTTAGGTGTGTCATTCATTATTGAACATTTAGTATCAAACAATTTCGCTGTATCAAAAGTAAAATAATACTACTACAGAGCTTCATAAAATGGTATTTCAAACTCAAAAGATGTAGGGATATAAAACAAACTGTGATGCATACTTAGAAATTGACATGCATATATATGCCCTGTAATATTTGTTGAAATCTAATAACCCTTGGATTACTCTGTCATGGTACCCTTTTCCTACTTATACTCACCAGGCCTGAATGAGCCATCATTTCCAAGCAGAAAGACACCTTTCATGCCAATCGTTCTTGGAGTGATTGCCACTGCCGGCTTCATCCTGCTAATTACACTGGGTTTGATGTACTACTATGAAGTGTTATGCTGTGTCAAACGAAAGAAAGGTATATTGTAAAGCAGCTGGCCCCCTGCAATCACCTCTAACAATTTAAAACATACCCATATCAGATATGTTCCCCATTTTGTTATTAAAGACTTTTCTCTAGGCTTCAATCTTCAACTTTATTGTTACATTTACTTTTCGTCTCATGCTTTTGTTGATTTTTTTTCCTCTATTTCGTTTTACTTCTCTCTCTGTCACTTCTACTGCACATACGTGACATTCATTCTCTCACTGAGAATTCTCTAATTTGTCCTCTGATTTCTCAATACATAAACAGTTTTCTTCCTTTATCTTTCGTGTTTTTGTTTTAGTTTTGCTTCTCCTCGCAGAGTTTCTTTCTCTCCTTCTTTCTTTGTTTCTTACTATCTTTATCTTGTTTCATTTTTTTTTAACTAATAGTTTAATTTCCCGCTGCTCATAAAATGTGCCTTCCAGCTTATCATATGTAACCTTAACACTTTCACTTCTTTCTTACAATTATGTTAACCTATATGATTTCCGTTTCTCTCTCTTTATCTCTCGTACATTCTGCTTGTAGTCACATTATCATTAATAGTGACAAAATAAGAGTTTTATTTCTGAGGCAGGAATTCAGGTGTAAGAAATGGTGTAAGGAAAGAAGTTTACAATTATTTTAGGTCCCTACAAGAAAAAAGAAAGACTTTAAGATGGTTATAACGATAAACATGGGATGAAGGAGAACCTATTTGGCAGTCAGAGTAATACGATGTTTGAAATTAAAAATCTTATTTCAATTATTATTATTATTTGAGAAACTTCCTGATTTCAATCTTTTTATTTTTCATATTATACTTGAGGTAAATTTACACATTTGCAATTTCTAAATTCAAACAGATAAATTCATTGATTTGTTATTAGTTAACATGGATAATCTTTTATCTATAAATCAGTCAAGTATTGTTATCCACAGTCTTACCTTTAAAATAAAGTACCTTTGCCATAATCTGTACTTTTATGTACATTATTTTTTAAACTTAATTTCATTCTGTGCATCCGAAGCAGACGATGGAAACAACACTCAACCAGTAGGCGGAATGGTACGTCCATCATTTTGCATCAATTATTAATATGATATCAAACAAATATCAATATCAAACATAAATTCAAGTAGCATTACTTCATTAATCATTGTTTTCTTTGGCGAAATACATGCATAAAGTTCAGCTGTGGCATGTAGGAAAAAATTATCTCCTAAAGTTCGACATTCGAAACAAAATAAAGAATTTATGATCCATTTAAATCATAGCCAATTCTCACAAATTTAATTGTTCAAGATTAAGCCTTGAAGATGAAAGAAGTTAAATCGCGATATTTTTCCTTTGTTTTTCATTTAAATTTGATGGAAATTGACGATTAGTTGCTGAACTATTTTGGTACAGACTGTATACTAAAATGCACGGGAACTTGCGTTTAAAAAAAAGAAGACAAAAGACAAATCTACTGCTTTGGTCACTTTGCTCCCACACTTCATTGTACAATTATTCAAACTTTGGTCACCAATCTCAGGTTCAGTCAATTTAACATGATTTTCACGTTGCAAAGAAACGCGGGAATCTTGTTTGTATTTTTGAGCTGACAATTTTATCAAGATTGGGGTCGAAATGTTGTTAACCCCGGGCGCCTTAATCACTAAATACACACCACTGTGTTTTATATAGTATAAATGCTGTGCCTCTATGAATTACAATTTTTTTTTCTTTATTTGTCTACATTATATATTTACATATAAATAAAAGGCCCATACACCGTTTAAAGGGAAACAAATGACATACAAACCATGGATTTATACTTCGAAAATTGAAATGATATATAAGATATTTTTAAATTCACTTGAAAGTATTTTGCTTGAAAATATTATTCTAGTTTGACCAGGGAGTCTATGCTGAACTTGCACAGGTACACTCGCCTCGCGCCTCCCAGTCAACTACAAGCTACTACATGGACATGAAGCCGATTCCTCGCACCGACAATGACGACTACGTCAGTCCTAGCTTTACTCGAAAGGAGTGTATGTGAACAAAGACATCACAGAAGAAGAGGCGCTGGAAAACTTACCAGACAATTGTTCCACTCGAAAGAGTTCTGGGGCTGTCATAGTGAATACAGACGGAAAGGCGTCTAAAAACGAAACATGTGATCCTCCATATATCAATAATCTTCTCACAGCACAATAAGATGATGATGACAAACCACTAGTATATAAATAGAAATGAAACCCGTACCGCTCATACCGTCTATGTTTCATTGTCTTTTCTCTACAATAAAGGAAAATGACCCACTAAGTAAATCTAAAGTTGTGTTTGCTAACACATAATCAATGCAAAATCAAAAATAATACAAATATCCCACTTAACTATCAATATCGAGCCATTTCACAGAAAACAAGGAAACTTCCATCGTCACAACAGATTGTGGATCCCAGTTGGTGAAGGTCTGTACACATAGGGATATGTTTCTATTGTGTACACTGAAGAAATTTATTTTTAAAGATCATTTCCCTTGTGAATATATTGAGAACATAAAGGATAAACTAAAGTATAATTAGACAATCGATGATGACCAATTTGTGTACGTGTAGGCCTATATTTTATTTCAAACACTACTGTCATGATTATATCGAATTCTATCAGACCTCTATGTCTACTGAGCAAATGAGTGAATGAGAATGAAACACTCCTTGCTTGTGTAGGCCTATCAAATGAATATCAAGAGTATGCCGCACATTTTCTATTAAAATAAATATTCTATAAGTATAATCGAAATTCACTCGTAGGGTTGTACAAAAAAAAATCTTCATATAATGAAAAAAGAGTTTTGCACTTAACAGGTATTAATCCTATTTTGTTTCGGTTGCATAATCATAAAGTAAAATATACAACACATGTTTTTAGAAACATACTGCTAGACGTGTAAATGCATTAAGACACAATATGAAAATCGGACCACTAATATAAGACCATGCCCTAATACAAGTTTTTGCACCAGTACTCCCTCTTCCTTCTGTTTATTGTCATAGTTTTACGCAAATTTATTTAACTTGTCTTACATTTCTTTTTCAATGTATATAACTGCATGTATATTTGTCAAATGAATATCTTCATATATGTATTTGATGGCTTATAATGCAAATAAATATTAACTGATTTAAAATAATAAATTTGAAATATTAAATAATATGTTTAATTATCTATATAAGGCTTCCAAATGGTACATTAAATCAATGTATTAAATATCTTTAGCGCAGTACCCAGGTGACAGTTCCATATTGTTTTCGTATTGCTCTGCCATCCGAGAACTTCAACTGTCGATACAATATTGCTTGGTTATCGAAAATAAAATTTGTTATTTCGCTAGTCAGCCTGATATAGATAATGATAATAATAATATTGCATGGCTTTGTTTTATTGCGATACATGAATATATTTCTCTCGCTATGACAATATATTCTTGAATCACACTCAAAGCCATCCAAATATTATATACATATCATATTCATTAAGAGTTCTATGCAACGCTTTTGTTACTATAATTTCAATCTCTCTCTCTCTCTCTTGTATCCTTCCTCCGTTTAGATCGGAGATCGTCGGCTCTATGCAACGCTTTTTGTGATATTTTTGTGATATTTAGATTGATAGGAAAAACGGACTTTAGTAAACAGATAGTGTATTATAAATGTTGTTTATCATATATTTCAGTGTATGTTATAATTCTCTAATTCGTAAAAACGTTATGCAAATATATGGATTATAAATTATCATGACTTATATGATAAGAACTAATGAGTTTGAGGCATATTTTATCGAAATAATCATGCAAATTCTTGAACTGGATTTTAAAGATGTATGGCACTATTGTATTTTAATATACCTACACACTATTGTATCTCCTATTGTTATATTTTTCACTTTATCTGAATTTACATGTGAAAATATAACATACATTATATTCCTATTTGTCTCCCTCTCCCTTTCTCTGTGATGCTTTCTAATGTAACATATGTAAATCATAGAAAGGCAAACAACATTCAAGGAGTGTCCCTTTCTTTGTTTTTTTTTACATTAGTGAAAATAACAGAACTTAACCATAATACTATTGTTACCTTTTCCTTATTCTAATTATGTATGCCTATAAGTGCAATGATAATGTTTGAATCTGTTTCAGATTCACAACCACCCACTTTGATCAATGGGGTGCACAAATCAGTGCGTGCATTTTAGTTGACCATGGAAAGGTTGAGCTTACGCATTGATGCTAAGATCTCATTCCTAGAATGTCTACGAAGAGAATGTGTTGTTTATTATCTTAAATAAGTAATAATCAACTTTGTTTTTAAGCTCCTGAAGTATTTTTGCACTAAACAAACCTTTACCATACCTTAAACATTCTGACGGAGACGAACGCTAACGTATGTCGGTAGAAGTCGTGTTCGTTGAACTATAACCACTAAACATAGATGAAATTTGAAGATAGGATAAGCATCGGTGACGTGATCCATAGTTTGGAACTTTTCACAGGCACAGTTTGGCGATAGATCAGCTTAATGTTTATGCAGGAAATATTGTGTACGGCCAACTCCAGTTCTGATACGGTTGAGGTTGACCCATGCTTTTAATGAGAGGTCACTGCCACTTGGTTTTGCACAGGGCTCTGGGATACACTCCTTCAAGTTGGTAGTAGACGAATTCCACTGGTCTGACCAGCGTTTTGCTATCCAGGTAGGTAAGGTGGAGGGATGCTTTTCAAGCGGCAGCTCAGCAGCCTGTGTTGCAAAGTGTCTTCTAGGGAGACACTGTCCTTCAAAGGCAGGGGCAGGAACAAGGCAGTTATCTCCATCATGTTTTTGGGCAAGCTTAGTATACTGCACATCTCGTCTGAGCTAAGCTGGTGGTATACCAGACAGTACTTGCAGGTTGCTGGCAGGTGTTGTAGTGAGTGTTTTGCTGATAAGTCTCATAGCATGACTGGGGACAACATCTACCTTGTGTACATGAGTGCTGTGGCTCCATACGGGTGCGGCATACTCGGCGATGGAGAAGGCAAGAGCTAGCGTGGATGTGCGAAGGGTGGTGAAATCAGCTCCCTATCCAGTCCCATCAAGCTATTAGGAGAGATACTCTGGCGTTGGTCTTTTGAGCTGTGGCTTTGGCATGCTCGGCGGTGGAGAAGGCAATAGCTAGTGTGGAGGTGCGAAGGGTGGTGAAATCAGCTCCCCATCCAGTCCCATCAAGCTATTAGGAGAGATACTCTGGCTTGGGTCTTTTGAGCTGTGGCTTTGGCATGCTCGTGGATGAGGCCGTGGTATAAGCCACGGTGCCATACTGTGTCATATGCCGCAGTAAGGTCGACAAAAACTGCACCAAACTTCTGCTTCTTCTGGAAGGCCGTCTCTATGTCGTTTACAAGCCGGACCACTTGGTCGGTAGTTGATTTACTTTTCCTGAAACCTGCCTGGGTAGTAGGTATCCTTTGGCAAATAACAGCCTTTCAAGTAGCTTGTAGATGTGAGATAGCAGACTGATTGGACGATATATCTCGGGTTCGTCTGCAGGCTTCTTGGGTTTCAGAATGGCGATAACTTTAGCGGTCTCTATTTCGATGGAATGGTGGATGTTGTCATGCAGGTAGAGAGAAAGGCTTGTAGCCAGGAAGTAACTTTGTGACTCAGGTTCTTGAGGAACTCCGTGTGGATGTTATCAAAGCCTGGTGCTTTGCCGGACTTTATTGATTTCAGTGCAGTTTCAACGTCATCCAAGGTGAAGGCTTTAGACATGGAGTTTGACTCTGGAGTGGTGTTGAGGAATTTCTTTATCTCAGAATTCCCTTGAGCGTGAGTGGGTTTTGGCCTCAGTGGTTTTTTCTTGCCACTTTCCATTGTTAACTAGGACTAAAACGATGGAGTTTGCAGTAACAGGACACTGTTTTGGAGCACTGCTTCGACAAGTGAGCTTGTTGATGGTAGCCCAGGCCTTGCGACTAGAGTGGGTAAAGTTGATCTCAGAGACTTCTTCTTCCCATCTAGTCTTCCTCTTTTCTTCTCGTAATATCAGCAGGTCGTTGCCTATAGCTTCTCTGTCATTACGAAAGTAAATATGATATGAATATTCAGTGTCAGTTGAATGGATAAGAAGGGTACAGAATAATGGGAAAAGGAGAGACAAGAAAAGAGAAAAAGACAATTGAACACATTAATGTTGAAAAAAGAGAAAGAGTTAAGAGAAGGACTGGTGTGTGAGTGAGAGAGATAGAAAAAGAGAGATAGAGAGAGGGAATAGAGAAAGAGAGAGAGAGAGATTGAGAGATACAAAGGAGAAAGAGGGAGAGAGACAAAACAAAACTATATAAGAGAGAGAGAGAGAGAGGAGAAGAGAAGAGGCGGACACTTCTAATTTTTTTTCAAAATGGTTGGGATTTGCCACCTGAATATGAGAAATCCTGTTCCTTTTAAGCTTAAGTTTAGTTCCGATTTTTTTTTACTTGAGAGAGTCTTAAGACCAAATTTTTTTAACCAGTGAGTGGATTCTGTGAAAGGGATGCGTTCGTACTGTGACTAGAATTTCTTTTTTTCCTCAAAGATCAAAGATGACTGTATGGACCTTTTAATTCTAAAAGTCAACTTTAAAAGATATTAGAGCAAAGTTATGGGCTAAAACGATTATCAACAGAAAAATGTACTTGTAAGTCAAGTTTTGGATATATATATATATATATTTATCTATCTATCCCGTAGCTTGAGGCCGTTGGGGGCGACAATGAAGTGGACCTTGAGTCACATGTTCTCCTTATCTTCCTGTCTTCAGTTGTTCTCGTTAGCTGCTTTAATTAAATGCCTGCCACTGCTTGGTGTTATAAGTCCATGTCCTAGTTGGTCTACCCCTCTTTCTTATTCAATCAGTTCCTCATTGCAAGATGGTGTATGCCAAGCTATTCTTCCATCTAGTTACATGCCCAAACCATTGTAGCTGTCTTATTTTTGTACAATTGTGATGAGGTGATCATACTCCCCTATATAGCTCCCCACTCTCTCTCTCACTTTCTTGTTGAAAGTATGTGAAGTGTAGTGGATATATGCAGAAGCCTTTTATGCATATACGTGGAATACATACGAAGTATCACATTAAAACATGAAAACACAGAGGAATGTAAAATGGGGTAATATCAAGAATATATATCAATGACATAAATACATATACAATCTCTACTTGTACCAAAGGTATGTTATTAGGTAAAGAACGATTTAGGCGCATTAATGTGAATAATCTTGATTTCTTTAAAGATGGAATAAACAAAATATTCTTATATCATCATACAGGGATTAAAACCACATAACAAAACAAAAGAACACTGACTCTCATAATAGCTCTAAATATTCATATCGCAATGATGAATTATTATTCAGTTGTTCAGTTATTTGTAGGGAATACTTGTATAGCGCCGATAATATTGCTCGATTAATTATTTTTGTATTTGTATTTATTAATTCAACCATAAAATAACATCTAATAACATCTTAAACGAAATTATGGTTAGGAACACCGAAAAGAAAAATGCTTGTAATTGGTATCCCGAAAGAAGAAAAAGTGAAAAACAGTTAAAGATTGAAAATAAACAAACAAGACTACATACATTATCACAAACAGACGCACAAACGCACACACCCTCACAGATACACTCACACACAAATGCATGGGACTTCTATTTTAAAATATAAAATAGGGGGGGGGGGTCACATATACATTAAATATCATGTACATGCATATCCATAATATTTCATTAGAGGGAGCCTAATAATATTGACTTGGACAATAATTTAAATGTATTCAGTGATCTACTTGATTCTATGTATTGTTGGAGTACATTTCATTCCTTCAATCCCTTACTGATAAGGGATTGAAGACCAACTATAATTTTGAAAAAAGGAATGTAAAGATTATTACTTTGACGGGTGTTGTATTGGTGTAAATCGGAATTGAATATTAAGTGCTTATTTTTAGACTAAGGAATTATGTTCTTTAATGAAGAGTATATACATATTAGCGTATTAAGATTAACCAATTGATAAATAGGTAATATTTTCAAACATTTGAACGATGGTGCAGATGATGAGCGAAAATTAACACATCAATCATCAACAATTCACTATTCAAATCTACAAGGCTATTATTCAAGGTAAGATTTTTATTATTTTTGTTATCATTACTATTGGCGAGATGCATCGTACGTTTAATCTTCATTATCGCTTTATACAACATGCACGAAGGGTAGTAGGGGCCTGGTTTAGTTATCAAATTAGTAGTTAATCTGATGCAGGTTTAGCTTTAACATTTAGCCTAAATCATTTCAGAATGACTATGTATATGAAAAAGCCTTTAGGCTTAAACAAAAGAGAATCATACGTTTAATCTTCATTATCGTGTTTACAACATGCAATAAGGGAAGTAGGGGTCTGGTTTTGCTATCAAATTAGTAGTAAATATGATGCAGGTTTAGCTTTAACATTTAGGCTAAATGATTTCAGAATAACTATGTTTATATAAAACCTTTAGGCTCAAACAAAATAATCATACGTTTAATCTTCATTATCGTTTATACAACATGTAAGGAGGGTAATAAATAGGGGCCTGGTTTTGCTATCAAATTAATAGTATATCTGATGCAGGTTTAGCTTTTAACATTTAAGCTAAATCAATTCAGAATAACTATGTATATAGGCAAAATAAAATAACTTTTTTTATAACAAAAAAGTGGAAATGGGAAAAGTGTCAGATACTACTATGGGGGAGGGGGGGGGGGTAATTGGGGGAGCAAGGGTGGGATAGTAAAATCACATTTAACTCATACAAGAACAAAACAATAATCAAGGTACAAATCATCGGTTGGATTTGGTTTAGTTTGGTTTGATTTATTCTTTTTTTTTCGTATAATTCTTTTTTTTAATACATGAATATAAACAGATACATAAATCAATCATTGAAAGAACCCGGCTAGATTGAGCTACTTAGATTAATTAATATAAATGTTCTGCTCTTCCTACTGGAAATTTATTTACATAATCAAACTTCGTTGTCTGATAAAGGGAAATCATTATACATGTACATTACAACGGGAAAGGGGTTGTCTCTTAAATTTTGTCACATTGCAAGAATCACATCGCAGTATTTTAAGAATAATATTATTATATATTTGACCATAAAAATGCAAGATATACATATGAAGCAATAGATAAAAGATGCATAGTTAGTTAAGAAACACCATAAGGGTCACAGTTCCCCCAACCCGAAATTCCTCCCCGTTGCCTGTAGCATGTACATCCTCACATTCCATTCCGAGAACAAGATAGATATTGCACGAAACCAGGTAATTATTAATGAATCATTTAAACTGTCAAAGGTAAATCTAATCTTTACCAACTTAAATTTAATTGATCATTATTAATTGAATCAGGAAATTATGTGGCCTGCAAGTCAGAGATTTAAGAAGAAACTGAATTAATAACATGTTAATAAGCCATCAAGTGAATGAGGCAAATAATGAATAAATAAACCGGAAGTTGTAATCCCAGTCGGAAAAGTTATGTCTCACCAACAAATCAGTACAATTATGTAATATGTACATTGTAACTAAAAAATTCGACTACTGAAATGCCGCTTTACATTATAATTTAGAATTAAATGGCACTAACTTTTTAGAAGCATGGGAGAAGATACACTTAACATAGAGAAGGCAAAAATATCGTATAAGTACGTGGAAATATGAGATGTAAATCGTATTGATCCACCATAAGTCTATACAATTGAAGTTTAAAATACAATATGTGGTATATCTGTAAAAGGTAAGGTAAAAGTGTAATGCAAAAGATATGTAAAAAAGAGCAACATGGTAAAAAGCAATTGACAAATAATTAATATTATTATGGTGGGTGTAAATCGTCAAGTACATGCATGTGCACAATTGCGCGTTAAATATGATAGAAGAAATGCTAAGTCACTGATTCAAGGCTTTCTAAAAGATGGGTAGTGAAACATTACACATGTACTATTCATTGGTATGTCATACCAATATTGATAATGAGGAACAAAAGTAAGAAAAGGACCATTAAGAGTAAAAAAAAAAGAAAAAAGATCACTTCATCAGCGGAGGGAATTTGGGTCAGTATTACTCAGAGAGGAGGACTCGCTTCACAGTGAGAAGGAAACATGAGAGCGAAGAGACCACTTATACCTCCTCAACATATAAATGCAAATTATTCCACAGACGAGGGAACGTACGGAAAGGGGGCAGGAACAGGGCTTGTGTCTGTGATGGGAGATGACGAAATGAAAGAGTATCAAGGCGGCGTTTGCTAATGAGCATATTCTCTATCAGCGTATCACAGGCACAACAGGAGTATAGACATTTAATTTTCATTTGAAAGCAAATAAGCAAAACAAGTACTCTCGGTGAGCCGACAGGGTAGTACCATGGACCTACTTCCTTGGTAGGTGAGAAACCCGTAGTCATTCTTCATAAGGCATTTCATCTATTTGTTTTGTTTCAGAGCATTCCGCTTTCTCATCAGTACATGGATGGGCTTAGTCTGGGAAGGGTTAAAGGACATGCAATTTAGGAAAGTCCAACTGTAGAGAGAGCCCAGATCTTGTTGTAACTGAACTTCATCATCAGGAGTGCGAATGATACGAACTAACAACATATCATCAGCAAAGAGAAATAGTATAGAGGAAACATTAGATGTGACATCATTCACGGAAAGGTTTAACAGTAACGGGCCAAGCACGCTGCCCTGAGTCACTAGCAGAGACCTTACTCAAAGATAAAAGAGTACCCAGAAAGAGCAAACTCTGGATTTCGATTTGACAAGAAAGAACGTATCCACTTCCAGAGTGGTATACTTGACTGCTAACTTTGACAAAAGGATATTGTGGGGCAAATGACAACACTTTCCTCCTGTTATACTTACAGACTAATAATGTGTTATCATATGACTTATAAGCTTTCCTTGTGAGAGATATTACCTTGTTTCTTCTTGTTTTATAAGTACCACATCAATGAAATAATACATAATATAACATTCATATAATAGTTTTACTTTGACAGCCTTATGTTTCACATCCTAGATACTCCCTCTATGTCATAATTGCGTATTGATAAGTCATTGTACTATTTCATATCTGTATTGTCTCTTTCAGTTTCGGAGTGAAACGAACAGAACCAATACAAATATCCAGCCAGTATCATGGTTTATTTTCATGAAAGGAAAATCTCGATGTTACGTATGTCCAGCAGAGTAAAGAAAATCGTAACATGTAAGGAAGAAACGACCATATAATTAACCGCACCTGTAAGCTTATTAGCATCGAGCAAGAAGGACAAAAGACACCAGAAACGGGTGACTATTCTTCAATAAGAATGGCGTATTATATAACAATATATATCTTTGCCTTGCATCCCTCGCATCTACGAGAGGCAAATTTAAATTGTCATGTGAAGTTACCCCCAAAAAAGGATTATGACAATGATAAGACGCAAAGTAGCTAAAGACAGTATCAATCCAGAGAGCCCAAATTTTGAAAAATTACGTTGTAAATAAAAGGATAACAAATCTAAAAGCTCAAGGCAAATTTTCAAGTACTCTGAAAGGAGACTTCCTGACATATTTAAAGAGTTTATAATTGCCATAAATAGCATGGAAATGGCTTAGTCAAGGTCTTTCTTCACATAATATATACACATCATATACAAAGCCAAATATGTTTCAAATCGATAACATGAACATTCAAAAAGTAATGTGCGTTAGGGAGGACCGACCGCATTGTCCAAAATAGAAATATTTCCTTTGAACATTATTTTTTAAATCACAAATACGCTTTCGTATGGGCATGTTTTCCCAAATGTTGATGAAAAAGGATTGACATTATCTAAAGGACCGTCTAAAATATTTATTTCCATTTGATTTATATGACCTTTCGTGTAACCCGATTAAGTGACGTTCCCTACTTTTCATGAGTAAAGGCTGGCTCACATAGTACCGGCAAAGACCCCGCAACAGGCGACGGACGTGAATCTCTGCGGCAGGGAACGGAGTCTAGCGACCAAAATCGGACGTTGTCTGGACGGCGAGTGACGATGTCTCGACGGAGCCCGGCAACAAGAAACGAGGTCAGACGGCTGGCAGCGGATTGGCTGGCGGCAAGGAATGGCGGCTGACGGTGGGTTGCGGCGAGGCATATTGCAGTCTGACCCTAGCTCCGTCCTTGTCACAATTTCTATAGGGAAATTGACCCTCTGCACATTTTTCCTGAATTGGGCGGGGGTGGGGCATCCTCCATGGGTCACCTCATCATCATTATCAACATCATCACAGTTCGTTAATTGTAATATAACCGCTTTATTTTGGATACGATATAAGCTAGGCCTAACCTAATTGTAATTCTATGTTCATATACTGATTATAAAAGCGTTCTTGCTTTGTAAATCATACTGTCTTTTAATTAATGGCTCAGCTTGTTAAAGCCGCTACATAGTATAGGCCTATAAAATAGCGCTCACACATAATATATGACACACACACACACACACACATAAATATAACTATATATTAATGACAGTGACCAATGCTGCATGGAACTTTCGCTTTCGTAGCGTTCGAGATTCTGTAAAGTGATATTCATTGTGGTTTGTATTGATTGAGGTTATTTTTTGTGCGCAATGAAACTTAATCTTGGCAGCGTTCTTGACACCTGATTTAACATAGATGAGAAAGGACTGAATACAGTGGATTAGAATGGAGGCCTCTCATCAAATATTCATCTTTTTAACCCTCGTCATTCTTCTCGCAGGTGAGTTTATAGGTCATTTAGCCCTTCCAGTTACATGACACTCTTTTCTTTTCAATCAATAGACCGGTTTACTAAGTTTATGGATGCTTCTTTCCTGGGAACGTAGTTGAAGAGTTATTACATTAACCTGTTATTAATAAATGAACTACAATGCTTGGAATCCAGTCTGCATTCATTACTTGTTGCTATGTCGGGCAAGCCTCTGACAAGCTTTCAGGTTTTCAAGAACAACTTTTGTTTGGAAAGTATGTATACAATTTGAATGTGTTAGTAAACCGGTCTATTTCGTCTCTTCCATTTTAATTTGTAATCCATGCCATGCTACTGGATTGTTTTACTTTCGGTTAGCTTACACTTCTACGCTTTTCACTATTAAGAAGATTGCACGAACATGTTTTATTGAGGGGCGTAACCAGAATTTGTTCAATTGCTATTAAGGTAGGAGAGGGGGGGGTGGAGAAATTGTTTAATTGCTACTGTCTCATAAACATCTAAAATTATCCGCAAAAAACAACCTCTGTGTCATCGAAATACACCTCAAAATGTACTTATTATATATTGATAGTATCAATAGAAAGCTCATTTGAACACGCCTATGGAAAATGCGCTAAATAAATCAAATACACTACTACTACTACTACAACTTCTACTACTACTACTACTACTACTACAACTTCTTACTACTCTTCTTATCCTTCTTCTTCTTCTTTCTCTACTTCTGCTTCTTGTTATTAAGAGTACTATTATTGTTATTGTTATTATTATTATCATATTATTATTATTATTATCATTATTACATACGTTCATATGACCTAAATTTCAGGGTGCCGATGTGAATTAACGGTGTCCATATCAATAAACCATGACATGATTCCAGTGACGGGGAATGACATCACACTAAGCTGCATGTACTCTCCCATTCACCAACAACGGCAGATAACATGGAAAGACAATACAAACAACTTGCTAGCTTCTCAAGCCTGTACTACAGACGGCTGCCAGAAAAGCGTACCACGTTCACCCAAGTATAACATCACAGGAGATATCTCTAGCGGTAACCTCACCATTATGAATTTGACACAAGCTGATGGCAGGGGCTATCGATGTATCGTAGCAATAGGCGACGACATTGGAAGTTCCACTGTCAATCTGACGATTTTACCACCAGGTAAGATTTGAATCTACCAGCATTTGATATAAGGAAATGCGACACGACACTGACATTCAACTAAGATTGTATTACGGCAACTACTACTACTACTACTACTACTACTCCTCCTGCTCCTCCTCCTCCTACTTCCACTACTACTAATCATAATAACAAACTAGCTATAATGTCCTCAGTGTAGATACATCAGTGTTAATAACAATAATGCTCTTCCTTAGGTACCTTCAATTATTATCATCCTGGCATTTTCAGATATCTATTTAATGCACCTGGGTAGAGAGGGCCAAGTGTGGGCTAAACACATGTTTAGGATGTAAGCACCGACCGAGGAAAGATCGAATCTGGGAAGTCCCGTATGAGAGTCAAAAGTCCTCACCAATATACCACAGAGCTCCAAATAAATTTAGCACTAAGAAGTTAAGTAAAGTGGTGGCCATTATCGGGAGATTTTTGGAAAGTTGATTTCCTTCAGTACAATACCAACCTCTAAAAAATTCCATAGAGATCAAGTACTACATTTATTTGGAAATACACAGGAAACAAACAACATAACAAAATGGAGGATATTACTTCTGTAAACAATATCATAATTTGCGATCATTGCATATCATTGCGATAGTCTAGTCTCATTATCGACAATTGAATAAATTAGGCAGTTTGAACATCATGGGAGGTAAGACTATTTATATGTGACATGTACAAATGAAAATGGGGAGGATTGTCAGGAAAAGGATATCAAAAGTCTGTTGGAAATAACGTATTCAAGATAATAGATTACGTGCAAAAGAAAAGTACATGTATACTTTCAAAGTAGACAGCAATCAGCACAGGATCGAAATATCTTTGGAGTGGTACTTGCGAACATCTTTATTACTGTGATTTACTATATGATTGATTTGTATTGTGGTTGCGGATTACAATAGGTTGTACGTATAAATCATTTTTTGGTTTTGGTTTTGAAACGTCTTGAGAAAGTGTCATCTCACACAAAACCCATCACATATTATATGGAATTGCAAGGAAACGGGGCCTAATTATTTAAAAACATATTCTAAGGCAGCACATCCCAAGACCCCCACTTATTCGACACATTTCTAGATTCTGCTTCGTATATATTTTTTAATATGTATACACGTCGCTTTAAATGGTTCTTTTTAATTGACTGAAATCAAGAATTTCCCTATTAGTCCCCCCTAGGTACATTTTGTACTCTCCAAGTATTCACCATATCTCGATGCACCCTTGTGTATGTGTGCACATGACTTTTCATGGTAGCACACTCACCCATTTGTGTATCTCGTTGTGCAGTTTCACCAGACAAATTACTGCTTGACTCATCTGGCTCTAGGGATACCATCACGAAAGCAAGGAGAGAAAACCATACCATTGTCTTTTTGAACGTTTCTACGTCCATCAACTGCAAAAGCTTGGGGTCTCGACCAGCAGCCCAAATTTCCTGGCGTATTAGTGACATAAATGTGACATTGAAATATGTAACTTCATCTTCGAGTGGTCTGAACTCGTTGGGTGAACTTGCGTACGATACTGAAAGTATTCTTCGAATAAAACCGGAAATACGCTATCATAACAAAGATCTTCGCTGCGTAGCACACGTTGCAGGGAGAGACTCACAGGAGGAGCTGAGGATGATTGTATACGGTGGGTGACATTTATATGGGCAAGTCCAAAGTGTTTGATCATGTGGTGTCCCAAACTTTTCCAATCAATATTTTGGAGATCTGGGCCCGGAAGCACAAAGGTTTTCAATTAATACCAAAGTGGTAATGGCCAATCAGAATCATTGTTACACGCACAAATTGTTATCAAGTCTGGTTACTAACCAATCAGAAATGTTATTTTAAATTTGCAATTGATCGCAAAATTTTGAACATAAATTGACATCCCGTTTGTCTTTTCACTCCACATAGATTTGATATAAGTTTAATTTGGGCTATCAAATTCAGTAATCAGATATACTAAAATGTTGGGCGGTAGCGTTTGGTTGAAAACAGCCTCATACACTGCATGGACATCAATAGTATATCAATATAAAAAAAAGTAGAGTAAATCTACAATGTAACCAATACATTTTCTATCATTTTTCACTTCCCAGAAAACACACAACAAGCTGATGAGGTTCGCAAAGCGTCACAAGAACCTTTAAACGTTTATGCAACGTTCATCTAGCCACAATAAAGATTTTTGTTTGTATCATAAAACACGATCTCAATCATTTCTGAAAAAAATCAACTAAAGTGCAATTTTAATATCCTATTGTATGTCCCATACAGATCATGATATAAGTATGTAATACCTCATGTTCATGTTCGCACATTTCATGGGTGACATAGAAGGCCATTGAAAATGCATTGGGTTGATTACAAAACAAGAAGTTGCTATTGTGTTATAGGTTCATTGAACATTTATATAGAGATCCCTTGACTTCAGTTTCACTATGATGTGATTTCTGTTCATGTGTGAAGAAATGTAATGACAATGTATTAAATACATAATTTCATGCAGAGACACCGGATCCTCCAGAGATAAGCATCAACTTTAACTTGGAAGATGGTGTTCCCGCCAGGCTGACTTGTTCATCAGACAATGGGTACCCCTCCCCAATGATCCACTGGTATATAGATCTAGGAACGTCACCAGTCTATCTTTGGTAAGAACTATACCGGGTGATTATGAACGAGCATACGTCAGAAGTACACTTGAATTCACACCGTCGAGAGCGGACCATGGACAAAACCTCATATGTAGAGCAGTGCAGATGACATCAAGCACCACTTTGTTTATGCAGTCTCAGAACGTTAGCATGGTTCTTGATGTTCTCTGTAAGTACCCTTGTGTCATTCATATTTCATAAACGAGTTATATTTTCTTTTTTTCTTTTTTTCCTTATAGTTACACTGCATTTTTTCTTGTATCTTGCTATTCCGTGCTATTTATGTAAAGTCACGTGGATTGGAAAAAAAGACCTTCGGGTTTTAGTTATTTATTTGATCCTTTTCTTTCCCCGGAATTCACGTGACTCACTTAAGACCTTACTTATTTTGTCTATGCCGACTAAAAAAATAATTATAATAATGGTACAGTAACATATACTTACCAGGTTACATAGCAAGCATATATTCTGATATTAGTCAGGTCAAACCCCTTTTCAGAAATATTCTCAAGGTATATATATGTTTGCCCCTTTCTTGCAATGTTTGATTATTCAAATTTACCCCCAAATCTCTTTGTAGGACAAATTCTCTCTTTGTCATCCTCCAAGTTTTTACTGTTTTTGTCCTACTTTCCATCATCGTCGTTCTTTTCTCGTTATTCTTGTTGTTCCGGTTGCTTGGATCTATTGTCTCATTTCTTCTACTTCACTCTTGTTATTCTTCTTCTTTTTCTTGTTCTTCCTTGCTCTTCTTGCTCTTCTTTTTTCTTCTACTTATTCTTGTTCTTCTCCTTCTCCTGTTGTGCCCCTTCTTCTACTGCCCCTCAAATACAGATAAACCTGTCATCCTCGAGCTCTCTTTTCGGCAATTTGTGACTGATGTTTCCTTTTCTTGCCGAGCAGATGCTAACCCATCTGCCTCCCAGTTTACCTGGTTACATAACGGGTCAAGTTTGAATAATACCACCGAAAATACACAACTACGCACCAATTATCAGGAGAAGCATTCAAATTCCTCAAGTGAGCTCACCATTCAAGATGTTTCATCAGATGATCAAGGGGAATATAAATGCGTGACATCGACAAGCCGCGGTGGTGACAGCTCGGTTATCAACTACACTTTTGCATGTACATATAGTTCAACATTTAACATAATGTCATAGATTTTAGAAAAATCAATCTCATTGGCAATCACAATTTCATTTTGTTAATCTTGTATAAATTATTTCCGCACTAGGTAGTGCATCATGAAAATTTTGAACTTTTCTTGCGTTCGTGGTATTAAAGCTTTCTTCGTGCCATTTATAATTGAGATTTAAATGGTTTATTAAAGGAAGACGACTCTGGATTTTTAAATTAAATCAAAAGGCTTAAGACGTCAAAATAGATAGCATTGATCATTAGATTGATAAATTCAGTAGGCTAAGATAATATTAAATATACTATACCTAATTTTCATATTCCGCATGATTTTAAATATAAACATAAACCGATTTATTCTTGGCATGCAGATGTAAAGGAACGAAGATGTAAACATTATTTCATCTTTGGCCTCTATATATGTGTCTAATAATCGATAAGTAGAGTATATCTTATTTCCCTGACAGTTTCCCCGGATGCGCCTTCTAACCTAGAAGTATACCGAAAGCAGACGACCTCTTCGAGCATCACTCTTGCCTGGCAACCAGGATTCTATGGCGGGTTCCAACAAACCTATACCCTTCAGTACTGTACAAATGAAACGCGAGAACCGTTAGATCAAGAGTGTGATCTTGCAACTCACATAGCACGGACAAACCATACTCTGACAAACCTAAAACCGTACATCCGGTACGAAATTACTCTGTGGGCGGCGAACGTCGCCGGGAACAGTAGTACAAGGAAAGCCATGGCGTCAACAGCACGTAAGATACACATTTGCTACAATTCAAATGATTTTCCTTCCATCTCTGAAGTTTCCAGATGTGTCGATTGTAAATTTTCAGGTTAAAATTAATTATATACCACAGGTAAGGAAATACAAGTAAATAATAAAGATTGAAATAAATAATAATTATCCTTTTTATTCAATGCTGTTCTTCCTGAGGCTCCTGCATTTATTATTATCGAAGTACCTATTTACACCTGGGTGGAGAGTGGCAAATGTGCATTACTTTCTTGCCAAAGGACGTTAGTGCTGGGCAGGCATTCGAATCCTCAACCCTAGGATTGAGAGTCAAGTAAATGGAACAATACACAACAACACCTCCACAAATAACGATTCAAATTAAAACATAAGCAATGACATACATGTATTCAACCATTTGAATTCTAATTCTAATGATAATTGAATGGTATAAAAAATGTATGAATTAAATTTGCTGAAATCACTAAATCTTTCTTTTCACTTCTGTTTGTCTTACAGTGACTCGGTAACATTGTTGAAGGTTGATGACAAAACTGCGTAATTTTTTAATAAAATGTTACTTATTATATTCCTTCTACTATACTAACCCTCTAACATGCCAAAAATCCTGAAAAAATTATCAAATCACAAAGATATTTATGGTTTTCTTTGAAGGCGTCACTGGTTAACACCTTCTAACAGTAAATTATTCCAATCATTTTTGAATTTCCCAACCGCTTTTTCATGAAAATAAGACATAAGACAGGATTTTAAAAAAATCTGTCAACACTTAAATGTCTGGAATATAGATATA
The DNA here is from genome assembly GCA_037976565.1 of Mesocentrotus franciscanus. Lineage (NCBI taxonomy): Eukaryota > Metazoa > Echinodermata > Echinoidea > Camarodonta > Strongylocentrotidae > Mesocentrotus > Mesocentrotus franciscanus. Next base: position 10,195,762 of record CP137667.1, on the reverse strand, counting down.
TAGAGCCAATTCATTGCTTTGTTACGATTTACATTCACCTAAAATGTAATTGAATTGTAATAATATAATTGGGAGAATTAAGGAATCGATGAGATCAGTTTTCCCAATTTTATCGTTAATAATGGTCTGTTTTCTTTCAAACTTTCAGATTATCTTTAATTTTACATCTAGCATTGAAGTCACTACCTTAGCACCATTTTCTCTCATTTGAACAATGTCACAAAGTCCCTTTAAGCATATTATGTAAAGTGTGAGCGGTGATTTCAGTGTCTGATTTTAAATGCTTTTATGAATATCGTTGTTCAATTTCCCAAGGGAAACACGAAAAGTGGTCTTTGTAGACATATGGTCTTTGTAGACAGGTAACGTTTAACGTATTTTGATCTTCCCCTTGTATTTGCTTCTCTCTCTCTCTCTCTCTTTCTCGTCTTTCTGGTGGTTCAATGATGGCAGCATTATCGCCAAGATATTACGGTAAGCATATACTTAACACCTTCATAATCCTCGATTCAAGAAAAGACAAAAAGGCGTTTTCTTATTCTATAATATAGCTACAGAAATATATGTATGTTAATAGCCCAAAGGAAACATTGGGTTATTCTTTACACAAAGAAACGTTATAACAAAAAAGCGTAGTATGAAAGCATAGGTTATTACTTTCCCTTAATGACAAGCAAGGACATATATTTATAACAGTCTTAGTATTCACAATATACGGTACTTTCGAGTCTCTTCTTGGACGCACTGTATAAAACGAAGAAGAAACTAATCTTGTGCCATTCCCGTTTAACATTTTCCTTACTTGTTTCAATTCTGAATATATATAGGAGCATTCATCACACTGGACACATCGAAAGGAATCCTGGCCTTTTCAGAGAGAACAAATACAGACCGACCCATAGAGGAACTCTGCTTCATTATCCTTCGGAATAGTACCGAATGCGGCTCTGTTAATGGAACAAAGTGCATTGAATCCGGCACAAAGGTCAGCATAGTCCCGGATGAAAACCCAGTTGTGGTGACCTTTGGAAGGGGTTTGTGCAGTGAACCAGATTATCCCAGAGGTCAGTGTTTGATTTTAATCTTATTTTATGTAGCAAATTTAATTTCTGTCGTACTATAATTAATGTATCGTTTAGCATATCCAGTAATGATTTACATGAAAATCAGCCAATCATCATTCACTCATACACTCCGAATCTGCAATGTAGGTAAGAGCAGGGATGATAACTTATTATTGAAACATCATTATGATATAATTATTGAAAAATTATTTAGACAAAGTATAAAGTGTTATTTTATGTTTTGTTCTACGACTGAAATTTCAAACTATTTTACCTATTTATCATTTTTAAATATTTTATTATATTTGTTTACAAATACGTCATAGCTTTCAGCCATGTAAAACTAGTTGTGTCCTTCTAACCTTTGACCTCCTGATTGTAGTGACGTCGACAACTAGAATCACATTTTTCTTGACAATCATCCTGGGTGTGGTTGGTGCTTCTGGCATCATTCTGCTATTCTCACTGGGTTTGATGTTTGCTATAAGGCATTGCTACGTGAGCAAGAAGAAAGGTAAGGATCAAGAAAGGAAACTATTTCTCGGTCTCCCCTCAAGCTCTGTCTCTCCCTCTATTTCTCTCCTGCCCCATCTCTATTTCTCCCTTTAGTTTACTATCATTTTCTCTCTCTCCCTCTCCCTTCATATTTTAAATTTCTTTCTCTATCTCTAATGCTATTATATTCTCTAATATTAACTGAGTATATATTCCTATACTCGGTCATCCATTCACATTTTCATGAATTGTCTGATTAAATACTGCCTGATAACGACATCTTAATAAACACCTTGATCATTTTGTTGAAACCAGTGTACCATTTGTCACTTTTATCATCATTTTAATATATATATTTGCATGTGATAAAATATTTTTGGATGATTGTGTATTTCTATTCATGTAACGTCCTTTTAAGACGAATCCAGTTGCCTTTTAGCGCAAATTTCCCCTCATAAAAAAGCCATATCATAAAACGCACCGAGTTTGCCAGAAGAAAGACTGGAATTACAGTTTTCCTCGGACATTTCACTCTCTTGTATCTTTCCTCCTGTTGCAAACGGCATTTTACTTTGGTACTGAAGTAATTATGTTGCTATATAAAACATTTTCATGATTGTGCCTATTTTCCGTATTGCCTTTCACAGATAAACCAGGAACAGAAAGTGAAAGTCAACCAAGAACTATACAAATGGTACAACCTTTTGTTTCATGTCAGGTGTTATGCTGCTACCACTACTACTACTACTACTACTACTACTACTACTACTACTACTACTACTGCTACTACTTCTACTACTACTGCTACTACTACTACTACTACTACTACTACTACTACTACTACTGCCAATACTACTACTACTACTACTAATGATAACAATAATGGTGATATTTATAAAGCGCTTAAGACATATCCATATCTATTGATGATCAAGGTGCCTACAACATAATGTAAATCCAAAAGCTCCAATGTGAATTAATATAAATATATGAGGTCCATAAACTAAACGTTAAACTCTGAGTAGGAAAACTTAACTGTAACTAGCAAGCATAAGGCCTAAAAAAGATGTTGTATTGCCCTTTAAGTGCCAAAACATGGGTCGGACGGAAATCTTTTTTTTTTTACTTTTCCCTTTTTTTTTTTAGTGGCTTCAAAATGTGTCATGAAAAAAGTGTGTTGTGAGCCTTTCCGTAAAAAACTCTAAACAACGACCGTCGCCCAAGAAATTCAAAACCGGGGACGTCGCCCAAATCTCGCTGATTTCTATCTGGTGTAGTGCATACACCTACACGAGGCCGGGGTCTACTTGCATGTTTACGCTAGCAGGATTTTGAAACTAGGGCAGAAGACGAGTGAGAGTTTGGGAATAATTTGATGATTTTATGCATTTATATCCCATTTAAACAAACAACATTTGAAAATCTGCGGTCGACTTTAACAAAATAAAAAAATTCACCGTTCTTTTGATTTTATTTCTTCTTCAATGAATACAAAAATATGTATTTTGTTTGTTTATTCATTGAAGAAGAAAAAAATAAATAAAAAACGGTGAAAACAAAACTTTTTAAAAAGCCGACCGTAGATTGTCAAATTTTTGGGTCGGTCGCAAAGGGCAATACAACATCTTTTTTGTTTTAGGCCTAAGGTGTGTTTTAGGTAGGGCTTTGAGAATTTGAAGGGTATTGGCTTTTGGAGAGAAAGTGGTTACTTATTCCATTGATAGGAAAAGGAGCTGCTGATGCAAATGCTCTATCCTCTAATTTTCCTTTAGAAATCTTTTAGAAATCTGGGCTGAAGAACATAGCATGATGTCAAAGCACGGGATACTCTAAACATGGACCTATTACGGATGGACATTCGTCGTTTTGTTAAATAATTCATTGTGATTGTCTCCGTCAATGTCGTCTCAATAACATTCCGTACATGTTTCTTCACTTTGATCTTATGAGGTCCACCGCCAATAAGCCGGGACAGAATCTAGATGGTGATTTTACACATGTTAATATGCATGCGCAGAAGATAATAAATCGCTTAAATCATGGGAAATCGATGTGCAGTTCTGATTTATAATCAGAAATTGTTGTTCCGTGTACTGTATTTTATTTTGAAAAACATGTTGATATTACCAGATAGACGTTATATTTGGATTGTTTGTGATTTAAAATCCCGTTTCCCAATTTCCTCATAATATTCCAGAGTTACAACGCACAGGGCTTATAAAGATCATAGCCTTCTAATTGTTTTATCTGGTCATTGGTGCGTGCGAAAGTGTGCGAATCAGTAATAATAAATTTCATATCACCAAAATCGTCTGCTTTTCAACTTTGCTGCTCCCCATTGGTAATGTTTTTATTTAAGACACACTATTACAGAGCACACCATCCAAACAAAACCCAAGAGAGGTAAACTGCTCCTTTGTTAATGACCGAAAATGCTTACGCAGTCGTTATTGTTAAAACAGCTGAATGTTCTCATGAAGATGCACATAATCAGAAGGCGGCGGATCTCGTTGGATCAAAGAAAGAATCACGTCGAATGTCCATCCGTAATAGGTCCATGCTCTAAAGCATTTCTCTATTTTTACGCTCTTTAAATACCATGCAGATAGATGAGGATGTGCTCACCAACGACATCCCTCCACCAGACATTAATTCCCATCTTAGATTTATACCCTCTTGTTACAATGGGCCCGAGGTATCTATTATTCAAGTCACCCGTGACCCTAATAATGCAATGGTCGTCCTTGAAGAGGAGAACGAGAAGGAGGAGGAGGAAGGAGAGGAGGAAGAGATGGAAGATGTGTTGGAGGTTGAAGGGGGTGATGAGAAAGAGCTCATTTTGGCAACCTCCCAAGAAGTTCCTGACCCTCGGCAGATGGACAGTGATGGGTTGATTTACATCGACCTTTCACATCGCACCGCCAATCCCCAAAGACACGCTCCTACTCGCTTTAAAGAAGACACAGTGTACGCATCGCTTGACTATGATGCCACGGGGGTCTACAAGAAAGAGGAAAACAGCCTGAAGGCGTCTGCGACGTCAATAATGCGGCCCAATGAGGATGGATTAGCCAACATCGACCGACAAGGAAATAATCACCTTTTCCAAACATGCGAAAATGTGCCTGTTCGTTATGTTGGGCCCGGGGATCCTCTGTAAACTCCGTCCACGACTCAATTTTCCGGGAGGCGGACGACATTCCAACAACCTCTCAGAAAGTACCAGATTCACAGAGGATGGATGGTGATGGTTTGATCTACATCGACATTTCACATAACGCACATCATCCAAAACCCGCTCCTGTTCGCTATCGGCGCGATACGGTCTACGCAGCGCTCGACTATGATGTCATGGCAACCCGCAAAGGGAAAACATCCCTCCAACATCAAAAACAGACTCTGACACGCTTTTATCAGATGATGATGATGATGCGGAACTTTACATCAATCTTTCTAAAAACGCCACCCTTCCCTCTATGGTTAATCTTACTCGGATGAGGGAAGATGACACGCAAATCTCCCACGACGTCTATGCCACGGTAACGCGGAAAAAGCAGAAGGATAAGGAGATAACACCAGATCCAGATGATGGCCATGGATTTTCTTCGAATAAGACACAACCATGAGAATGCTTTGATCAGGAATGACGAAAGCATCATCAACTTTTGTTAGTTTAATGCCATGGCTACCCAAATAGACGGTTACGATATTGTGGCCACACCAATACTCGTTCAGATATTATGCGGTAAACCGCCGCAAAAAAATTAAAATAAATAAACACCGCTTTTTTGTACGTGTGAAACAAATGCCATGCGCGTATTATACTTAACGTCAAATCTGAACAAGGGCTTACTAGTGTGCCTGATAATTAACCGGACTACATTTCCTTTTCACTAAAGTTTAACCCATCCTTCCAAGAATACAATGCTTTTTTTGAAGGGAGGTGAAGTTAATTACAAACTAAAAATATCACCACACCTCAACATGCAAGCAATTTACCATAAATGCGGAATTGAGAATATATGTCATTGAAGAATACGAGAATGTCTAACTTCTGTCCCGACACGCCTCCCCCATAGAAACCCCACCCCCCCCCCAAAAAAGGGCATTTCTTTTATCAGATTACAGGATTTTGAAATGTCCTACTTCCATGGGATACTATTAGGGGCTTACAACCCAAGTATATATAATTTGTCAAACTCTCTTAAGATTCAGATGTATAATTTCATTTGTCATTGCAAGTATATATACGCCATTATTCTCCACAGTTAATACCCCGGCTTTAGCATGTCATTATGGCGCTCTAGTATTTCAAGGAATTAATTCCTACCAGGTACTACACCTGGGTGGAGTATGGAAAATGTAGATTAATGACTTGCCAAATGACTTTGGTGCCGCGGCGGGACTCGAGGCTAACCATGTGATCCACAGTCCGGTGACGTATCCAAAAGACTACGAAACCTACCCATACGCTACTATCACCGATGAGATTGACACGATTCCGACCACAGACCAAACAAAATGCCCCTATGGACAATAATTGGTCGGCTTAGAGCCGGCATGGAGTTGGTCTGGCTGTGTGACTGAGGTTTCAAAGGTTCGTCTATAGAGTGCTAACTTCATATTTGTTCGTCGTCCAGGTTACGCTTATAAATAAACGCGTAACATTCACAGAAGCGAAAGGATTGATGAACTTCAATATACGGTGTTATCAAAAAATTCCCCCCAGGAATTGACATCATAGTTATTTTGTCTGCATAAATTATTTCACTATTACAATAATCTTCACTCTTAAACAATAGTCTTCACAATGCTCCTCATAGCTTAGGCGAAGTTTTGGCGCAGTAGCAAAATCTCTTCAAAATTATCTGACATCTAAGCAGATGGAACGTGGAAGGAGAATATCTTTGTGATCCACCTTTATGGTTTAATCAGTGATACTTTTCTCAGTAGCTATCTTCATGCTTACTAGTATATTCACCCTGCGGTGCTGCTCCAAAGCTAATGTTATATGATATCTTTACTTAGTATATTCAACTTTTAGTATAACTCCGTAGTTATTGTTATATCTATACTAGTATATTAAACTTTACTACTACATTGTATCTCGATACGCTCTAAAATCTAAAATGATCACTCATCATTTAAAAAGGTCGAGGAGTGAACACTATTTAAAAACTGTTTTTAACATTCTAGATTCAACTTTTATACCCATGGAACTTGCATGTTAAACATGAAATTATGCCAATTGGAAAAGGTAGCGACTCCTCGGCCCTTTTAAATATTGAAACAACATATTAGTTTCCCTCTTGTACTACTTCGTAGCTATTGTTTCATTTACTATACTAGTATATTCAACTTTTAGTACTACTCCGTAGCTATTGTTATATCTATATTCGTATATTTACTTAAGTGGTTCTCCGTAGCTATTGTTATATCTATACAAGTATATTTAACTTTTGATACTACTCTGTAACTATTGTTATATCATCTATACTAGTATACTCAACTGGAATAAACGGTACGATATTATATAATTCTACCATCGCGAGCACTGTCTTATCGTTATTTTCAATTATCATTCCGGTATGAAGATACTAATTATAAGTACAATAGGATGGCTTTCAGTTGATTAGTATAACCCAATTCATAGTATAAATATAAATTTACTTAGTTGAACAAAACTGGTATTTTAACGTAATTTTAACTTACTCTATAATTACATTTTCAATATTGTTATAAATAATATTACATTTTATACAAGTATTAATCATTGTTATTCTCAGTAAATGAATTGTCCCATATCACTGATGCTATTAAACACTAAACCAATGTAGTTTATGATGAGGACTCCTTTATTCATAACATTTAAAGATATTTATCAATCTTTGTTTTGTTCATTCATGTGGAGAATAAGCAAGAACTTATAGAAAAGATTTGAATGAATTAAAGTGTGAGAAAGAGCGAAAATATTAGGCCAAGTAAAATAGTCTTTCGTCTCGTCCATCTTCCCTTTTTTGGCCGGTCTCAATTTGTTTGTCATTTGATGTGTTTTTGTTTTACAATATGATGGACAAATATCATTTCACCTTGTTTGGAGCCTCTGTAGAGCAGGTAAAAATGAAATTCAAATTAAAAAAAGATTGTGATGAAATTTATGAAATGGTGTTTGTATTCGGTGAATGGATACACAAAAGCCAAATATCAAACATAAAATATGAAAAAAAATAGATCTCTCTCCTCATTTTCAAAAAAAATAAAAAACAAAAAATCCGGACCAGACGATAGGAATCGATTTAACTTGGCCTTATTCTATATATACAATTAGAAAGGCTTACTTCGTTCCAGCCAGTCGGGTTTTCGGGTTACACGAAGTTTCGTGAGTTATCAAGCTCTATTTCCCGAAGGGGTTGTAAAATGCACCTTCTTATCGCTAAAGTCTTGGGTCCGGTTTACTTTACATCTTTTTTAATACTCTACAGCAAATCTATGAAAACTTGCGTCTCGACCCGACACACTTAATAGGATATATATAGCCACAGAAGTTCGTAAAAGGCCAGCGATCGACAATTCTTATGGGCCTGTTTCCACAAATGTTTATGTGAAAGGATTGACTTTATCGAAATGACTATCTTTGAAACTATTTAGAAGAAAACATCCATTTGATTTACCTTTCGTGAATATGGGGGCCTACTTTCGCAAAATATCGACGTGTAACCCGGTAACGTTACGTTCCCGACTTTTCGTGAGTAAGGGGGTTTGTTTTCACAACAGCTCATGTACCCCAACCCGACGCTGAGACCAGATGTAACGGAGTCAGACCATTATATTGTATTGCAGCTGTTAACAGCACTTGAATGATTTTGACACCAAGAGGGACAATCTACAGCTACAGTAATGTTGATTGTGATGTTTAGGTCTTGCTACCCTAAGAAAAAGAAAGTTACTTAAACAGTTTATAACTCTTGAAATATATACACAATAACTCTTGAAAAGAAAACACAAGGCATGTTGTGGTACTACATCCAAACACAGATAATTACCAATAGCCTTTAATTGAAACCACATGAATAAATGTTTACAAGTATAATCAAGATGTTTTTTTTTAACCACAGTATATGACAATAACATAGACTACTAAAAGCTGAACACTGGAGGAAAATTCACAGTACAGGCACTAACAGTAGAAACACAAAAGGAAAATTTTTTCGGTTTGTTTGTTTGTTTACTGTTTTATTGTAACGGAACAGTTTACATAGTCTGATACAAGGTTTAAAAACAATATATAAATATTAGATAAAGATAGTAAGGGCCGGTTGGTCAGAAATATACCAATAATGATATCAGTGGTAAATGTTTAGGCGTAGCAAAAAATAATGATATGTATATTGGCCTGTAAATATCTACTGGGAAAATAGTCTCCAACAATTAGGTTAAATTTCCAAACAATGTAGTCATTCGAAAATAATATCGCTAGTGATCTTCGTTTGTCTCGCAATGTGATCAATAAGGGATCTAAAAGATCACAACGTTTCGTGCGCCGCTGCAACACTTCCTCAGCGGCGCACGAAACGTCGTGATCTTTTAGATCCCTTATTGACCACATTGCGAGACAAACAAATATCACTAGCGATATTATTTTCGATACTACATCCGCAATGAGTATTATATTTAGCAATGTAGTCATTTGTTTGAAGGCGTTGTTTAACAATATTAAATCTGAGATGCTCGGCCCTACGTGTTATCAGTGCCTTTGACATGGTGTAATATTAAAGCCCTTAAAAAAAAATCGCGCTTCAAAATGATCAAGAAGTGCCTCAAAAACAAAAAATCTTTGAGTGACCGGTTTTACCATACTCGTTTCCCCCAATAGACTGTAGTGTTATGAAAACCGTTAGGAAACCGCAAAATTCGGTTTCGATTTCCAATCATAAATATCTTGATAATAAGACAGGCGATCGGCTTGTAAAAGTCATGGGATTCCTGACTGACCTAAAAGTTTATAAATATCATTGCAGCATGAGCTAACTCCAGGATTTTGTTTCAGAATCTGAGACAAAGTTACCGGATCCCTTAAAAAAACACATTGAAGTTTTAGTCTAAAAAAACAAATTTGTTAAAGTACTGAGGAAAAAAAAAAGAATTGTGGGTAAATATTATTGGAAATACTGACCCCCAAAATGGGTAACATTTACCGCAGATTTGGCGCACAAATATTCATGAACAAGAAATATAACAATTATAAAATGCATTATTGTCAGGACTCGTATCTTAAAACTGCAATACAATAATTCGCATTGATGTTTTTTTATGAAATATGCAATACGTCACTAATTCTCATATTGTAGCAGGAATAATAATATATAATCCATGTATTTGCTTGTCATTTTCGAAACATTGTGAATAATGACAGATACTACACTCTGTATTAACACAAATATTTATAAAACACGGTAAGTTTACTTATCCAATTCCAATTTCCAATCCAATTTCAATTTATTGTCCAATATTGGAAATTTGTTTTGCTCACATTTTACAAACGTACGAAAAATCAAAATAAGCTTACATACACAATATATCATATACTTTGACCTAGAAATTCTTCAGAATATTGCTATACAGAAATTTTATGACGTTATTATAAAAAGGGGTAGTGAGCACATTTTTAATTTTTTTGCACCTGAAAATTTGAAAATCGTGCCGGCCGATTTTTCGCTCAGTGGGGGAGGGGGGATGGGGGATGGGGGATGGGGGAGGTAGTGAGCACTCATTTTTTCTTCTTCTTTTGCTCAACGCCTCCCGTACCAGAAAACAAAACTTAAAAAAACATAACACTTTCTATGATGGATTTGTAGAACAAAGTAAGAATGGTCCTATCTACATGAAACGATTTAAGTTTTCTTAAAAAATACATCCTTTGTTGAGCCTTTGAAAGAACGGACTTACACTGATCAGCCCATGATAATTTGTTGTCAATTACGGTGCCTAGATACTTGTATGTCTCGACAATTTCTATATTTTCTTTTTTTTATCGTGATAGGCAATAACACTGAACGTGTGGAAGTTCTGAAATCAAAAACCATTTCTTTTGTTTTGGAAGTATTAAGTTGAAGAAAATTTTGGTTGCACCACTCTTCAAACTTGTTCACCTCGTATCGATAATTGACCTCATCTTTACTTATGAATCCCACTATCGCCGTATCATCGGCATATTTCAAAAGCTTAACGTTGACATTCTAAGGAAATCCCAAATATTGAGATAATTAAATCAATAGAAAGCTTTTAACCCCCAGAATAACACTAATTGGCGTTCAACCGACAAAACAAGTTCAGAATAGTGAATTTATGCGAGTAATCTCCACCAAAGTCTCGAATTCGGAAACGCGGAAATGCACGGAGAAACCGGGTCCTCTACGTCACAACCGGGACCATGGGCGTAGTGAGAGTGAATGCTAATGATATGCCCACGTAAATTCTATCCTGGCCGAGCTTAGAATTGTTCTTGTTAACAAGTTCATGTGATAGACTTTATGTTTTTATTTGAATGAAGAATAACTAAGCAACGTTTTCCAGTCGCTGATTTCTTTTTATATCCTCACATTATCCGTTTTGGTAGAGTTTTAAGACGGGTTTACTGCTATATTATTGGTCTTTGTACAGCTTTTTCCGATTGAATCAAAATATAAATATAGAGAAACTTCAAAGAATGAACACAAATCCTTTCAATATGAACAATGTGCAAGTAAAAGGTCTCCTTGATGATACTGTAAATGATGATAATATGCACATTATGCATCTAGGTGAAAGTAATTATGTGTTCCCAGAAGATTTTCACAACAAGTGTAGAATGCAACATGACTATTTTTCTATGATCCATTTCAATATACGAAGCTTATGTAAACATTTTGATGATTTACATATACTTTTGTCATCACTTCATTACAATTTTGATATTATCGGTATTTCTGAAACATGGTTAAACAGCAGTTCTCCGTTAGGCTTGTATAATATATATAATTATTCTTTAGTACAGATTTGCAGACTTAACAGAACTGGAGGAGGAGTGGCAATTTATGTGAAAAATGGTATTGACTATGTCTTTCTGTTCACCAGAAATTGAAATAATTTTTATTGAAGTGAAGGAAACAAAAAATAAATCTAGGATAATTGGATGTGTCTACAAACCACCTAATACTGAAATATCATCTTTCAATGATAAACTTTTTTTTTTTTTTTTGATAAACAAGTTTGGATGTATTTGAAAACGAAAAAAAAAAGAAGTATATCTGATGGATGATTACAATATTAATTTGCTTAATTATTATTCACATAATGAGACAAATGAGTTTTTCTAAACCATGTTCACATATAACAGGTATCCAATTATTTCCAAACCCACACGAAGTACTTCAAGATCTTGTACTCTAATTGACAATATCTTCCTGAATTCTTTTCATGAAAATATTGAATATGGTTTGTTATATACTGATTTATGGGATCACTTCCCAATATACTGGTTGATTAAAGTAAAGACAAAAGAACAAGAGCACATAGTAAATAGCAATGTTAAAGTTAAAAGGAGATTGATAACTGATGATAGAATGTACAAATTCAAAATAAGATTATGACAGATCGATTGGTCTGCCATTTATACAAATTGTGATGTAAATGCTAGTAATGATTACTTTGCAAAGAAATTTACTACTTTGTATAATGACTGTTTTCCTTTAGTAAATGAAAACAAAACTAGGTATAAACTCCGTAAACCATGGATTACAAACGGTATATTTAATTCTGTAAAAAAGAAAAATCGTCTTTATAAGGCACATCTACACAAACCAAATCAAAATTCCTTAATGAAATATACTGTGTTTAAAAATAAACTAACATCTGTTATAAGAAGTACTATTAAAAAAACAATATTTTAATGACATTTTTCAAAAATGTAAAGGAAATATGAAAAAGACCTGGAATGAAATTAATAGTATATTATAATAAGCAAAATGTTATTCCATGTGAAATGTTCTCTGGTAAAAAGAAATATTCTTCGCGTGAACAGATTGTTGAGGAATTTAATTCATATTTTGCCAGTGTAGGTAAAAAAGTGTCAAATTCCATTCCATGTTAACATAAGATTTATGAAAAATATCTCAGTTCACAACATATTGCCTCCATGTTTTTAAAGCCAACTTCCGTTTATGAATTAACAAAGATTCGTTTAATCCATCTAAAGCAAGTGCTTGTGATGACATATCCCCTCGGGTAGTGAAAGAAGCAATATTTTGTTGTGTGGAACCGTTATGTGACATATTCAACAAATCATTAACCACTGGTGTATTTCCAGATGTTTTTAAAATAGCAAAAGTAGTGCCGTTATATAAGAAAAACTGTAAACAAAATATAGATAAATTTAGACCTGTTGCAATTTTACCTATATTTTCTAAATTGTTGGAAAGAAAAATGTATAATAGATTGTATAGTTTTCTTACTAAATATGAAATATTAATTAATGAACAATTTGGATTTAGGAAAGGTCATTCGACCGTTCATGTTGTCTTGAATATGTCAGATTATGTTATAAGTGCATTAGATAATGGTAATTTTTGTTTAGGGTTATTTATGGACCTTTCAAAAGCATTTGACACCATCGACCACGACATTCTTCTTGATAAATTGTTTTATTATGGCGTGAGAGGAGTAGCCTTAAACTGGTTCAGATCATATTTAATGGGTAGAAAGCAATATGTGGTGGTCGATGGTGTCGAGTCCAACTTCAAAGAACTATCATGTGGGGTACCGCAAGGGTCTGTACTGGGACCTGTCCTGTTCTTGATATATGTTAATGATGTTGTTAACAGTTCTAGTGTCTTTCGGTTTTCATTATTCGCCGATGACACCGTGGTTGTCATATCCCATAGAAATGCACATAGACTGATTTCGCTGGTGAATGAGGAATTAGGTAAATTGCTTTTATGGTTTCAGAGTAATAAATTACTTCTCAATCAAGAGAAAACAAACTACATCATATATATCACATATATAACAACAGGAGAGTTCCCAGTGACATTAATGACATTTATGTTAACAACGTAGTCCTTCAACGTGTACATTAACTATCCTTTCTTGGTGTTACTGTAGACGAATTCCTGAACTGGAAGACGCACATTAAAAATGTAACTTTGAAAGTATCTAGAAGCATTGGGGTATTATCAAAATTAAAATCTACCGTTCCCCAAAATGTGCTAATCTTATTATACAACTCAATAGTATTACCCCATTTGTCTTACTGCAATATAGTGTGGGGAAATTCATATTCGTCTCATCTAAACAAAATGAAAATACTTCAAAAGAGGGCAATTCGAATTTTAACATATTCAACGTATAATTCTCATACGAAACTATTATTTAGCAGAATGAAGGTTCTTCCTGTCCAGGAACTCATATCACTTAACACTTGTATATTTATGTATAATTTCCACACTGGTAATCTTCCGCATATTTTTCAAAACATGTTTATTAGTAATTCATCTGTTCATTCACATAACACAAGGCAACAAATGTTATTACACAAACCCCCTGTACGTACAACCCATGCATTGAAATCATTCTTTGTCTAGATTTAAAGTTTTGTGCAAAAGGGAACTGTTTATTAATTTGTAAAAATGGGTAGGACTATAAGTTTTCATTTCATGTTTCGTATTTTTCATGTGCTTTCTCTTCTTTCTTTTTCTTTTTAATATTCTACTCTCTTCTACCATCTTCTTCTCTCTCTCTCTCTCTTTCTCTCTCTTATAATATACTTTACAGTGCATTGCATTGTGTGTGAGTGAGTGGGTATGGCTGAGTGGGTTTGCAAGATATTTGTAATTATTTTGTAATAAGTATGAATATATATAAATTGTTTTGTTCGTTATAGTATGTGTTTATTATATTTTTATTTAATTGTATGTTAATGGGCCCCATTTACAAGCTTTGCTTCTCAGGGGTCCATAGCCTGTCATCATATTATTGTACCAGTACCAGTGTGATTGTAAACTGTTTTTAATGATTGGCTGAATAAATTGAATTGAATTGAATTAAATTGAATTGAATTGAATTAATTGGGAAACAAGGTTGAATCATATGCACGTATGAATAGGCGGGTGTACATATAGGCTACATTATCTTGTCATTATTGCAGATAAGGTTCAAGAGCAGATTTGAGACACGAATAGGCCTAGAACTGTGACCTTAATTATCATGGATGTGTGTGACTGCCTCAAAAAAGGATACAGTACCAGTTAAATATTTTGTTTAATTATATCAAACTTGAACGAGATCAAGCTCCCTCTATTTAGCTGACGACGTCTACATGACTAGCGATTGAACGATATTCATCCGCGAGTGATGCGGCTCTTGCACGAACGTTCGTGAAGCGAACGGAATCGGCATGCAGGTAAGACCAGGCCGCTGCTCTCGGCGGCTTGTGGAACATACGAGCGCTATGTATCTCTTTATCGGCATTTGCAAGAGAGTGAGAGCGACGTTACCAGCTAAAGAAAAACACTAACAAAGTCCTGCTTCTCGATCAGTGACCACCGGTGTCGGAATTCGGAATATCTCACAATGCACTCTTGTCCCTTTCTCCTTCAGTACTTTCAAGTTCCTCCATCAACTCTTCAAAATCCATAAAAGATCGTTCTGGTCAAACTCTCAAGCCAGTATCAATTGATATAATTATATAATATGTACCGTACGTGTATATGTAAAAAACTAGCTAGACCGAACGCGAGAACAAATCAAAAAGGCGGATCTACTTTACCGAGCACACGAACAATCTCACTAAATTCAACACACACAACAAACTTTACACGGTGAAAATATCGACTAATAGCGCATTGTTGGTATGTTTATGTCATAATTCTGAAACAGCGAATTGATAGTTATACTTTGAAATATTAGGGGAAGGTGAAGAATTGTACATAGAGTTATGACTTATTGGGCTTTTCCACCTTTGAAACAAAATAGCAGAAAGTATTATCTTTCTGCACAGGCTATGGACATCCGGGTACGTGAATATACTCTTTCCCGGGCGTGACGTCACAAATAGTGGACCAGCTCCGTGACTGATTTTCTACGCAAAAAGAGGAGGCTATTTTTCGACATTTCAATTGAGGATATCCAATAGCCAGAAGATTTTTGTGATATGCTTTGTAAATGAACAACTTGAAAATAACATAGGCTTGCCGTAGGTACCAAATTTATGGACATTTATTGTTCCTAGAATGTCAGCATTAACGCCGTCTTTTGTAGCTAAGCAGTCATTCGTATATATAATAAACAAAGGTGCCGATAGCACACATCCCTGTGGCGAGCCGGTATTTACTGTGATCAGATCCGACAACTCCTTTTGTACTTTTACCCTTTGTGTACGATTTGACAAGAAATTCTGTATCCACAAAATTAAAGAAGATCTAATGTTTATTTTAAGTGTTTTAGCTTATGAACCAACATAAGGTTTTGAATCGTGTTAAAAGCGGACGAAAAATGTATGAATGAAATCCGTACATAGCAACCAGCTTTATCAGTGTGTTGTGAAACAAAATGTATAAGTGAAAGTATAACATCGTTTACACATTTCCTTGGTTGGTATGCAAATTGCATAACATCAATATCCTTTAACACACTAGGGAATAAGAATTGCAAATTTGTCATGAATCACAAGTTCAATTTCTGATCGGAATTATTATGTTAAAAACAATATACAGATTTACTGGACTCCTAGTCTCTCCCTTTTATTCCGAATGTATTTGTCACATCACTTAATTACTAATTTCACCCAAACTAACAAATTGTATATATGTTTATGTAATATAAACATAAACAGTTACAAAGAAGGAAATACAAATAAATGGCAGGTTAAATATATTGGCGTAAAACTGAGAACATGAACATAAGGAAAAGGAAGCGCTTGAAAAAAGTTTGCAAGATCTCAGTGCTTATATCCTTCTGTGGTCCGACATTTCGCAAAAGCCTGCATGCATGTGTACACCTAACAACATGTTTTATACCAGCATTTCTGAAGAAACGAAATATGATAATGCAACCGAATACAAAGGTTAATACCTATTCTATGCAAAACATGTTTTCATTGTCTTGTAGTTTTCTTATAATTTGAGGACTTTACGAATGAATCCCCCCCCCCCCGATCCCACATCGAATTTTGATATGGCGATTTTGCCAGAATTCTTTTGAGGGTAATTCTTTTTTTGCACCCATTTCTGGTCTAAAATGTTGTCGTTCATTTGGTAGTCATTGATTTGAATAACGTTTTATGTAGAATATGAGAAATAATGAATCGAATATCACAATCCTAATTTTGTTTAAATGTCCACGAACTTTGGACACCCAATCATACAGCAGAGAAGAAAAGGAAATGGAGATAAGAGTGAAATATAGAAGACATACGAGAAAAGTGACAGAGGCTATGTTTGTGTATCTGTTCACTTTAAAATGCAAAATTTGTTTCTTACTTAAATTTGCGATGTTAATTGATCCCAATTCCGTTGAAATAATATCAAAATGTAGATAATTACATTTTCTTTCATATAATACCAAACACATGGTGGTTCAAGGTTTCCTTGAAATATTATAAACACAAACTATTTTTCGTCAAAAGGGCCGCTTTTTGGACTCCCCCTCCGATTTAGGGGTGTTCGCCACTTATACCAAAAAAACACCTCTGAATTATTTTGTAATATGATAAAAAATCTTTCGAATAAACAGGATGTGCTTAGTTTGTGTGGTAGTGGCAGGCAACTCAAAAACTAAGCATGATATTTGACTTTGGCCCTCCGCTTATATACGCAGTTGTAACAATGAAGGATTGTCATGCTTATCATGAGAAGCCTTTTGAAATGTACAAAGGAGAAACATGTTGAAGGTTGAACCATTGAACCATTGTGGATGTGGATCAATGACCATGTCGACGTACGTGTGTGTATGTAAATATCCTACTCATTGAAATGACAATGTTCTGTCTCCAAAACTAGTATAAAAAGCCATTCTATAATTTCGATAAAAAAAAAAAAAAATCTTGAATACAATATTTTGAAATTGTATATGGCTTTTTCTTAATATATAAAAGTCATTATAACCTTGAAATTCCCTTTTTTAATGTGTATATTTGGTGTCTTGATTGCCATGATTTTATCAAAATACCATTTGCTCGACATTCATCTCTCGATCATCTCGGATTTATCTCTCTTCAACTTTTTTGTGAATCTTTAAGAAAATAAATCTTCATTTACAAGATTTGTTTATGCCTGTATATAGTCTTTCATCTGTGGCTGTGTTGTAATTGCTCACATCCCCATCTTCCACCACTTTTGCATCTCCTCCAGCTTATCTTTCTTTACACACTAAGGACATGATTGTCAATCTCAAGGTTATCACTTACAATTAAAACAACCCAATTAAGGAATAAAGAATTACAACAGTTATTTAATACAATATTTAATCAGATCAACATACCTATCATTATAGCCTGACCGGATACATTCTAAATTTACTATTCATTCACTTTTTTGTGAATCTTTAAGAAAAAAAATCTTCATTTACAAGATTTTGTTATGTCTGTATATAGTCTTTCATCTGTAGCTGTGTTGTAATTGCTCACATCCCCATCTTCCACCACTTTTGCATTTCCTCACGCTTATCTTTCTTTACTCACTAAGGACATGATTGTCAATCTCAAGGTTGTCACTTACAATTAAAACAACCCAATTAAGGAATAAAGAATTACAACAGTTATTTAATACAATCTTTAATCAGATCAACATACCTATCATTATAGCCTGACCGGATACATTCTAAATTTACTATTCATTCACTTTTTTGTGAATCTTTAAGAAAAAAAATCTTCATTTACAAGATTTTGTTATGTCTGTATATAGTCTTTCATCTGTAGCTGTGTTGTAATTGCTCACATCCCCATCTTCCACCACTTTTGCATTTCCTCACGCTTATCTTTCTTTACTCACTAAGGACATGATTGTCAATCTCAAGGTTGTCACTTACAATTAAAACAACCCAATTAAGGAATAAAGAATTACAACAGTTATTTAATACAATCTTTAATCAGATCAACATACCTATCATTATAGCCTGACCGGATACATTCTAAATGTACTATTCATTAGATAATACTTTCATGATCCTCGATATATACCAAAAACTAAGCCTGATAATCAAACCTCCCGGGACAACCTGCATAATGAAACCAAAAAGCGAAAAGAAAGAAATTTAGATGAAAACTAGCTGCACTACATTAGATTGAAAATAAAAGATTAGTACATCCTTACTTTTATTTATGCATTTTAGTTTAGTTAGTTGAATATGATAGACCTAAATCTATCTCATAGGTGCTGCTTTATTGAGCAGAAAACAGGCTCATATTAATTTCCAAATTATCTACCAGTATCTTTCAAAATCCCTTTTTTGTTGGTTGCTCCATAACAAAAAGGAGGGTTGTGTCCCCTTAGAATCCACATTAGTAAAGTTGTTAACTTTTACATTGAAATTCCACGTGGATCTTCCTAAACCATGTAGTCTTCTTAATTAGGCTGTACATTTCAAAGTTCAAGTATAGAATTCCATTATATATGCGGGGATAAATACCTTTGAGCTTGTGGTCTAGATCTAACACTAAAGTGTATGTTAAGTATTAAAGTTATAGCTGCGCCATCTCGGGAAACGCGATCACTTCTTGGTGCTTGTTCCAGCCGGCTAGTGTAAGACAGAATGCTTTAAAATGATTTTATTCGCTGCTAATGTTTTTTGAGAAATTACAACTCTACTTTTGGTTTTTCCATAATCCTTGCCACATAAAAGAGGCACACCTTTGTGCCAGTCACTGAATCTTTTTGACAGTTTTCATGTTAGGTTTGAATAAATATTCTGTCTAAGTCAGTAGTGCGACCTCATAAGTGAACGGGAAGACGCCTTGTTCTGTAGACAACAAAACGGAGAATGCTGTCCGAAGAAGAAGAGTTGGTTAACATCAGATTAACGGAATACAACATTACTACCAAAAAGATTGCAGTTGAATGCGGATATACGCCCAAGCTTGGATAATCGGAGACGTTGAATATTAACTATCTGCTGATATTTGTCTTCGTGGATTTATTGTTTGTAGCCGGTGAGTTTTAACGAAATGAGGCTTCTAATATCATACCAGGGCCCCGTCTTACAAAGAGTTACGATTTATCCAAATCAGTCGTAAGTCCTCCAATCAATCGCAAGTTTGCAGTCTCCTATCTCTTATGTACATGGTTGCGATTGATATCAACTCTTTGTAATACGGGGCCCAGGTGTATGAAAGTTTGAAATGTAGGTGTGGTCCCGTAGTTCGTGTACTACCCGGTTGGTCTATTCTCTGATGGTTTACACCCAGCGTGTCTACATAGTCCAGCAATCATTTCGTCTACTTAGGATTAGTTCTAATGACCATTTAGGGTAATATTCATTAGCTATAATTTCACTTTGGTCTAATCTCAAATAAGTTTAAAACCCATTTGGTCGGTTGCTCATTTAGCCTAATTTCCAGTAGGTCCAATTCCCTTCTTTCTATTTGATCTAATAATCGTTTTGTTTACATATTGTTCGGTCTAATGACCATTTAGGCTAATTTCCATTTGGTCTATTATACTATCGAGTCTTCTAACCATTACGTCTACTACCATTAATTCTTATAACCGTAAAGTATAATTCCCAGTTAATCTAGGGTTCACTGTATCTTTAAGCCGTTTGTTAACAATTCCATTTGGTCTAAACCCACTTTATTCACTTGCCAATTAGTCTAATAACCATTATGTCTCATCCCCATTAGGTCTAATTACCGTTTGGTTTATAACCACTTGTTTAATACCCCATCGGTCTAGTACCATTTGATCTACCATCCATATGCTCTAATAATTATTTATTTTTCTTATCATTTGGTCTAATATCCACATGGTCTATTGCTCATCGCCAGTTGGTCAAATTTCCAGTTGGTTTTATGCCCATAATTTGTATATTAACCATTTGGAATAATGATATACATTATGATATATTATTGAATATTTATAATATTTGGATATAATTTAAGTTTCCACCGAGATGGCTATTTATCTTTCATAATGATATAATAATAATAATAATATTCCGCATTTATATAGCGCTTAATACATATCTACGATGTCTCTAAGCGCTTTTCAGATACAGATATACATCCCCATGAATTATCGACCTGAATAAATCCAGGTAAATTGATTTGTTTCTGGTTTTTCATGATAATGCCATAAGGCCATACGTATACACAATACTCCATGCACCTTTACTAGTTAAAAGACTCACTCAATGCTCTTGTCCAAGTGAATCGTTATTCTCTTGTCTCAAAATAACATAACAAGTAAAATGGTGGGGGTGTGGCTTTTTTATATTAAAAAGAATTCCAATAATAAAGTGGAAGACAAAATTTAGCCTATATGACGGAAGCATTTGAAAGCATATTTATTGAGATTGAACTACCTAATGGAAATAATATACCTGTAGGCGAAATTTGCAAGCGACGAAATTCAAAATTAAATATTGTTTTATAAAAGGGACTTTAATTCAGATTCGTTACATTTTCAACTAAAAGTCGCATTGCCAAGATTTTGCGGATACAATGATATTTAATTCTTCCAATGTTTTTGATGCCCCTTAAACTCTTATTGCTTATGAATTTAGTAAATCTCACTATCGTTAAGACCATGATAAATCAAGTCTTTATTAGAGATCATGCATACACAAAAAACCAGGCCTGTCAACCCAATGGGTTAGGGGGCAGGTTATAATCAAAACTATAATATACAATTGCAAAGTACATTAACAATAATAATACAAAATATTCGTCATTGCAATTACAATGTAACAATATGCAACAATGTGATAACAAGGAGGACCGGGATAAAGAGAAAGGGAAAGGGAAGAGGTGAAAAGGAGAAAAGGAGAGAAAAACAGAAGTGGTATAGCACAGAACAGGATAAAAGAAGAAGATTGTAACATTATGATGAGGAAGGAAAGATCCCTATATATTGATACATTAATCAATAATTGTATAATTGAATCGATATAAGTGACATATTACGGTAAATATTGCCAGTTTGGTACAGAATGGTTACAAGTTTATTGATAAGCAGGAAATGATGAAAAATAAATGGATAGAGATTGATAAATTACAATGTGAGGTATTGATCAAATTGCCATGCTGGCTCACGTCTTCCCTGGAATATAACATAAGAACTAAATAGAACGGCCTTCAATATTTCGTCCCTGGATTCGGGGTACCTAGCTGAGTTAGTGATTTTGATTATTTCTTTTAGACGGTATTTATTTTGTGGGGTTATGAGCCCACGTGAACCAATTTCAATACAGACTAGTTTGCTCTTCCACCCTGTTGCTGTTATGTCATGTGTGAGTCTTGTGTATCTGTCTTGTTTTCGTTGATGTGCATTGTCAATGTTTGTTTCGAAGGGGACTGTGAGTTCGATGATGATAATGTCCATATTTTTGTTGTCAATGTGGCAGATGTCTCGTTTGTGTTGGGTACGTATTATGTTTGGTGGTATGGTGCCCCCATTGATGCTTTCTCCTTCTATGTCTGCATATACTTTGATGTTATTGTTTGAAGTGTTTTAATGAGTTTGAGCATGATGCGTAGTATGTTGTTGTGGCGCCAGGTATATCATTAAGACCAAGGTATTATCGTGTCTAATATATCAGACTATTCTTCCTGAATTAATATTAGCATTATGGTGTATTACATAAACTTTTTTATTAACTTTTCTTGGTTGTTTACCTTTTTATATCACGGAATGATTAAGGTCTGTTATAACACCTTTCGTAAATATGAAACAATTTGGTACTAGATTTGGTAGATCAACAACCTACTCCCTTGTTGACCATTTTCTTTTCGCGGCTTAAACTAATGACAAGATATCTACCACTGTCATACTGATCACAACTGCCTTCACGAAAGCTTTCGACAGGGTATATCATTCCATTTGTATTCCGAAGCTTGTTGATCTTTGTTGTCGACCATGTATCATTCCATGGGTAATAGACTTTATCACTGACCATGCCCTGTGTGTCCGCTACCACGACGTGCTTATAGGCACCCTGACACTTGCACGATTTTGGTTCGCGCATGGTTTGCGCATTGTTTTGTGCCACGTTCTTGCCACAACGGGAAGCGTTCGCGAACATGCAAGAGGATGAGGGCCAATGCGGGACAAGGCTTGAATTCGTGGCAGAATTTCCAAAATTTCAAAATTTTGGCACGACAAATTTGGTGGACGGCTTTCGTGAACACTTTGCGAACGATGCGTATCCTATACCTTTCGTACCCGTGTCGATACTGACCGGTGCGTGCCAATGCCCGAGTGGCACGCATGTTTACGACCAGTTCACGACGGATTTACGAATAAATTGCTCACAATTTGCGCATCGGCTGCGCATACTTCCCGCACGGTTTTTACATTACTTGCGCATGGTGTACGCATGCGCAGTACGTGATCAAGAGGGGCTGAAAACATGTCGAGACAATGCATGTCATGTTGTTACGCATTGCACGAACGATACACGGTTTATGTGCACTGGCACGCCTCAATGCGGAGCAATGCGGGAACAAAAATTCGTGCAAGTGTCAGGTGGCTTATTTTACATGCTTTAATAGGCGTTGTACTTGTAGTCTACTTAACAAGCTCTTTATGTGCGATCGTTGGGCTATCAAGTTGCGTTGGGTCTTAAAGATATAAAGGTTGAGTTATTATGGAAGGTGTAAGATAATTTGTAAGCTTTTTTTCAGTCTTTCTGTGTTAGTGATTAAGCAATTTTCAATACTGTATGAAACCAGTGCCTTATCATTATTGTAGGTGATGATTTACGTCTTGATATCGACCACGGTCGATCGTTTTCAATTCAATTCAATTCGTATTTATTTCATTTCCAACAGAAAGATAAACAAATGCTTTACAGATATTATTACAGAAAGTAAATCTTGATAGGTATACAAATACAAATATGAACATAATAACATTATTACAATAAATCATTTTATTTCTGAGGAAATGGGGGAGCAAAATTCCCTAAAAGCACGACGCTTATATAGTGGGCTCGCCATAACACAACAGACATATGATACTACACATTACGTACATAAACTATATAAAACATCAATGAAAATAAAAAAATGGAGGAGAAGTGTAAATGTATATACATGTACAAATGTATGTTTATATACGTATACGATCAATGGTGAACATTCGAGTACTGCTATAAAGGGGAATTCTCGAAGTAGCTATATTCTGACTACATAATATATATACATACACATGTTTACTCACAAACACACACGTACATATACACCCATATATGCACACACTGGGAACCTTGTTGTCATATTTCAGACGACGTGTATGCATTTCAATAAAACTGGGGAATTCCACGAGCGTAGGCGTTGTAGTCTATTTCACAGGCTCTTTATGTGCACTCGTTAGGCTATCAAGTTGCTATCAAGTCTTCAAGTGAAGGTTGAGTTATTGGGAAAGGTGTAACAAAATTTGTGAGCATTTTCATTCTTTCTGTTTGAGTGATTTGGCCATTTTCCCCCAAATTATTTTCAATATTGTTTCAAACCATCGTCTTCTTATTATTCTAGGTGAGGATTTAAGTCTGAATACCAACCATCGACTTTTTGTCCCAGCCCGATTTCAAACTTCAAAATTAATGCAATACTGACGCTTGCTCACAAAGGCATATTCGCTTTATTCCTGTTTTTAAAAAACTGACTGAGGTACCAAAATATATATCATATCTTTTCTATCAAAACTTATTATTGAAAAAAATCATTAAACACGTGCTATGACAAAAAATGAACAACGTTGAACTGCAAAATTCGTTGTTTTGAGTTCCAGTGAATTTAAAAGTAGTTCCTAAAACCTTTTTTTCTGTTAAACAATTGACCTGTATATATTTTTATTCTCAGGTGAATTAATCCTTCAAAAAAAGAACACAGGAACTTTAATACAACATCCTCATTCTTGTATGTATACTCAGACTCGATCAAAGTATGATTTCTCATAAACGGAATGTCTCCGTCTACGTTGAAGCAGATTATTCGGCTTGTTCACATTAACACCATTGCTCAGTCACTATCATAATTTAAATATAGCTATTTGTGTTTATTTTCATCAACCTAACACCACTTGAGGTATGAACTTGAAACTGCGTGTTTAATATATGTTATGTCATCATAGGAAGATTATCTGATAAGATTTTGAAGTAAGTTGGCAAAATGTCACATAGTTCAATTTCTGATAATAAAGGTTTCATTCCCATCGTTATCAAAATATCTCAAAAATCTTTAGACTCAAACAAGGTGAAGGGGTATCCCCAATGGAAAACAAAGTATTAACATTCTGAGGTACGTTTGTATTGTGCTCTTTGTATACCAGTATATTGCAGACCAATTATTGTGCGAAATCGTTGATATTTTTATAGTTTATGAGGACGAAAAACTCGTGGTTAACCATTAAAACCTATCGTAACATCACCATCCATTGCGCCGATACGTTGGCGTGTTTTTGTCAAGACTCCGCTTGATATATATATATGTAGTTCAGATGCGTACTCTCAATAGTCATTCTCCGCATTGCTGCCCTCTCTCTCCTTTCCCTATCTCTATATGTGCCTTTCTTGCTCTCTTATCCACACTTCCACTCTCTCTTTAACTACTATTCTATTGCTCTCTTCATTTCTCTTTTTCTCTCATATATACATATATGTAATTTAAATAGGGTTTATTCTGGAGTTTGTGATGAGTATGAAGTTGTTATTTTTAGGAAGTATATATATCTTTTTAATCTGATGTTATAATGTTTTCTTTTCTGTTTTTATTATTGTGTATTGTCATTGTAATTCTGCATGAGATGCATACAATGCAATTTAAATCTCTGTCCTGGGTTTTATGTCACATCTTGATTATAATGTTATATTATAATCATTAATAAAGGGGAAAGAAGGCTAACAAGAACAATAGCAACACCTGTCGAGACTAATACGAGTCCGGTTTATACAATTTAATGATGCCAGAGTCATGGGGAATAGCAACTGAATGAACACAAATGTATACAAAATGAAGAGTAAAACAGGAGTCATAACTAATTGCACATTAGCCTTAGTAGTAGGTCCATGTTTTAACACCCCAAAAAAGAGTTTGACGACTTTTTATTTCGAATTGTAATAAGGAGAGAGTTACAGGTATTTGATCCAGTGTGTCGAATGGATTTAAAAGCAAATAGGGTTAGATGGATTTTTTTAGTTTGTCTTTTGGGATAAGAGTGTAAATCTTTTTTTTAAATTGAACAATGAGTGGAAGTATAAGATATTTTGTAAGCAGGTCGAACAAGGTGCAATTTGCAGAACATTGATAACATGAACTTTAAATTATTTTAGTTTTAAAAGTAACGAATTCGAGTGGTCACTGTACAATAGTAGAATGGTATATACGTTACTCTTGGAATTTGATAATAATATGAAATATATGGCAGAATTCGTACTCTCCCTTTTCCAATAATTCACTATCCACGGTACATTTATAAAGCCTTTATTTTTTTGAAAGTATATTTCAACAAATTCTAAAAAATGAAGGGAAAGTTTTTGGCTTTTAACCATTTTGAAAATTTCGGTAATTCATTTTGAGAATTTAAGTATTTCAATGTAGTTAAAGCTATGAAGATCTGGGTTGAAACAAAATACATTATTGACAAATATCATTTACAACGGGCCAAGGATCGAACTCATTTTTGAGGTAAATCGTAATGCACATTTATTATTCAATAATATTCAAATTTACGAATAATTCGCCATTGAAGAGTGTCAAACGCATTGCTAAAATCTATGAATATGATTGACACTCTTCGTAATAATAACAATAGACTAATGCAGTTGAATGCAATTTTATAAAACCACAATTAAGACGTTAATGCAAAGATCTGAGGCTTTCTTTTTCTTAGATACATGTGAAATGTACACACGAAACTAAAGCGTGGAATATGTAAACTCACGTATTGCCATTCTTCACCTGTTTAAAGAGTCATCGGAGAAATCTAACCTTCATGTGTTTATTGAATGTATACCTTCCTTGCCTACTCAATCCTTTTCTAAACGTTGTCAAACCTGACAAACAGCAGAGTAACTGCGTCAATGGCGGTTTTATCCCTAATTGAATGGGAGGGGGTAAATTGTTTGCCTTTTCTCCCAGTGTTTTTTTTAACCAAGTCTATGAAAATTGGCAATACCAGTGGAAAGGTGTGGGGGAAGAGTAGGCTAATGATCTGCCAACTCTCGGGATGCTCAAAATAGCTCATACAGCATGGAATAACAGTTTATACAACTCTGTCTTTAAATTCCTACTTTTCTCCTATTTCTTCTTTAATAGCATCATGGATAGCTTGTCAGAGGAGGACAAGATACTGTTATCGATCCCTGGCTGCTCAAGAGCAGAAGTAGAGCAAAGGTAGGAGTATATTTGTAACGAGATATTTCGAAAGTTCTCACGAATCTTATTGAAAGTATATATATATTTTTGTAACTTAGGTATTAAAATGGAATCTAATGTTGGTATAAAGCTACTCTGAATGAAAACAGAAAATGAAAAGAAAAAATATAAATGTGACTGTTTCTCCATTATGCCTCCGCCTAAAGTTACATCCACTAATAAAAAATCCTGTTACCTTTAAACATCGGATCTAGCAAATACTTTTCTTTTTTTTCATGAAAAAACTTAATTGAGCCAAGTATGTTCGAATGGGTTCAATTTTTGTTAGTTACCTATCTTGGATCTTGCTTACCCACGAACTTATGCATATTTTTTTTTGATAATCATCTTGTTCTCTATCTAAAACTGGAGCAATTTATTGTTAAAATATGTAAGGCAGAATTATCCTGGCAATTTCAGTGATAAAACTTGACAGAATAGACACAATGAAGCAAAGAAGATATGGGGCGGGGGAAATACAGAAGGAGGGATTAAATAAGAGTTAAGTGACGTGATCGATAATCTAAACACGTACATTAATGTAACAATGAATTTGAAAAGGATGAGCATAATATTGAATTACAGTGGAGATGGAGATGGAAGTAAGTGTACATTTCATTTTGCTGTTCCTGTTTCTATTACCAGGTCTCGCCCATGTTCCATACAGCCAGAACCGAAACGCTTGAAAACAACTAACAACACATTCAAACGCATACTCTATAAGGAGAAATGGCACACCATCAAGGCCAGCAAAGATTTCTTCAAAGATATCATACATGTTGCGAAATTGATACTATCCACAGCTTCCAAAGTAAACACATGTGTTCCCTTAGCATGTGACGATGAACTAGCTTTTCTTGTGGATACTTCCAAGCTTGAATCTGACCAGGATCTTACATGCGATGGGACCGGAAAATACAAGAAATCCAGTCATTCCAAATGTGAGCTGGTAGTGGATAATGACCAAAACATCTTTTGGTTGAAAGATGGTTTCGAGCCTAGTTCTCAGAGGTACACACTTATTCGCAAATATTTTGCTCACCGAGATATCCCTGGATTTTTCAGGAAAATATATCAGATGAAACGGGAAGGAGTGTGGGATGTTCCAATCGTCTTAATACGCTACGAACGGAGAAGACAGAATACAACCGTAACACTGACAGAACATGTGAATTGTAAACAAAATACTAGACCCTTCATCCAATCACAGAAGGCTTCGAATGAAGAATTGACAGAGCCTTCAAGTCAGGCAACACAGGGGAGACTTGATGAAAAGTCATTCCCAAAGCAGGGGGGTACTGTAGGCACTGATGCAACTGCCTCAGTGCCTTTTAATAGACAACAAATCTACCAACATGGTACAGCACAGAAGAAACAAATTGATTACAAGAAACTGGTTGAAAAGAAAAAAATTGTAAGAAGCTTCGAGATGATTAATGATAGAATCAAAGGCCCTCATCAAAGATGTGTTGTTTGCACAGACAAACAGATCGAAGACATGAAAAGAGCTTGTACTGCGGGCAGTATCATTTCGTTTGCTGGTACATTTGGCCTTGGTCAAATATATGTGACTGCTGCATCGTACAGACTTAACAAACGAAATGAAAAGAATGTGCTCATGCCTGGCCCATTGTTGGTGCATGAAAGAAGGGATACTGAAACGTACCAATACTTTGGAAATCACATCTCAAAATCTCTAGGAAATGTGCAAGTACCATTTTTCAGGACAGATGGAGAAAGATTTATGTACAAAGGCCTGAAAAGTTCACCAAGCTTTTCCAAATCCAAGCATCTGCTCTGCATGATAGATCACCGCAGACATGTTGAGAGCAAGCTTCAGAAACTTGGACTACACAAAAACACTGAAAAAATACTGAGAACGATCTATGGAGAGCAGGGACTGGTAAACAGTGAGGATGACAAAGAGTATGAAGAAGATCTTCTAATTTGTAATAAGAAATGGAACCGTTTAGAAACTGCAGAGACGGGAAATGATCCTGAATTTGCGACTTGGTTCAGGAAATATAAATCACAAGGGGTGAAAGAGTGCATGTTGAAGCCAATAACGCAGCAGACAGGATTAGGAGACACACAGCGGCACGACTGCGAATGCATGATCTCTCTTCTCCCAAAGGAGCTTGGTGGAAAGAAGTCGTGGAATGACCTTGTTGATAGCCTAGAAGAATTCGTGAAGTCAAAGTACAGGGAAATGGGCCAGGCCAGTCAATAAGCATCTTGACAAAACACCATTGGGATAGGCTTACATGAACTGAGAAGAGAGGAGAGTACTACTAGAGGGCGCCAATCTCAGTGCACCAGGACAGAAAGGCAAGGCGCTTTCAATTTCTCCTGAAGAGAGTGGAATCAATGGATTTTCTACAGACGAATTGCAAGGTGTTTGAAGCAAAGCTTGGAAAATCATCAATTGTAGTCGTAGTATTGTTGACTTTCCATCCACTAGCTCTCAATCCATTTGCCTTGATGATAAGTATCACTTCAAGATGTCATGCCAGTATGACTCTGTTAATGTTGACGACTAATGCAAATCATTCCTACTATATCATCGTTTGATGTGTGAACACACCCTCGTGGTGTCTGAACACAAAGACAAGTAAGAAGACTTCCTGTGCATAATGTATGCGAAAAGCGATTATCATCACCAGCCCCGTTCTTCAAAAGCAGTGCTCTTAGATTGGACAGACGGAGATTACCATTTAGATAAGAGGTGGCAATAACATAGTTACCAAAGGTATAACAGTAGTTATCCCCAAACCCAATCAGGAACAGCATATCTGTGTTACTCGTAAAGTTGGTGGCATAAAACGCTGCTATGGATGCAAGCAGGAGTTTGGTGAGAAGATGAATATGCCTCCGCGTGATACAATGTTGACGAAAATAGACATCCTAGAGTGGGAGAACAGAAATACAGGCTCAAGCATGCATATTATCATTTGAAATTGGATTGTCTGAGAATAACCTACACTGAATTGAGGAACATAATTGTGCGTGAAGAAATTCTTGAGCAATTGACTGAACACAAAGTTCTTCTGAGAAAGTTTGGTATTGATATT
Source organism: Mesocentrotus franciscanus (assembly GCA_037976565.1). Taxonomy (NCBI): domain Eukaryota; kingdom Metazoa; phylum Echinodermata; class Echinoidea; order Camarodonta; family Strongylocentrotidae; genus Mesocentrotus; species Mesocentrotus franciscanus. The sequence goes on along the minus strand of CP137667.1, from coordinate 10,165,532 downwards.
GCCCTAATGGTCAATATGTATTAAACATACACATGTAAATACTCTTAACGAGACATTATTCGGTCGTTTTTATTGTGTACAACTGGAAGACTTGGTACATTTTAGAAATATGATTAATATCATTGTTCAGAAAAAAAAACAAGATTACTAGTATCCTAATCCTTTTGTTTTTCTTTTAACGTAATTTTTTTAGTTGATTGGCCTATCAAATTGTACGTTTACTTGTATGCGCATTGTAAGTGCCATTTGCAGTAGTACTCGTTTGTATTGCCATATTGTATTAAGATTAAGGAAGTACTCATACTTTCTTGGTGATTGTTTCACCATAAATATTTGACTTGGTTTAACCGTGTGTACTGTGTTCATAGTGAAGGAGCATCTACATTGAAAGTGATCTGTATGAAATAGAAGACAGAGCGGAAGAGGTGGTGAAATGGAATGGAATGGTAAGATAATGACCAAAATAGCTTGCGCAGAAACTATCACAGGCATGTTCTATTATTTCCATGCTTGGTAGCCTGAGAGGTTTACATGCTTTTTCCGATCATAATTCTTAGTAAAAAATATAATTAATGAAAAAAATGTTGACACATTATTGCAGGTGCAAACAATTAAGCTTTAAATTGATCCTTATCTGCCAACCGTGAGTAGCCACAACGGTTGTATGCTGTGTGGCATTATTAACTGTTTAACTAATGTGGTGTAGAATTAGACACAAAGATATATTAAGTATTTGTCAAGGCTCGCCAAGTTTGCATGCGCCTGGTTTTTCGGACTGTGACAGTAGGTCATGTATGTATGTTGTATACAATTTGTCTTGGACCTTACCTCTCTTTAAGATATCGATTGACCGATACTGGTCTTAATTACCATAACCCTTCTTTTCTCTCTTAAGGAAATTTTGAGAGAAAAAAAATATTGTGGAAAAGAAAAGAAATAATTGGCAATTTATATGCAAGCTGGTAGAGGAAATTGTGAAAACTTTAATTGCTATTTGTTTAAAATGTGATAATATAATTTTGTTTATGTGAATATTTTTCATCTACATTTTCATTTACAAATATATTTCATATAAAAATTAATTTTTTACCTTGTATGGATATGTAAAAGTTCACTTGCAAATTTATTTAGACCTATGTGAAGATTATTTGTAATTTTGTATACAATGTTATAAATTATGTACAATTTTCTTTATGAGAGAAGAGAATAAAAACATAAGGGAAAAAATAACAATACGAGTATACTTAGACTACATATACTACTGTTTGTCTGTTGGTTACATCAGATAATGTTCCATACTTCGATATTAATAGTAATCTTCTTAGATTTAAAATATTACATCATTAGTCATTAGAAATTATACAGTCTTTTGCGAGATACGTTTTTAATGCTAATGACAAAGCATCACTTTGTTGTTAAATATATTCAGTTATGTGAATTTATACTGTGGATGCATTTTTTTATTTTTTAATCATATAAAGTGATACTATTAGCACAAAAGAAATGCTGTATTCTGAACTGTCATTTTCTCCAGTGATCGGATATATACTTAAACATGCATTGTATGTATCTGTAATGATAAAGTAAAAATAACCCTTTTTACAGCTGTTATGAATACAATTTGTTCATACATCACAGATCTATGGTTACGAACATTTTCACTCATTGCAGGCACTCTATCCAACGGAACAAAAGTGCTTATATTGCATATGTGGCCTAGTTGTTCAAAAAAATATATTGAGCTGTTGTAATTTTATTCAGTTGTAAGTCTTAAGATTTAGCAACTTTCAGACAGCTGTATATATTTTCAAAAGTAAATGAAGTTACTTTCATTTTAATTTCATTTTCTGCCATTCATTGTCTGGTTAATTGTTTTAATAATGAATTATTCGTGGTGATATCGTTAACTTCATTTTTGTTATTGTGAAATCGAGTTAAAGCTTATGCTTTAAAGGATATTCCACATCTAGTCGCAATTTTTTACCACTGATAGACATGTTTAGGAGTTCAATAGAAACAAAACATTTGATATATCTCTATAATCATAAACAGTCATAAAGAACATTCCACAAATGGCGGTTTGAATCGAATTTTAATGCAAATCGTAGGCAAGAACTTTTTTTGTAGACGTACCTTAGTACATTTAAGAGTTAAAGTGTATTTTGTAGCATGTTTTTGTTCTATTGAGTATTTTATGTGCACTGATCGCTTACAATTGTATGTCATGTTTTTTATTCTCTTATTTAAATGTTAACAAATAAATAGTTGTGAAGAATCAGAGTTCTTTTCTAATTGGCTGGGTAACGAAATGTCATTCATATTTTAATCAGAAAGGTTATCTTGACATCTCTATTATGGTCTCAGAGTATTTTTGTAACTGATAACATGAGAACATGAATCCGATGACCGGGGTAATAATATATCTGTAAAGCGCTTAGGCACATCGTTGGATCGATGTATTGGGCGCTATATAAAAGCGGAATATTATTATATTATTATTATTATGAGAACATATAATATTGTGTTTAAGTTCAACAACTTACAATTTTTGTTTATCTTTTTCACCCAGCTCGATTGAAATACTATATTAAATTTCTAGGTTTGAGCCAGGGTCATGTTCATCTGGAAACATGCAACATGCAAGACTTAGTAAATGGAAGAGAGAACTCATGTTGATAACTACCAAAGATATTGACAGTAAACTTTCCTGAAAAGAAAAAAGCATACCAAATATATCTTTTTTTCCATTTTGAATGACTCAATAGCTAGGCCTACCGTAAACAAGGGATGCGATAGAAGCCTCGATTGTGTCATCATAACAAAGATCATATCATTAATATTGCGTGTAAATGAAACTTTTCTTTGGTCTGAGTTGGCATTGTCCCATTTTCAATTCAAATGCATAAAATTAATGCGAAAAACTCTAACAATGGTTTTTGGAATGAAATAACAATGCGTTAGGGATTTTGACCCACATTGCTTTTGCCTAAACATCTTGTTAGAAGAGGATTTTGGCAATACTTTTTTTTGAAAAAGCTGCTGCTCAGTCATCAATGACAGCAGATTTATAAATACTTGTTAATTAAGAACATCCAAAGCAAAAAAAAAATGGTTGTTATTGTTGTTAAAATGGTGAAAGCAAGGTGTAATAGTTCTTTGGTCTAAAAAGAATTATTCACATTCTTTAAAAAAAATTATTCAGTTTATTTCCTTTACAATGCAAATCTATCACAGCATATGATGATACATACAAGTATAGTAATTTGTTTTACAATCTTATTACATTCATGAAATTTCAGAAACATGACAGAATTGATTCATTTCCCTAAAATGTCACAGTAGGGGACACTTTCAAAACATCTTACTGGTAATGTTAAAACAATTGTACTTTATATATGCCAAAGATAAGGAAAAAAACCCATTATGGTCTGATTTTAAACATGACACTATATATAACCGCACTTAAGCTTTTCTAATGTAATTTCCTAATCCTTATAAATTCCATTAGTAGAAACAATTTAATAATTATATTTTGTCTTATAAATCCACTGAAGAAGATATTGCAAAAAAAGAAAAACAAATTTGAGAAGCATATGGCAAATTGGCAAAACATTAGCAAGTATTTTTGCGTTGCGTAATGCCCGCGTCACACTGTCCCGAAGTTGACATAAGATGGACACACGATGAAGGAAATTTGAACTTCGCACGAAGATGGCCCCGAACTTGGTCAACAGCCAACCAACAGCCGAAGCAAGTACGATGCCTACAGAAGGTCACACGCTGGCACCCGAACCACACACGAATGCAACACGAAGATGTGAATTTTTATTAAGTAGTTTACCCGCAGGCCACACGATGGCTACACGACGTCGTACAGAGAGTACGATGCGTTCCAACTAGGTCACGAAGGCGTCGCGTGACCTCCCGATGGTATACAACCTTCGACCGACGGTGGGAAATTCAATTGCTGATCGGAGATTAATGATGCTCAGAGCAGGGGCGTCGGAGCGACTTCCAAAGTGGGGGAAGGGACCATGCAACAAAAAAGGGCACTTTCTGGAAAAAAGGGCACCAACAAAGGGAAATCTCAAAGCGAAAATATACAATTTGTTAGACATTGGTATATACCCCTACATTGTGGTTACATTAACAGGGATGCTTGCAATATTTATTTCTCATTATACATCATACAAGATATTGTTTAAGCATCATACTTTGGTGTGATGGTCTGAATATTCATATGTGAGCGAGGACAAACTTTAAGATTTGTGTGGTCGCAGTGCAGAAATTACATCTTATCAAGAGAATAAAATCCAATCCTGATGGGGTTACACTCACATTCTCATAACGGAAGACTCAAAAGACCTTTGATAAATAACATAATTATATCATCTATGAATTCAAGTGAGTGTAGCGAGCGAGCTTTGGGGGAAAATGCCCTTAGTCACTTTAAATTAGGGGCACGTTTAATAAGAGAAGAAAAGGGGACACTTATCGAAAGGGATGAGACACCTATTTCTGATACCTGAAAAGAGGCACTCACCAGGGATTAAAAAAGGCAGTTATGAGAACGGTATTAATGGGCATTTGTCGACGGAATTGGGGCACCCATCATATTTTTATAGAGGCATTTATAAGAGTTGAAAATGGGCATTTATGAAAAGGGGATAGGTTCCTTATTAGAAAGGAAAAGGGGCACGTATCATTGTTAAAAAGAAAATTGTCAGAGGTGTAAAGGGGCACTTATCGCCTGTGAAAAGAGGCACTGACCAGATATGAAAAGGGGTACTTGTCTTATGTAAGAAAGGGCACTTTTGGGGTACTTGAAAAAGCCCCTGGCTATGAGGCTGGCTTTTTATATTCATTCATTCATTCATTCATTAAAATGGTTTATTTCAAATAAAACTTTCATCGCGGCGTTTAGTCGAATTACAAAAGTTTACAAACAAAATTAATAACACATGGTGTAATATATAACATTGCATAACATGATATATTGAATCTGAAAAAACAAATCAGTATAAATACGAGAAATATAGCTTATTGCAACATATGTCAAAGTTACCGTCACACATGGGAAACGCTTGGGCTACTTAAATTCGGCTGTCTTCGCCGACACCGTGGTCCCATCTGGATGTCATCGTACTATAATACGATGGCTACACGATGGCATTGTGAGGGCTTCACGTAGTCGTGTTGCCTTCCGAAGACAATCGGGCAGCTTCTTGTTTCCTTCGTATTGTCTTCGTGAGGCGATAAATGCCCGATGGCACCGATGATCACACGAAGTAATTACGAAGATGACACGATTTGGCAAGATGCCCTCACGGTGGCCTTACGAAGGGCAACATGGACATACGAATACAACACGAAAATGAACATTCGCAAGGTCTTCGGGCAATTTTTTGGCACGCCAAAGATTTTGCCGTCGCTCACAAAGTTGCTGCCGGAGCCTGAAAAATCCACCGGCGGTCATACGATTGCTTCAGATGCCCTCACGACTGGCCCGATATGGCCCGATATGTTTACGATCAGAGCCGAATTTGAAATTTTCCTTCATCGTGTGTCCATCTTATGTCAACTTCGGGACAGTGTGACGCGGGCCTATTGATAAACTTTATATGTACAAAACGTTTCAAGGGATAGATATGTTTGTTTTTATACGAAATTTTATTTTCATGTTGTGGTGTATTTGATGTACTATGTTTTATTATATAATAGAAAAGGTCAGATTATATAGGGCGATTTGCCCCGGCGGTGCAGCCGAGCCGACTACGGACCGACGGGGGGCTATACATGTTCTTTACTTCTTAACCTCTCTCTTTCCATTTAGTGTCGGTCTGATGGTCGTATCGTCTGTGCGGCAGGGGTATGCAGAAGTATCATGCTATGTTTTTGTTATGTTAAATTGTAATGTGAAACAACATGATTGTAAGTGTAAAACCATGTTTATTTATTTATTTTTCTTCCAAAAAAAATGTAACGCATACTTATTTGTTCATATGCGTTTATTTTATGGTGTATTAGGTATATTTAGGTGGATAATTATTAAATAATAATGGGTACCATTGGCGTAGCATTGGTTTAGCCAATAATGGGGTACTGTCATCGTTGGGCTGCATCGATCGATCCAATAGGAGGAGGGCATATGGAAACGTTGTATCATCCGCTCAATCTGACTTGCGTGCATAGCACAAATAAGCCTTTTTGCATGAACAAGTGAAGTTTTCTAAAAAGTGCGTTTTTTCCAGGATTGGGTGCCCGGGAATCAAAAAGTATTATAAAAAAACAAAAACTTGCAGAAATAATGTCGTCTCTTTTTGCGTTGGAGAAGAGCAACAAAGTGAGTTTCGATTGCACTATGGCCGCTCTCGCAAGCCCTCACTCGTTCCATTGTGGTCATGCGGCTTTGGGGTGAGTGGCTAATGAATATACTAATCGTTAGCTTTCTTCTGGTATTAAACTTGTTTTTATTGGTTGTATATTATTGTCGGAATTTACCCATTCACATAATGGAACTACCTGCCAGATGAAGCCAGTGGCCCGTGACCCCTGCACTCAGCACTGTTTGGGAGTTAGTTTGTGGTCAACTTCTTTTATGAGACAAATCCGAGCAAGCGTTTCCATATGTGGAGGAGGGTGTCCTGTAGTTTGTTTTCTTATTTTTTAGTTTGTTTGTTTGTTGTGATTTTTGTTGTGCTTTCTTTTAGTTTTAGTGAGTTTGATGTGGCCATGTACATGTGTCCCCTCTCCTCCCCCTTCTAAGCTACGCCACTTATAGGTAGTTTATACATTTCTAGTATATTGTTTCTGCTTTAACATGCTTTCTTCTTGTTTTGTGCGATCTGCAAATAAATGTGAATACAGGGTACAATCGCCATAATCTTGTATTCTTTATTTGTCTCTATCTGCGTACGTTATTGAAATAATCATGATGAGTACAACAAATATCAACACAAGATTAATTATAAATTGCCTAGCAAACCATTATAATAACAAAAAACGAATACAAGAGTTAATGGCCATTATTATCTAGGATGGTATTATTCAAAGAAAAAATTATAGGAAAAACCAAAAGACCATTTGACTGATAAGAACATGAACTCACATGCACTATAGTAAAACAATAATAATAGCACAACATTCTGATCTTTGTGCGTTATTGCTCCAAACCAGCCAACTAATTTACATAAATAAAAACTTTGTTGAAGATTCCCAGCATCTTAAAAACGTTTTCTCAACATTATAAATCTCCATCAATAACAATAAAAAGTGAAATTTAGTAATTCATAATGGATATTAAACTAAATACATTGGACATTAGACAAACTAAGAACTAGATAAATTGAGTTTTATACCAATTGTGAAGTAGATAAAATGATTATTAGCCTGCTAAATGGATGAAATGTGTAGACGCAATGATTATTAGACGAGGTGATGATGGCCCCATGTGAATATTAGACGAAATGGATATAAGACAAATTGGATTAACTGGATATGAAACAAAGTGATGATTACACAAAAAGGGTATTAACCAAAGGCCAAGGCCGTATGGGTATTATACGAAATGATTATAGACGAATGGTTCTTTAGGACGAAATGATAACATTTGGATCAGATGGTAATTTAACTTGTTATCTTTATCATAGTAATTTATTACAGAAATTCAAAAAGTCACAATTTAATACGACCGATCCCAATTGTCCTACGCTGTATTTATTATGACTTTACCCGACACTTCGTCATTCGAAAGGTATTTTTTTCACAAATGGTCGCGTAAAATGATTAGTAGGGAGTTTTCGCAAGCTCAACGCGGACGGAGAATCTGCGGTTCGTGTGCAAAATTGAGAAGCTACTATATCAACAGTGGGGTGACCGCTGAGGTACTGAAATCTAGAACGGTGTTTAGCCAAATCTACGGGCGTTCTCAATAACACCCTAAGTGAATCAACAGCCAATCAGCGAGCTTGTAAAGATGGGCGCCGGCCCGGGAACTTAATCAATTTTAGTCAGGCGCAGGAGATCGCGACGAACAAAATAACTAGCCTGTCGTTTTAACCAGTTGGATTGACACGTTTACTCCAGGAATAATAGTAAAAATAATAATAACAGTGCAGTGAAGGAATCAAATAAGTAGAACCAGAAGAACTTAGAAGATCACATATTCAGACAAATCGAGGCTGGAGATGACGAATTTCAACGCGAATGGCTCTTCGTTCGGTGAGTTTCTTTTATTTTATCGATTAGGCCTAGCTCTAGACCTCTAGACCTCTAGAGTCTAGTCTCTAGATCTAGGCCTATTTATTGTTTCTTAACTAGATCTAGGCCTAGACCTAGACTTTACTACTACTAGTCTATAGGGTCTAGGCCTAGAGGCCTACTATGCCTATGGATATAACTATGGATTGTTTTAAAATTGGATGATGAATTCTTAAAATATGAATTCAAAAAGCCGTTTTGTGGCTGTAGTGACTGATAGCTAGTTAACAGAGTCTGCAAATACAGACTCGATCTAGCCTAGATCTAGGCTAGATCTAGACTAGGCCCCCTATAAGTATAACTAAATATAAAATAGAATGACCTGCAACTGCAAGCCGGTACCATGAGTGACTAATGAAACTATAATAGACCTAGATCTACTTGTATACATGATGTCATGAATTACATGACTACAATTACAAAGATGTCTGACTGAAACTAGTCTAGATCTAGACTAAGTGCCTCAATAAAGCTAAGCTAGGCTATAGACTAGGCCCTACAACTTATTATATTAGTTCAATCAAAGCTCTTTAAGTGAGTAGTAAGTGGTCTCAGACTGAGTCGAGTCAGACAAGCTAGATTTCATCATGATTTTTAAAGAAATGGGCATATTATTATTAACACAGGGTTGTCAACTTTGGGGAACTGCTTCGAGGGAGATCGTTTTGGCTCAACGGGGGGTAGTTGAGAGTAAAAACAAAACAAAAAGTGCTCAGATGTTTTATGAATTGCATGTCACCAGTGGCGGGTCTTGATTTTTTAAGCCCTTGCCATTTTCTGAGAACTGATGAAATGAAAGGTCAATCCAGTTGCTGTCCAATAATTTGCACAACGTTCCTCTAAATCGAATTTACTACTAGTAGACCTAGATCTAGGTCTATTTGGTTAACATGGTTAAATCATTTTGAGGGTAGTTTACTACTTGATTCCTTCCAACTTTCTAAACACTTATCAGTTTCAAATAAAATATTGTGCATGTCATGTTTTGTTGAAATAGTGACTGATAAGATAGAGAGATTATCAACAACTATTTAGAAACTGGCTGGTTCAAAATTATTGAATAATTGTGGGGCCCCACAATAAATCTTATTCTGTCATTAAAATTGTATGCTCTTTCGAATTTGACACTCAGTTTTTCATTATCTGACCAAAAAATTATATTGTGTAGCACCCTCTATACAAAAACTCAACTATCCCTTTGATATATTTTCAGTATTATGTAAACCAACATTCAGTAGTGTTCTTCATGTACAACATGAGATTGACTTTAAAACTCCTTTTTCTCTTCTGTTTTATATTGCATTTTAGACACCAAGGTGAATGCGGCACCACCACTACTCCAAAAGGCCGAGAAACAGAGGGCGAGATACTCTTGCATTTCTGGACAGGAAGATGGAGTTGGAGCAGGAGATGAAGAGGGAAGATATGGAGAGGAGGAGAGAGGAAGAGGAGAGACAGCGAGCTGAAGAGATTGAGAGGAGACGAGAGGAAGAAGAGAGACGGGGAGCTGAATAAGCAATCCGAGAGCGTCGGTTTGAGCTTCTGCAACAACAGATGCTGCAGCAACATCAACAAGCCCTTCAACGACAACAACAAATGCAGCAACACAATCAACAGATGCAATCCATGATGATGGCCCTCATTAGATCTTTAGAAAAGAAGTAAAGAACAATATCTTTTTTTCATCATTCATGTCTACTGAAATAAGTTTGAGTGACCAACAGTGATTATTTTACTTTGTCATAAGTTATAACCAATCTGTCTTGTCTGCTATATAGTACTATTTTTACGCCTGCAGGACTTTTTAACAATATAACATTCTTGTTAAAGTATTGACTTTGACAGTTTTGCTAAGTCTGTGTGTTTAAGTTGTATGGTCTTCCTAAGAGTTACCCATCTGCCATTATGATATTCATATGCCAAAGATACATTGTGTTAACTTGTATATATATATATGCAATTAAACAACATCTTGCCTTTTTTTTATGTGTTTGACTTCCTTTTTCCTCCTTTTTATTTATTTATTTATTTATTGTTTTCCTGATATTTATACAGGGTGGCACATATCACCAATTTGGTGGTCTTCCATGAGGCCCTGTTTGGTTAGAATAAAACAAATAACAGCAGCTTAGTTTCATTTGTAGTTGGTGCTACCACATTTTTCTATGTGCCATTACCATTGCCAACATTACATTCAACTGCAAATCTGGATACCATAATATATGAAAGCAAGATATTGCACCTTAGTCTTTAGTAGGTGACTTTGACTGTGTTTACTTGTGTTGTACACATGTTACGTTTTCACAATGCCAACTTGTGTTAATATTATGAAGGTGTTGAGGCAAGTATGTCGTTCAACTTAATACTTTTACATGTTTAGCCTTCAGAGTAACTTGTTAACATAGTTTTGTTTAAGTAGCTACGCAAAGAAAATCACATTTTGAAATTATGCATCACTAGAGAGCTAGCGGATTATATATTATTATAATACAAGTTATAAGTCCCATAGACATCAGAGATCCAAGTAAACCAGCAATTACAGAAATCATCTCAGGATCGATACTAAATAATATTCTTTGCGCAGGTACTTTAAATGCTTTAATAGATCTTTGGTTTATTGTACATGTGTTTTTATAATGTAACTGGTAAGTTGTAAGTGATTGAAAGTTCAGGTTTTCAGCTTATTTCATGTATCTAACTTTATGGGTAATTTCATACAAATGCTTTAGGTGATATAGGCTAGAGTGGAATCATGTATTGCACTGTACTGTAGTTTTATTATTACTTCATATTTTCTACTTGTTGATGTACTCAGTACCAACCGTAACACAGGTTAATAACGCTAATAGTGCCAAGACAGTGTATTGTGATAACAAATCTTTTACATAAAAACTATTGAAATAGGTGACACCGGGTGGAATAGATTGTAGGATAGATACTATTAGTACAATAAGTATTACACATTTATTTTGCGTCTAGTCATTGATGTTTACCCTTTCTTTATAATGTGACCTTTTTAATGCAGTGTTCGAGTATTCACCAAATTAAGTGATACAGGTAAATCATATCGAGCCAATAGTGCAAAGAAAGTGGCATTTTATGTAGTTGTGGTATTTTATTTGTTATGTATATAGATCTATAGTTTAATATATATATATATATATATATATATATATATATATATATATATTCTATTTTATTGAGAAATAAAAATTTAAAAGTACTTGATCTTGATTTTAATTTTTTTTTCTTATCACAGGTGTTTCTATGTTTTCATAAAATCTTAACTAGTTTGAACGCACGATGTAGCTATAAAAAATGATCAAAATACAATGTTCCAGCAGTCCAAGCTAATGAAGCTGGACAATCTTGAAGGCGAGGAGGGTGGGGGTGTGGTCATCCCACCAAAGGGGCTTATTTTTCTTTCAAAATGTTCACGTTTTTAACTTGACCATGGCATTTATGCTTAATAATTTCAAGAATATGAGTAATGTGGTACTGTGGTTTGTGTGTGTATCTAATTATGTGTATGTGTGTTGTGTGTTGGGGAGTGAGAAGGGATGACTAGTCTCTGTCCAGCCCTTTGGATTTGCAAATGATATGTGCAAACATTTCGAACTTTCAAATTTTGTGCATTGTCGTGTTGGTAAGCTATTTGTTTTCATAACATCTATCCTTGGTTTATTTGTGCGTGTGTGTGTGTTTAATATTTTTTTATGAACATGAACCATACACCCTGCACTCGATGTAAATTCGCCATGTTTGAAGGAGAGGGATATTCCCAAGCGGTGACGTCAGCCACTCTGTAATTATACGTCCGCGTTCACGAAAAAGCGAAACCGTTTATTGTAACCAGGGCGGTCTGTGTGCGCGGACATAACCCTGAGTGTTCGCGCGTCCTAGATGGTCTGTCCGTCCTTGAGCGAAAACTCCATAATCTTAAATCAATGACCACCTTTGCAAAATATCAAATTATATTTCACTCGATTTTCCCGACATTTCGTGAATAGATTCATATTAAATACTATGATACATAAATATTCCAATGCATAGGAAAATTACTTGACAAAAATTCCGAATTGATAGGTATCTTTATTAAGAATGATATTACAATAACAATGTATTACATTATAATACGGCTACGAGTATAGTTAAGCATAGTGCGATAAGAAAAGATGTGACTTCAATCAAGTTTATGTTGTACAAAGCTTAATTTCAATCCAATAAGAACGCCGCCTATGGTGCTTCTTTCGTCTTCAAGTGATCCAAAAGAGACGGAGCCTAATCCCACTCGCGTAATGATATCCCCGCGTTCAACTTTCCGTCTAGTAATACATATATACAAATCTTTGGTGTTTTCCAACACCAAGGTAATGGGGGACATGATAAATAATGTTATTTTCTTGTCATTGTCATTGTCATTAAAGGGCAAAATAAGCCCAACTAAATAATTTATGAACCCTCATGAATTATGCAGTTTGTAGGATGCTCTCCCCGCAAAGAGTACTGAAATGATTTTTAGCACGTGGAACAAGACAATAAGCTTACAAGCGAAATGAGAGAGGTCAAATCGCCGAATACATGTTTATATTTATATATATATAAGATTTATCTCCTTCGCAACGTTGGAGCATTTTGGTGTAAACACCTGGGTTCATTCAGACGGCTGATTACGTTTTACGATTAAAAGAAAGAACATCAACGAAATCAAAACAACAACAAAAGCAAAATACTTGGCCGTCATTTAATTGATTGTTAAGAAAATCTAAGACGAATCAGAGTTCAAAATATAGACCACTTCCGAGGTGTGATCGGGTATAGTGCATGAGTCTTTGTTGGGTGCCAAGTTGCAGATTGTTTCCTTCACCTGTTACAGATGGTTGTTTTTTCGGTGGGGTGAGTGTGAATTTAAATTCATTGGTTGTTGCTTTAGGCAAGACAAACATTATGTTTTGTCCTCCCTTGCAGCACGGAATGTGTGTAATTCGCTTTCTTGCTGTTGCGATGCAATTTTTCGTGGCGGGTTGGTGTGCTAGTTGTATAGTATGGCGCACGCGCAGGGATTTGTGCGTTGAATTTGATTACATAGCGAAAATGGCCTATTCTTTCCATTTGCATTATTTTCCTATTGCCATTCTGTCACATGGTTGGTTAGTATAATGTCATATTTTTTAATAAACGCGTTTCAATGGGATGTCGGTGAACTTGTACTTATGACGGCTTCGTGAAACGATACCCATATTTAAAATTACCCTGGTTAATGGCATTGTTTAATCAGAAGTTTACCTTCTATTTACTTCCAAAACTATACCAAACGATTCTACGCATTGTCATGTTCTTCCAGCATTTTCTCTATGTAAACCCTTGGTTTCATTGAGACGACAGGTTAACTTTTACTCTTAAAAAACCCAAACATTTTGAATTATTGTATTTTAAGAGAATCTACGACGAAAGAGTTTTCAATATGAACCACTTTCTTTTAGTATGCATATTGAAAATGAACCTGGTTAATAGGATTTTGTTTTATATAAAAGGAGTGTACCTTCTATTTACTTCCAAAGCTATAGTAAAAGCTTCCACACTTTACCATGTTTAGGGAGCATTTTTTGTGTGCAAACTATTGGTTAAATTGGGACGACTGGTTAATTTTTACGATAACCCCCCTCGCCCCCCCCCCCCAAACCAAAAAAAAGTCGTCATTTCTTTGTATTCTAATCGAATTTATTCAAAATGAGACTCTACTGAATTGTTACCAAATGATATACCACTTTTAGAAATATAATTAAATGTTCGTGACGGGTGAGTGTAACGTGGTTCGTATTGGGGCGCTTAAGTATGAATATGGTTGCATTGCAAAAATGGCAAATTAACGCATATGTTTTCCTCATTAATAAGTAACGGTTTGGAACAGGTCTTGGCCTGCCGCCTGCCAGACATGGCAGTGGTCTGATCTGGCTGTTTGGGTCGGGTCGAGCTATTGTCATGTTTACCTTTTGCCTGGCGCGGTCTGGCGCCATTCTATCACACGGTTTGTTGGTAAGACTAATAGTTTTGGGGCGCTATGGTGTAAGTTTATTATGGACGTATCATACTGTTTAAAACTGTTAACGCATACGTTCTCATTAATATGCAATAGTCTGGAACCGGTCGGGGTCGGCTGATTTCCTGAACTGGTCCTCGGTAGGGTCGGGTAATAGGCGATTTTCATAATGTACCAAATTTTATACCCAAATCCTAAAGTGCCTTGTTCAAATTATTGCATTCACCTGTTACGAATAATTGCATTTCAATAGTCAGAATGTGAATCGCATACATTACATGATGTTAGGTAGGACAAGCCATGATGTTTTTCCTACTTAGCAACATTTAATGTATTCAATATCGTTAGACAATATTCTATTTAAATTCTACTTAAATATTACATTTCAGCTATAATGAACTCATCACCAGGATTCGATAACAATTCTGATTACAACGTTTCCGATCGACCACCGTCCCGCTTGCGTCTATTTTACTTTAAATTACTTTCAACAGGAATTCTCTAAAACTGCAGATGATAAATATTCCACTACTGCATTTGAAAAAAAAAGAAGAATGAACATCAAATTCGATAACTTGCAATTTCTTTTAGAAAACTCACAATAAAGTCTTACTGCCATTGGCTTAAAAGAAACCGAGATAGCAAATGATTCCAACGTTCATTTTCTCTACCTGGATGTGAATTTATTTTTAATAATATACCAATTAGAATAGGTGGAGGAGTAGGCATATACGTAACATAGAAGTATAATCACATAGTCCACGAGAAGGTAACCCGTATGAACAATGTATAGCCTGCCCAAATCCAACGTTCATTCATGATCCAATATATGCCAATAACGACACTTACCTAATTGGTCACGGGTTGCATTATAGATCTAATGAAATGTAATGAAAGTCCGAATGTCCGTCTCATTGTTTCCTTTAATTTCTAAACCAAGCTGCGTCAATAAAAACAAATAGCGACTGTTTAATCTATAATACCTACACTAACAGTTTCCCTCTTCTTGAAACAGCAGGCATTATTTTTCTGATATTTCAGATCCCTTCCCCATCTTTATTCAGTCTCCTTTGAAAAACAGAGTAGGACAGGAAAGAAAGTTCAAACAGGCGTTTAATTACTGAAGCAAACTTAATAAACTTCCAAAACAGATTTAAAGAAACTGATTTGTCTTCTGTATATGAAACTAAAAACGCTAACCCATCACTTGGTAAATTGGTAAAGTCTAGTAAAGGCACAAGGGCCTACCCATTTATAACTTCTTACATAAATAGTTAACAAGGTAGTCATCAGTACAGTAATAACAGATAGATGTTAGCTTTAAAGACTCACATCATTTTGGTAATACCTATGTTTTGGTCATATTATCTAAAAAATGTCTTGGGGTGATCGGATCTGCGTCCTTGTTGTAACGTACAGCAGAAAAGACAAATAAAAAGATATATGAGTAAAGGAAATAAGACATACAGCCAGGAAAAGAGTCAGGGAAAGAGAGAGTATTTTTTTTTTCAATTTAAAATGCAATATTTTCCTACTTTAAAGGGGGCCAGGAGTATCTCCCCCGGTCCCTCAATTTTTGACCCTCTAGTACAGCGTTCTTCAGCTGGGATGCCGTGGCACCCTGGGGGTGACGAGAGACATCCTTTGAGGTGCCATGAGATAAATAAGGTTATTTTAAACAGTATATTGATGGTATAACGTCGATTAGATTTTTAAAAAATGCGAGAGTCTATAGTTCCACAAGGAAATAGCAATTTTAGGATAATAAAGAAACTTTTATCACAGCTCGTTTCGCTCTCTCGTAAAATTCAAAAACAGCATGATTTCAGGAACCCAAGATCCGGAATACCTCCACATGTGGGCAACGAGTTGCCCGCAAATTATTCTTGTTGACAGCAAGGTACCCAAATATATCTTATATCTTTTCTATCAAAACTTATTATTGAATAAATAATTGTACACGTAATATGAAAAAAAATTAGCGATGTTGCACTGCAAAATCAGTTGTTTTGGGTTCCAGCAAAATTTAGAGTAGTTTTTTAAATTGTTTTCTTCTGATAAAGGATTAACCTAAGTGTATAATTCTTTGTTTCCAGGTGAATTAATCCTTCAAATAAAGAACACAGAAACTTGCGACATTTGAATCTCTCATTTTCATTCTTGTACGTATACTCGGAGTTGATCAAAGTATGATTTCTCAGAAATGGAACGTCCCCCTCTAAGTTGAAGCAAATTATTCAGCTTGTTTACATTCACACCACTGCTCAGGGCCTATCGTTTTTTTAAATGTAGTTGTTTATGTTTTTTGTCAGCGATCTAGCACCACTTAAGCACCACTTAGCGATAATATATTAAATGACTTCATAGTAAGATTGTCTGATAAGATTTTTAAGTAAGTAGGCAACAAGTCATAGATTTCGTTATCACTTTATCTCAAGAATCAATAGAGCTTTGATCGAGCTTTAAACCTAGTGAAGGGAGGTATCACGAATGGAAAGCGATCTGATAAATTTCTGAGGTTAGTAGGTTAAAGGCCAAAGGTGGTAGATGTCAATTTATTAAGAGACAGGTTATAGGCTCATTATCGCGATATTTTGAAAACCACTTGAAGTATGAACTTTTGAGGTGTCTTGTTCTCATCGTGATATTCCAAGAATAATTGATGCCATGATTTTAACTGAATCTAGGCGTAGGCCTATTCGAAATACATTCCCATGTCTTTTCTTTAAATATACATTGTTTGTTTATGTTTTAAGGTCACCATAGGAAACCTCGATAAAACAGTAGGCCTCACTATTTGTACGTAAACTTAGTGCATAAGGAATCGTCAAATACAATGTTGGTCATTTAGGTGGAATACATTTTTCCTCTGTATGGCCGTGAATTTTGGTTCAAGGCATGGCCACACAGAAGATTTTTTTTCTTATGTTGGGGGCCGGGGGAAAATGCATTGAATTATTGATAATTTATTGCTTTTTTGGGGGAGCTGCCTACCCTACCCCGTTGTGTACAGTCATGATTCAGTGGCAAAGCAATGACCTGGTAACTGTGAGGCCCCAGGATAAAAACCGTGTCGATGTGCTATATTAGTGCCCTTTTGTGAGGCATTAATCAACATTACTGTCAGTTATGACTTAGGGACGTAGGTCCCCTACTTGATAAGCATAGTAGAATGTTTTAGCAGTTACGCAAAACAAACACTCGCAAATTATTATTCAATAAAATCTGAGAATTTATACTATTATCTAGATCTATTAAGAATAAATCATTGTCATAATCATTCCATAAATTGGGTAAAACAAAAATACTCCACCTTCAAGACCAACAGTGTACAAGCCCATTTATCTTTTTTCCCCGCTGAGAACTATCTAGTTTGCTCTGCCTAGGTTATTGGAAGTGCTCCCTCTATTGATGAGTTTGGGTATATGAACTTCCTGGAAAGATGGGTTTGTTTCTAATATTATCTAATACTGATTATGTATGACGTAATCACTTTCACTCTCCATTCTATTGAAATTTCGACATGCGAGATGAAAAGATACATCCTCGTCATTCCACCCGCCCGAACAACACACACACGTAAATGCCCATCCGCCCACATTAAACAAATAGGAAAACTTGAAATGTGTACACACACATATTTATAATCTCTCTCTCTATCCCTCTTTCTCTCTCCCTCTCTCTTCCCCCCTCTCTCTCTCTCTCTATCTATTATCTCTATATCTTTCTCCTCTCTTTCTCTCTCTCCTTCTTTCTGCCACCTTGTTTCTCTTCATCTTATGTGACGTCAAGATCGAAACATTTAGTCTGTAAATGTTTACCCCGCAACCTTCTCTGTAAAACGTTTCATAAGTTTCTCGAGCATATATTTGAGAAATTGAGTCATTGAGAAATTGATTTATTAATCATTTTTCATTTTTTTCTACTTCTTCTTAAAAGAACATTTATATATTCACGTGCATTAATGTGCCATTTCCTAAATTTGTTCTCCAAATTGAGTACATGACATAATAAAGAAAATTAAACGAAAAAGTTACATGTTTCATGCATAGTTAATACGAATTGAATGTGCTTGCAGCCTTCAGATTAAATAAAAATATAATTATATATATATATAAGTGCATAATAGCCTAGTTTTAACACTTTTTTTTTAAATAGTGTGTATATTTCGAATTATAGTAAGGAGAGAGTATCTGGTCCAGTGTTCCATATGGGTTTTAGAGCAAATACGGTTAGATTGAATTCATCAGTTTGTCTAGTGGGATGACAGTGTTTATAATCTATATTTAAATTGAACAATGGGTGGAAGTATGAAGGTAGTTGTGAATATTTTGTATGCCGGTCGAACATAAAAGTGCCATTTGTAGAATATTGATATCATAAACTTTAAATGTTTTTAGTTTGAAAAGTAACAGATTGGAGTGGTCACGATAAAGACAATGGGTAAAATGCAATAGTAAAATGGTATTTACATTACTCGTGGAATTTGATAATACGACACTATGAAATATATGGCAGAATTAATGAATCATACAACGTGAATAAAATATACAATGGGGCATGATTTCTCAATTAACAGAGTTTATCAATATTGCGTTAAATTTTATTAGAGATTTAATTATCATGGTTATTCCATCTCAGATTTTCATTTATTAGAACAACACGGAATTCCGTACTCTTCTTTCTTTCCAATAACTCACCATCTAAACTACTGTGATATTGACCTTTCTGTTTTGGAAATATATAAATTCGTTTTCCTTAGATAAAAGGTATATTTTTGACATTAAACCATTTTGATAATTTCGGTAATTCATTTTAAGAATTTAGGTATTTCAATGTTGTTAAGGGCTTGAAGATCTGAGTGGGACCCAAGTAGCTTAGTGCCATCTGCAAGTAATATATAGTGTAATGCATTTCATGAATAACAGGTATCATATAACAATGGGTCAAAGATTGAACATTGTGGTACCTCATATCCTATATACAATTATTATGATTCAGTTAAATCATAATACAGGTATTGATTTCTATTCGTCAAGTTATTTGCATTCCACTGTTTTACAATACCACTCATTCCATAATATTCCAATGTACGTATAACTTAACGTCAAGAGCCTAAAATGCTTCGCCCAAATCCATGAATACAATTGTCACTCTATCAAATACTTGCAATAATGCTTATTCAGTTGAATGGGATTTTCTTAATACCGTAATTGAGACATAAATGCAAAGATCTGAGGCTTTCCTATTCTTACAGTTTAAAGAATTTTCGAGACTAGAACCTGGTTCCCCGCTGATTAGCAAGGTTAATCGAGGTCAACCACAATGATGCAAATCTAATAACAGATATATTTAAAAATGAAAATACAAAACTAATGAGCGTGTGGGTTTTGTGAGAAAACACTTAAGGGATACATTTGTGTTGGCCTAATTGCCCTGTACTTTCAAAAAGATGTGAAAGTGCATTTTGAAGCGATCTTGAGATTTGAGAAAGGAATATTATATCGTCCATGTTCACATCTAGATATGCGGCGTTCAACATATTAGGAGAGTTTTTTTTTAATTACATACTGCATTTATCTATTTTTTTTTTTCTTAAAATTATCATTTAAAAAAATTAACTTTATTAACTCTATTTGAAACGGTTAGATACAGAGGCTATATTATAATGCGGGATTTAAGAAATAAGTCCATATCATCAAGTAACCAAATATTTTAGTTGGGAATTTTTATGAAATACTGTCCGTTGCCATGTTGGTAAGAAATATCCGAAAACCTTCTTAGAGTGCAAATTCTGATACACAAATCTACCTCTTAAATATTGATAAGGTAAAATTTTTGTTATAACTAAAGTTACAACAAACTAATTACACATCTATTATCAAAATATTGCTATTATAACATGTTTTCACATGTTAAATGTAAAACATAGCAAACATGCAAACATATGAATTGCCTTAAACTAAAATAAAAAAGGGATATATATTGTGTACTGATTTAAAGGGATTGGGTAACTTTGTCTCAGATTCTGAAACAAAATCCTGGATTTAGCTCATGCTGCAATGAAAATTATAAACCTTTAAGTCAGTCAGGAACCCCATGACTTTTACAAGCCGATCGCCTGTCTGATTATCAAGATATTTATGATTGGAAATCGAAATTTAAACATTCGTTTTTTCTATCGGTTTGATAACACTAGAGTCTATTAGGGAAAATGAGTACGGTAAAACCGGTCACTCAAAGATTTTTACTTTTTTCAAGCACTTCAAGTCTATTTTGAAGCGCAATTTCTGTAGGGCTTCAATAATACACCATATCACAGACGCTGATAACACGTAGGGCAATGCATCTCAGATTTAACATTGTTAAACGATACCTTTAATATAGTAATGAGTAATGAGCATTTTTATCAAATCCTTACAGACAACATGATATTTTCGATTCTCTGCCAATGCAAATTTCATGCGAGCAAAATATCTTTAGCATATCAATATCCAAGCCCCCGGCGTATAAAGACTGAAACTTTCCCACTTTAAATACACTCTACTTCGTCTCTTGTTTGTATCTCAAGAGTATTCATATATACACCGCTCAAGTACACAGCTTGTTATTTAATTGAACTTCCTGATAATGCTCATGAACGATGTGCTCCTCAACATAAAATAATTTTTGTCAATTTATTGGTTCATCAAGTTAAATATAATTAATTTCATTTTTATTTTTATTTCTGTCGTTCTGTCTTTCTTTATTTCCCTATGTTTTAGTCGTTTGTTTTTTGTTGATTGAGGAAGTTTACATTCTAGGATATGGATAACGTTTGCATTGGCTTAAAGTCATTAAGCAGATAGGACTGTTCATAGTCTTTACTCACTATGAAATGTTTCATCATTATTTTTAATTATGGTATTGACATATAAAACTTCCCCTGTATTCACATACGTAGGGTCATCGAGAAAAGTATTTTCTGTGGTTGTCGGGTTGTGCTTCCGTGTGAGTGTAGGGCTAATGTTAGACCTGATTTCGGTCTCAAGTGTGGCTCCATCAGTAATTAGCGTCATGTATTGCTGGACCGGTGCTATAGGCCGCATCTCCATGTAGCCGGAACGCATATCCTGATCTTTCATAGCTGAAACCTGTTCCTATTTAAATGAAAATCACACGTAAAGACCAAAAGAATCAAGTAAGAGTCCGTTACTGTCTCAATTCGCTTTTGTTCTGTAAAAAAAAAGGGAAGACAAATTGCGAAAAGAGTGCATTAGGCATGTTAAGTGATAGGACCATCACAGCTTTGTTCTTCTTTCAAAAGGATTGATATAACTAGCGTGAAAGTAGTAAGCTTTTAGTTTAGAAATCCGATTCGATAAAGAAAAAGATGTATATAATACTTCTTATCCTTCCAGACGACGTGCTTTTTCTCGATTCGGCAGTTTGCAGTGTCATGATTCCCTTACCTTAGGTATGGTATCACAGCGATAACAAGAATGTTATTCTTGTTGTCGAGGGGACAAAAAACATTTAATTTTACTCCGTTTAAAATAAAATTATTAACAAAACAAATCTGTTTTGCTTGAGTTATATGTTATTTGAAATACAATGAGATTTACTATGGGTTTTTTGTGAGGAAGAGCCCGTAAGAGATATTCCACTAAGGGCGTGAGGGATGTGAACGGGTAAGTGTTGCAAAGATTTTCTACAACTTTTTAGTTTCTTTAATTCCGTAGAAAATACACATTTTATGAATTGATGAAAAGAAGTAAACAAATAGCATTACCGTTTTGACCCTTGTACCAGCGTTGGACCTGGCTCCCATGGTCCTGTTGTGATCTCTCTCGAGGGTATCATCCACAGGAGACACGAGTGAGTGAAGCGGAATCCGGTCCTGGCTTCCCTGAGCCATACGGCGATTGGTTTGAGTCACGTGGGATGGAACATGTGAATGATGAATAGATGGGTCAGCTGTGATGGTTGGGATGAGGAGAAGAGCTCCTCCAGTCAGTCGTTCATGCCCTTTTGGGTGTGGACCTGGACCATGAATATCGTCCTGTTCTCCAGGAACTCTTCCTGTGACCATTATACACACATACACACTTAAAATACATGGCAACTATATAGAGGTGGCCCTTACAGAAAAGTGACCACCAAGAACGGTTTGACATACGATTGAATAATCTTTTTCTTGTATAGATTTAACCACATTAACAGAGGGTTTTTTACGAAATATAAGAAAGCATAATTTTTAACGACAATTCTGAAAATATGCACATCTAACTTTAATGCGGTAGATGGTTTTTATATTGTAACCAAATTTGCTTAGTATTCTGCGATTCCTGATTTATTTTTATTTTTTACCAGTTACTGTTTCTTCATATTCCCATCCTCTCCCCCTTCTTTCCTTTAAATCAGTCCCTCCTTCATTGACACCTCGCTTATTTATTTAAAATGTGAACATATATGGCAAACTCCTGTAAGCATTATCTAAAACAAAGACCATGCATCCTTCCCAACCCAACGGTGTGTAAACATTTGGTTACCTTAACAGAAAACGGAAAACCCACTACATTTTTCATGGTTGCATTTATTTAAAAAAAAATTTCTCCCTGTCTATAGCTAATCACCAAACATTACCAATGCTTGTAATCTTAAATTTTTACACTCAAAATCAAATTTGAATTTTATACACCAATATAATCTATTAATTCGAATCTCTTATATTCCGGAATCCATCTCATGCCCTTGATGGTGTTTTGTTTAGCCCATATGTTTACCCTGTCACAGAATTCTAACACTCATTTTCAAGTTCTTTTATAATGTCAACATTATAACCTTTGTTCTTTTTTCTGCATCTCCGAAAGGCGATTATGAAAACAATGACAATCATGATGAGAAAGACTGTTGCTCCTACAGCGTACATTGCAAACGACACTGTTTCTGCAGAGAAAAAGAAAATACTTTAAGAGCTAATACAGATTCATTATATAAAGAAGAACATCCCCTTAAACAGATTGAGTACATGGATGCTTGTGTCTATTTTTAAATGCTGTCCATTATCTTATCGTTCTAAAAGACATCAAATCCCAAATACGTATTCGTTAGGGCATACCGGGAAATGTAAACTTGTTTTCAAAATTTTAGTGATAACAAGTACATTATGTATTTTAGCAATATAAAATTGCTAAAATGTTCAAGCAAGTACTGAGATATACTCATGCCTTTAAAATACAAACACAATTCATTAATGAAAACGTACATATGCAAGATATTTAAGATGTACAATTTTCAGTTGATTTGCAGGACCACATACTAGGTGTCATCATGAGATGGACAGGGAGCAATCATCCAAAATAAAAACGATCCATGTACGATGGAACCTGATATTTTAAGGAAAAAAATGCACGTTTCCGCTTACATATAGCACAGATTTTCAAATTACCTCATTCAAATTATTTCTGCACTACTACATTTCTAGCAAGAGAACATGCATGTAAATAAGTGATAGATCATAAATGTACATATAAATCTGGAAGAAACAGAAAGTAACCTAGCTTTCAATGATTTTGGGGAGCCAATTCAGGATTAAGAATGCCGGATATTTCGCACCCCAAATGAAAATGTATACCAAAACTATCAAAATTACATTAAACGACCTTTAAAGGACCATCCATGAAGAACAAAACATTGTTTCTCATGGAATGTTTTCAAATTACCCGACAGGAAATATTTCATTTTTTAATCCATCTTACCTGGAAACCCGTCGGTATTAGCCACGGTTATAATTTCAGGATGGTCTGTAGATGTCAGATATATTGAACCTAGTAAAATAAAGAAAGATCTGGGTTTCTTTTCTTTTTTAGCATTTGATCGAATTATGTAGAGGCCATATTCATTGACATAACACAAATTAAGTATTCAATTAGGATATTTTAATAATATCCCACATCACCAGGACTGTATTTTCATATACAAATCTTTTAGTTTTTATTTTGTAACAATTGAAAGTTCTTTTAATTTCAGTATTTTTAGGCTATTGGTACAAGTGATTGAAGTAAATGTAGAAAATTCGAGTTTTATTTCTTACCATGAAGTACGTTGAAGTATTCTTTTGAGCAAACCACTGGGCATAGAGCGGTCTTTGACACACAGCAGGACAGAGAGTTTACGTTTGAATCAAGCTTGTAACTAACCAAATGTAATGCTCCTGCATTTTCCCACGAAGCAATCGTATTTTCATTTCCTCCACCATCCAGGTAAGATGTGTTGAAGAAGACTGACGATGATGTCAAATTGAAGTCAGTGGTATTGGTTTGACAGCCCAATGCACTCTGACCACCGAAGGTAGATTCCAAGGAGCCATTTCTGACGATTTCAAGATGCTGAACACAAACTGCGAAAAAAAAAAATCATTTGAACTCAATTTTGTTTCACCTTATTAATAAAAAAAATTACATACATACATATGATTATACATTGTTACATGAAGAAATAATTGAATACATGTGTATACATTTGTAAAAGAGTATAATGTTGTTTGGTAGGTAGCAGCCAGAAAGGAAGTGACCGTTGTTAGTGGCCGACCAAAAGAAGATAGTACATGATTACAAGATAAATGTCAATACCAGATTGCAGGGACATGTCAAAATATAACATTTCCACACAATAATGCATAACACAGTGCCTGGCATATAACATTAAAGACAACTAAAATAACAGGTTCAAATTAGATTAATATATTGCAAGAATATCTTTGTTATCCCTACTTAAAAGAACATTCAGCGATTGAGATTCTTTAATTGATGAAGGAAACGAATTCCAAGTGATATGTGCATGGTAAATTTTTAGGTGGCTATGAATATTGCAATTTAGATTAAAATGGGTTAAGGGAGAACAAGTTTTTGACATGAGTACATGAAAATGCCTACATTGTATAAATATAAATCATTAAAAACGCAATTTTTTTAGTGAACTTAATGTAGGTGTTGTATGTAAAAGAAACGAGGCATGGTTAATGAGTCTAACTGCACGTTTTTGTAATTTAACTATTCTGTCTAATAATAATAATAATAATAATAATAATAATAATAATAATACATCAGATTTGTAGGGCGCCAAGTCCACTTGACAATCAAATGCTCAAGGCGCAGGTTGTGCAAAAGATGAAATACATGATAAATATATACAAAAGTGCAATAGGAAAGGTACAAACATGAAAGGTAGTGGTAATCAATTATTGGCCAAATTAAACAGATATTTATTAAGTCTAGTGAGGCAACAGATGAGTTCTCCCTCACAATGATGTTATCATATAAATGTCGAAATACACTTGAATTATATATCATCTTTAATATGTTTCTTAGGTAGAGTTTTTAGTCTATGTAATATTCCAGTATTTTTTAATAAATCTATTGCATATTGTTTTTACTTGGTCAGTCAAATTGAATTCCTTATCGATAGTTATTCCAATGAAGTCACCAGCTTGTCACCAACCTGAGAACCGCATATATCAATAACAATTTTATTAGTGTCACATTTTCTCTTTGTAAACACCAGAAAGTCAGTTTCCTATATACATTTATTGTAAGTTTCTTTTCATAAAAAAAGAATACATTGTAGAATATTGGAAGCATCAAAAATGTCATTAATGTATAAGAGAAATAAAAGTGTTTTAATGTTATTCCCATTATTACAAAATAATTACATTTCATCAATTGAATCAAGCGGGAAGAATTCAAACATATTCTTAATGTATATCTTTTATGAATGAGCAAGTAACATTTGTTATCATACTACAAAGTAAATAAGCAGATTGTTCAGTAACATGGGTGGGACACTTTATGAGAGGAAACATTGAGTGAAGTATCCAAATTTCGAGATAAAAAAAATGTTACAATGTGAACCTTACCAACATTCTCAAAATTGTTTTAAAAATCGCACATCATATATAGAATAATTTTTTGGTTATTTACCATCTCAAATAGATCAGCAGGAGACGAAAAGATTGCTTTGACAAAGATCTAAGATATCCAGCTAAATTATCAAAGTTACGGCATAAGCTTCTATAGTAAACATGAAAAGATGAAAATCTTTTAGCAATGCTATCTGATGAGTATGTAATTGACACAAAATTGTTATATTCATCTTGTGTGTAGTAAGCTTCTATATGACTATAATCACTTTCAGAATGAGCTGGAGTTATAACATTCTTGCAAGGTACATAAATAAATTTCGGGAATTGGGCAATACATAGCGTTTAACAAAAAGACACAAGGTGTATACAAAATCACAGTGTTAATTAATTATGTTACAATCATATAGCTCATCACACAATACCCTTCAATGCCCTTCACATTAAATACCATTATACATAACTATTAAATGTTTCAATAGCTGACTTAAATTTTACAATACTGAATTTCTTTATAAAGAATGACATTACAGTTACAATATATAACATCATAATACGGCTACGAGTACAGTTAAGTACGGTAGGATGAGAACAGATATGACTTCAACCTAGTACACGTCATACATTAATCAGTAACATTCTCAATTCAACAGTAAAATAAAGTGAATCATTATTCATACCTTCTACTTTTAACGTGATCGAAACTGCATCTATGTTCTCCATTCGGCATGATAGAATGGTTCCATTTTGACTAGGCCTTGGGGTAAATGTCAATGCGCTACTACCGTTGTGTGAATCGCTCTCATGGCATGCGTGGTAAGAAAGATCAGAACAATTGGGATACCACTGGAGATACACTGATGTGTTAGCAATGCATCTTATATTCGTTTTGACATCAGCTCTGACCTTGAAAAAGCTGGAGTTGATTGATGTCTCTTCGTTCTCATTCATAAGGGTTAAACTCCGTAGTGACTCTGTGACGGGGAAAAGTCATAACCATTTCAAGGGTGTAACCCACGTTACCTTGCATTTAAAAACACATTCGCCTAATTTGCAAAGCCTAGGAAAATTACCCCTGGGCTATTACCCCTCGGCCAAATACCAGCTGTACATTTATCCCCAAGGACAATTACCCCCTGGAAAATTACCCCCGAGAACAACCACCTCCCCCAGGACAACCACCTCCTCACCCCGAGGACAATTACCCCCGAAAAAATGCTTTAAAACCATCGTATTATCAGGAAAGACTTCAACTTTAATGAACAGGGGGGTAAACAAAAATTGGGGGAGGGGGTGTAATCGTCCGTCGAGTTGGTTTCCTTGGGTGTCCTTAGGGAGAATTGTCATAGGGTGTAATTTTTAGGGATGTGGGTAATTGTCATCGGGGTGGTTGTCCTTGGTTGTTCTTGGGAAGCTTAATTGTCCTAGGGGATAATTTTTAGGGGTGGGGGTAGTTGTCAATGACGGGTAATTGTCCTAGGGGTAATTTTCCGAGGGGGTAATTGTACTCGGGGTAGTTGTCCTTGTGGGCTGCCCCCCCAAAAAAGCAAATTAATAAATAATTGAATTGTATTCTTACCTTCACGCTCACGCTTCGGTCTCTCAATGTGTTATACCTAAAGAATATTGCACTCCGGCGAGTGCAATAATACAGTCCACCGAATGTCACGTGACCCGATTTGAACCAATCACATTACAGAACATTCTTGGAAGTTGTATAATTATGAATATACAATATTCAGAAAATAGTATCAATTCTTCAAAATTCATAAAAGATTTTGGGAAATGTCATGCACGCAATATAATACAAATCATATAACCTGGGCAAAGGCATGGGGAAATCAAGTTTTTGGGGATAAACAAGGAAATTAACGGGATTAAACTATATAAAGCAGATGATAAGTAGTAAGGACATGACGTCACAAACTGATAACCAAATTGGCAATTTGTGTAGTGATTTCCGTTGTTCCATAGTTCTACATACTTTTTCAAAAATTCATAACTTTCTTATTAGTTATCCGATTTTGCTCAATCTTCTTTTTTTAATTGGTTTGTCTGATTTTTCTGCTTCTATTGAAAGTAAGTTATTTTTGGAATGGACTTGCCCTTCGAAACTACAAAAACAAAATTGTCAGAGTAATATCACATTCTAATCCACGCTCACAGAGTATGCCTATTTTTAAAGTTTAAAAGTCTTACCAATTTATAAATTGCATGTTTATGTAAGAATATTCATGTTTATTTTTCATAAAAAGTTATTACCAAAATCATTTGATTCTTATTTCAACGTAATATTGCCGTACATAATAACACTCATGTTAAATGTGATTGCCGTGTTGCTTATGGTAACACTTGCTTCGCACGTAGTATTATTTGGTGTAGAGTTCCCATATTATGGAATGAATTACCAAAATTTATTAAAGATTCAATTGTTGTACGTTCCTATAAGCATAACCTAAAAAAGTATAGTAATGAATGAGTATTTAAATAGATAGTAAATCCAATAACAGTCTTGCCTTTTATCAATAGCGATATATTTTGTTATTGCTTGGTGTGCTTTATGTATTCTTTAGACTTGTATACATGCTTCTAAACAGTACGGCATCATGGAAATAATTTTTAGACAAACGTGCTTTGATCTCTTCACATTTACATCGTATTTGTTCAAGTCGTGTACATTTGTCCTTGTATCTTCTTAATTTGCATGTTTTGGGTGTTTGTTTACTTATTATACGTTTACTTTTGTATATAACTGTGTTTCTGTATTTTTAATGAAAATTTGGAAATCAATTCAATTAATTTCAATTAAATTATTATATACTACATAATCAATCTATCCCAATTTCTTGCAGTCAGGTTCTAACATGTGAGAGTAATTCTTTTATTACTGGTAAATCGATACCCATACAAAGAAGGGGTGATAAATCCAGTATTATCCTGTAAAAATGCAGTCAAATATTTCAAGATTATACCCTTCACCTATATCTTGCCATTATATTGTTTATGCATGCCATACATTCCATTGCTAATATGTTGCAGTCCTCTTCAGTTCTCTTTCTCCAAGCTCTGTATCCTCTTCTCCTCCTTGCCTATCCCTTTCTTCCTTTCTTCTAATTATAATGTATATTATGTATTTGTGTATTCGGGCGTACCCATTACAAGCTATGCTTACCGGGATGTGCGCCTTCTTCCTTGTAATACAAGTTCTTAAATTATGTTTATGTTCCTATACGTATAAATTGTATTGTTTTAACAGATGTCAAATATGTTGTCAAATTGAATGGCAGAAAATAAATGTACATTTGAATTTGCATTTGAATTGAATTGAATATATCCCAGAGGTGAAGGCAGGTAAGCTTATCCTCCTCCTCCTCCTTCTTCTAAGAATGGTGTTACCGCCCAAAGAGAGGTGCCCAATCATTACAGAGTTCTTATCAGGAGGCGGGGAAACATCTGGGCCCCTTCCCCCTCCCAATCCCATAATCAGGATGGCAATATATTGCATGTCACTTTCATGCTAATGTCCATGTAGGTGCATCCTTTACTTTCTAACTCATTATTTTGATTCAAATGATTTTATTTCTCATGCAAAACATAATACAATGAATACGTATATTAAAAAATATATATACAATGAAACGACAAATATAATAGAAATAGCACGAGAATTGCCAGATTATCTTCCAGAAATAACTGTTCCAACCAAATTTTCCTCATTTGTTGCGCTTTCCAAGATAGTGCTATTGCACAGCTGTGACCTGACAGTAGCAAGAGGTCCCGTTGGGATCAGAAACAGATCAGTAGTTGGTGAATTTATGATTATCTGGTTAATCCTACTACATGTACTAACTACATCCTATTTGTATGCCAATCAGAATGTATGGCAAATAAAGGGTTAACCAAGCAGATTGTAAAACAGAAATCAGATCATGACATTGGAAGAAAAAAAAAAGAGTTTACGCACCTTTAATTGTCACTTTGAATCTGCACAGTTTTTCGTCTGAAAATGTGCGTATTTTACATTGATATTCTTTTGCATCCTCCAGTAAAACATTCTCCATAGTGAACGAACTATCATAGCTGTTTTGGACATCTAGACTATGGCCATCAATGTCCTCACAGCTGCCATAGGCCTCCGATGGACAAACGAAGATTAATGAGCTACTAGTATTGAAATCGCTAATCATGCTCCACTTAATACGAAGCAGGATCCCAGAAGTAGTGTTGGGTCCATTGCATCTCATCTCGATATTTGCTCCAACGAAAACCATCATCTCCTCGTAGGAATTATCCAGGCAAACTAGATTCAAAAGCAATAAAAACATGACAAAAATGGGTTATTTAAGAATTATCCTGTTTTTAAGATGTTAAACCTCCGGAGAGCCCTACATGATTTTTTGCCATTAATCCTATAAAGCTATCGTCATAGTGGTGTCTATCGTAGGCGGAAATCTCTATTTTAACGTGCAGGGGATCAATGTACATTCCCTGACAAGCAAACAAATAATGAAGAAGGGAAAGAATAATTTGTTTTGTCTCTATTCCTTACTGCCTCCAGAAAAACGATAAATTAATACAATAAAGAGATAAACAGGCTCGAGGTCGCTATACCCCCTCCTAATGATATTAGTCATAAGATGTGTCCATCATGTTTATTGACATCAACAACCTTTTGAACACTTAGTTATTGATATGGCCAGATCAAATGCTTATACTGATTCTTTATACTGTTGAAATCTATAATTTGACATGATTTTCTATTTATCAGGGTAAAGGTCCGAGTAAAAGCTATTGCACATTAAATACTCCACAGTATAATAATCATTTCAATGCAGACTATAAAAATCGGCCCACTAGAATGCACTTTGCTCACAGTAAAAATTAAAAAGATTATAAACAGTTCCTCATCAAACACAAATGCAAGATTAAATGAAGATATAGTCAAAACAAAACAAACATATATATATATAATATCTCCATAATACGACAAGATACTAGATTAACATTTTTATGCATGCATGATCTCTCTCAAAGGAACATCATCGATGAAGTTAGAATTGGAAAGAATAACTTACAGATTAAATGAACTGAACAAATTAGCCATACTAAATGCAAACGTTTGTCCATAGCGATCAGAGTGTCCTTTACAATCGTTAGCGACGTCAATGTGTTTGGAGTGTAAAAACAAAGATTATACGAGTTTCCAATGATAACTGGTAAACGAAAGCTAATTGTTAATTTAATCGTGCTGGCGCTGTTGAATGTTTAAGCACTGCATACTTCAGTTTTGTATATACCTGACATGAGAGCAACAAAAAACTCTTGTCGTCACTAAAAATTGATAAATATGGCACGGGTTGAAATGTGCTTTTGAAAGTACTACTCTGTGGATAGCCTTTATTCTAGCAGCTGTTGTCAGGGCTTCGTGTATGTATTTCAAGGAATAAAATCCTGTCAGAAACCTATTTGATGCCTAGGTTGTCAGAAGCGACTACTGACCGAATGCCAAGTCAAATGACATGCATCATGTAGATATGTTATCCGGCAACCCCTTTTAGAGTCCAGTGAATGAATACCATGGCGTTCCCACAATTTGATAAGTTGTTTACGATGTCTTGCACTGTAATGGCAGTTGTTATTAAGTTATGAAGGCATCCATCGTTAGATCTTTAAAAATTCATATTAATTAAAATTATGAGTGTGTGGGGATAATATTTATTATCCTATTATCAGATTTGTATAAGTTACTTAGGATTATTTCAGTCTTTATGTAACTTTGGTATCTCAAAAGAGTATGAGCATAATTGTTCACCCACAGCGGATAATGGTGCTGTTTTCTTGTCAAGTAGTATATACTTTATATAGTAGGTACCAATCTCCTTCAAAAATTATTGCTCGCGTTCTGAGCGGTTTTAACTTAAACTCCAGTCTTAGTTAAACCAGAGTTTAATTAAACCTGACTCAGACCGCAAGTCCAGTCTAAGTCGGGTTAAACTCTATTTCTGTTCCTGAAAGTCCGGTTTAGTAAAACAAGAGTTTGAGTCCAATCTTAGTTAAGCTGGCATCGAGATGTAGTCGGCTGCTACTGGGCATTTAAAGGAGACTGCAATTCGCCCCAACTTGGTATGTTTCTTTAATAAAGGTATCTAATGCAGAACTTTGGCCTACTGCCCCAAAAGGGTACATTTTATCCGCTTTTACCAACTGCCCAAATAGGTAATTTTTATCCGCTTTGGCCAAAAGATTCAAATTTGTTTCAAAAGATTTCAAATTGGAGTTACAATACACTTTAAACATAGGAAGAAAACATGATTTTGTATGCTGAAAGCCAGAATTCTGTTAAGTTAAAGATAAAGTTGAGTTCTGGTCATGCGATTGCATTGTGAAAGAAAATGTGTGGAATGGATCAGAAAAAGTTGATCATGTAGCATGTAAGTATTGGTGTGTACTGCAAGGTTCTGGAGTCATCAAAATCATAATAAATTTTGCCCAGTCTTGGTAAAGTAACAAGCACTGTACACAGAAAGATGTATATGGGACTACACAAATGGTGTCGGGCCTACTTACCTTGATTTCCTTATCTTTCTATGCTTATTACTCAGCCAATATACATTTTCTACCAAAATTGTTTGGCAAATGACATTTATTTGTAATCTTGAACATTCATTGTAAGTTTCGTTTGATTCTGTGAGAATTAATTTCTTTTTTTTTACCAGAACTCTAGTTTATCTTTAATGCTGAACAAGAACATCCTTCCACCACTCAGCAGACAGTATATAACAAGAATATTATTCAGTCTCACATCATGAATTCATTCTATACATAAATAGGAAACTGATAAATAAAGATAACAATATCGTAAGTTCCTCCAATCAAAAAGACAAAGAAAGAGAGGGGGACAGCTCATATCGATTTGGAGAACGAAAGGGGAAAAGGGAGGATAGAAAGAGAGAAAGAAACTTTTTCCTCGCTCGCATCGCTCTTTCGCAATAAAAATGCTTAAAGGCAGCCACGAGCATGAATATCTTCATATGTGGGTAATGTGGTGCCCGAAAATCCCTGTTTTGACAGCAAGTTACCAAAATATATATTATATATCTTTTCTATCAAAACGAATTATTGAACAAATCATTTAACACGTATTATGTTAAGCAATGAGCAATGCTGCACTGTTAACTCTTTTGTTTCGAGTTCCAGTGAACTTTAGAGTAATTTTTGACAACCCATTTTTATAACGGATTGACCTAAGTGCATGTATACTGCTTTATTTCCAGGTGAATTAATCCTTCAAATAATGAACATATAAACTTTTGACGTTTTAATATCTCATACTCATTATTGTACGTATGCTCCGACTTGATCAAAGTATGATTTCTCGTAAATGGAATGTCCCCTCTACTTTGAACAAATTATTCGGCTTGTTGAAAAAAACACCTTCTTAGTCACTATCGTAGATGAGAAGTATTGTTTTAATCAACCAAATATAACTTGAGGTGCATGCAGCCTTATGGCAGGATATGAGTTAACTTGAAACTTGGTTTAAAAAAATATATATATGACCATAGGAAGATTATGTGATTAGATTTTGAAGTAAGGTGGCAAAAGGTAGTAAAGTTCAATTTTGAAAAATACATGTTTAGCCTCGTTATCACAATATTTCAAGAATCACTAGAAGTATGATTGAGCTTCAAACCTGGTGAAGGGGGGAGGGGGGGGGGTGGTTATCACCAATGGACAGCGATCTGATAAATTTCTGAGGTAATTAGATTAAAGTCATAGATGTCAATATTTTAAGAGACAGGTTATAAGCTCATTACTGCGACATTTTGAAAACCACTTGAAGTATGAACTTTTTAGGCGTCTTGTTCTCAGTGTGATATTCCAAGAATAATTGATGCCATGATTTTAACTGAATTTAGGCGTAGGCATATTCGAAATACAGTCCCATGTATTTTGTTGAAATATATATTGTTTTGTTTATGTTGTAAGGTTACCATAGGGAACCTCGATACAAAAGTAGGCATCACTACTTGTACGTTAACCTAGTTGATAAGGAATCGTCAAATTCAAGCCCATATAGTTATCATTTTCCCCCTTTGGGAAGTATCTGGTTGGCTCTGCCTAAGTTATTGGAAGTGCTCCCTCTTTTGATGAGTTTGGGTATATGAACTCCCTGGAAAGATGAGTTTATTTATATTTTTCTCTAATACTGCATATGTATGACATATCACTTTCAGTATCCATTATATTGAAGTGTCGACATACGTGATGAATATATGCCTCCTCGTCCTCCTCCTCCGCACACACAACACACACGTACGCGCCCATCCACGCACATTAAACAAATTGGTAAACACGAAATGTGTACACATAAGTCTTGAGACTCTCTCTCTCTCTCTCTCAATCTCTTCCTCCATCCCTTCCTCCCCCTCTCTTCTCCCCTCTTGTTTTCTCCCCCAACTTCCCCCACCTCTCTCTCTATTCTCCCTCTGTCTGTCTCCTCTCTTTCTCTCTCTCTATCTCTCTCCTTCTTTCTGTAACCTTGTTCCTATTCACCTAATGTGACCACAAGATCAAAACATCTTTTCTGTAAATGTTTTATAAGTTTCTCAACCATATAGTTGAGAAATTGATTTATTAAATTTAAAAACAATATTTGTCATTTTTTTAAAGAACATTTATATATTCACGTGCATTAATGTGCCATTACATAAATTCGAGTTCGATACATTGTTTTCCAAATTAAAATTGAGTGCATGACATTATAAAGAAAATCTAAAGAAAAAAGTCACATGTTCATGCATAGTTGATACGAATCTAATGTGCTTGCAGCCTATAGATTAACTAAAATATTATTATATATAAGTATAGAGTGACTCGCTGTTCATGGTCATGTACAATATCGACTGAATGAATCTAAATGTATACAAAGTACAACATGATGAATATAACACGAGTTAATAATAATTACATAATAGCCTAGTTTTAACACCTTTTTTAAAAAGTGCTTACATTTCGAATTTCAATAAGAAGAGAGTATTTGGTCTAGTGTGTGTAATGAAATTGAGAGCAAATACGGTTAAATGGAATTTATCAGTTTGTCAAGTGGGATAAAAGTGTTAATCTTTATTTAAATTAAACAATGGTTGGAAAGTTTGAATGTATTTTTTTAGCGGGTCGAACATAAAAGTGCAATTTCTAGAATATTGATATCATAAACTTTTAATGTTTGTAGTTTTAAAAGTAACGGATTGGAGTGATCACGGTAAAAAAGAGTTACTTAAATGCTATAGCGAAAAGGTATATACATTACTCTTGGAATGTGAAAATATGATAATATGAAATATATGGCAAAATTAATGAATCATACAACATGAATAAAATATCTAATGGGGCATGATTTCTCAATTAACAGAGTTTATCAAAATTGCGTGAAATTAAAATACAGACTTACTTATCATGGTTATTCCATCTCAGATTTTAATTTATTAGAACAACACGGAATTTCGAACTCTCCTTTCTTTCCACCTTTCTGTTTTGGAAATATATAAATTCGTTTTCCTATCAGATAAAAGGTATATTTTTGACATTAAACCATTTTGATAATTTCGGTAATTCATTTTAAAAATTTAGGTATTTCAATGTTGTTAAGGGTTTGAAGATCTGAGTAGGAACCAAATACCTTAGTGCAATCAGCGAGTAATATATAGTGTAATGGATTCGATGAAAAACAAATATCATATAACAACAGGTCAAAGATTGAACATTGTGGTACCTCATATCCTTTAGACAATTACTTTGATTCAGTTAAATCATAACACAGGTATTGATTTCTATTCGTCAAGTATTTTGTAATCCACTGTTTTACAACACCACTCATTCCATAATATTCCAATGTACGTATAATTCAACGTCAAGAGTGTCAAATGCATCGCTCAAAGCCATGAATACAATTGGCACTTTATCAAATGCTTGCAATAATACTTATTCAGTTGAATGGGATTTTCTTAATACCGTAATTGAGACTTAAATGCAAAGATTTGAGGCTTTCTTTTTCTTACTTTTTAAAGAATTTTCGGGACTAGAACCTGAATTCCCGCTGATTAGCAACAAGTAGCAAGGTCAATCAAGGTCAACCACAAGGATGCAAATCTAAGAACAGATAGATATAAAATGCAAATGCAAAACCAATGAGCGTGCGGGTTTTGTGAGAAAACACTTAAGGGATACTTTTGTGTTGTCTTACTCGCCCTATACTTTCAAAAAGATGTGAAAAAGCATTTTGAAGTGGTCTCACGATTAAAGAAAGGAATAATATATCTTCCGTGTTCACATCCAGATATGCGGCGTTTAACATATTTTGTTTTTATTACGTACTGCATTTATATACATATATATATAAATCTTTTTTGCGGTGGAGTGGTTATTTTTTTCTTAAAATTATCATTTTAAAAAATAAACCTCAGTAATTCTATTTGAAACGGTGAGATACAGAGGCTATATCATAATGCGGAATTTAAAAAATAAGTTCATATCATTAAGTAACCAATTTTTTTTAGTTGGGCATTTTTACGAAATACTGTCCGGTGCCATATTGGTAAGAAATATCCTCATACCATTTTAGAGTGCAAATTCTGATACACAAATGTACCTTTTAAACATTGATAAGTTTTTTTTTGTTATAACCAACGTAACAACAAACTAATTATACATCTATTATCAAAATATTGTTATATAACATGTTTTCACATGTTAAATGTAAAACATAGCAAACATGCAAACATATGACTTGCCTTAAAATTAATTAAAAAAGGAATATATTGAGTATTGATTTCATATAGTAGTGAGTAATGAGCATTTTCATAAAATCCTAACAGACAACATGATATTTACGATTCTCTGCCAATGCACATTTCGTGCGAGTAAAATATCTTTAGCATATCAATATCCCCCGGCGTATAGAGACTGAAACGTTCCCACTTCAAATACACTCTACTTCGTCTCTTGTTTTTATCTGAAGTACTACAAAGAATATCCATAAATACACAGCTCAAGTACACAGATTGTTATCTCTATTAACCTTCCTGATAATTCCCATATGATATGTGCGATGTGCTCCTCAACATAATAAGGTGTTATCTGTTCATTGAGTTTTTATTAATCATATATACTCCTCAATATATTATGATATTATTTTTTCATTTATTTGTGTATTCATTTATATATAATGTTATCACTTTCTTCTTTTCTTACTGTCTCTCTGTCTTTATTTCATTTTTTTTTCTTTAATTATTCGTTTGCTTATTTTTGACGATTGAGGTTTACACTCTAGGATATGGAAAACGTTTGCATTGCCTCAATGTCATAACGCGGACGGCATTAATCTTCATTTGCCATACTTGACCCAGGTGAGGTGAGGTAAATGGTTACCTGGCAGGAATTAATTCCTTGAAATGATAGCGCGCTGTAATGGAAGCTAGGTTAAAGCCGGGGTTATAATTAGTGCGCCTAGGAATATAATTTCTAGATAGACGGCGCTATAGAAATTCCTATTATTAATATTATTAATATATTACTGTTCATAGTCTTAACTCATTATGAGATGATTCATCATTCCTTTTCATTACTGTATTGACATATGAAACTTCCTCTGTATTCACATACGTAGGGTCACCGAGAAACGTCTTTTCCGCGGTTGTCGCATTGTGCTTTCGTGTGATTGTAGGGCTCACTTTAGACCCGAGTTCATTCTCCATTGGGGCTCCATCACCGATTAGCGACATGTATTGCTGGACGGGTGCCATAGGCCGCATGTCCATGTAGCCGGAACACATATCCTGGTCTTCCGCATCTGAAACCTGTTCCTATTTAAAGGGAAATCAGAGGTCAAGATTAAAGAAAATACAACAAGAGTCCGTTCCTGTCTCAATTCGGTTTCAGATTGTGGATCACACGGTTAGCGGTTCGAGTCCCGACGCGGCACTAACGTTCGTTTGCAAGGCATTAATCCATATGCATTATGCAGATTGTGGATCACACGGTTAGCGGTTCGAGTCCCGATGCGGTACTAATGTCT
Organism: Mesocentrotus franciscanus; assembly: GCA_037976565.1. Classification (NCBI taxonomy): domain Eukaryota; kingdom Metazoa; phylum Echinodermata; class Echinoidea; order Camarodonta; family Strongylocentrotidae; genus Mesocentrotus; species Mesocentrotus franciscanus. The sequence goes on along the minus strand of CP137667.1, from coordinate 10,127,258 downwards.
CTTTATGACAAGGAATTAATCTAAATTTGCTACTCTCCGTTCAGATGTAATAAATACGTATCTGGAAGTAATTTACTGTTAAAATGATTTGAGAGCCTGAGGTCAGTTTGGCAAAGGCCAAGGTAATAATAGAGCTTTGTAGGATTGGTATCATCATTATGAGTGGTATTAGTATTGAGATATAATATCCGAATACTCACCCTAGCCTGTCCCGAAGTCAAAGGTAGATGACTTTGCTGTGATGATGTTTTCGGTGTACGAGAACGAGATCCAGTTCGAGAAGATGACAAAGCTTTGGCTGTCCCTGCTTCGATATAAAAACATTTTTTTTTTTTACATTTCAATAACGCTAAGAAGGCCAATTAAAGGACCGTTCCTTGGCGTACTTGTCCCGAAATAAATGTATGTAACGTATTTGCGGCCTGTTGTTCCTATAAAGTATTTACCTGAACACTGTTACTGTGCTAAAAGTACGCCTTTTCTCTTTGTTTCGCTGAAAAATATATGGAGAATATAATGAACATGTAGTTAATTATCACATGTTAATTATAGTTTGTTTATGTTACATTGACATAAATGACCATAGCCCTACCTCTCTTTCTCGATTGAATCACCAGGATTATCACAATGATGACCAATAGAACAACCAACGTCCATGGAACCAATATCAGTACTACAGTTGATAGACCTTAAAAGAATTTAAAAAAAATACGCTTACCAGCATGTAACCCTTGCAAATTTTTCTCAATTACACTTACCAATGATGATCTATCTTTTGTCTAAAAATACAATTCACAAATGTCCTTAACATTTTAACTTATAGTTTTGTGAAGTTGAAGTATGAAATATATGGTAACATTTAAGGTCATTTTCAATATTGGTGATCACTCAAAAGCTATATTAAATTTCTTTTAATTTTAGGTGATAAATATGAAGATACTAGCGATATTAAGATGCTGTTTTCCTCCTCAAGTGCATTATTACACAACTGAGCTGTAATAATAGTTTAAATACCCATCCTGAGATTTAAATTATTAAAACAGCATTACACACGTGTAATACCTATATATGAGGAATTTATCTCATTTATATTATTTCTACATTTCTACATTTCTAGCAAGACATCATACATGTAAAGTGATAGATCATAAATGTACATATACATCTGGAAAAAAAAAAAAAAAGTTACCTAGCTTCCAATGAGTCGGGGGAGCAAATTATGGATTAAGAAGCCTGGATATTTTCAGACCTCAAATCAAAAGTCGCAATGATAAATATCAAGATGACATAGTTAAACAAGGCCCTTAAGGGAACCATACATGAAAAACAAAACATCGTTTCTCATGGAATGTTTAAAAATTACCCGACAGGAAATAATTCATTATGAAATCCATCTTACCTGGAAATCCGTCGGTATTACCCACAGTTGTAATTTCAGGATGGTGTGTAGATGCTAGATATATTGAACCTAATAAATGCCAGAAAAAATGTGAGTTTGTTTTCTTTATCAGCATTTGATCGAATTATGTTGTGACAATATTCATTGCAATTTTTGAAACTAATTATTCAATTAAGAGATGTTAATAATATCCCAGATCACTAGGACTGTAGTTTCATACCCTAATAATTAAGTTTCTATCAGGTAATAAATGAATGTTCTGTTCATTTAAATTCTTAGATGCTGTAAGTAGGAGAGAAGTGTAATTTACTGTAAACAGTGGGTACATGTAAAAAATCGTGTTTTATTCCTTACCACTGAGTACTATAAAGTATTCTTCGGAGCAAACCCCTGGGCATAGAGAGGTCTTTGACACACAGCATGACAGAGAGCTGACGTTTGTATCAAGCTTGTAGCTGGCCAAATGTAATTCTTCTGCATTGTCCCACAAAGCACTCGTATTTTCATTTCCTCCACCATCCAGGTAAGATGTCGTGAAGAAGAGTGTTGAAAATGTCAGATGAAAGCTACTGGTATTGGTTTGACAGCTTAATGCACTCTGACCCCCGATGGTAGATTCAAATGAGTCGTTTATGACGATTTCAAGATGATGAACACATACTGCGTTACATCAAAAGAATAGAATACATGTATATATATATTTGTAAAACAATATAACAGTTGCTTAGTAGGTAGCAGCCAGAAAAGAAGTGACCTTTACAACTGGCCGACCTAAATAAGATACATAATAAAAAAATAAAAAATATGTAAATACCAGATTGCAGGGACATGACAAAATACAACGTAACCACACAACGAGCACAACACAGTGTCCGGCATATAACATTAAGTACAAATAAAATAACAGGTTCAAGTTAGATTAATATATTGCAAGAATAACTTTTGTTTTACGCTACTTATAAATACATTCAGCGATCGGGAATCTTTAATTGATAAGGGAAGCGATTTCTAACTGATATGTCCTCGGTAGAGATTGTGTAATCATATTTTGCCAGTATAAATCCATAGTATTTCTCGTTTTATCGCCATGAATATTGCAATTTAAAATAAAAATAAGTTAACTTGAAGAGTGATTCAGGGAGAATTTTCTTTTGATATAAGTACTTGAAAATTAAAATTAAAAACACAAACATTTTGAGTGAACTAGAATAGGTGATAAATGGTTAGTAACTCTAACTGCACGTTTTTGTAATGTTTCTATTCTGTCTAGTGAGGCAGCAGATTAAAGGCCACATAATGATGTTACAATATCAATATTGAAGGGCATCTGAATTATATATCATCATTAATATCTTTTTAGGATGAGTTTTTTTTTGTCTTTGTAATATTGTAGTATTTAAAAAATAATATAGTGCCTATGTAATGTACTTGGTCGGACCAATTGAACTTATTATCGATAGTTATTCCAAATAGCTTAAGTAAAGTCACCTGATTTACCTTAAAACCGCAAATATTCTCTTTTTAAAAACCATGAAGTGAGTTTTCTTGATATTGATTGTAATTTTGCTTTAATAGCAAGAACATATGGTAGATTATTAAAAGCATCAAACTTGTCATAAATGTATGAAAAAATAAAAGGGTTTAAATGTTATTCCTCTTATTCCATAATAAACACAGTTTGAGGAGTAATATGTGATGATCTAGGGTAGCAACAACTTTTTGTATAAATCTAAAAAGAGTTCAATCATTATTTCTTCTTTATCTATTGCATGTAGTACTTCATGAATTAAATTAATCATTGCATACAAAGTACCCATGTTGATTATTACTCATGACATTATTCTTTAATATCAAGTCATAATGACGATTATAAATACATTTTTCGAAATTTTTTGAAAGATTTTTACAGATACAGGGCGATGATTTGACCCAATCTCAGGAACACCACTTTTAAAGATAGGGATGACTCTAGTTTTTTTTTCATTCCATCAGGAAATATTCCCAGTTGAAGACACTGATTATATATTGCACATAAAGGTTTCGAACTTAAAAGTATTACACGTGCGACCACTTTAACATTAATTCCGTCAAACCCGCACTAGAATTGGGTTTAAATCAATCTACACTATCTAAGATTGCAGTCTGTTCATTATTTCGTACATTCATGGTATAACCCACTACAATGATAAAAAGAGTGATTCAAATTATACCTACTATTAACAATACGCATTCATTGTATTGTATTCATATGCATTCATTGTTTCACAAATGGTTTTATTATAATTAATTATTTCATCAATACACACTATTTCTTTTTACAAAAAACTTTGTTTGTATTATTGTCCTCAGTACATGAATTATTACATACCATGTTTTCTCAATACTTCCTTCAGACTCATGCAACCTATTTGAAAAGTATTGTTAATTAACAAGCCAGATCATTTATGTTACTTATGAATTGTCTCTCCGTTTGTATTTATTCGAAGCATATTTAGCAAAGAAACATACATCATATGCATCGATTAATTAATTAACAATGTTATCATAGTTATGGGCAATATTAACATTATTAAATGACCAATTCATCAATTGAATCAAACGGGACAAAATTAGAAAAAAGTTCCTTAGTTATATCTCTTTTGAAAATTCTTACTTCTGCATTCGAAATGAGTAATTCGGAGTCAGAAATACAATGAACGGGAAAATGATCACAAATGTCTGTAATAATTATCCCCAATCGGATTGAGCAAGTAACATTGGAGATTATAGTATCAAGTAGAGAAGCAGATGTTTAAGTAACAAGTATTTCATATGAGGAAACATTGAGTAAAGCATTAACCTTTCTAAAAATGTTGTTACAATGTGAACCTTGCAAACATTAAAAAAAATCAAAATCACCCATCATAATTTTTTATATAGAATACTTTTCTCTCCATCTACCATCTCAAATACAATAGCAAGAGATGAGAATAAAATCGTCTGTTTGGTAATAAGGAGGTTTATAAAGGACACCAGGTAAAAAAGAAGAGTTACAATTTTGAATTTTAAAAAAGGTGTGTTTCAATAAAAATTGGGACTACGTTTGTAGCTTATGTCAGTCCAAATAAAAATACCAACACCTACTACATGCATGTTCTTTCTATTATTGTTAACAAAATCATAATTTTCAAGATTATACAGAGATAGTGGAGATTTATCGATAATCTATGTTTCACATATTCAAATAAAATAAAGTTGCATTGACAAAGAACAACAAGAAAATAACGATAAATGATCAACTATACGACATAGGCCTCTATAGTTAACATGAAAACATGACCATCGTTTAGTAATGCTATCTGATCAGTATGTAATTGACATAAAATAGTTACATTAGTATAGTGTAGTATGCTTCTATAGGACCATGATCACTTTCAGAATCAGCTGGAGTTAGAAATTATTGCAAGGTAAATACATACATTTAAGGATGTTGGCAATATATATATTTTTTCAACAAGAAAGCACAAAGTGTATACAAAAACACAGTGTTTTTTAATAAATGATGTTAAAATCATATAGCGCATTACATAATAAGCGTCAATGTCATTTACATTAAATACAATGATACATAACTATGAGATATTTAAATACTTGACCTAAATTCTACAATACTAATTTATTTACAAAGAATGACATTACAATTACAATATATTACCTTATAATACGGCTACGAGTAGAGTTAAGTATAGTAGTATAAGAAAAAAATGTGACTTCAATCTAGTACACGTTGTACGTGAATCAGTCAAATTATCAATACAATGTTAAAAGAAAGTGAATCATAATAGATACCTTCTACTTGTAATGTGATCGAGGTATTAACATTTCCCGATGCTTCATCGTTCTTATATATTCGGCATGTTAGAATGATTCCGTCTTGACTCGCGTCAGGGGTAAATGACAATGCACGACTACCGTTGTGTTGATTACTGTCACGGCATGCGTGGTATGAAAGATCAAAGCAATTCGGATACCACTGGAGATACACTGATGCATTGGAACGGCATGTTATCGTCATATTGACATCAGCTCTGACTTTGAGAAAGCTGGAGTTGATTGCTGTCCCTTCGTTCTTGTTTATGAGGGTTAAACCCACTGGTTTCTCTGTGCCGGAAAACAATCATAATAATTTCAAAGGTGTCACCCACGTTACTTTGCATTTAAAAGCATTTTGACCTTCTTTGCAAAGCCCACTTTTGATAACGATAGCCAATGCATATATTAACTGGTTCCTTCTAGGAGTAACTATGTAATAAAATATATATTTTGAAAGGTTAGAAATATGAATTGTATTGACAGTAACAACTAAGGGGGACAAAAATGATTTCAAATATTTATTTAAGTTTCATGCAATTTTATTTTGTCTCTTTGATTGTATCTATAAGCTAGATAAAATATTTGCAAACAGAATACCCGTTCTTTCCCAGAAGCATTCAATTCGCTAGACAACAAATATTTTAAAAATCAATCCAATATATTATTTTTTCAAATTAACGTATGTCTATGACGTTAACCCAACATCAATCATTGCTTCTTAACTCAAAGAGGAGACTGAGTTGTGGTTAAAAGTATAGACCAGTTTTGGAAACGCCCCCCTCTCAAAAATGAAATGGAAGCTCTTATTACCAATCATGTGATAGAATATGTTTTGAATAATACGTGGTGATACAAATTTTGCCGGGAAACCGCCTACTAATTAATATATTTGGTAAATTATCATATCGATCCGGTCTGGATAGATATCGCGAAGCTATTTCAACATTAAACATTTGAGCAAAATGTCTCTTGTATTAGGATCAGAAACAGATCACTATTGGTTGAATCATGATTATCGGGCTAATTTAATTACATGTAATAACTGCATCCTAGTGTTTGTGCCAATACGAATGCATGGCAAGTAAAGGGTTAACCATGTACATCCTAAAACAGAAAACAGATACTGGCATTGTAAAAAAGGAAAATGCATAGTATACGTACCATTAATTGTCACGTTAAATGTGCACAGTTTAACTATATTAGTTTTTATTTCACATTCATATTCTCCTGCATTCTCCAGGGAAACGTTCTCCATAGTGAACGAACTGGTATAGCTTTTGTTGACATCCAAAGTTAAATTATGGCCATCAATGTCCTCACACCTGCCATAGGTCTCCGAGGGACAGACAAAGATTATTGTTCTATTAAAATCGTCAATCATCTTCCACTTAATACGAAACAGGTGCCCAGTTGGTCCATCACATCTCATCTCCAAACTTGCTCCAACAAAAACCATCCTCTCCTCGTAGGAATCCTCCAGGCAAACTAGATTAAAAGGCAATTAAAACATAAACAAGGTGAATTATTTAACAATTATCCCGTTTCAAAGATGTTATACCTCATGAGAACCATTGATGATTTCTTGCCATTAATCCTTGTTATTAAGCTTTCGTCATAGTGTTGTATATCTTGGGCGGAAATCCCTGTCAAGGTCGCTATACTTTTTTGGCCTGAAATGTACCCCCTCCCTCTCTTAATGCGCTCAGTCTCAAATTTGTCCATCATGTTTATTGACATCGAAAACCTTTTGAACACTTTATTATTGGTATGGCCAGACCCAATGCTTTCACTAAAGCTTTTTTTAATTATTAATATATATGATTTTACATAATTTTTTTTCAGGATTAAATCTCAAAGTAATTGCTATGGCACATTATAGCTCTACTTTAAAATAATCATTTCAATGCAGACTATGAGAATCACCCCACTAGACTGCACTTTGCTTACAGTAAGATGAAAAAGATTATTAACGGTTCCTCATTAAACACAAAAACAAGATTAAAAGAGGCACAAAATACGATAATATACTAGATTTACGTTTTAATGCATGCCCTCTCTTAGAGGAACATCATCGATGAAGTAAGAATTACAAAGAATTACTTACATACTAAATGAACGGAGCATATTATCGATACTAAATACAAATATATGTCCATAGCGAGCAGAGTGTTCTTTACAATCAATAACGACGTCAATGTGTTTGGAGTGTAAAAACTAAGATTATAAGCGTTTCCAATAATAACTGGTAAACGAGAGCTAATGGCGGATTAAGCATGACGGCGCTGTTGAATGTTTAAGCACTGCATACTTCATTTTTGTAGACACTTGACATGAGAGTAACAAAGATGAATAAATCACTAAAGATGAACAAAATATGGCCCGGGATTAAAAGTGCTTATGAAAGTATTACTCTATAGATAGCTCTTGTTCTAGCAGCTGTTGTCAGGGCTTAGTATATTTTAAGGAATAAAATTCTGTCAGATACCCATTTAATGCCTAGGTTGAAAGAGGCAACTATTGACTGAATGCCAAGAAAAATGGCATACATCATGTAGATATGTTATCATGCAACCAATTTTAGAGGCCAGTGAATGAAAACCATGGCGTTTCCACAATTTCATACATTTCATACAGTTTACGATGTACTAGAGTTTCTTGCCCTGGAAGGGCAGTTTGGATAAGGTTGTGAAGGCATTGACCGTTTGATCCTTCAAATATCATATTCAGTAAAATCATGAATGTGTTGGGATAATATTCATTATCCTAATAACAGATTTGTATAAGTTACTTGGGATCCTTTAAAGAGAAGGTTCATTGATTTTGAAGTTGACTGAATTTGGTATCATTGCAATCGTAATATTACACTGAGTAAAACTATCACATTTGTGTAACTTGTAAATTCGTGCGAAAATGATAAAAGTTGATTAAACTTGACGAAATATCACCCCACTGAAGACCCCCAAAACATCGTAAGTCAGCTGATTTTTGAGTGACGTAGCAAAATTAACAATGAGTACAATGGGCCGCTCAGCTGAAATGATTGGCGACGGTGCGCGATGCAGTTTGCGTGCAATTCACATATGTATTGCATTGACTATTGAGTACCGTACCCATTCATACCCAACGTTGTTTACCTTCATCAAAGTCACCCTGGAAATATCGATATGGACGAAAACATACTTGATTTGAGTTTTGAGGAGATAGAAGAAGGAAGTACCTTTGATTTTTAATCTTAGCTCTAAGTCTAATCAATTTTATAACTCCAAAATACGTCGATGTAGCGTTCACGTTCAGGTATACCGTATATAGCGTAGGCCCGTCTGTGCAGTATCTACGCGTACGTACGTACGTACAACCTGCCTGCACCCAGCGCAGCTTGCTTGCCAGCATATCACAGCCAGCCGGCCCGGCGCTTGAGCTAGCTGTGAATCGCGAACCGGACTGATCTAAGTCTTCTCTCGACTTCCACTTTCCCCATTTATCTATCAAAAATCTAAACTAATCGGCCTAATCAGACATTTTCGTAATGAATATCTGGACAAGTATATGTAAATTTGTCGCCTATTTTGCTCCAGAAGAGTCGATCGTTAGGTCAGCATGCAAAATGTCCTAGGCACTCCCAGATCCGACACATACACGCTGAGCTGCCCTCAGAATATGTGATTATTTTCCCGATTTTTATGCTCAAATGTGACGGTAAATAACATAAAACTCGAATACACATTTGTAGAAAGTATTATTTATTCAGTGTATCTCATTCAAAGTGCCTAAAATAAAGGAAATATCACCACTGGCGGTAAATATACAAACAACGTTAACCCATATCTAAAAATTGCAATGGGTATGCAACATTGTCCCGAATGTGTGATTGTAGGTTGTTCATAGTGTGACGTCATTTTATCGCATGTAAATAACGCCGTCATTTCACTTTGTGAGTGGATTTTGGAAAGGGTATCAAAATTGCATTTAATTTATTCCTCACAATAATGAGGGCTTAAAAAGTACTTTAGTCATTTTTTTAATGTTCTCAGCAATCTGTAGAGGTGTGATTTGCCTTTTTTTCCAAATTTCAATGAACCTTCACTTTAAGTCTTTATTGTTTCTCAAACAGTCTGAGTTAAACCAGAGTTAAATTAAACCTGACTCAGACCGCAAGTCAAGTCTAAGTCGGTTTAAATTCCATATCTGTGCCTGAAAGTCCGGTTTAGTTAAGCCACAGTCTGAGTACAATCTAAGTTAGGCTGGCATTGAGATGTAGTCTGCTGCTACTGCACATGCTCAGTAGTCACTGTGGTCATTCGATATTAAAGAAGACTGCAATTCGCCCAAAATTTGCTCGTTTCTTCTATTTCTTAGATATTTAATGCAGAAATTTTGCCAACTGCCCAAATCGAGTAAATGTTCACGCTTTTACCAACTGTCGAAAGAGGCAATTATTATCCAATTTGGCAAAAAGATTCGAAATTCCAGTTTTATTGCCCATATAAAACAATGGACTGATTTGTTTCCGATTGGAGTTATATACACTATAAACATAGGAATAAAGCATGAGTTTGTATGCTGAGATCCTGAATCCTGCTTAGTTAATGCTGAACAAGAACACCCTCCCAGCACTCAATCACACATTATATAACAAGAATATTATTCTGAGTCACATCATGAATTCATCTATACTTAAAGGTATAGACCAGTTTTGGAACCCCCCCCCCTTAAAAAAATGAGATGGAAGCTCTTATTACCAGTCATGTGAAATAATATGTTTTTACTAATACGTGATGATACAGATTTTGCCGGGAAACCGCCTACTAATTGATATATTTGGTAAATTATCATACCGATCCGGCCTGGATAGATATCGGGACGTCATTTCAACATTGGGCATTTATTTCTGCTTTTTTGGCGAATTTAGGTTGAAGTATTGCCATCTAAACCTCTGAAGGCAACATTTAAACAACATTGAATGGATATTTTGCACCCAAAACCCTTGAACCGCAATTTGACCACTACCGGTCTATATCTTTAAATATCAAACTGATAAATAATGATAACGATATCGCAAGTTCCTCCAGTCAAAAAGAGGAAGAGAGAGGGAGACAACTCATAGCGATTTGGAGAAAGAAAGGGAAAAAGAAGGGTAAAAAAGCAAAAAGAGGGTTAGAGGGTCATGAAAACCGGTAAATCGTATCCGCTTTGGTGGAGTGCCAAAAGTGGTAAATTATCTATTCATTCTTCATAACACACCAACCCAATCTCAATATCAACTCCGCCCTTCAAATAATCCTACACCCCGCGATCACCACGTGTCATCTCGAAAACGTAGTTCTGTCATTACGGCCCCAAAATATAGACCACATTTTCCCCTTTTCCCGCACTTTCAGCTCAATTGACTCTTTTAAGAAGATCTTAAAGATACCCTTTTAATAACTAAACTGATTTTAATTTCTATTCCTATTTCTCTTCTCATTAATTTGTTGTTTGTCATAAGCATTATACTTTGTCATGTAATGCGCAATGATCAATATCTTATTGGACATTGCATTATATTCATGATATCAAAAACAAAATTGTGTGTATGTACGTATGAAAACATATTCGAACTGCGTTATTGTCATTTACTTTCGGGGAGTTTGAGTATAGGAGGGACTTTTGCAGAATTCTGTTCTCATTTAAGCCAAAGAGCAGCCACATTTGCATTTTAATTATTTTAGAACATTATTAACAGATTAAGAGCCTAACTTTTAAAGTAACTCGTTCCTCAGGCTTTTCACCATGTAAATCGGATTTTAATTCTACTTTTTCTTTAATTTCACATTATACGCTATCATATTTTCATATTCTTCTGTATCTTTTCTTGTTAGATTTATCGTAATCTAAATTCGAATCAGATTTCTCACCCATATATATATATATCCTTTCTATTTCTACCTCTGTCTTCCTCTTTGTCTCTTTCCAAATACACCCCCTCTCTATGGCATTTCTAGTATGTATAATGAAGAAACATGCAAATTAAAAGGAGCTCGATTCCGACGTATCTAGTACTCTTGAGATGTCATTTTTCTCTTATCCTACTAATAGGATAGAAGAATAACATTCCGTATTACATTTTCCATAACATTGGGGAAATAGAAACACAAACTTTGTTTACGTCGACAAGATAATACATTTCTTGAGACATAAGAGTGTATACATATACATTATCTATTATATCATATCAATTATATGGGATTTTCCACAGTGATTTAGCATGGTTATGGGTATTTGGGGGAAATTTAGTGAAATATAATGTCCCATAATCTCTTGTGTTTTTGAAATGTTTTTTGGAATAGTTTTAATGAGGAACCAAATGTTCAGTTCAATCTATACTTTTGAAAGTACATGATACGCGTCAAAAAAAAATCTAAAAAATGCACTTCACGTTATATGAAAAACATTGTTTGGTATATAATAATAATAATAATAATAATAATAATAATAATAATTTAAAAAGGTGCTTATCAAGCGCTTTTCACCGAAGTCTCTAAGCGCTATACATACACAATACAATGACAAACAATTATATATTAAACCAAAAAAAAAATACAAATAAACCTTTCAAATTACAATACAAATGTAATATACATCAATGTAAACAGAATAAGTCAATCATCAAAAGCAATTTTGAATAAATGTGTATTGAGACAAGTTTTCAATTGGTTGAATGTCTGACAGTTTTTGACATTTAAAGGTAGCTTGTTCCAAAGTTCATCAGAAGCTTTGCAAAAAGAGCGATGGCCATAAGAAAGAGTTGACACCGAAGTTGACACGAGGTTTAATTGTGAAAATGACCGTAGATTGCGTGAGGGTTTGTATTCCTGATTAGTTCTTGCAGATAAATTAGTGCTAAATCATGAATACTAAGTTATAACCAAGAGTTTGTATATAAATATGGTATGTACAATGTACATTATCATAGTACACTGAGGGCACACTAATGATGGGGTGTATGCAACCCACAGATAAGGTGTTAATATTAAGATCAGTTGAAATTTGTTTGTGTGACCAAAGGTCCTATAAAACACAAGTGAAAACTTAAATAATTTGCCATTCTTGCAGTAGATACATATGATGACTTAGTTATGATGACAAAAAGCAAGGAAGGGCTACAGATGTAATGGCAAAAATTCCAGCAGGAATTAGGAAGTAAAGGCCTGATAGTAAATGTGAATAAGACGGAAGTGAACATCACGGACAATAAAGGAGGGGTTGTAAAGTAGGTGGATGAGTTCAAGTACCTTGGTGCCATGGTAAGCGAGGGTGGACGCTCATAGTCAGCAGTACGAGCACGAAGAGGAAGATCTCGGGAGTCATTAGTGACAAACAAATGTCTTTGAAATTAAAGGTCAAGTTGTAGAACTCAGTTACATGGCCAATGCTACTGTTTGGCCTTGAAACGTCTGCTCTGACAAAAAAGGACGAAAATACACTGGTGACAGTCATTAGGATGTAACGAAGGAAAGTAGGGGTAACATTGAGAGACAGGAGGAGAAACGAGGAAATAAGAAAGGGGCTGAGGTAGCTAACCTCCTGAAGAAGGTAAGGAAGATTGGGTTCAGATGGTTTTGGAGAGGTCTGATGAAGGAAAACTAGGACATTGTGAAACGAGCAGAGGATTGGAGCAATGGAAAATGAAGGCCAAAAACTCGTTAGAAGGATAACATTTCAAAAAGATATGAAGGTGCTCCATCTGGCAGCGGCTAAAATAGAGAACAGAGGAGAGTGGAGACGGAGGATCCGTGCAACCAACCCCAAAAAAAAAAAAATAAATAAATAAATAAATAAATAAATAAATAAAACAAAAAAATAAAAAATAAATAAAATAAATAAATAAATGAAATAAAAAATAAAATAAAATCATCAAATAATAAGAGTATTTGCACAGTTGATACACATTCTCGCACAAAATTCAGTATTTTGTTACCAAGGGCCTCCAGTATGCATTTATTTTAAACCATTTTAAAGGTGAAATAATTATAGTGGCAGAAGGACAGTTAGCGCCATCACATGATATGGGCATTCAGTTCGAAGACTATACTTCAATATAGCGCGATATATATTGATGTTCCGAACCAGAATTTTATTTCTTTCCTGCAGTTTACACTAAAGAGTCTAATACGGAACAAATTAGAATGCCTTTATTCACTGCTTATCTTTTTTGAGAAATTAAAATTCTACTCTGGGTTTTTCCATAATTTTTCTAAAAAAGAAGAGGCACAACTTTTTGCCAGTCACTGATTCTTGTTGACAGATTTCATGTTAGGGTTGAATGAATTATCTGTCACAAACCAATCAATAGCCAAATGGGCTCAACTCCGCTTCTGCATCTGTATAGACATGGGGAAATTTTGGAGGGTCAAAAGTGCAGACTGCTCCCACTTTTCATGTAGGAGACTTTGGAGACAACAACTTGTTAGTGGACCTGCGAAATAGAGATTTTGGCCTGCACGCAGCGCGTAAAATATGTAAATTAATATGTTAGATATTCATGAGCTCTTTTCTTATGAGCTCTTATTAGCATAATATCGCAATGAAAAAAGACAAGGCGCATGCGTTACTATCTACCCGAACTAAAAGTGGAGAACAAAGATCAGAGTTGGGGGGGGGGGGGATAAACTTTAAAATAGTGAAGTTTGGGGCCAAAAAATTCACTGTCACCAGGATGGAAAGTACGTAAACAAATTTCAGTTTAGTAACGCCAAAATAATGGCCGGGCCCATTGTTTTCGAAAAAAGGGCTTTTAAGGGAAAGACAGATAGACCATTGACTATCTTGTGCATCATTCCCATTCTACCTGCAGTAGATAGAGTAGGCCACTGCAACGTGCTGATCATATCAGTCACACTGCTGGTTCTGTTGTAGTCCCCAGTGACGTAACGTGAGCCCAGGCGCTGGATATTTTCAAGATCCTGGATATCCAAGATGTTGTAGGGATCCCAGATGCTGGAACACTACTCAAGATGAGGGCGGAATAGGGACTTGTAATAACGAAGCCTGGTAATCAAACCTCGTAGGAAAACCTGCATGATAAAAACAAAAAGAGAGAAGAAAGAAAATAAGATTAAAACTAGCTGCACTACATTATATTTAAACAAAATAGTAACTTTCCACGGTTATGCCTTACATTTTAGTTTTATTGAACAATTATACACTTATGTCTATCTGATAACGCCTGTTTTAAAGAGTAGAATAAAGGTTCATATTTATTTTAATTTTGTTTTTAAATAAATTTCAATATTGCGATTATTAAATTATTATTATTTTTAAACATTTCCTCTATACAATAACAGGCAATACATGTATAGGTGGAAGTATATGAATTATAAATTGTTTATAAACATAGATGTATCTACTGTTCAGTTGCTTAATTTTGATAGAAACAGTCTGATAAATAAATTGTAAAGGTACTATGTCCCATCACTGTAAAGTAAATAATGGATATCATTTTTTATTTTAAATTAATCTGACATGTGTTAGATAGTATTTAGTTTGTGGAGATTTTAAAGATTCCTGATTGACTGTCAAATATCTGTTGATTCAAATGTTTCAGTTAACAATATTAAAAGACTTTGTAGTAAGAAAAGCACCAACAATATCCTAAAGCTTTAAAGGAAATCCAAAGTTTTGCCCTGCTAAAGCCTGGCAAAGATCCAGCCAGTCCAAAGTGCTACAGACCTATCTCCCTACTGTGTCATACATATAAGCTATTCGAGCGGCTTATCCTCAACCCATCGCCCTATTCGTGGATGAACATCTTATCCCGGAACAAGCAGGGTTTAGGCCAGGAAAGTCATGCACTGGCCAACTCCTAAACCTCACTCAGTTCATTGAGGATGTCTATGAGGGAAAGCTAATCACCGGAGCTGCTTTCGTTGACATATCCGCTGCCTACGACACTGTGCAACACATACTCCTTGCCAGGAAGATCTTTGAGCTGACAAAGGATGTGAGACTGACTGGACTCATCTAGACATTGCTGTCCAACCGGCTATTCTTTGTGGTCGTCAACGGCAATCGCAGCAGATGGCGCAGACATAAAAATGGCCTCCCATAAGGAAGTGTGCTTGCACCGCTGCTCTTCAATATGTACACAAACGACCAACCGATCCATCCAAACACCATGAGCTTCTTCTACGCTGATGATCTTTGCATCGCCACCCAGAACCGGTCTTTTGTGAAGTTGGAGGAGTCCCTCAGCGATGCCCTGGCCGGACTCATCCCATACTACACGACCAACCACCTGTCAGCTAACCCTGACAAAATGTCAACCATCAACTAATGATCAGCTGGTATGGGAAAAGGTTGAAGCACTCTCAACCCAGTCTACCTAGGCGTCACACTGGATCGCTCCCTTACCTACAAGAACCACATTGCTAACACAAAGGCAAAAGTTGGAGCCCGCAATAGCATCCTTAAGAAGCTAGCCAACTCCAACTGGGGAACTGATACCAGAACAATCCGGACAGCAGCCCTTGTGCTTTGCTTCTCTGCTGCGGAGTATGCATTACCAGTATGGAGTAGGTCAGCCCATATGCGCCCCTGATTGACCATGCTCTAAATTCATCCTGCAGAGCAATCACTGGTTTCCTTAGGGCAACTCGAGTAGAAGACTTATGCCTGCTTTGCGGTATTGCCCCACCACACATCGGAAGGTTGGTCTTGTCCCAGAAAGAAAAGGACGAACAAGAAAACAATCCACTCCACCAACTCTTCCAACAACAGCCAGTGGACAAGCGGCTCAAACCCAGACACAGCTTCCTTTACACTGTAGAGCCTCTTAATACCAGCCCTCACAACCAAAGAATGACTTGGTGGTCTAACCACCTCCAAACCACTTCTCATAAACTCTCCCTCAGCTCGAAGGAATCCCTTGCACCCGGCTCCAGCGAGACTTCGCCTTCTTGGCTAAGCCTCAACCGCCTAAGAACTGGTTACGGACGATGCAGAGTCTTAATGCAGAGGTGGGGTTTCGGAGACAAAAAAACAGCATATGAATGCGGCCAGGAACAGGCAATGGAACACCTGCTAGTCTGCCCACTCCTGCAAGAGCCATGCATCCAATATGACCTGGAAGCCGTGAACTGCCGTGCCAGAGCCTGTGTGGAGCACTGGACGGGACTTGTGTAGTAACTCGATAAGAAGAAAAAGAAGAGGATGAAAAATACCAATTGTTGTGTGACATCAAGATTTAACACATAGTCTAATTGTAGCAGTCCGATTTAAGTGTTTTGTTTGATCCATGAATAATTACAAAAGATCAAGATCCCCAGCATTTTAACAAAACAACACAAAGTTAGTTTACTTGAGGTAAACATGTTTGCGATTCAATTTTCACCTTGCATAAAACCTTGGTTTGAAACGCGTTATATGACGCACATAAACCTAAGTTTGTCTACAAATTTCCTTTGTGAATTCGGGCCTATATTATCTAATTTTAAAAGTCACAAGAACTTGCGAATACCTGTAAATTGTGAAACAGCACATGTGCTTGAATTATCAATTTGAATTGTCTAAGTTTTCAAATGTACTACAATTATTATATTACTTTTGCAAATTATGTGTCTTTAATCTGTGCTGGGTCTACCATAAGGTAATGGTTACCTCTTATTTTTACACACACTTTTCCTAACTACCATAGAAATGTTTTTGCAAGACATAATCCTTGAAGAATTCTTGGTTATGAATTTATTTTTTTAAGTATGGGCGGGGGCTTACTTATGGTGTTAGGTTTATTTGATAAGTATTTGATGTCACTCTGACGGTATTTTTAATTAAGTAGTCTCTAGATTAAATGCACCCGATTTAAGGTTTACATCTATAGTTAGCATTATCATGCTGAGTTAAGGGGTGGATCAATATTTTTTAATTACTGGTCAGGGGAGAGTATTCGTACAAATGTTGCTGTTATAAGTGAAGTCAGAGTTAATAAACTATTTTGTGAAAATTTGATTTTTTTTTTTTTTTTTTTGTGTGTGTCACCCATTTTGTTGTATTTCTGATTTTCTTTCTGCTGATAGGGCTACAATAAAACATTTAATTGACCTTCCAGAGCCTCTAGTGGGCTATTTTTCATATAAGCATGGTTAAAAATTGACAAATTCGAATTGCTTTGTTTGAACAATGTAAATTACAATTGTGTTGCATACACAATTATATTAAAAAAAATATAAATACAAATACAATATTCTTGCTTTCATAGAATTTACAAAGATAACGGAAATAGATTATGTGTCTGATATTCTGATTGTATGTGTCTCTCTTTTTTGTTGGGGGGTGGGGTGCGTCTGTGTGTGTTTATGTGTTTATGTCTGTTACCGGAACAGGTGCAGCTGACAAAAATGACAACACATTAAAACATTTAAATATGGAACACAATCTACAAGAAAAAAAATGAAACTAGAATCAAATGAATTTATATAATCACAATGAAACTCAGTTTATATTAAAATATTATTATCATTAGGTGATTTTATTGATAAAATATACAATTCGTAGCCCCCAAAACAATAAGATAGTACAGTTCATTTAAAAGAGCCTTGAAAACCATAGATGTATCGATCTAACGAAGGTTTTAATTAATTATAAATGTGCCGATGTCAATTTGTTCATTACATCTGGGTCAGATTGTGTGCTTCACCGACACCACACAAATGTGAGTACGTGGGGCATAATATCTCTTTCTGCGATGGCCCGCTGGTTTTGTCCGATTTAATTCATGAAAATACACCTCAAAAGTTTATTTCAGAGATGTTCTAAGCATAATCTTTTCAAGATTGCTTATTAAGATGTCCGGATTGCACTGAAAATGCTTAGTTCAGCAGTTTTTCAATTCTTAACATTTAAACCATAGTCCATGACAGTTGTGTAAGGATCCCTAAAGCTAAAACTAGTTTTACAAACTTTGGTCTGAGGTTTGGGGATTTCAAACCTAGCTCTGAACAAACCCCGTGGCCCGAATTCACAAAGGAGGTTTGTCGACAAACCTAGGTTTATGTGCGTCATATGACGTGTTTTGACGGGTTTCAGACCAAGGTCTACAAACCTCCTTTGTGAATTCGGGCCACTATGTATGATCGAAACTCTTTGTGTCTAATTCAGTATTGCGCCCTCATATGTGCACGGGAGCATGCTTTGTTCTGAAGACAACCACAAAGAGAATGCTGACTGAAGAATCACCAGACAACGTTTGCTACTTCTAGTTGGTTAACATCAGAGTGTACATATAAACGGAATACAACATTCCTACCAAAGAAATTGCAGTCAAATACGCACATGTGCTCATGCTTGGATAATCGGGGGTGTTGATTATGATCTTTGTGTTCGTGGATTTCTTGTTTGTAGCCGGTGAGTTTAAACCAACAAAATTAGGCTTCTTAGTTGTTATACTAGACCGGATGTTTGAGTTGTTAACATGTATATGTGGTCCCGTATACTTCCCATATGCAATTTATTGATGTATTGATGACGAGGGTTTTTGAAGAAAAAATTGGTATTAGGGCACGGCGCGGCACTTTGGCTAATATTTATCCGTATATTTTTCAGGATTGTTCTGTATGGTATGTCCTCTTTTTTATATCAGAAAAAGAGTTGCCATATGAATAGTATTAATGAATCGATTAAGAAATAAATAATAAATTAATAGATTACTTACTGAATCAAAGTAATTTTGGTACACATTTTGGAATAAACACGCAGGCGAAACGGTTACCTGGAAATCTCTTGTGCGGTTAATAGTAGGCCATTCTCTACCCGCTACCAAAATACGTTTTTTCCTGCCGCTATGCAATTCGTCAGGGCTTTCCGCCAAAATATTTGTGTCATCAGCGTGATTATTGTGTCTTTGGCACAAGAGCACACTTGGAACACATGTCCTGTTTAAAATGTCCCATATTCCCTCTTTTGTGTTGGGTGAGTTGGTTGACTTGATATTATTGAAATAAGTCTTTAATCTGTTTAGAGCATTACTTTGCTGGGTATTCTTGATAATTAGGATTATGGCAAAGGTAGCTAACAAGTTTCAAGCTATCCCACTGGAAGATGATGTTGATATTACCACAAAGAACGAAGATGTGGTGGCTAGTGCTGTGTCACTCATTCCAGATCGGAGGTTTGTCGACAAACCTAGGTTTATGTGCGTCATATGACGTGTTTTGACGCGTTTCAGACCAAGGTCTACAAACCTCCTTTGTGAATTCGGGCCACTATGTATGATCGAAACTCTTTGTGTCTAATTCAGTAGTGCGCCCTCATATGTGCACGGGAGCACGCTTTGTTCTGAAGACAATCACAAAGAGAATGCTGACTGAAGAATCACCAGACAACGTTTGCTACTTCTAGTTGGTTAACATCAGAGTGTACATATAAACGGAATACAACATTCCTACCAAAGAAATTACAGTCAAATACGCACATGTGCTCAAGCTTGGATAATCGGAGGTGTTGATTATGATCTTTGTGTTCGTGGATTTCTTGTTTGTAGCCGGTGAGTTTAAACCAACAAAATTAGGCTTCTTAGTTGTTATACTAGACCGGATGTTTGAGTTGTTAACATGTATATGTGGTCCCGTATACTTCCCATATACAATTCATTGATGTATTGATGACGAGGGTTTTTGAAGAAAAATTGGTATTAGGGCACGGCGCGGCACTTTGGCTAATATTTATCCGTATATTTTTTAGGATTGTTCTGTATGGTATTTCCTCTTTTTTATATCAGAAAAAGAGTTGCCACATGAATAGTATTAATGAATCGATTAAGAAATAAATAATGAATTAATTGATTACTTACTGAATCAAAGTAATTTTGGTACACATTTTGGAATAAACATGTAGACGAAACGGTTACCTGGAAATCTCTTGTGCGGTTAATAGTAGGCTATTCTCTACCCGCTACCAAAATACGTTTTTTTCCTGCCGCTATGCAATTCGTCAGGGCTTTCCGCCAAAATATTTGTGTCATCAGCGTCATTATTGTGTCTTTGGCACAAGAGCACACTTGGAACACATGTCCTGTTTAAAATGTCCCATATTCCCGCTTTTGTGTTGGGTGAGTTGGTTGACTTGATATTATTGAAATAAGTCTTTAATCTGTTTAGAGCATTACTTTGCTGGGTATTCTTGATAATTAGGATTATGGCAAAGGTAGCTAACAAGTTTCAAGCTATCCCACTGGAAGATGATGTTGATATTACCACAAAGAACGAAGATGTGGTGGCTAGTGCTGTGCCACTCATTCCAGATCGGAGGTTTGTTGACAAACCTAGGTTTATGTACGTCATATGACGCGTTTTGACGCGTTTCAGAACAAGGTCTACAAACCTCCTTTGTGAATTCGGGCCACTATGTATGATCGAAACTCTTTGTGTCTAATTCAGTAGTGCGCCCTCATATGTGCACGGGAGCATGCTTTGTTCTGAAGACAATCACAAAGAGAATGCTGACTGAAGAATCACCAGACAACGTTTGCTACTTCTAGTTGGTTAACATCAGAGTGTACATATAAACGGAATACAACATTCCTACCAAAGAAATTGCAGTCAAATACGCACATGTGCTCAAGCTTGGATAATCGGAGGTGTTGATTATGATCTTTGTGTTCGTGGATTTCTTGTTTGCAGCCGGTGAGTTTAAACCAACAAAATTAGGCTTGTTAGTTGTTATACTAGACCGGATGTTTGAGTTGTTAACATGTATATGTGGTCCCGTATACTGCCCATATACAATTTATTGATGTATTGATGACGAGGGTTTTTGAAGAAAAAATTGGTATTAGGGCACGGCGCGGCACTTTGGCTAATATTTATCCGTATATTTTTCAGGATTGTTCTGTATGGTATTTCCTTTTTTTTATATCAGAAAAAAGAGTTGCCATATGAATAGTTATAATGAATCGATTAAGAAATAAATAATAAGTTAATAGATTACTTACTGAATCAAAGTAATTTTGGTACACATTTTGGAATAAACACGCAGGCGAAACGGTTACCTGGAAATCTCTTGTGCGGTTAATAGTAGGCTATTCTCCACCCGCTACCAAAATACGTTTTTTCCTGCCGCTATGCAATTCGTCAGGGCTTTCCGCCAAAATATTTGTGTCATCAGCGTGATTATTGTGTCTTTGGCACAAGAGCACACTTGGAACACATGTCCTGTTTAAAATGTCCCATATTCCCTCTTTTGTGTTGGGTGAGTTGGTTGACTTGATATTATTGAAATAAGTCTTTAATCTGTTTAGAGCATTACTTTGCTGGGTATTCTTGATAATTAGGATTATGGCAAAGGTAGCTAACAAGTTTCAAGCTATCCCACTGGAAGATGATGTTGATATTACCACAAAGAACGAAGATGTGGTGGCTAGTGCTGTGTCACTCATTCCAGATCGGAGGTTTGTCGACAAACCTAGGTTTATGTGCGTCATATGACGTGTTTTTACGCGTTTCAGACCAAGGTCTACAAACCTCCTTTGTGAATTCGGGCCACTATGTATGATCGAAACTCTTTGTGTCTAATTCAGTAGTGCGCCCTCATATGTGCACGGGAGCACGCTTTGTTCTGAAGACAATCACAAAGAGAATGCTGACTGAAGAATCACCAGACAACGTTTGCTACTTCTAGTTGGTTAACATCAGAGTGTACATATAAAAGGAATACAACATTCCTACCAAAGAAATTACAGTCAAATACGCACATGTGCTCAAGCTTGGATAATCGGAGGTGTTGATTATGATCTTTGTGTTCGTGGATTTCTTGTTTGTAGCCGGTGAGTTTAAACCAACAAAATTAGGCTTCTTAGTTGTCATACTAGACCGGATGTTTGAGTTGTTAACATGTATATGTGGTCCCGTATACTTCCCATATACAATTTATTGATGTATTGATGACGAGGGTTTTTGAAGAAAAAATTGGTATTAGGGCACGGCGCGGCACTTTGGCTAATATTTATCCGTATATTTTTTAGGATTGTTCTGTATGGTATTTCCTCTTTTTTATATCAGAAAAAGAGTTGCCACATGAATAGTATTAATGAATCGATTAAGAAATAAATAATGAATTAATTGATTACTTACTGAATCAAAGTAATTTTGGTACACATTTTGGAATAAACATGTAGACGAAACGGTTACCTGGAAATCTCTTGTGCGGTTAATAGTAGGCTATTCTCTACCCGCTACCAAAATACGTTTTTTTCCTGCCGCTATGCAATTCGTCAGGGCTTTCCGCCAAAATATTTGTGTCATCAGCGTCATTATTGTGTCTTTGGCACAAGAGCACACTTGGAACACATGTCCTGTTTAAAATGTCCAATATTCCCGCTTTTGTGTTGGGTGAGTTGGTTGACTTGATATTATTGAAATAAGTCTTTAATCTGTTTAGAGCATTACTTTGCTGGGTATTCTTGATAATTAGGATTATGGCAAAGGTAGCTAACAAGTTTCAAGCTATCCCACTGGAAGATGATGTTGATATTACCACAAAGAACGAAGATGTGGTGGCTAGTGCTGTGCCACTCATTCCAGATCGGAGGTTTGTTGACAAACCTAGGTTTATGTACGTCATATGACGCGTTTTGACGCGTTTCAGAACAAGGTCTACAAACCTCCTTTGTGAATTCGGGCCACTATGTATGATCGAAACTCTTTGTGTCTAATTCAGTAGTGCGCCCTCATATGTGCACGGGAGCATGCTTTGTTCTGAAGACAATCACAAAGAGAATGCTGACTGAAGAATCACCAGACAACGTTTGCTACTTCTAGTTGGTTAACATCAGAGTGTACATATAAACGGAATACAACATTCCTACCAAAGAAATTGCAGTCAAATACGCACATGTGCTCAAGCTTGGATAATCGGAGGTGTTGATTATGATCTTTGTGTTCGTGGATTTCTTGTTTGCAGCCGGTGAGTTTAAACCAACAAAATTAGGCTTGTTAGTTGTTATACTAGACCGGATGTTTGAGTTGTTAACATGTATATGTGGTCCCGTATACTGCCCATATACAATTTATTGATGTATTTGATGACTCGGGTTTTTGAAGAAAAAAATGGTATTAGGGCACGGCACGGCACTTTGGCTAATATTTATCCGTTTACTTTTGAGGATCGTTCTGTATGGTATTTCCTCTTTTTTATATCAGAAAAAGAGTTGCCATATGAATAGTATTAATGAATCGATTAAGAAATAAATAATTACTTACTGAATCAAAGTAATTTTGGTACACATTTTGGAATAAACACGCAGACGAAACGGTTACCTGGAAATCTCTTGTGCGGTTAATAGTAGGCTATTCTCCACCTGCTACCAAAATACGTTTTTTCCTGCCGCTATGCAATTCGTCAGGGCTTTCCGCCAAAATATTTGTGTCATCAGCGTCATTATTGTGTCTTTGGCACAAGAGCACACTTGGAACACATGTCCTGTTTAAAATGTCCCATATTCCCGCTTTTGTGTTGGGTGAGTTGGTTGACTTGATATTATTGAAATAAGTCTTTAATCTGTTTAGAGCATTACTTTGCTGGGTATTCTTGATAATTAGGATTATGGCAAAGGTAGCTAACAAGTTTCAAGCTATCCCACTGAGAGATGATGTTGATATTACCACCAAGAACGAAGATGTGGTGGCTAGTGCTGTGCCACTCATTCCAGATCGTTCATGTGGAAGGGGCACTGGTGCTCCTACTCGTGATTCCAGCATGGAGCTGGTCAGCGACATCGTGAATGCTGTTGTGGCTGCCGTCCTGCCTATGCTCCACTCTTCGTCTACTCAGATTGCAACCACCACCCACATATCCAAGGAAAAAACATAAGGTGTTTGACAGATCCACAACAGGCTCGACGATGTTGAATAATATTCCAGACGGGATAATATAGTTTTCGGGGGTGCCTGAAAGAGATGGTGAATCTACGACTGCATGGAGTGGTAAGGGAAATATCAACAAATGCTGGTGTACCACTCAGCAAGGCCGACATCAGCACCAGCCACCGTGTCGGCAGGCCTCAGTCATCAAAGCCCCGCCCAATCGTGGCCCCCTTTATGATAAGGGATACCCGCACCACTTTACTGCGGAAGAAGAGACAGCTGCGGGAGACTGAGTACAAGGATGTTATGCTGGCTGAGCATTTGGCCCCATCACGCGCCAAGCTCCTCCACGTCGTGAAACGAGATGAAGAAACTGAGAAAGTGTGGACAGATCCGCAGAAGAAATTTGTACTTTCTTTTCCAGAAGACTTGTTCAAACAGTAAGGATGGGGGAGAGAAGCTCAAACGCTCAGGTGTCTTCATTGATGTATCTGGCTAGGGAAACGAAGACTCCGTTTTTGCATGTCTTACCACAGCCGTTTCTGTACATAGCTCTATCTTGCTTTCTGTTGTAGCATTAAATGTTAATAGTTTGACCAGTAGGCTAAATGCGGGTATTATTGATGTGTATTTGAACGCTTATGATATCATCTGTGTCTCAGAAATGTTGTCTAACTGCTATTTACATGGTTGTGAGTGTTACTGTTTGCCTAGAAGAAGTGAACCGAGATTAGGAGGGTTTCAAGGCATGTGTATATTTATGAAAAAACATATTTTTGCGTATTCAGAAAGGTTAATTTGATACCACTTCCCCTTCAATTATTTGGATCAAGATTCAAAGATAAATATCAGGTTTTTAGTTTATATTGGGTGCAGTTTATTTTCCCTGCAAAGGCTCGATTTATCATAACTATGAGGTCTTTGATTGTTTGGTACGGGATATAATTAACATTAAAAGTAAATTCCATTTTGTTTAGTTCGGTTTTCAATGCTCGTACATGATTACGTGCTGATTTATGAGATATTGATGATAATGTTGTATATGATCTACTTGGATTGAATTTGTGTGACGATTCCAGTCTGCTACTTAGTATATGTATGGATAAGTCATATGCGCCCATCGGACGTTAACATATGGATGTTAAGGTAATTAACTATGGTAGTCATGTAATGATCTGTGCACATATTTAGGTCTTGCTATCGTCAATGGACGGCTGGATGAAGATAATGGTATTGGAAATTTCACATGTTTTAATACGAATGGAAGTTGTAGCACAATTGGTTATGCTATTGTTTCTCATGAATTGTTTTTTTATAACATACAACACTTCCAGGTTGTCGGACGTGCATTGTCCTATTGCAATGTCCTATTGCAATCAAAGTATACACAGAACCACGAAATACATGATGTTAAATTAGGGAGGGGTGATACCCAAATCAATACAATTTGTGACTCGTCTAAATCCAGGTACATGTCTTTTAGGTGGCATTGCGAACATGCAAATGAATACTCAGATAGGCTGCACAGATTAACCTTACATTTGTCAGGAATTATGGAAAATATTCATGGACATGTAAGTCAGGAACAAGTAGATCATTGCTACTCTGAGATTTGTAATTCTTTTTTACAGCCTGCACAAGATCTTGGTGTGTGTAAGTGGAAACTTTTAAAGACAGTAAGAAGTCATAAAGAACAGCATAATGTGAATTGTTCATCAGAATTATGGTTTGATGCTGAGTGTGATACTGCCCGTAAAGAGTATCTTAATGTAAGGAATAGGCTAAGCAGGACAATTCAGCTAGGTAAACTATTAAATGTTCAAGTTTCAGATATTGATGTTTTACAAAGTGACTTTCTTTGGGCAAGTAAGAACAAAAAATAATAAGCTACAAATGGAGGGAGTATGGGAAAGATTTGATTACCTCTTTACGGTCATTGCAAAATCAAGGTAACTCTAGAGCATTTCGTGATTTATTCAACAGTAATGGTCGTCAGACTCAAAGTGCAATTAATGTTTCTTTAAATGACAGCTTTTTAAATCTCTAGAAAATGTACGTAAATCTGATGATCATTCAGAGGAAATGATGTCTTTGGATGCTGATAATTTGACGATACAAAACGATGGTTTGAATGAACCTATCACATTAGAAGAGGTTGAATTAAAGATAATATGTCCCTTTTGCAGCCAACATCAAATTCTGTAAAACTTTGCAGGAATTATGAATATGTCATGTATGTCCTATCTGTGAAATTTAAACTTTAGCAGTGTCCTAATATTTAAATTATGCAAGGAAACCCGTTTACTTGCTAGACTTCACTGTCAGACACTATTGAGTGACTGACTGGCTTTTTTCATCTTTGGTAATAACATACATAAAATGAGCTGTAAAGGCTACATGAGCATTTGTCTACATCAATAACCCACTTATTGTAATGGCCAAAATTAAACTGATTGAATCTTTGCGCAGCATAAAACGTACGACCATTTGGTACAATGGTCTGAAAAATCAGACTATTACTTACTGGCTCTATAGCTCCTAAGTCGATTCGACAACTAATAGTCGTTATTTTCCCACTTAAAGACATTTTCAAGCCCCCCTTTTAAGGGAAGGTCTAAATTAGTATTGTCTTTCAAATGCCGTTGTAATTTAACCTTTCCATTTGTTTGGCCTGCAAATGGGACATAGGATGCAACGTCCCCGTGACCCTATAGAAACAGCCAGGCCTCTCGTAGCAGTCGATATATCTATAATACATGTAATTATTGTTAATCATTGTTTATTTGCATTGTTTTGTTTAATATGTAATTGTTTATCATTGTTTTTTGTTTGTTTTGGCGCTTAGAGACTTCGGTGGTAAGCTCTTTTTTATGTGTGTGCTACTATGTTCATAAACTAAGGGACCTACGTCCTTAGGTCATAACTGACAGTAATGAGGATTAATGCCTCACAAAAGGGAACTAATATAGCGCATCGACACGGTTTTGTTCCTGGGGCCTCACAGTTACGAGGCCATTGCTTTGCCACTGAATAATGACTGTACGCAGCGGGGGCTATGGTAGGGGGCAGCCCCCAGTGCAATCAATTATCAATAATTTATTGCATTTTCCCCCGGTCCCCAACAGAAACAAATCCTATATGTGGCCATGCATTATGGTTCAAGGCATGGCCACACATGCTTTAGCAGTCACGCAAAACAAACACTCTCAAATTATTTTTCAATAAAACCTGATAATGTATACTATTATCTATGAGGAAGCAATCATTGTCTAAATCATTCCTTAAATTGGGGTAAAACAAAATTATTCCATCTTTATGACCAACAGTGTATATTCTTGTTCAGCACTCGGGTAAAAGTGTGTCACATGATAAAAAATAAACACACTATTTTCCCAATCCGTAAATAGTACCTCAACTAAAAAGGCTATTTAAAGTTGGGCAATGTTGGCTATGTAGGCCTAATTTGACCCTACGTGTAGACAATCGATCGACGATCGATAGATAGATAGTGCAGAGGTATCGAGTATTTCCCACGATCGAAAATCAAAACAAGTTTGAATTCGTTGATTTCTACAGCAATTTTTGTAAAACAATCAATGAATAATGAATATCTGAATGAAGTATATAAAACAAATATAGATTACCTGTATTCAAGTCTCTGGATTAAATTAACACTATATGGTCCCTCGTTGACTTATTTAGTGCTAACATAGCACTATTGCAGTCACCTTATCCCATACAGTTTTAACCAGAGTCTCTCATGGCAGTATATTATATATCATGTCGCGCGGTAGTGATTCATGGGATCCAGTGTATCACAATGGATCCTTCTGATGCGATTAAAACGCGCTTTAATTTGTATTATCGAATGCATGTCAACGAAGCATAACGTGCTACCATCGAAGGAGAGACAGCCGTCAAACTTATTCACCATGTTCTTATCTCTCATTACCTTGTAGGCTAACAATAGCTGGGTCTGTCTGTTTTTAATCAAACACGATTTATATATCATAGCAACACATTTTTCGGCTATGATTGAATTGAATGTATTTTCTTCTGCAACATACGAATCAAATAAATTACATTTCAGCAATACAATATATCCAAAATATAACGAGTTTTTGTTAACGTATATACAATATAATAATGATAAACAATGACATTAAAACAACATTTAACTGACACAACGATACCAAGATTATTCATTAAGAAATCTGCAGAAGAAGAAGGGCTATTACAACAAACGATTGCTTGATAGCGTGGTAGTCTGGGGTGGGGAGGGGAGGGGTGGTGATGATAACAAAAATACAAATTGGTGATGGGGATGATGATGATGATAGTGATGATGTTGATGATATTGATGATGATGAAAATTAGAATGAAATATACGGGAGTTATAACATATAATGATGGGTGGTTTATAGAAATATGGATATGATGTTAATATTAAATCATCATTGGGAAAAGGCCAAACAATGTTCTCTGATAGAAATGCTTTGCTCGTATTGATTTTTAAATTTTATTATAGGGTTTTTCATGATGTTATTGAGTGTGGTGGAGTGCATTCCATAAATCTGGACCATGATTGATTCATGCAGAATCAATAATTTATGACTTATCAAACGAAATTGTAATGAATTCCGAGTAGGGTAAGAATAAATAGTGTTATTCAATACCCAACCAATTCTTAAATAAATCAGGAAGCAGGATATTCATATATTTAAACATTATGATCAAACTCTGCTGTGCGTTTATAAAACAAAATGTTAATGTTTTAAATTCTTTACAAAAAATGGGTTTGTATGAGCAAAAAGGGAGCCCGCACAATCATATGCAAAGCGCTTTCTCTTTCAATACATAGATAGGGTTAATTTTCGTCTTTGCACTTGAAGTCCACACCAAGTTATTATTATAAAATTAAAACACGCAGATGAAGTTTCCCTGTTTTGTTTGTATTTGTATGTGGCCCAGTGGATGGATTTTTGCCACACCACCGCAATGTACCTTATTCCCCTTTTCTCTCTATCTCTCTCTCTCTCTGTCTGTCTCTCTCTCTCTCTCCGTCTCTTGCTATCTGTCTGTCAGTTGAGTATCATGTTACAATTCATTTCTGTCTCCACGTGTACACACCGTTACTTCTGACTTTTCACTTGCATGCATATAAAACATGAAACGATTAATATTGCAGTCTTAATCCATCTCATTATTTTGAGTATAAATTCCCAAAATATACGGGTTCTAAACAAATTTAACTGATCTTGGTATTGATCTGAATGTGATGGTCACCTAATTTGTTGTCTTTGACTCTCTGTTAATACTAAAAACTAATTCATGGCATCAAATGAATAGGTCAGAATAAGTTTACAGACCCGAGAGCTCCTTTCTTTTTTCGTTTTCTTCTATTTATTTCTCTCATTGTCCTGATGTTTTTTCAATAGTCAATAGTTTCAGAAACAACGTGTACAGACAAAATTTACCCAAGCGTTAACACAAAGATAGTCACATCACATGACAGTATTTCGATGATTCTATACTATCCATTTGTCATGATTTAGTATGGAGATAAAAAGTGACCGTAGTTAGTAGCTGTTTAAAAAAGAAGTTTACCTTCTAAATAAATCCAATCTGATACTAAAGTTTCATATACTGTGTAATGTATTGGAGCATTTAAACACTTAGTTTCAAAGAGACGACTAATTACCTTTTTTGCAATTTGTTTTGAAATCGTCATTCATTGTTTATTCAGAAAATCTTCGACGGACGAGAGTTCACGATATAGACCACGTTCGAGGTGTGATTGGGTTGAGTGCATGAGTCTTTGATGGATGCCATGTTGGAGATTGTTTCATTCACTTGTTAGGGACGGTTGTTTTTCGGTGGGGGGTGTGAAGTTGAATTCATTTGTTGTTGCTTTAGGCAAGACAAACATTATGTCTTGTCCTGCCTAGCAGCGCGGAGTGTGTGTGTGTGTGTGTGTGATACGGGTTCTGGCTGTCGTGATGCAGCTGTTCATGGCGGGTGGGTTGGGTAGTTGTAGTATATAACACTTGTCAGGGATTTTCACAATCATGATATAAACAATTCTTGGAAAATTATTAAAACTGCTATCAACACATGTAAAAACAGTTCTAAAATTCCAAGATTTGTTGGGGGAAATGTTTTAGACGATTATTATAATGATGTTGCTGAAAAATTATCAATACTTTTTCATTATTTGGTAAATATTTAGCGAGGCAAATATAAAAGACAAACAAGTTATTAACCTATTTCGTTACTAACAAGTTATTCAGATATATTAGATCTACTTGAGTACATCAAAACGTATACATTTGTACAGCTCCACCATGTGTTCACCTACTGTCAATTTGGTTTCCGTGAAAAGCACAGCACATCCCATACTTTACTCTCATTTATCGACAAAGCAATACAAGCACTAGATAAATTTTGTCTCATGGTATATTCCTGGACTCTCCAAGGCCTTTGACACCATAACCGTGAAATATTACTAAATAAATTGTTCTCCTTATGGAATCCGTGGGAATGCATTTAGTTACCTTTTTAATAGACAACACTTTTTTCTATAAATATGACTATTGACAATCGCAAAAAAAAAAATAGAATGTGGCGTAGCGTAAGGTAGCCTGGGCAATTGTTATTCATAATATATATCGATGACTTTTATACATCTTCCAATTTGTTATCTTTTATTCTGTTTTTGAATGAATTGTTTGTCTTCTTTTCATACCCATATCCTCAAATACCGTAAACGAAGTTACACAGTGGATAAGCGCTAATAAATTATGTTTTAACTTAAAATCAACTAAATTTAATATATTCAGCTACTCAAAAGAGACCTTGCCCGGTGACATTAATTTGGACAGTATTCCTCTTGAAGAAATATTTCTTGGTGTCCATGTCGACTACTAGCTCACATAGAAAAAAAACCATGTTAATTATAAGTGTACATAATGAAAACTGAGGGGCATGCGCTCACAGATTGAACGTGCGCATGTGCGTTCGTCGTTATAACACGTACAATCATTCAATTTGTTTTGGTGCAATTTTTCTTTAAAGCTTTATGTAAAAATTACTGCGGGTCGAATCGATCTTGGGCGAACAGCAAATACAAATTTAAACACCAAATTTTGCAATAATATTTTATATGATTCTTCAGATTCTATAACTTTCAGAAAAGAGCAATCGCTATTGGGAAAAGCCTACAGACCTGACCCTTTCTGTACTTTCTGTAAATCGAAAACGCGGGAACGTCTCACTTTGGGGCGAAAAGATTCTGACTGTTGATTTTTTTTTCTTCTTTCCAACAATGTTACACTCATCATTATTGGTTGAAGTACTTCGCTACGTTTTTTTATTTGAAAATTGTTTTTTTGTCACATCAGAAAGGTCTGAGGCTGTGACGTCATAGAGGCATTCACAGATAATCAGTGCAGTCCATTCAACGAAATAGGGCAGCGCGGTTTCACGTCCATTGTCACGAGATTACGAATGTAAGAGAGTGTAGGCCTAATGCGAAAGGAAGAGGAATCTGGTAACGCAAGAAAATAATTATGTAATTGTATAACATGTGCATGAAGAAATCGTGAATCTCTGTGATTTCGGGTTTAGAGTCCATGCGTGAAGTAAAGCGGTCTACCTTATTTTGTATAATAGGGACTTTTAGATTGAGTGGACGAGAACGGCGTGAACGTCCACTGATCACGCGTGTCATCGTAGTCAACTGCCCCTGTTGACTACAAATATAAATCTTTTAGATTTCACTCGTGGATATACGTCGACAGGAAGTAAGCGTGATGAAGTCATGAACGGCGCGCCAAATTTCAAAGCAGATTCCGCGCGCCTCGAAATGCAAAAATAGGCTATATCATGAGATTGCTTCTGTCAGAAATGGCGAATCTGCATCGAATTCGAGAAACCACAACTTTGCATATTCATTGTCCCTGATCCGGAAAATGTGCTTAAAGTTGTTGGTTGTTGTTATGTTTTTTTTTTAATTTGTACATTCACAGACCTAAGCTGATTTATTTTGAAAGAGAATTATGATGCCTAAGCCTCGGTCGTGCGCGGGCCGTGTGCCGCGGGCCGACCGCAAGGACGCAGCGTACCGTCACTTCCCCAGCCGGCTGGGCTGTGCGAAGGCAAAGCTCATGCACACTGCCACTGTCACTATAGCTATAAACCTTTCTACGGAAGCTATAACATACCAATCAAACTTTCACAGTTCAAAAGAAAAGACTTTTAATGCGAATAGAGAGAAAGGTATACCACAAAACTTGCCTCCGTTATGTGAAAACTTTTGTTGCTTAAAGACAAAATTATATCTCTGACGTTTTCGTCATTCATCTTGAGGCTTGAGATTACGTCACATATGTTCTAGATTTACGACGACGGACATCAAGGTTGATTCGTTCTCAATTCCGATAGCCGACGGCGGAGACGACGTGACGCATGCGCAGTGCCTTAAAATGACGCCATCACGTAGCAGTCCACTATGTCGACGTCCAAATCTAAAAGTTCCTAATAGCTATCGCGCCCTGAGCCGGGGCTGCAAAGTTGTTTGATTATGGGCTTTTTAAGTAGGCATGCAAACAAAGGTCACATGGTCGATGGTAAGGGTGCGTTGCGTAAGGCAAGGGAACTATTGTCCAATTTCGGGCTATTTTTTTATTATAAACAATCTCACGTAACATCGATAGGATCAATACACTTAAATATTACCATCCCCCGTCCGTCCTTATTATTTACTCAAATTTAGTTTTACCCTGTTCTAACTATGGATTTCTGGTTAAGGGTAATACTCACCAGTCAGTTTTAGACAAAAGATTCTTGTTTCAAAAGAAATCCCCTACTTATTATTTTAACCTCAATCTTCGCGCCCACCCTGATCACCTTTTTTATTGATAAAAGTGAAAGATTTATACCTTCTTTTAGCTCGGTCAATTTATTTCCCATTACAATAACAACAAAATCTACCTAAAGTATTTGATCAGATATTTTATAGGAACAAACAATTTATAAATACCCCCAACTCGGTGTTTCAATAAATTCCATTTACCATTAATAAGACCTATTCTAGCCCAAAATACTGTTGTTTTCACCGGCCGGAAATTTGTGAATACTCTTAATGATTCTATTATACTAATTCACGGAGCCCCCTTCATTCAAAGGTGCTATGTCCTATTTGCAGGCCAAACAAAATCAAAAGGTTACGTTCCAACGGCATTTCAAAGATAATGCTTATATATAACTTTCCTCAAAACGAAAGGGCTTGAAAATGTCATTTAGTGGGAAAATAACGAGTATTAGTTGTCGAATCGACCGGTGTGTTGGATCAGTCAGTAGAGCGTCCGCCCCATAACCGGGAGGTCGTGGGTTCGAACCCCGGCCGCGTGATACCAAAAAGACGTTAAAAGATGGGAGTTGCTGCTACCTTGTTAGGCGTTAAACAATAAGGGGATAGAGCAATGTCGATCTGGCGCTGCTCAGTGGCTGCCGGGCTCACGATCAATTGGGCAAAAAAAATTTCTATTTTCGGTTCAATAAAATTTGGAGTGGACTTTAATTTGTTTTTATTATTATAATTATTATTATTTAGTGATTGCAATTATTTTCGTAATTATAGTCTTATTTTCAGATCCTTGTACCGAATGGTCGTACGTTTTGTGCTGCGCAAAGATTCAATCAGTTTGATTTGGCCATTACAAGAATTGGGTTATTGATGTAGACAAATGCTCATGTACCTTAACGGCTCATTTTATGTATGTTATTACCAAAGAAAAAAAAAAGAAGTCAGTCACTCAATAGTGTCTGACATTGAAGTGTAGAAAGTAAACAAGTTTGTTTGCATAAATTGAATAATAGGACACTTTTAACGTTTATATTTCACAGATAGGACATACGTGACATATTCATAATATTTGCAAAGTTTTGCAGAATTTGATGTTAGCTGCAAATGGGATATAGTACCTTTAAAGGCATCGTTTAACAATGTTAATTCT
Source organism: Mesocentrotus franciscanus (assembly GCA_037976565.1). Lineage (NCBI taxonomy): Eukaryota > Metazoa > Echinodermata > Echinoidea > Camarodonta > Strongylocentrotidae > Mesocentrotus > Mesocentrotus franciscanus. The sequence continues at coordinate 10,093,161 of CP137667.1, read as the reverse complement.
GAGATGCATGGCCCTACGTGCTATCAGTGTCTGTGATATGTTGTAAAATTGAAGCCCTACAAAAATTGCGCTTCAAAATGATCATGAAGTGCCTCAAACAGGTAAACAGGTAACAATCTTTGACTGACCGGTTTTACCATACTTTTCCCCAATAGACTGTAGTGTTATAAAAACCATTAGGAAAACGCAAAATTTGATTTCGATTTCCAGTCCTAAATATCTTGATTAATCAGACAGGCGATCGGCTTGTAAAAGTCATGGGATTCCTGACTGACCTAAAGGTTTATAATTATTATTGCAGCATTAGCTAAATCCAGGATTTTGTTTCAGAATCTGAGGCAATGTTACCGAGTCATTTTACATCGAAACTCGAATGGTTCCTATTATCATCAGACTATGTCTTATTACATTTGTTTAGTCACGAATTATACCCCAGCTGAAATTAATAATTATTTACATCGCTCCAGCAATGCATAGAGAGTCAATGCTAATACGTATTGACCTCTAGCGCTGTACTATGTGCTGATAGGCAGCAATCGCACACGTGAATAGTCAACACACTTATAATACACAAATGCACACAATGAATACGATGTGACTGATTGGCAAGTTTGACAGTAGACTCACAATTTGAATTTTTAAATTATTCTTTCTAAAATCGGTAAGTTGAACAAAAATTGTATTTTACTGCCATTTAAGTGTCATCAATTGTCACTAAAGTACCGAATTTTAGTGAAATCAGTTGAGTTTTGTACAGTGGTGTTTGAAATATTGTGAATCAAAAGCACAGCTTTTAATACACAGCCAGGATAGTAATACAGCTATGTGTGATTTACATCATGGTAAAAAATCGTATGAGCTAACCGTGAACCTTTCATCCTTCGCGTTTCTTTGTTCTCTCTAATCCCGCTTTTTTACTACATACGTCTTTCTCCCATTATTGTCTCTGCCCTAGTCCTTGTTTTTGTCTTGCCTTTTTCCTAGTCTTCATTTTTTTTTCCTTTTCCTTGTCCTTGACTTGACTATTCGTCGTCCCGTCTGACGTCATCGTGTTTAATTTTCTTCTTATCAAGCCTATGAAAATACGCAACTGTTAAATTTATAGAGTTATGGAGACCTCGACAGCTCGTGGGTGTTGAATAGGCTTCTATCCCCACATACACTGCTCTACTATAAATCTAATAACATTTGGGAGAAAGTAAATCAAAGGTCAAAGGTGACAGAGGTCAACTTATACAATTCCAGATATTGGCCTCGTTATCACGTTATCCCAAGAACCCTAGAGATATAAGGCTCAAACGTGGTGATAATATGTTTCATAGAGGAGGCGCGATAGCTCAGTTGGAAGAGCAGTGGCCTCGTAATCCGGTGACCCGAGTTCGAAAGCAAGTCGATGCGATAGTGCCCTTTGGTAAGGCATTAATCCTCACTACCAGGTCCCTCGGAGAGGACCTAAAGCCGTCGTCCGTCTGGTTGCTTACTTACAACCATTTATGCTTTTTTAGCAGTCAGGTAAAATAACCATCACAATCACATAGAGAGACAGTCTGACCAGATTTGGGTTATTATTTTAAAGATCAAAGGTCGCAGAAGTCAATTTCTGAAATTCAAGATAAAGCCTTGTCATCGCGATTTATCACGAACCGAAAGATAAAGGCTTATTGTTTATTTCGATATATCAACAATAATTCCATCCATTTCCTATACTGAATTTAGGGCGCATGCATATATGAGATGCAATCGCATAGCTCTTGTTTTTTAATGTTTTTGTGGAGTTATGAAAATAAAATCATTTGAATTGAATTGAATGCACTCGTGCTAGACTACAATCAACCATCAACCACTAATTTCAATCTATTCCTGTCCACAGTTCACATGCTAGGGCAATCTGAATTCTGTTTTCGGGACTATAATCATTCACCCTTTTCTTGCAGGAGCTATGCTAGACAGCAGCATTTGAAATGTAGAGGGGAGAGGTGGTTTCAGGCAAACTATGATAATTTGTGTATTCTACTTGTCAAACTTGAAAAAAGGGATGCGAAACATTTAAAATTTGCAATATTTTGATATGATCTTTATTTAAAAACAAGAGGAACGCGGACCTTATGATCACGTGAGGCGATGCATGCGGGGGCGTCGCAATAAGGTACCTAGCTCCCACTCCCTTCACACTAGGAACCTAGGATTTATTAGAACGATAGGGCAATTTAGTGATGCTGCTCCCGAGTCCCCTACAGGGGCAGGTATCCCATTCAAACAAATTTAGGTCCCATTCAAATACAAATGATGCCTACAATTTTTAGCCAGATTTATTATTGGTGTATGATATGCAATTTTATACAACGTTTATTTTAAATATTATTACTTTATATGTATTTCCAGTGCTAGCTTTGCAATTCATCAATGCTTATGACTTTGTATTGTTTGTTTCAACGAGTAATGGTATCAGTACAAGGGTGTCACTCAAGTGTGTTTATTCGTCAGCGCTGACTTTTAGTAAAGAGTGTTTGTTATCTTCAACAGCAGTTCAACAACAATTTCGTTGTGACTACATTTTCAGGATTAACAAGAAGCAGTACCTGATGGTGTTAAGCCAGTTGATGGTGACGTTACGTATGTACTATAAGTCATGTAATCATAACTGATATTAATCATCACGTAATTACTAGACCTTATGGATAGTAGAAAAAAAGGACATTAGACAAATTGGGAATGAGACCGATTGGAAATTACACTAAGTGAGCAATAGAACAAATGGTTAGTAGACATATTGAAATTGTTATTAAATGGTTATTTGCATAAATGGTCATTAGACCAAATTACTTGTAGACCATGTAGATAATATACTGACTTGGTGTGGACCATATGGGAAAAGACAACTTTGGTAGTAGACGAACTGGTTGTAGACAAAACGGCAATCTCCATCTCGTTATCTTTACCATATTCACATTTTTTCTAATATTTCGTTAAACATTTTGTTGTTGTTGAAGTAATTAACATTAGATTTGATCAGTATAAAAGGCATACTAGTACTCTAAGTTATAAGAATACAACAAAATGTATAATTGTATTGATTACTGTATAATGCAAATTAATACTCTCACCTAAGGCATACAAGACCACTCAATTGCACATTTAGGGTCCTTGGTCATTTGAGTGATTTTTTTTTAACAAACAGATTTGAGAAATGATAGCAGTTCCAGGCTCTTTGTTATTTTATTATTGTTATAATTATACGCTCTCAAAATTAATAGTTAAAGCAATTATTATAGTGATGATATACTGATCGTAGTATTCATTTTAATAATAATTAATGAAATGATGAAGTAACAGTGTTTTTTTATATTATCAAATCAATTTGATAGTCAAGTTAAGAGCTTGAAATACTAAGGTCCTATATTGGTTATTAAGCAAGCAGTTCTGACAATATGGCACTTTTAGTTTGCCTGTAGTTGTATATAGCTGGAAAATAGCGTTGGGTATTGCGTTTATATCACACGTTTGAAGGTTGAAATCACAGACACTGAATATAAACATTCTTCTCACAGCGTACGTTATATTCTAAATCAATATGTACGAAAATGGGTCAAGCTCTATACATGCTATATATATATATATATATAATCGACCATTGCATAGATATGCTGCAAACTCCTGGATACATATTCTGATAATAGTTGCTAACGACATATTGTGTATATGTGTTTGACATAAAGTCCAAATCCAGTTTATTCAATGAGGGCATGTTTATGTAACTAGTTAGTAAAGTTAAGTCAAGGCACAAAAGGGCCTACCCGATCACTACTACCATAAATAGTTAACGAGGTATTTATCAGTACAGTAACAGCAGGTAAATGTGAGCTGTAAAAACTCACATCATTTTGGTAATACCTATTTGTTGGTCAATTTATCTAAGAAATGTTTTGGGGCGACCATATCTGGGTCCTTGTTGTAGTGTACATCAGAGAAGAAAAAGAAATGGAGATAGGAGTAAAATAAATAAGACCCACATCCGTGAAATGAGACAGAGAGAGTATGTTTATGTGTTTCAATTTAAAATGCAACATTGTCCCACTTTAAACGGGTAAGGAGTATATCCCTCGGATTTTTCTATCTTCCTCCTCATATATTGACCATCTAGTATGTAAGTGTTCTTCTACCGGCAACCCGAATTACATATCTAGGGGGTCAAAAGCGAAGTAAGTTGATTTCCCACCAAAAATATTGATGGAATAACATCGATTTCATGAAAAACTGAAGGTTAAAAACCGCGAGAGTCTAAAATTTCACAAGGAAAAAGCAATTTTAAGATTTTAAAGATTTGTATTCCCTGCTCGCTTCGCTTGCTCACGACATTTAAAAATAGCTTGATTTAAGGCAGCCAAGATCCTGAATAAATCCATAGGTGGGCCACGTGGTGCCCGGAAATCATTCTTTTGACAGCGAGGTACCTAAATATATATTTATCTTTTCAATCGAAAATAGTACTATGATTAAGAAATGAGAAATTTTGCCGACTTACATATCAAATGAACGAAACAGATTAGCCATACTAAATACAAAGATATGTCCATATCGATAATAGTGTCTTTTACAATCTGTAACGACGTCAATGTGAAAGAGGGATAAAAACAAAGCTTATAAGCGTATCCTATAATAAGTGGTAAACAAGAACTAATTGCAAATTTAAGCATGCTGGCGCTGTTGAATATTTAAACACTGCATACTTTAGTTTTGTAAATACCTGACATGAGAGCATTATTTTGTTATCAATAAAGCTGGATAAATGTGGCATGGGTTTAAAAGCGGTTTTGAAATATTAATCTGTGGATGTTTTTGTTTTGTTTTGCCATAGCAGCCTTTGTCAAAGCTTAGTGTATTTCAAGGAATGAAATCCTGCCAGATAAACATTTAATGCCTTGGTTGAAAGAGGCAACTATAGACAAATGCCAGGTAAACGGCATGCATCATGTAGATATTTTGCCCTGAAGTGGCAGTCGTTATAATACAATTGTGAAGGCATTGAACGTTAGATCTTAAAAATATAATGAAGTAAAATTATGATTGTGTCAGGATAATATTCATTTTCTAAACCCTCTAAGTTGTTATAAGTTACCCCGGAATCCTTTAGTCTTTACGACCTTTTGTATCTCAAAAAAGTATGAGCATGATTTTTCACCCACACCAGATAATGGTGCTGATATCTTGTCGTCTAGTATAAACTTTACAATGTACCAATCACCTTTGAACATAATTGCACATACCCTTCAGACGGTTTTAACATAAACACCAGTCTAAGTTAAACAAGTTAAACGAGTTTTGTTAGATTTCTCTTCCTGAAACTCTGTTTTAGTCCAGTCTGAATTAAAGAGCCTAGACTGTATTTTAAACATGAATGTACATGTACGTACGTTTACTGATACTGACAATGTACTGGTAATGTGTGGTTGATGGGTATTGTGTGTAAGTGGGCGCATGGGCGGTAATGATTTCTGTTGTCACATTCAACAGCAAGAACAAAATAAATCAAAATGTTCGTTCAATATCTTCTCGGAACTGCTCGGAATCTGGTATTGTGTTCAATACTCCCCCCCCCCCATTATTCTTTATGAAATAGTACCTTAATATTTGGGGAAAATTGACGAAAACTCTCATCAGGATGGGTTGCTGGACATCCCTAAATTTTAGAGTATGTGTTTGTTTGTAATTTTTTTACTAGAAAACCCAAGGAGCATTTTTAATCACGATTAAATACGTATTTCTGCACATTACCAACATGTTACTAAATTACAACCTTATTAAAGGGGTTTCAGACCCTGTGGACAAAAGTAAGTGCCATCTGAACTCTGACAGATTCCCCCAAAAAAAAAAAAAAAAAAAAATGTTAAGGCCCTCAATGAAAAGTAGAACTAAATCGATTCGGTTCAAAATTTAATATCTCTAACAAATGTCTCATTAAGTTTACATTTACAGAATGTAATATTAAGTGTTGTTTGTACAATTTCATACCAAATAATAATTTTGAACCTCTTCATTTGACATTATGGCATAATCTTAACTTGTTTGCTTTTTCTCTCAGTTTGTACATTTGTTCAACCAAGCCTACGAAAATTGGCAATACCAGTGGAAAGGCGGGGGACTTGGAAAAAATGTTCTTCCCCATTTACGGATAGCTCAAAATTGCCCAGTACAGCGAGGACTAAAATTCATACGACCCTGTTTTTAAATTCATATTTTTCTCCTATTTCTTCTTTAATAGCATCATGGATTTCTCGTCAAATGGAGAAGAGATATTATCGATCCCTTGCTGCTCAACATCAGAAGTAGAGCAAAGGTAGGAACATTCCTTTGATGAGATATTTAGAAAGTTCTCACGAACCATATTGCAAGTTTTCAATTCTTGTTAATTTAGGTTATCTAGGGGGCAAAACCCCCATTTTTTTTTTTTTGGGGGTGGGGAGGGTTGAGACATGGCGTGTTGTAAAAGGTTGTTTAGTCTCAACGTGTTCGGGAGACCTCCCTGCACACTTTCTGGGTGGACTACCTTTGCAATATGCTGCTGGAAAAAAATGGCCGCCATGTATAACTACTGTTGGTCAATTCTGGGGATGACTTTTTAACAGCACCTCACTTTACCATGTGTAAGGTGTCATATGAAAGGCAATTACATTTTCTTCAAGATGATACCTCATTAAATAGGTTTCGGGATGATTTGCATAACAATTTTGAGCCAAAAATGTGATTTTGTTTCCCCATTTTTTTCCAAAAAATGAATTGCGCCAAATTACATATTTCCCCATATTTAATCGATTATGATGCTAACTCACTTGAAACTTGCTAAAAAAACTGTTCAGCATCATGGTTGATATCATATTCACATTTCAAGTCTATTACTTTTCTAACTAAAAAGTTATAGCGCTCTACAGTCGACACTTTGTTATGATCCAAAATGGCAAATTTCGTTGCTAAGGGCTATCTTCTCCTTAGCAACGGTAACATAGTTTGTTTGTTTTGTTTTGTTTTGTTTTATTTCTGCGTTTTCAAAATAGAACATAATCATATACATAAAGTAACTATTATTTCTTCATTATACATAATTATAAATTTTTAAGTACATTAAATAAGATGCATACAAACACAAATATTTATCAATGAATAAGATAAATTACAAAAAAACGCAGGAGACCGCCATCATGAGCGGTAAGCTTGAAGTCGATGGCGGCCTCGAGAGAATTAGCGGCATAACTCTTAAATTATATAATTGTACACGCGAAATTGATCAATTGGGTGCAGTGAAAGTGCATGTGCAAGTGCGGATGGGGTTCTGGTACGTAATGTTTTTAATCCAATACTAGTGTATTTTAAGAATTAATAAATTTAAAATATATTCGAATTCAGAGACGAAGTTTAATGAGAAACGATTCTGTATGATGATATAATGTGACGTTTTAGTGTCGCTTTAAAAGAATAAAGGGTCGAGCATGATTTAATTATTTTAGATAAATTGTTCCATAAATCAGGGCCATGATGTCTGATTGATTTATGTGTAATCAACAATCTGGGGTTAGTTAAATGAAAATTCTCAGAAATACGAGTTGGATAAGAATGAATTGTATTATTATGAACAAAAAATTATCGAATGAAGGTGGCAGTTGCTTATTCATGTATTTGAACATAAAAATTGCAACTTGAGAGTATGTAAGTCAGTGACTTTTATGGTTTTTAACTTTAGAAATAATGGGTCTGTATGGGCTAAAAAGGAGATCCAGTACAAATACGCAGGGCTCTTTTTTGTAATAAAAGAATCGAATTAAGTTTGGTTACACCACAATTTGCCCAAACAATATTACAGTATGTTAAATATGGAAGTACTAGTGTGTTGTACAATAAAAATAACGTAGTATGGGGCAAAAGACATTTTAACTTATTTATGATTCCAACACTTTTGGATATACACATAGATACATAATGTAAGTGATCATTCCATGTTAAATTTTCATCAATAAATACTCCCAAAAACTTTGATGTCTTCTTTTGTTCGATTGGCATATTATCAATTTTAATATTAATACGGAAATTAGTTAAATGAGAATTATAGTGTTTAAAGTGCATAAAATGTGTTTTTCTTATGTTTAATGAAAGCTTATTACACTTAAACCAGTTCGAAACTTTGCATAATTCACAATTTAAAACATTCACTAATGATTCTAATTTCTCATGAGAGCAAAAAATATTTGTGTCATCTGCAAAAGAATAAATGACAATAATGAAGATGTGTTGGATAAATCATTAATGTATAAAAGAAATAAAAGTGGGCCTAAAATGGAGCCTTGGGGAACACCACAATTAACGGAAAGTAAATCCGAATTAAGACAGTTAAAATTAACATATTGTTTTCTATTTGTTAAATAACCCTTAAGATATGAGAGGACTTGGCCCCGAATACCATAAAAAGAGAGTTTTTTTCGTAGAATATTATGATCGAGCGTATCAAACGCTTTACTAAGATCTAAAAAAATACCAATCACGTGTTCTTTATTTGGTATGGCATTAGTAATCTTATCATAAATTTGTACTAAGTGACGTGAATAATAGAATATATCACGAGAATATATATCACGAGAATATATCACGAGAAATTGCCATCACCAAGCAGATGACTACTTTGATAGGAAGTATGATGTCAAGTGATGCATTTTCATCATATTTTAATGATAAATATCGCGCAGTTCCCGTTGCTATGGTATTAATATGCCTAGCAACGGATAAATAATGTGTTTTCAGAGTCAAATTATGATATAGGTCAATTAATGTGTAAAATATGACCTGTTCCAAGTGACAGACATAATTTGCCGTCTTAAACATGTTCATAGTGCATGGTGTGGTTCAGAACCTTCACCTACCCCCTCCCTCCATTGAAATGCCCCCCCCCTCCCCAATCAAAAGTAGTTTTGGGATTGGGCAGTATGTTGTGTAGGACATGATGTGTATTTAGAAATGATGTAGGCTATCTCTCAAGTGATACATAAAACTAAATCTGAATCCATGTGATAGTCATGATTTTCAGTTGAGTTTTAATTCATTGATGATTGATTTATTTGTTGTGTAAAATAGCAAGAAGGCTTAGGAGAGATGGCATTTAGATTCGACTAATTTGGTGAGGTTACAATTTGGTATGTAATGATATACAATAACATAACATATACATCCTTTATGAAGAACTTAAAGTCCTTGAGTATTCCTTTTGATTTGTTGAAATTGAACCTTTATGATCATAATGATATTGCATTCAGTCGGCTTTTTGATGAGCTGGAAGTTCCTCTCATTTTCAACCTGCTGTGATTGCTAGTTAAATCTCTTCGTGACAGGTACAAAGACAATTGTTAAAGAACTTGGTGTAGATATGACAGATCAATACCGGACGACTATACACTCAAACTAAGTTCCAGAGTATTTCAGTCCTAGATCAGAGACGCGGTTCAAGATTTATATGTGATTATGCACCGATTGCATCCACAGCACCCATGATGCCCTGGAGTAGCTGGAGCGCCTTTTGGAACTCCACACACTCTTACAAGAACCAAAGATTTGTCGATCACATTGTGAAAAATCGGAAAGGGAAATCAATGAGAAAATTCAACTGGGATCTCCCTCATAAGTGCCTATACAACAATGTTGTACCCTGCCCGCCCCCCCCCCCCATTGTGACCCTCCCCCCTTCTAGAACAAAATTAGAGCAATTAGTGAATTAGCGAAGCTATATTAATAAAGTAAGTTGCAAACGAAAAAGAGATCAAATAATCTTTGAAGTTTTCTTCAAAGGTTAATAGATGATTTTTTTTTTAGAAAGTTAAATCCCATTGTAAAAATACAATTATTTAGGGTGCAATATCTCACAAGAAGCTGGTGAAACTTTTAAAAAATGAGCACAGCAATGGGAATTACATTTTGGTGTCAAATTTGGAGCCATTTAAACAAATGTTAATTATAAGCTATATATATATATATTTGTTTGCAAAATTAGGAAATCCCGTGCAACCTACCTATGCGAGCCGCGACCTAGCTTTAAAATTATTATAATACTAATGCATTTAGTATCGCATATTGGGGCGCATATATTCAATGGGATCAAAAGTTTTCTTTTCTCCCCTTTCCTTTTCCTTTCTGTTACCTTTTGTGTGCCCCCTTTTTGTGGTCTCTTCAAATGCACGTGCCCCTACCCCCATTAAGATGCCAATGCGTACCAAATAATAGGAAATCTAAAGGTTTGCGATTGGTTGGAGGGCTTTCGATCAAACTGCATAAATCATAACTCTTTATGAAGACAATGTACTGGCCATGATTTTCACTAATGACGTACATTGGTTTCTTGCAGAAGGCAATACTTGTAAAATCTAATTTGGGTCAAAGTCTATAAGGAGAGTGGGGGACTCCGAGACACACAAAAAGTGTTGGGCATTGGCATTTATATTGCCTTTTAAAGATTAAATTAATTTGACAAGACTCCTTTTCCCCTTTGTGATGTAATTCCAAATTGTAAACATCTAGAAAGTACAACTAGTTACGGTGAACAAGTCATTTCGACATTTAAAATATACACCAGATAAGATGTATTTCAGCACTAGCCGCATTCTCGGATATGTCGTTATTCTAGCTCATTGCTGCCTGGATAAGAGGTGACGATTGCCCAATATATGTATAAGTTCAAAATGGGCAGGGGAGCTGCACCCCCCTGCCCCCATTCCGACTCATCATATGATTTGATTCCAACCTCTAAGAATCTATTTTGTAGAGAATGATACTAGTCTATCATTTGAATCCATGTCTCTAATTATCTTACACTTAGCAGGTTAATGAATTAATTGTACAAAATAAATTGGGGTCAAATTATCCACGCAGGGGGGACATTGACAAACTTTTCCAATCAATTTTAACCATTAAATTTTAAATGCATTGTGAAGATTCCTTGGAGAAAACAAATATTGGACCATTTTTTTGATTGCAATGTACTTTAGGCATATAGCTTTGGACAAATTGCTCTAATTTTGTTCTAGAAGAGGGGGAGGGTCGCAGAAGGCGGAAAGGGTGCAAATTCTGAACCCCTCCATCCATTGTCTTCATGATTCAGACTGAAAATCATGATTATCACCTGGATCCAGAACTAATTTTATGTGTCACTTGACAGATAGCCTGCATCTTTTCTAAACACACAACATGTCCTACACAACAAACTGCCCCCATCCCAAAATTACGTTTGATGGGGGCATTTCAATGGAGGGAGGGCTAGGGTGAATGTTCTGAGCCACTCCATGCAGTATGAACATGTTTAAGACGGCAAATTATGTCTGTCACTTTGAAAAGGTCATATTTTACATATTATGTGACCTATATCCTAATTTGACCCTGAAAACACAATATATATCCGTTGCTAGGCATACTATTACCATAGCAACGGGAGCTAAGCGATATTTATTATCAAAATATGATGAACATGCATCACTTGACATCATACTTCCTACTTAAGTAGTAATCTGCTTGGTGATAGTAATTTCTCGTGATACATACTATTTTTCACGTCACTATGTTAGATAAAATAGCCCTTAGCAACCAAATTTGCCATTTTGGCTCATTACAAAGTGTCAACTTTAGAGCATTAAAACTTTTTAGTTAAAAAAAGTAATAGACTTTAAATTTAAATATTATATCAACCATGATGCTGAACAGTTTTCAGCAAGTCTCAAGTCAGTTGGAATCATATTCGATTAAATGTGGAGAAATATGTATTTTGGCGCAATTCATATTTAAAAAAAAAATGGTTTAAAAAAGTCACATTTTTAGCTCCAATTTTTTTTATGCAAATCATCCAGAAACCTATTGAATGTGGTATCATCTTGTAGGAAATTTAATCGTCTTTTCATATGACACCTTACACATGGTAAAATGAGGTGCTTTTACAAAGTAATCCCCAGAATTGTACAACAGTAGTTTTACATGGCGGCCATTTTTTCCAGCAGCATATTGCAAAGGTAGTTCACCTACAAATTGTGCAGGGAGGTCCCCTGAACACGTTAATACCCAACAAACTTTTACAACATTCAATGTCTCAAGAACCTGCTGTGCCCCTGGGAAGGTTTTGAAATAGAATCGAATTTTGGTATGAAGTTACTCTGAATGAAAACAGAAAATCAAAGGAAAAACAGTAAATGCTATAAGTACATTAACCGATCTATAATCCTGTGACCTGTAAACATCGGATCTCACCAACAAAATCTACTTTCTTTTCATCTGTTCATGCTAAGACTTACTTAAGCCAAGTATATTCAAATGGATTCCATTTCTGTTACTTACCTATCTTAGTATTTTAACACGTTCATGAACATGTGGTCAATTTAAGCCGAAGTTGGCTAAAATATAATTGATCATGAAAGGATAAAGTTACAAGATGTAGGGTGTGTGATATCAAAGATCACAGGGCCATTAAAGTGCAAAACTCACAGGAAGTGGACGTTTACCACCAGAACGTAAACAAGCATAGAAGCACTATTCAAGTAATGGGAGTTTATGTACGTATTTAAGTATGTAGTTCCTACATGAGAATAAAGTGTAAGAGATAAAAGGTGAAAGATCCTACGGTAATGAACATGTTTTTAAAAAAAGGCAGAAAACAGTTTATTAATGTCATAAGTTGCCAAAAATTGAACCAATCTCGACCGAACTGGGCTGCTTGAATATTTGCATGTTTGGGGTTAGTGTCAGCTAATGAAGCTAATTGGTATTCTCAAGGCAGTACTGAATTTGCAATTGAACTTGCAATGGATGCATTAGGAGATAATAAAACCTTATTTTTTTAATGAAATCTTCCGTTAATGAGAAAGTTGAGGATCAACTGAATTCAGTGAATACAAGTTTATGAATGAAGAGGAAGCACAACATGAATAAACGTGTATAGAATAGTTAAACTATGAATCACACAAAGAAAAGTGACCAAGAAATAAAGGGAAGCTTTTAAATTTAAGATAATGAATATAATACGTTAATATGGGGCAATATGTTAAAATTAAATGCTGAATAATCCTGGAAATTTCAATAATAATACTAAACAGAACAGACACATCAAAGCACAGAAGATATGCATAGAGAACGAATATAAACTGAGGAATTAAGCACAAGTTAAGTGACGTGACCCTTATTATAATACCTACATTAATGTAACAATGAATTTGGAAAGGATCAGCATGAGATGCTAATTATGATCATAATTTTGATCCAAATGATGATACGTACCGATATGGATCTTCGATGTATCATACAGATAGAACAATTGTGTCAACATTTCAAAATCGAAATGGCGATGGTTTTTCACTCTTACACAATAATATTTCCAGTAGTACGCAAAATTTCGATGATTTACGAACCTTATTATTTACTACAAAAACAGAATTCTGCGATTGGTGTGACTGAAACATGGTTTGTTGAGGATATGTCTTTTTCTTAATGCTCATTACCATTACAAATAATAGATTAGAGCGGACACGAAGTGGTGCCGCTATGTACATGTCTCAAGATTATGAATACAATATACAACCATAATCAAATCGTATGGAAAATGTTATTGAGACAGTGTTAGTTGCAGTAATTTTGCCAAACAATACAAAAATCCCAATAGGTATAATTTACAGACCTCCAAATTCAAGACGATTTTTCTCTTGCTTTCAATGTATTACTACTGCATCCATAAATATTGACCTAAACGTGTCTTCTATTTCAGAAAATTATAACATTAATTTATCGAAAAACGACACTGATACATTTGTTCAAGATGTTGTGGACACCCTCCTTACCGCTCTTTTCTGCCACTTATAACTAAAGCAACGAGGGTTACGGTTAATACTGCTACTCTGATTGATGAAATTCTTTAAAAAAAAATCTCCCTATTAAACTCAGGTATCATCTTGTTTGTTCGCTGATGCATGCACATTTCGAAGAAAACAAAATTACCTTTATTATTATCCAACCTTTACTCCACATTTTCAATCTATCACTTACATCTGGGGTGGTATCACAATTGATGGAATTTGAAAAGTTGTTCTCGTCTTCAAGAAAGGAGATCCGTTAGAGTTAGGAAACTACATACCTCTATCCTTACTGAAATCTTTATTTAAAGTTCTTGAAAAATTCGTATGTACAAGTAATATTTGTAATTAGTCACAGATTGGCTTTAGTGAAAAGCACAGTACAACACATGCCATTTTGAATTTAGTAAATAAGGTAGCTTGCTCTTTTGACGATTTCTAACATACGGTCGGGGTTTCTAGAATTTCTCGAATGCCTTTGACACGATTATTTACGAAAGACTCTTTTATAAACATTCTAACTACGGAATCAGATAAAAAGCCTTGAAATGGTTCAAGAACAACCTTCACAATAGAAAGCAATATGTTCGCATAGACGATGCACATTCTTCCATGAAGACCATTTAATTTGGCGTGCCTTAACGTTCTATTTTAGGTTCATTACTTTTTATTGTATATATATATATATATATATATATAAATGTCCTTAACAACCTTGTCCTTCATTTTGTTTGCTGACGACTCTAGCATTTTCTGTTCTTATCATGACCCATACATTTTACTGAGAACGATTAACTCTCTGTTACGAGTAGTTGCTGACTGGATCAAGGCAAATAAATTGTCACTAAATTTACCAAAAAACAATATGTGTGCGTGGGTTTTTACAGACGTGTATCAATCAGATATGATTATTTACGTCTGGGGACCGACCTTTAACGTCACCATCCGAAAGACGCGATTCAGTTTCGAACCTGCGTCCTCGGCTGAATCAGTTTGTAACTTCCACTGTTAGCTGGATTGCAGGCGCACGCCACAACGCCTAGTTATGCTCTAGATTTGCTCTTTAGTAATATTATATGTACATTACCAGGAAATATTGTAATTGATAATACTATCATACACAAAGTCTCGTCTACGAAGTTCCTGAAATTAACAGTCGATGGTAAACTGTCATGGAAGCTGCACGTTTGTTGCATGTTTGTATTACAATAATCTTAAGAAACATTTTGAAGATCTTAAGAAGGTAAAATTGTATTTTCCATTTTGTATACTGCTTAATTTGTACTCAACTTAAGTAATTCCTTACATGCATTATGGAATCTTTGCGTTGGGCATCTGTGGAAATACTCCACTCGATATAATCTTACTGTTACAAAAAAGCAATGGAAGTAAGTTTGCTTTACATTTGTTGTTCTTGTTTCTATTACCAGGTCACGCCCAGGTATCATGCAGCCAGAACCTAAACGCTTGAAGACGACTAACAGCAAGTTTGAATGCATACTCTACAGGGATAAATGGCATGCCATCAAGGCCACCAAAGTTTTCTTCAATGATAAGAAAAATGTTGCGACATTGATGCTATTCACAGCTACCAAAGTAAACACGTGTGTTCCATTAGGATGTGACGATGAACTTGCTTTTCTTGTGGATTCTTCTAAACTTGAAATTGACCAGGACCTTGAATGCGATGAGACCGGCAAATACAAAAATACCACTTATTCCAGATCTGAGCTGGTTGTGGATGATGAACAAAACATCTTTTGGTTGAAAGAGGGTCCAAAGACTGGAACTCAGAGGTACACACTTCTTCAGAAATGTTATCTTCACCGAGATATCCATGGATTTCTCAGGACAATATATCACCTACAAAAGGACGGAGTGCAAAATCGTCCAATCGTCTTAATACGCTATGAATGGAGAGGAAAGAAGACAGGCTTAACACTGACAGCAAAAGGAAGTGTACCAGAGAGCACCAATTTCAGTGCACAAGAAATGACAACTACGGCACTTTCAATTTCTCCTGAAGAGAGTGAAATCGAGGGATGTACTCAGTATGAGTTGCAAGCTGTTTGGAGCAAAGCTGGAAAGATCATCGATTGCTGTGGTAGCATTGTTAACTTTCCATGCAGTAGCTCTAAATTCATTTGCTTTGATGGTAATGATCATTTCAAGGTATCATGTCAGGATGACTTGTTTGCTTGTGACGAGCAATGCACATCATTCCTACTACATGATCGTTTGTTTTGTGAACACACCCTGGCGGTTGCAGAACAAAATGGCAGATTAGTAGACTTCCTGTGCAGAATAAATGAAAACAAGCGATCATCCTCTGTTAATCAGGCCACCCCTGTTCTTCAGAAGCAGTGATCTGAGATTGGACAGACGGAGAGTACCAGTAAGATACGAGGTTGCAATAACATAGTTTCCGAAAGTATAACAGCAGTTATCCCCAGACCCAGTCAGGAACAGCCTTTCTGTGTTACTCGTAAAGTTGGTTGCATAAAACGCTGCTATGGATGCAAGCAGGAGTTTGGAGAGAAGATAAATATGCCTCCAAATGACATGGTGTTGAAGAAAATGGACATCCGAGAGTTGGGGAATGGAAATGCAGAAATGCAAGAAACATTGTAGTTGAAACTATTGCACAGAAACGAACACGGATTATTAGTATCTTAACCCTTTTTTTCCTGTTAACGTTTTTTTTTTTTGGCTTTCGTACGTTCCATAATCAGTAGTATTCATTATCTAAGAACGTTATTATTGCAATGAAGAAATAACTCATGCTTTCTTGGTGATTGTTTATCAAACCAGAAACATTTGACGTGGTGTTTCTGTGTTCACTCTGTCCATAGTATAGGAACATTTCCATTAGAGAGTAATCTGCATTGAGATAGAAGACAGAGTTGAATGGGTGCTGAAATGGAAAGGAATCGCAAGATAATGACAAAAATCGCTGGCAAAGAAACTAGTAGCATGTGACGATGAACGTGCTTTCTTGTGGATAGGCCTACTTCTACGCAATTTGCCTTTACTACTTTGGGGTCCACTGGACCTAGGTTTTGGAATTCCCTTGAACCAAGAATAGCGCAATCGGTCAGTATTTATGTATTTAAGCGCAAACTGAAGTTACTTTATTTGAGTCGATATCGTCTAGATTTATAGTTGTGATCAATATTTAAGAAAATTATTTACTATATAGGTCAGCATAATTCTACTCCCGTTTCTCACATCTATTCATCTGTCTGTCTTGTTTCGTTTTTGTCTGTGTTTCAGTGTTGCTCGTAGTATTTTCCTGTTTCTCTTGTTTATAGCCATTATTTAGTAGTTAGTAGATTTTATTATACGTATTTATGTTTATATTTTCTCAGTTGTTTAGTTAGTTTAGTTTGTCCGCATTTAAATGTATGCATTATTCTTATCTGACGAGTTTGTTCTCTTAGGACATACTCATAAGCTACTCATGAGGGACCTTAAATCCACAAGCCTTGCTTTCAACCAAGGTCACCTCATCTTTCTATTGTAACACCATATTCTGTTAACTTGTTATATTCATGTCATATTTGTAAAGTGTGTTATGAAAGAAAGATAAATAAAACTTGAACTTGAACTTGCATTTTGAATTTGACCAGGACCTAGCATGCGATGAGACCAACAGATACATGAAAACCAGTTTTTTTCCAGATATGAGCCGGTTATGAATAATGAACAAAACATATTTAGGTTGAAAGAGGATCCCAAGACTGGTACTCAGAGGTAAACATTTCTTCGGAGATATCATCCTTACCGAGATACCTCTGAAATTTCCAGGACAATATATCAGCTACAACGGGACGGAGGATGGAATTGTCCAATCGTATTAATACGCTACGAATGGAGAAGACAGAAGACAGCCTTCAGACTTACAGCACATGGGGTTTGTGAACATAATAATAGCCCCTTCATCCGATCACAAGAGGCATTGAACGAAGAATGGAAAGAGCTTAAAAGTCAGTCAGCACTTTGCAGACTTGATGAAAAGTACCAAAAGTAGGGCGATAATGTTGGCATTGATGCAACTGCATCATTGCCACGTAATACACAACAAATCTACCGACATTGCACAGCTGGGAAGAAACAAACTGATTTCAACATACTGGTTGAAAAGAATGGATATAATCTGGAAACTTCGTAAGAAGCATCAGATGTAGAACCAAACGCCCTTATTCGAAAGGTGTTGTTTACACAGACAAACAAATCAAAGACATGAACGAAACTTGCGCTGCGGGCAGTATCATTTTGTGTGCTCGTACATTTGACCTTGGTTAAATTTATGTTACTGCTGCATCGTACATACATCCATACTTTCTAAAATATACGAAATTAAAAGAATATACTCATGCCTGGCCCATTTTAGGTGCATGGAAAAAGAAATAACGAAACGTACCAATACTTTGGAAACCACATCTCCAAAGCTCTGGGAAATGAGCAAGTACCATTCTTCATGACAGATGGATAAAGACCAATGTACAAGGGCCTGCAAACTTCACCAAGCGTTTCCAAATCCAAGCGTCTGCTATGCATGAAACATGATCACATAAATGTTGAGAGCAAGCTTTAGAAGCTTGGACTATACAAAACACTGCACAAATACTAAGATCGATCTATGGAGAGCAAGTCGATGGCATACGTTACCAAGGACTGGTAGACTGTGAGAATGACAATAAATATGAAGAAGCTCTTCTATGTTCGTCCACCAAATGGAACGGTCTACAAACAGCAGAGACAGGAAGGGATTCTGAATGTGCTACTTGGTGAACAAGTGCATGTTGAAGCTAATGAGGCAGCAGGCATGATTAGGAGACCCACGGCGACACGAATGTGCATCATATGTTCCTTTTTGCAGCAGTTATAGTTATCTAGCAGCATACTTTATTAGGATGAAGGAAGTATTCATACTTTCTTTGTGATTGTTTTACCAGAAATATTTGACTTGCTTTAACTATGTGTACTGTGTTCATAGCGAACGAGCATTTATATGGGAAAATATTCTGCATGGAAATGGAGGACAAAGCGGAATAGGTGGTGAAATGGTAAGGAATGGTAAGAGAGTGAAAACAAATCGCTTGCAAAAAAAATAGTGGCATGTGATGAACTTACTTTTCTTGTTGATATATCCAAACTTGAATTTAACTAAGACTTTACAAGCAATGAGACCGGCAAATACAAGAAAGCCAATTTTCCAGATATGAGCTAGTTGATGATAATGGTCACAATATTTATTTATTTTTTTTTTGAAAGAGGGTTCCAAGATTGGTATTCAGAAGTTCACACTTTTTCGCAGATATTATTCTCACTGAGATACCACTGGATTTTTCAGGACAATATATAAGCTACAAACGGACGGAATGTGGAATTGTCCAATCTTCTTAATATGGAGAGGACAGAAGACAACCGTAAGACTAACAACACATGGGAACTGTAAACAGAATAAAAGCCCCTTGATCCCATTGAAATTGGATTATCTTGAATAACTTACCCTTATATTAAATTGATGGACATATCGTGCATGAAGGAGCTCTTGAGCAATTGACAACTGAACACAAAGTTCTTCTGAGAAATGTTCGTATTGATATTGCATAAATGGTCAACATGTAACACAAACATGTAAATACTCTTAAAGTGCGATTATTTGATTGTTTGTATTGTGTAAATCTGGAAGATATGAACAAATGTAAGAAATATGATGATTGAATATTATTTCTGCATGGAGATAGAAGACAGAGCTGAATAGGTCGTGAAATGTAATGCAATGGTAAGATAATGAACAATAATAGCTTGCAAAGAAACTCTCACAGGCATGCTTTAATTTGTCCATACTTCGTAGCGTGAGTGGTTAACATGTTTTCTCCATCGCTAACTCTTATTAAAATATAATTAATGAAAATAATGATGATAAATTACTGCAGGTAGAAACAATTAAGCTGTGATCCTTATCTGTCAATCGAAAGTATCCACTACGGCTGTATGTTGTTTATCATTACTGACTGTTTAACTAAACTGATGTAGAATTAGACACAAAAAGAAATTTGCGGCTCCTGATTTATATGGCTGTGACAGTAGGTCATGTGTATGTATGTATGTTGTATACATGAATCTTGGCCCTTACCTTTGTTTAAGCTATCGATTGATCGACATTGGTCCTAATTACCATAACGTTTCGAGTATACGTAGACAACATATACTACTGTTTGTCTGTTGATTACATTATATGTTGTTCCATACTTCGATTTTAAGAGTATTCTTCTTAGATTAAAAATATTACCTCATTAGTCATTAGACATTGAAAAATACGTTGTTAATGCTAATAAAAAAGCATCACCTTGTTGTAAAATATATACACTGGAGTGTATTTACACTGTCGATACTTTTTTATAATTTTGTGAACATATGAAGTGATACTATTTTTGGCACTACAGAAATGATGTGGTCTGAACTGTAATTTCCCCCAGTTATTGGATATATTTATACGTGCATTGTATGTCTCTGTAATGATGTATAGTTCATATAAAGCAACACATTACCCTTTTTTACAGCTGCTATTATTACACTTTGTTCATTCATTACAGATCTATGGTTACTAATATATTCACTCATTGTAGGCATCCTATCCAACGGAACAAAAATACTTGTATTGCATATGTGGTGTAGTTGTTCAAAAACTATAATGAGCTGTTGCTATTCTATTCAGTTGTGAGTCTTATGATTTAGCAACTTTCAGACCGCTGTATATATTTTCGAATTTAAATGAAGTTTCTTTTATTTTAATTTCATTTTCTGTCATTCATTGTCTGGTTAATGGTTTTCACAAATTGAAGTATTCGTTGTGATATCATTAACTGCATTTTTGTATAAAGTTTATGCTTGAAATGATATTCCACATCTAGTCGCAAATTCTTCCCGCTGATAGAAAGTGTTAGGAGTTTAATAGAAACAAAGCATTTGACTTATCTCTATAATCACAAACAGTCGCAAAGAACATTCCACAAATTGCAGTTTGAGGTGAATCTGAATGCAAGTCGTAGACAAAAACTTGTTTAAAAACGTACCTTAATACATTTAAGAGTCAAAAGTATTGTGAAGAATGTTTTTTGTTGTTTAATCTATTGGGTATTTTATGTGCACAACAACTAACAAGTTTATGTCATTTTTTTATATTTCCTTATTACATGTTCAAAAATAAATAATTGTGAAGAATCAGAGTTCTTTTTCAATTTGCTGGGTAACAAAATATGATTTATATTTTAATCAGAAAGGTGGCTCTATATTGACGTCTTTGTGATGGTCTGAGAGCTTCTGTAACTGATAGAATGAGAACATATAAGATTGTCTAATCTTGTTAAAGTTCAACAATTTGTATTATCTTATTCACCCATTCATATTCTTGGCAAAAAATGTAGGAGCACTGGAGTTTTTTTTTTTAAGTGCCGTCAAAATTTCCATGTACCAAGTTTAAGCTGATGCATCAAATGCGGGTCATGCCATATAAACGTTATAATTTGGTCTTAAATCTCTTTGAAAGTAAAAAAAAATCCTGTTTCATGCTTCAGTTCAGCACATGAAAACAGAGATTTACTAACATCAAAGAGTTAGATAATGCAAGAAAGATCATTATATTGATAACTACCAAAGATATTTACAGAGAACTTTCATGAAAAGAAAATAGCATGCCAAATAAACTTTATCCATTTTTAATGACTCAATACCTAGGCCTACCGTAAACAAGGGATGCGATGGAAGCCTCGATTGTGTCATCATAAAAGAGATAAAATCATCAATATTGAGTTTAAATGAGACCTTTCTTTGGTCTGAGTTAGCATTGTCCCATTTTCAATTCAAATGCATAAAACCAATGCGAACAAGTTTAGCCATTGTTTCCGGAATGAAATAACAATGCGTAAGGGATTTTGACTCACCTTGCCCCTGCCTAAAAACTTGTTAGAAGAGGATTTTGACAATACTTTTTTTGAAAAGGCTGCTGCTCAGTCCTCAGTCACAACAGATTTATGATTACTTGTTTATTAAGAACAAGAAAAATGGTTGTTATTGTTGTTTAAATTGTTGTTAAAATGGTGTAAGCAAGGTGTAATAGTTCTTTGGTCTAAAAATAATTATCCACATTCTCTATAAAACGTATTCAGTTTAATTTGTTTACAATGCAAATTTGTCATAGGATATGATAATACAGACAAGTATATTAATTTGTTTTACAATCGTATTACATTCATGACATTTCAGAAACATGACATAATTGATCCGTTTCCCTAAAATGTCACAGTAGGGGACACTTTCAAAACAGCTTACTGTTAATGTTAAAACAAGTGCACTTTTATGCCAATGATAAAGGGAAACAAATTATGGTCTGATTTTCAACATGACACTATATAGAACCGCACTTAAGCTTTTCTAATGTAATTTCCAAATCCTTATAAATGCCATTAGTAGAAAAAGAAAAAAAAAGGAAACCTCAATTTTTTATTTTTGAAAAAAGCCTATTTTTTAGCAAAGGAAGGCTCTATTTTTGTTTTATTGTATTTTAAGTATGGATAATTTACCGACTTTGATTTCATGTACTTGGCATAATCAACCATTTTCAAATTTGACAGTCTATGGATACTTTGGAATTAAATAGTTTTATTATATTTGATCTTAGATTGAGTAGCTCCTACATATGCGCTAGAAATCTAAATGTTTAAGGGGCACACCATTTCAGCTCATTCGAGACTTCCATTGGGCACTCCCACCCAATCCTCTTTAAATACACGAGTCATAACTAAAGGCAATACATTTCTTTAACTCATCCAAAATATACCCATTTTTTCTATTGGCACATAAGGGATACAAACCTATTCTACAGAGGTGAAATGCAAAACAAAGATGTGACGCTGATATATTTTTTTTTTTGGCGAATGTTTACCATTTCCATGAAAATCTGTTTCATGTTTATAATTGTGTATAATAAAATGGTGAAGGGAAACATATAACATGTGTAACATTAGTTGAATCAAGTCTTAGTGGAGAGCTTTTAGAGTGTTCGAAACCATCCTTGCTGTTGTTTCAAGTTGTTAATATTCGTTTGTGTTTATGGTGTATTAGGTTTATTTGGTGGATAATTATTAAAAATTAATGGGTACCATTGGCGTAGCATTGGTCTAGCCAATAAGAGGGTACTGTCATCGTGGGGCTGCATCGATCGATCCAATATGGGGAGGGCATATGGAAACGTTGTATCATCCGCTCAATCTGACTTGCGTGCATAGCACAAATAAGCATTTTTGCATGAAAAAGTGAAGTTTTCTAAAAAGTGCGTTTCTTTCCAGGATTGGGATGCCCGGGGGTCACTTGGGTAACTTTTCAAAAAGTATTATATAAAAACAAAATATGGCACTTTCTCTGTACTTTTGTCGGAAAAAAACATAGTAAACTAGCACAATGTCGTCTCTTTTTGCGTTGGAGAAGAACAAAAAAAGTGAGGTTCAATTGCACTTCGGCCGCTCTCGCAAGCCCTCACTCGTTCCAATGTGGTCAGGCGGTTTTGGGGTGAGCGGCTAATGTATATACTAACTTGCTTTTTATTGGTTGTATATTGTTGTCGGAATTTACCCTTGAACGTAATAGAACTACCTCCCCGATGATGCCAGTCGCCCGTGACCCCTGCACTCAACACTGTGTGGGAGTTAGTTTGTGGTCAACTTCTTTTAAGAGAGAAATCCAACCAAACGTTTCCATATGCGGAGGAGGGTGTCCTGTAGTTTGTTTTCTTATTTTTTTTTAGTTTGTTTGTTTGTTGTGTTTGTTTTTTGTGCTTTCTTTTAGTTTTAGTCAGTTTGATGTGGCCGTGTACATGTGTCCCCACTCCCTCTCCCATTCTAAGCTACGCCACTGATAGGTAGTTTACACATTTCTAGTAGATTGTTTCTGCTTTAACACGTTTTCTTCTTGTTTTGTGCGATTTGCAAATAAATGTAAGTACAGGGTACAATTGCCATAATCTTGTATTCTTTATTTGTCTCTATCTGCGTACGTTATTGAAATAATCATGATGAGTACAACAAATATCAACACAAGATCAATTATAAATTGCCTAGCAAATCATTATATTAACAAAAAAACGAATACAAGAGTTAATGGCCATCATTATCTAGAATGGTATTATTCAAAGAAAAAATTATAAGAAAAACCAAAAGATAGACCACTTGACTGATAAGAACATGAACTCACATGCACTATAGTAAAACAATAATAATAGCACAACATTCTGATCTGTGTGCGTTACTGCTCCCAACCAGCCAACTAATTTACATAAATAAAAACTTTGTTGAAGATTCCCAGCATCTTAAAAACGTTTTCTGAACATTATAAATCTCCATCAATAATAGTCCAATTTATAATGGACAAAACTAAGAACAAGATAAAATTAGTTTTACACCAATTGTGAAGTAGATAAAATGATTATTAGACTGCTAAATTGATGAAATGTGTAGACGCAATGATTATTAGACGAGGTGATGATGGCCCCATGTGAATATTAGACGAAATGGATATAAGACAAATTGGATTAACTGGATATGAAATAAAGTGATGATTACACAAAATGGGTATAAACCAAAGGCCAAGGCCGTATTGGTATTATATTAAAATGGTTTTAGACGAATTGGTCATTCGGACGAAATTTTAAAATTTGAATCAGATGGTAATTTAACTTGTTATCTTTATCATAGTAATTTATAACAGAAATTCAAAAAGTCATATTTCGATACGACCGCTCCCAATTGTCCTACGCTGCATTATTCTGACTTTACCCGACACTTCGTCATTCGAAAGGTATTTTTTTTTTTACAAATGGTCGCGTAAAATGATTAGTCTTATATCAATGACCTTCTTCGCAAAATATCAAATTATATTTCACTCGATTTACCCGACATTTCGTGAATAGAGGGGCATGTTTTCATGAAAGGTCAGGTAACGCGACCACCCGGCCGCATTACATAAAACACCTTAATACGTTTCATATTAAATACTATGATACATAACTATGAAATATTTCAATGCATAGGAAAATTACTTGACAAAAACCACATTGATAGATATCTTTAGTAAGAATGACATTACAATTACAATATATTAAATTATAATACGGCTACGAGTACGGTTAAGCATAGTGCGATAAGAAAAGATGTGACTTCAATCAAATACATGTTGTATGTAAATTAGTACAAATCTTAATTTCAATCCAATAAGAACGCCGCCTATGGTGCTTATTTCGTCTTAAAGTGATCCAAAAGAGACGGAGCCTAATCCCACTCGCGTAGTGATATCCCCGTGTACACGTTTCCGTCTAGTAATACATATCTAAACATCTTTGGTGTTTTCCAACACCAAGGTAATGGGGGACATGATAATTAATGTTATTTTCTTGTTATTGTCATTGTCATTAAAGGGCAAAATAAGCCCCACTAAATAATTTATGAACCCTCATGAATTATGCATTTTGTAGGATGCTCTCCCCGCAAAGAGTACTGGAATGACTTTTAGTACGTGGAACAAGACCATACGAGTACCAGCGCAATGAGAGAGGTCAAATCGCCGAATACATGTTAATATAAATGTATGCTTTCTGTCCTTTGCAACGTTGGAGCATTTTGGTGTAAACACCTGGTTTATTCAGACGGCTGATTAAGTTTTACGATTAAAAGAAAGAACATCAACGAAATCAAAACAACAAGAAAAAGCAAAATACTTGGTCGTCATTTAATTGATTGTTAAGAAAATCTACGACGAATCAAAATATAGACCACTTCCGAGGTGTGATCGGGTTTAGTGCATGAGTCTTTGTTGGGTGCCAAGTTGCAGATTGTTTCATTCACCTGTTACAGATGGTTGTTTTTTCGGTGGGCGGGAGTGTGAATTTAAATTCATTGGTTGTTGCTTTAGGCAAGACAAACATTATGTTTTGTCCTCTCTGGCAGCACGGAATGTGTGTAATTCGCGTTCTGTCTGTTGGGATGCAATTTTTCGTGGCGGGTTGGTGTGCTAGTTGTATAATATGGCGCTCGTGCGTTGAATTTGATTACATAGCGAAAATGGCCTATTCTTTCCACATTTATAACGCATACATTTTCCTCGTTAATTAATATGTAACAGTTTGGAACATTTCGTGCCCCGATCACCCGACTGACGTAGCAATATGGCCTGATCGGGCTTTTAGGTTGGTTCTGGGAATTGTTATGTTGACCTTACGCCTGGGCGCTGCTTATTGTCATTCTGTCGCGTGGTTGGTTAGTATAATGTCATACTTTTTTAATATATGCGTTTCAATGGGATATCGGTGAACTTGTACTTATGACGGCTTCGTGAAACGATGCCCATATCTAAAATTACCCTGGTTAATGGCATTGTTAATCAGGAGTTTATCTTTGAATTACTTCCAAAACTATACCTAAATATTCTACGCATTGTCATGTTCTTCCAGCATTTTCTTTATGTAAACCTTTGGTTTCAATGAGACGACAGGTTAACTTTTACTTTAAAAAACCCAAACATTTTGAATTATTGTATTTGAAGAGAATCTACGACGAAAGAGAGTTTTCAATATGAACCACTTTTTTAGTATGCATATTGAAAATGACCCTGGTTAATAGCTTTTTTTAATATATAAAAGGAGTTTACCTTCTATTTACTTCCAAAACTATACTAAAAGCTTCCACACTTTACCATGTTTTGGGAGCATTTTGTGTATGCAAACTATTGGTTAAATTGGGACGACTGGTTAATTTTTACGATACCGCCCTTCCCCCACCAAAAAAAAAAATAGTCGTCGTTTCTTTGTATTCTAATGGAATTTATTCAAAATGAGACTCTACTGAATTGTTACCAGATTATATACAATTTTTAGAAATGTAATTAAATTTAATGCATAAATCTTTGCTAAGTGCAATTTTATACATAACTTCATTCACCTGCTACAAATAATCGTATTTCAATATTCAGAATGCGAATTTGAGGTACAGTTGTTCGTGACGGGTTAGTGTAACGTGGTTCGTATTGGGGCGCTTAAGTATAAATACGGTTGCATTGCAAAAATGGCAAATTAACTCATATGTTTTCCTCATTGATAAGTAACGGTTTGGAACAGATCCTTACATGGCAGCGGTCTGATCTGGCTGTTTGGGTCGGGTCGAGCGATTGTCATGTTTACCTTTTGCCTGGCGCGGTCTGGCGCCATTCTATCACACGGTTTGTTGGTAAGACTAATAGTTTTGGGGCGCTATGGTGTAAATTTATTATGGACGTATCATACTGTTTAAAACTGTTAACGCATACGTTCTCATTAATATGCAATAGTCTGGAACCGGTCGGGGTCGGCTGATTTCCTGACCTGGTTCCTCGGAAGGGTCGGGTAATAGGCGATGTTCATAATGTACCAAATTTAATTCCCAAAGTGCCATGTTCAAATTATTGCATTCACCTGTTACGAATAATTGCATTTCACTAGTCATAATGTGAATCGCATACATTACAAGATGTTAGTTAGGACAAAGCATGATGTTTTTCCTACTTAGCAACATTTAATGTATTTAATATCGTTAGACAATATTCTACTTAAACATTATATTTCAGATATAATTAACTCATCACCAGGATTCGATAACGATTCTAATTACAACGTTTCCGACCATCGTCCCGCTTGCGTCTATTTCACTGAAAATCACTTTCAACAGGAATCCTCTAAAACTGCAGATGATAAATATTCCACTACTGCATTTAAAAAAAATAAGTATGAACATCAAATTCATTAACTTGCAATTTCTTTTAGAAAACTCACAGTAAAGTCTTATTGCCATTGGCTTAAGAAAAACCGAGATAGCAAATGATTCCAAAGTTTTATTTTTTCTACCTGGATGTGAATTTATTGTTGATAATATACCAATTAGAATAGGTGGAGGAGTAGGCATATACGTAACAAACAAGTATAATCACATATTCCACAAGAAGGTAACATGTATGAATAATGTAGTTTAATCTCTATTCAGAGAACTCATAGTCTCTAACAGTAAAAACATTCTCAGTACTGTTTTTATAGACTGCCCAATTCCAACGTTAATGATTTCACAAGTTACAATAAAAATTCATTACATGATCCAATACATGCCAATAAGGACACTTACTTAATTGGTCACGGGTTTCATTATAGATTTGATGAAATGTAATGAAAGCGTCACACGCATTTATCGAAACACTTATGTCCGTCTCAATGTTTCCTTTAATTTCTAAACCAAGCTGCGTCAATGAAAACAGAGACTGTTTAATCTATTATATCTCCACTAACAGTTTTCCTCTTCTTGAAACAGCAGGCATTCTTTTTCTGATATTTCAGATCCCTTCCCTATCTTTATTCAGTCTCCTTTGGAAAACAGAGTAGGACAGGAAAAGAAAGTTTTAAACAGGCGTTTCATTACGGAAGCAAACTTAATAAACTTCCAAAACAGATTTAAAGAAACTAATTGGTCTTCTGTATATGAAACTCAAAACGCTAACCCATCACTTGGTAACTTGGTAAAGTTTAGTAAAGGCACAAGGGCCTACCCATTTATAACTTCTTACATAAATGGTTAACAAGGTATTCATCAGTACAGTAATAACAGATAGATGTTAGCTTTACAAACTCAAATCATTTTGGTAATACCTATGTTTTGGTCAAGTTATCTAAACAAATTATTGGGGTGATCGGATCTGCGTCCTTGTTGTAATGTACAGCAGAAAAAAGACAAATAAATAGATATATAAGTAAAGGAAATAAGACATAGAGCAAGGAAAAGAGTCAGAGAAAGAGAGAGTATGTTTTTGTGTTTCAATTTAAAATGCAATATTTTCCTACTTTAAAAGGGGCTAGGAGTATCTCTACCCGGCCCCCTCAAATGTTGACCTTCTAGTACATGGTCCTTCAGCCGGGATGCCGTGGCACCCTGGGGTGCCGAGAGACATCTTTTTGGGTGCCATGAGATAAATAAGGTTATTTTAAAGACACATGCGCCCCGCATTCCAGAGGGCGTTTAAAATACGTACGCGCTGGCGGACGGTGCTAGCTGCCTATTGACACCAACAGAATACGGGTCTTACGCAGATGGCATGTTCCGAATGCCCGAACAATGCCGATTATCGCATACATGTGCCGAAATAATACCAATCGCAGTTCGGCTCTAAGATTCGGCTGCTGTTTCCGCCCACTTTCGTGACGTCACGATCGGCAGCGATCAGCTGGCTTGGAGAAGGCAGGCCGTATTGTGTGGTTTTGCCGTGATTACAAAAAAAAATTGAACGGCTGGTGACCTCAGAGTTCGTCAGACTCTGCAGACAAAAATGAGCCAATCAGAGCACTCTTTACTTCGTCTTAGAAAAAATCGCAGCCTAAGTTATGTATTTTAGAAGACCTATTATTGGTTGTTTCAGTCAAAAACCGCACGAGCCGACATGAATATTCATAGGCTATTGTTGCCCGCCAATTCTGCCCAGCAACAAAGGCGTGTTCGCGATACCTTGCCCTCCATTCGATACACACGTATTCGTGCGACAACGAACCGTCCATCTTTATTTTTATTTCTTTTCTTTTTTGGTATTTCTGTTCGCTGTCTCTATTTTGTTTAACTTTATTTTTAAAAAAATGTGATTTTGTTTCATCTTGATGGACATATATTGCGTGTTATATTTGTTTCCGCTAAATTATGGTATGTTTTGTTCGACGTGAGCCGTTTTGTTGCAAGCGCTATTGACTTGTGTGTGCTGTGTGACCCGTGTGAGTCTTGTGTACGTCGCTGATGTGTACATGTCATTCATAAATATACAAACACGTTAAACTTCTGTGCTCTGTCCGTCCGTGTCTGAGACTTCGTAGGTGTTTTCATTTTCCTTCTTTCTTTCATAATATCTGCCTTTTTGGCCCGATGATGAAAAAATAACAACAACAACAAACTAATTGCTATGCCTATGCAAAAGAAAGAACATAAATACATCTTCTAACCGTACAAACTAGACCTAGTCTACTACGAAAGTAGAATCTACTAGGCTAATATACCTCTAGACTCTATTTTTTTACATCATTAGTCAGAAATGGAAATGATCCTCCCCCAAAAAAAAAAAAAAAAAAAAAAACGGTTAGACTACATCTATATGAAATAGTTTAGCAAAATTTCATCAAAGAACAAATATCACATTCATATAATTTCTTTAAATTATACATTCACTAAAGAAATACAATGGAAATAAGGGTGAAAGTTGCAGTAATCGAACCAAAGAAAGACATTCTTTAGAAGAAGATTAGTTTTGTTTTATGTATTTATATTCAACAATATATAAGGAAAACTCGGTCAATGAACCTACAATCCTTACGTGGCAACTAAGGCAACATGGATTGTACTAGTCTAAATTAATTATTAGCCCATTATGGTGTTCAATGTATTTGTGGCTGCTTTGACATCTTGAAATAAAGGCTCATCGTGATTCAGATATTCAACAATTATTTATGAAATAATTATGATATTGTGAAATTCTACCAAAACTCGTTATTTCTCATTATCAGAAGAACATTTTCTCAGCTAATTACAAACGGTGCCTGGTTGGCAAGCCTAATTCTTAGCGCATTCATCAACGATGCGTCATCCTGTTCGATTTTCCCAAGCCCAGCTGGCCCAGCGTTACCGATAGGATCGTATCATTTTGAGACATTCCATTTTTAGACAAGGGGAAATTTTGAACTGGAAGATAAATAAAAGACTAGCAGAAAATTCAAGTAGTGCAATTTAGGTCAAAAAAGCAATGAAATATTTTATCAATACAAGGAAATATAATCACATTTTTCAATACATGACTTAGCCGGACTCCATCCCTTATTTTGTGGGTATAATTTCTGAACACCCCTTATGCCTAATCGACGAGCCCAAAACCCAAAGTCTAGGGGGTGTGGCATATTCCACTACTACGAAGGGCATTTCCCTCCATATATTACAATCAAAGCATGAAAAAAGGATATATCTGAATAAATATACGCATTATAACACTTTGAGACAGCCAAAGATCAGTAAAGAATGGTTCATAAAGATTTGATTTCCATTTATTTGATGTAAATCACAGACATTTAGCAAAACAATTGTCCCTCATGAAATGTATTTTCCCGCCAGTGAATGGTTTATTCCTGGTCGCGAATGATTTATACACAAGCACTTTGATTGACAGCTGTATGCAAATTAGAAGTCGATCTTCGGAACCAAGATGGCGATGACTAGATCAGCGATAACTACACTGCCGGGACGGTGCCCCTTTAAACAGTATATTGATGGAATAAATTCGATTAAATAAAAAAACGCGAGAGTCTAAACAGTGGCGGATCAAGGGGGTGGCCCCCTCCCCTAGAAAAAAAAAACATCTTAAACACCCCTTTTTGTGGAAAAAAGAAGAAGATGGGCCCTGGCGCTCAAGGTGGGAGGGGGTGGTGGTGAAATTGTTGTGTTCATTTTCGAAAGCACAAAACAAAATTATGCTCACTACCCCACTGAGCGAAAAATCGGCCGGCACGGTTTTCAAAGTTTCGCACAAAGTGGGCCCCTTTTTCGGCCCCCTCCCTTGCCGCTGGCTGGATCCGCCCCTGAGTCTATAATTCCATGAGGAAATAGCAATTTTAGGAAATTAAAGAAATTTTTATCATAGCTCGTTTCGCTCTCTCGTAAAATTAAACAAACAGCATGATTTCAGGAAGCCAAGACCCGGAATACCTCCACATTTGGGTTGCCCGCAAATTATTCTTGTTGACAGCAAGGTTCCCAAATATATCTTATATCTTTTCTATCAAAACTTATTATTGTCAGTCAATGTTGAATGAATAATTATACACGTAATATGATAATAAATTAGTAATGTTGCACTGCAAAATCCGTTGTTTTAAGTTCTAGCGAAATTTAGAGAAGTTTTTAAAACTTTTTTTCTGATAAAGGATTAACCTAAGTGTATAATTTTTAGTTTCCAGATGAACTAATCCTTCAAATAAAGAATACAGAAACTTACGACATTTGAATCTCTCATTCTCATTCTTGTATGTATACTCGGGGTTGATCAAAGTATGATTTCTCATAAACGGAATGTCCCCCTCCAAGTTGAAGCAAATTATTCGGCTTGTTTACATTAACACCATTGCACAGGCACTTTCGTTTTTTTAATGTAATTGTTCATGTTTTTTGTCAGCGATCTAGCACCACTTGAGCTTAAAACTTCGTGATAATATATATTAGGTCTTCATAAAAAGATTGTATGATAAGATTTCGAAGTAAGTAGGCATCAAGTCATAGATTTCTGAAAATATAGGTTTTAGCATCGTTATCACTTTATCTCAAGAATCAATTGAGATATGATCGAGCTTTAAACCTTGTGAAGGGAGGTATCACCAATAAAAAGCGATCTGATAAATTTATGAGGTTAGCAGGTTAAAGGCCAAAGGTCGTAGATGCCAATTTCTTAAGAGCCAGATTATAGGCTCATTATCGCGATATTTTGAAAACCACTTGAAGTAAGAACTTTTTAGGCGTCTTGTTCGCATTGTCATATTCCAAGAATAATTGATGCCATGATTTTAACTAAATCTAGGCGTAGCCTATTCGCAACACAGTCCCATGTCTTTTGTTTAAATATATATTGTTTTGTTTATGTTTTAATGTCACCATAGGAAACTTCGACAAAACAGTAGGCCTCACTACTTGTACGTAAACTTAGTTGATAAGGAATCGTCAAATAAATAGTTGGTCATAAAGGTGGAATACATTTTTCCTCTGTACGGCCTTGTTTTGGTTCAAGGCATGGCCACACATGATATTTTTTTCTGGTGGGGACCGGGGGAAAATGCAATGAATTATTGATAAATTATTGCATTCATTTTTTTTTTTTGGAGGGGCTGCTACCCTATCCCCGCTGCGTACAGTCATGATTCAGTGGCAAAGCAATGACCTGGTAACTTTGAGGCCCAAGGATAAATACCGTGTCGATGTGCTATATTTGTGCCCTTTTGTGAGGCATTAATCCACATTACTGTCAAATATGACTTAAGGACGTAGGTCACCTAGTTGATAAGCATAGTAGCATGTTTTAGCAGTTACGCAAAACAAACAGTCGCAAATTATTATTCAATAAAATGTAAGAATGTATACTATTATCTAGATCTATTAGGAATAAATCATTGTCAAAATCATTCCATAAATTGGGGAAAAAAACTAAATATTCCACCTTCAAGACCAGCAGTGTACAAGCCCATATACCCCACCCCTTTGAGAAATATCTAGTTTGCTCTGCCTAGGTTATTGGAAGTGCTCCCTCTTTTGATGAGTTTGGGTATATGAACTCTCTGGAAAGACGAGTTTATTTATAATATTATCTAATACTGATTATGTATGTCATTATCAATTTCACTCTCCATTCTACTGAAATTTCGACATGCGAGATAAAGAGATATATCCTCGTCATTCCACCCGCAAAAAACAACACACACACACACACACACACACACACGCAAACGCCCATCCGCCCACATTAAACAAATGGGAAAACACGAAATGTTCACACATAAATATTTATTATCTCTCCCCCCCCCCCTCTGTCTCTATCTATCTATATTCTCTATATCTCTTTCTCCTCTCTTTGTCTCTATCTCTCTCTTTGTCTCTATCTCTCTCTTTATCTCTATCTTTATAAAGTTTAATCCCATTAATTTCCCTTTTTATCCCCCAAAACTTGATTTCCCTATGCCTTTGACCAGGTTATATGGTATGTATCATATTGCGAGCACGACATTTCACAAAATCTTGTATGAAATTTGAAGAATTGATACTATTTTCTGAATATTGTATATTTATAATTATTGATTTTTATATAAATAGTTTATCAAAATTTACATTTTTCATGATTTAACTGGAAAAAAAATTACTCTATATTAGTGCATCCACCGATAACATATTACTATCAATCTAACTTGGATGCTGGTGTGAAGAAATAAGATTCTTAGGGGGAAATAGGAAATTTATATTATCAATATAAAGACAATAATTAGTGGATAGTGAGGACATGACGTCACAGACTCGTGAGTGAGTTGCCAAATTGTCTAGTGGATTTCAAAGTTTTTCATGTCATTAAAAAAATCATAACTTTGTTTTATTAGTTATCCGATTTTGCTCAAACTTTGTTTGATTGGTTTTATTGCTTCTATTGAAAGTAACTTATTTTTGGAGTGGACTTGCCCTTTAATTGTACATCTGGCATTAAATTCACTACCTAAAAGCACCATTTTTTTCTAATCAGAACAATGTTACCAAGTCCCTTTAATTGCAATAGATAATCTATGGTTCTTGCAAGAAATAACATCTTTAAAAGGGGATGATTCTTAAATAACCCACTTTGTAATATGTTTCTGCTCTTGAATCTACAGTTTGTCTGGCGGATTCCTACGAGGAGAGGACGGTTTTCGTTGGAGCAGATTTGGAGATGAGATGCGATGGACCCCCAACTTCAAAGGCCTTATACATTGAGTGGAGCATGATACGGGGTGTTAATGACAGACTTATCTTTGTCTGTACCTCGGATACCTATGGCAACTGTGAAGATATTCATGGCCATATTCTGAATTTCGAAAACAACAATACCAGTTCGTTAACTATTGAGAACGTTTCCCTGGAGGATGCAAGAAAAAATGAATGTGAAATACGCACATTTATAGATAAAAAGACTGTGCAGATTCAACGTGACAATTAAAGGTGCGTATACTATGCATTTTTGTTTTACAACGTCATATTCTGTGTTCTGATGTATTATGTGTTCTGTTAAACGATGCATTAGTCCGTTATCTACATGAAAATTAACATCAAAGTGTTGTAACATACTTCTGTTAAGATTATGGGACAGAGGGGGTCTCACTGTCCCCCCCCCCCTCCCTCCTGATGAGAACTCTGTTTTTATTGAGTATTTCACTTTTAATGGGTGGCGCGATTCTTACTCTAAACGTAGAAGGAGGATGAGTAGGTGCTTACCTGCCTTTACCTCTGGGATATATACATTGATGTACACAAATATACAAATGATGTTTAAATTATTACATAATTTACTTGATATCACTAAAGCTTTTAAAACAAGTTTACATTTCCCGGTATGCCCTTACGATTATGTATTTGGGAAACTCGGCGTAATAGTTATTATGTAAATGATAACAGAATGGATGTCATTTACAACGATATTATCATGGATAGAATTTAACAATAGACACAAGCTGCCATGTACTCAATCTGTTTAGAGTGATGCTCTTCTTTATAAAATATATCTTTATTAGCTCTTAAATTATTTTATTTTCTCTGCAGAAACGATGACATTTGCTATGTACGTTGTAGGAGCCACACTATTCCTCATTATGATTGTCATTGTTTTCATATTCGTCTTTCAAAGATGTAGACAAAACAGCAATGGTAATAATTATGTCATTATAAAAGAAAAACAAATGATTGTCAGAATTATGTGACAGGGTGAAAATATGGACTAAACAAAAATTATCAAGGGCATGAGATAGTTGCCAGATTATAAGAGATCGAACTAGTGTATTTTATTGGTGTATTATATTCAAATTTGATTTTAAATGTACAAATCTAAGATTACAGCTTTAATAATGTTGGGTGTCACATAAGGAGAAACATGAATTATAATCAATGTAATCATGGCAAATGTAATGGATTTTTTCATTTTTGTTCAAAGTAACCAAATGTTTACACACCGTTGGATTGGGAGGGACGATATTTCTTTGTATTAGATTAAGGTTGCTCAAAGCTGTCATATAATTTTATGGTCAGATTTTAAATAAACAAGTGAGCTGCCAATAGGCGAGAAACTGATTTAAAGGAATGAAGGGAGAGAGTAGGGGAATATGAGGAAACAGCATCACGTTTTTAAAAAAATTAATGATCTCAGAATGCTTAGCTAAAGTTAAATTAAAGTGAGAGGTTCATATTTTCAGAACTTGTGTCAAATAATATGCTCTCTTATATTTCGTAATTAATATATGTTAGTGTGAAAATATCTAGATAAGAAAAGATTAATCAATCGTATGGCCACTTCTTTGTACGGGCCACTTGTCTATAGTTGCCATGTGA
Source organism: Mesocentrotus franciscanus (assembly GCA_037976565.1). NCBI lineage: Eukaryota > Metazoa > Echinodermata > Echinoidea > Camarodonta > Strongylocentrotidae > Mesocentrotus > Mesocentrotus franciscanus. Next base: position 10,057,109 of record CP137667.1, on the reverse strand, counting down.
TTTAAATATTTGTGTGTGTATTATACTTACAGAAAGAGTTCCTGGAGAACTCGACAACGTTCATGGTCCAAGTACACATCCAGCGGGGCATGATCGAATAGCTCTTAACCCTATCCCAACCATCACAGCTGACCCATCTATTATCCATGATCGAAGAGCTCTTCCCCTATCCCAATCATCACAGCTGACCCATGTATTCACCATTCACCAGTTTCATCAAATGTTGCTCAAACCAATAACCGTATGGCTCAGAGAAGCAAGGACCGGATTCCGCTTCAGTCACTCGTGTCTCCAGGGGGGTGATTCACTAACTGGGAACGATATCGTTCCTAAGAGCAATTTTTGGGATTGATTTCAATCCCAGCTTAAAATCGATTCTACTGACTGGTTCACTAAATCGCTTTTAGGCTGGGATCAATCCCAGCGTGAATAATCATGCGCGCATATGAATATTCATGTGCGCGATCAATGCAACCAATCAACAGACTCAAATTTTGGTCACTGGGCATCAATCAATCGCGTAGCCGATCGACATAACGATAATTAGCTAGCTATCGTCGCTTAATTTGTCAATGACGTTCATTTCTAATTCTAGGTTCTAGACCTATGTTGATTTCGTTTTAACATTAGAAGAAAGCTGAGTGAAATTTTGCATAAGACATGACAAAAATATCATTCATGACCGTTTCATGTAGCAGTGTGAGGATTCATACGATTTTTTGTGGGTATATAGTTTGTCTTTCTTTATGCTTGTTTCGAGTAAAATGCCGGATTTAACGTAGGGCCTAGTCCTAGATCTACGTAATGTACGTAGACTCTAGACTCTAGGCTCTAACTCGTAAGTTAGACCTACCGTCCCCATGCAGCTAGCATATGTAGCAGAAAGCAGACTAACTTTAGTCTTTAGTGATTTACATAACATATTATGTTGTTGGCACTAAGTTGAGCTAGGCCTACCCTATCATAGTATAAATCAAAACGATTCGATATATCACTTTAACAGTGACTAACAAAATCTGTCTTCCTCTTGTTTGCTCTAATTTAGCTTCAGTTTGACAGTTTTGTCTTTGACTTTGCCAAAAAGTGTAGGCTAAGACGAGAGTAGGCTACTTTACTACAAATACTAGCCTAGGGCTAGACTAGGCCTAGTATTATTAAGTATTTAGATCTAGAAAGAGTGATCCGGATCACTCTTAACCTTAATAGCGATGTTAATGCTAAAATCAATCCCAAATGCCTTAGTGAATCAGTTCCCAAGAGCGATATTGCCCTTAGGAGTGATATTGAGCCTAAGAGCGATTTTATCTCATTTGGGATCGATTTAAGCTGTTAGTGAATCACCCCCCTGTGGATGATACCCTCCAGATAGATTAGAACAGGACCATGGGAGCCAGGTCCAACGCTGGTACAAGGGTAAACACGGTAATGCTTTTTTCTTCTTCTTTTCATCAATATATAAGAAAGAAACAACAAAACTTGTAAAAATTATTTGCAACACTTACAAGTTCATACCCCCCCCCCTCCCTCCTCTGTGGAATGCCTCTTAAGGATTTTTTTATTTAAAAAAAACATAGTAAACCCCATTGTATTCCATTTACTTAGAATAACATATACTTTAAACAAAACAAAGCTTTTGGTTCTTAATTTTTATATCAAACATAGTAAAATTAAATGTTTCTTTCCCTTGACAACAAAACTATCATTCTTGTTATCGCTGTGATACCATACCTAACATGAGAGAATCGTGACACTGTAAACTACCGAATTGGAAAAATAACTTGATTTACTTCTGATATTAAGACAGGGTGACTCATTATCACCAATAATGGTGGTCTTCCAAGAGGGCCTGTCAAACATCATAAGAAAAATAAAATTGTTTAAAAAATAATAATAATAACAAAATCATGAACATAAACAAATTAAAGCAACACAGAATAAGTAAGAACATGTATAAATATATTTACAAAGTATTTGGTATCCTTGTAATGAATGAATGGTTTGTTTGTTTTGTTTTGCCTTGTTTTTTGTTCAAGAAAACATATTAGGGAAAAAGTCATTAGGGATACCAAAATTGTTATAAATACATATTTACAACAAAACAATTTATACAGGATAGTAAATTACTGGATAATATGCAATATAAATGCATGTATACTACTATAGCAATTAAATGTACACTCTTGAATAACAGTTAAAATACAAATACATTTATAACTGATAATAAATTATCTGAAATCATTCTTTCAGTTAGAAAACATTATGTCATCCTACATTCAGGGCTAAGAAACAGACAATCAAACATATGACATTACATTACAAATGTCATATCCTTGACAAAGTCCAAAAAAAAAAGCATCAAGTGAAATTTTCCTAGCAATGGGGATGTATATGAATACCACATTTTATAATTTTGTTCTGCAAGCGCATCATTAACCAATCGTTTTATTTTACAAGAGAAATGTGCTGGAAAGCTAAAAGGAATTAAAAAGAAACTTGAGTTAAGACACTTAACAAAATTCCTCTTGTATTTTTATTTTATGGGAATCGATATTGCAAGATTGTTTGAAGATGTATTTAAAGGTGTTCACAGAGCTTGCCATTCTCAATGATTCCATGCTATAATTGAATATACGAGGAGGCTATGTTTAAAGCATTCTGTTGTATATTTTGGCACAGAAAGTAAACCTTCATCTGCCTGCCTCGTATTATACTGATGAACTTCACTTACTTTAATAAAACTTTCTTGTAAATAGGATGGCGCCAAATTATGTGTGCATTTGTACATCATATTAACATGCTGAAATTCAAAATGTTTCTTAATTGACATCCATTTTAGATTGCTAATCATTTCACTTAATGGAGTCTCGTAACTTTTGTTTGAAATTATTCTAGCAGCTCGTTTTTGGACTTTCTTGAGTTTATTCGTTTGTTCCTGATACCGATTTGACCACACAGAGGAACAATAATCAAAGTGAGGCAATACGATCCCATTATACAGCAACTTTAAAGATGTTATTGGTAAATAGTCCTTAGCTCGTTTTATTACACTGATATTTATTTGCGTTACTTTTGTTAATTTGTCAACGTGCTTGGTCCAATTCAATTCTTCATCAATTAATATACCAAGACGTTTGACGACGTTAACTCTTTTCAGTACCTTTCCATTTATAGAAACGATGAAGGTTGTTATTTTGTTAAAATTTGCACTCGAAGCTAAGACCATGACGTATGTTTTGTCTGTGTTTAGTACAAGGCGGTTTTGATTAACCCATACCATCAATTATTGCAATGCGAAAGAAAGCTTTTGTCCAACCTCAGCTACGCTACTCCCACTTACGATTAAAGTGGTATCGTCTGCATACATATCCACATTACCACCACATATACAAATTTGTAAAGTATTCACATAGATGGGAAATAATAAGGGACCCAATATCGATCCCTGTGGTACGCCCATCAATAATGTTAATTGATTAGATTTAGCACTTTTAAAGTGAACAGTCTGTTTACGACCTGACGATCTAAACCATGTTACACATTCATCAGAACATCCAATAGCAGTTAGTTTTGTTAATTAAAGATTGTGATCAACGGTGTCAAATGCCTTAAGAAGGTCGATAAAAGCGACACCAGAGATCTTTCTGTCTTCAATGTTCCATGATAAATTATCAACAAATTTCATGAGTGCTGTTGTTGTAAAATGTTTTGCTCGAAACCCAGACTGATTAGAGTTCAAGATATTATTATCGTCAATGAACTCAGAAAGTTGGTGATGTACAGCCCTCTCTATGATTTTGCTAACAACAGCTAACAACATATTTCGTCACTTTTAGAAGACGAACCGAAATTTGGTCATCGCCAGTGGCCTTATCTTTGCACATGCGATCAATTTCCGTAATGACAAAGTCCTCAGACACATCGTCCAAATCAAATTTTGTGATTGGATTAACCGGAATATCATTACTGTAATATGTGACCTCATACATTAACTCAATGCTATATGCAATACACACATACACACAGACAATGTACAGTGTGGTGTGTGTGCTCTGTTATACCCAATATAAACAGGCATGCTGGATTGAAACCTTACCCTGATCCTTCTCTATGTGTCATGATTTCAGTACTAATCATACAGCTTAAACAAACCTCACATTATATGGTGGCAGCGATATAGAACCTACTGGACAATTTTCGTGAACTTTGCATCATTTTGGAGAGATTTTGGAGGCCATCTTATTGACACACAGTCATTGGATTTCTACAGGTGGTCCTTTCTCCTTTCTACAGTCCCATGTGATGGTTTTACTGTGAGTAAATTGACATTGACATTCACATTACTGTTGGCGTTTGAGTAGCTGGTATGAACAATGAATGAATAATTTACACCCCGCATGAATTGGGAAGACCCCGACAGGGCCAATGCTGTTAAGATGTTTCACCAGCAGTGTGACTTATACTTCTCGGTTAAGAATGTTGCGATTGGAAAGCAGGTGGATCACGTTCTTTTGTTCACTGGTGCTGCGGGTATCAAGCTTTACAACTCGTGGGGACTGGAAGGTGATGATAAGAAGAATCCAACTGTAGTTTGGGAGAAGTTTGAGACAAAACTGAGGCCAAGGGCAAATTTCTGTGTAGCTAGGCTATACCTTCAGAAATATGTGCAGAAGGAGAGGGAAAGTGCAGATGACTATATCTCGCGTCTGAAGCTGCAGGCGTATGACTGTGAATCGCATGATGACACTGCGCTCCAAGAACGTATCATTGAGCAGTTTATCACAGGCACTAGATATCCAGAGCTCCAGAAAGATCTTATAGGGAAGAGCAAGTTCCTTACCCTTACACAAATGCTTGAGCTGAGTAGAACATTTGAAGCCTCGCAGATGCACATGGCACAACTAGCGCAAGTGCAGACACATATTCAGCCTGCATCGATTGATGTCGTTCGTCGGAAGACTAACATTAGTAGCAGGTCTCCTAATTGCGGTGGCAATCGTGCTCACAGTGCACGGAAAGCATGTCCGGCTTATGGCACCAAATTTAATAGCTGTGGAAAGTTAAACCACTGGAGGAGTGTTTGTCGATTCCCAGCTGCATGTACACAGTGGTCTGGTCGATATCCAGCTTCAAGTACCCAAAAGCGAAATCAGAAAGCTCAGCATCAACGATATTGAGGCAGCAGTTCCACCGCTTGATGAAGCAATTGATGTCCTATCCTTCAATCAGATTATTGTGTCTAGTATCAGTGCTGTACAAGTGGGTGACAGGGACGACTTATTGATAGCGTATGTCGAGGTCAAACGTGATGAGCGAACCATAGCGAAACTTCGTTCGAAGGTTGACTCCGGTGCGGAAGGCAATATGCTTCCTCTTTGAATGTTTCGTGGAATGTGTCCTGGTCATCTTACTAAAGGTGGCATTCCTAACCCTCAGTCGGTACACAACTCATGTGCACGACTGTTTGCATACAATGAGACCCCAGTTACGCACTTCGGGTCGGTGAGACTGCCCTGTCGTTTTAACAATTCACCATGGCTTTATGCTATGTTTTACATCGTAGAATCCAGGGGACCAGCAATCATTGGACTTGACACAGGGTTGAAACGGAAGCTGCTTACTCTACACACACGCGAAGATGAGATCAAGCATTCAGGGCAGATAAGCTCTACTGATGACCTAGTAAGGCAGTATCTAGACCAGTTTGACAAAATTGGCAACTTCCCAGGAGAGTATCATATTGTGTTTGTTCAAGATGTGCAGCCCGTTGTCCATGCCCATAGACGGTGCCCAATGCACCTACGAGATGAACTGAAGCGTGAGTTTGATGACATTGAAGATAATGGCGTGATTACTAAAGTTATTGAGCCTTCAGCATGGGTCAGCAGCATCGCCATTTCAAGGAAGGCGAGTGGCAAACTTCGGGTCTGCTTAGATCCCAAGGATCTCAACCGAGCCATTCGACGTTGCCATTATCACACAATCACAACAGATGAGGTGCTACACAAACTAGCAGGTGCGCGATACTTCAGCAAGCTCGAAGCCAAGAATGGTTATTGGTCTATCAAGCGCGACCATGACAGTTCACTTCTAACTACCTTCAACAGTCCTTTTGGACGGTACAGATATCTCAGAATGCCATTCGGCCCCAGATCGATAGGGATCGCTGACGATATTGTTGTGTTCGGCAAGAATGAAGCAGAGCACGATCAGAATCTGAACCACCTCATGTCTAATGCTGTGAAGTACGGTCTGCAGTTCAATAGTGACAAGTGCAGCATAAAGGTCAACCAGATTTCCTTCTTCGGTATGATTTATGATGCAGATGGTGTCCACCCGGATCCTCGCAAGGTCGAGGCAATCAAGTCAATGTCTCCACCTGAGAACAAGAGCCAGCTTCGTGAGTTCCTTGGTATGGTAACCTACCTCAGCCCATTCATACCAAATCTTTCAGCCCAGACTGGTAGCCTACGTGGTCTTTTGAAGCAGGACTCTGGCTTACAATAGACTCCAACGCACCAGACTGCCTTCAATGATTTACGTGACAAGGTATGTCACGATGCAACCCGAGCGCATTTTGATGTCAGCAAGCCTACTACACTACAGGTAGATGCTTCTCTGCACGGCTTGGGAGCGACGCTCCTGCAGGATGGAAAGGCTATTGAATTCGCATCAAAGGCCCTCAGTGACACTGAGAAGAGATACGCAAACACAGAGCGAGAGCTGCTGGCAGGATGTGAACGCTTCCACATAATCCTGTACTGGAAAAGCTTCACCGTTGAGACTGACCATAAACCCCTGGAGATGATCCAACATAAACCCTAGTAGCAGCTCCAGCTAGACTCTAGCGTATGCTCCTTTGCCTCCAGCCATACAAGCTGACAATTGTCTACAAGCCTGGTAAGGATTTACCGGTAGCTGACTGCCTATCTAGACGTCTTCTTGGTACTCCAGAATACATTCACCTTGACCTGCAAATCAACTTTGTACAGTTTGCTCCAGACCGTTTGAGTCAGTTGAAGGAGGAGACAACCAAGGATGCAGAGTTTGCAGCACTACAGAAGGTGATTGTGAAAGGGTGGCCGGAGAAGAGACGTGAGCTACCACGGCAGCTTCAGAGGTACTGGGCCTATCGAGATCAACTTGCAGTTGAGGATGGTCTGATCCAGAAATGTGAACGACTCCTTATCCCACACTCTATGAGGGAGTACATACTGAGCAAGCTTCATGAAGGTCACCAAGGTATCGAAAAGACACGACTTTGGGCTAAGGCTTCTGTGTACTGGGAATCGATCAATGACGACATTGAGAATCTGGTGAAAGGCTGCTCAGTCTGCCAGGAGTACGAGGCTGCTCAGTCTGCCAGGAGTACAAGCCCTTACAGCCCCATGAGACTCTACTCCAGCACGAGATACCTACAAGACCTTGGCGAGTCTTGGGTACAGACTTATTTCACCTTGAAGGGAACAATTATCTCATCATTGCAGACTACTTCTCGAAGTTCCCTTTCATCCGGAAAATGCCTCGAGAGTGTAATAGTGCTGCAGTTTTCAATGCAACCCGTCAGTTCTTCGCAGAACAGGGGATTCCAGAAAGAATCATTAGTGACAATGTCTTGACTCCTCAACTTACAGAGACTTTGCCACACAGTGGGGATTCAGCCATGTTACATCCTCTTCCCACTACCCCAGGTCAAATAGCTTCATTGAGCGAATGATCCAAACTGTCAAGAACACGCTCAAGAAAGCTAGAACGAGTGGCATCGACCCCAACATGGCTCTTCTATGTATCCGTGCCACTCTCATTGGCAGCCGCATACCAAGCCCAGCTGAGCTTCTTTACGGGCGAAAGATGAAGGACAACTTACCAACTCGAATCCGCAACAACTCCCCAGGTCGTGATGATGTTTACCATCGCATGCAGCTTCGACAACAGAGCCAGAAGTATCATCACGACAAATCAGCCCATGAACTAGCACCACTCTCACCTGGACAGCTTGTGAGAGTCCAAGACCAGACATCACGTCACTGGATAACAGCTACTGTTCGTGAGCAATGCCATGAGTCTAGATCATACCTCGTCGAGACGCCTAATGGAAGGGTGCTACGCAGAAACCGGCACCAACTCGTTGATGTTCAGCCCAGGCGTATCCATCATGATGAGGAGGTAACCCAGACACCATACCCAGACAACCCAACCTAGAGAATCCCACACGTGAAGAGATGACGGTTGATCCAACCTCCGATGGCGGGCGTTCTCCAACCCTAACCCCGTGTGCCAGCCCTCTGGCTAAAGTAACCCACCAGCAGACTACCCGCAGTGGACGTGTGATCAAGAAGCCTGAGAAGTTAACTTATTGATAGGTTTTTGGAAGATAGCAAAAAGGTACATCTTTTGCCATTCAGTTCAAATAGGGTTTGATTTTGTAACTTGGACAATAATAGTTTTGGTGGACTTTTAAACACACCTGATTGGTTCATATGAACACTGATCTCGATCTGAAGGACTTCATGTTTGGAAATCTTAAGTTTGGACATTATGGACTCAGTTTATTATTCTGTAGGGTGGGTGTGTTCAGCCTGGGAGTGGGTGCCAGATAGAATTCCCTCCACGTGTCGTAAAAGGTGACTAAAAGGGACTGCATTGGGCAGCAGCGATGCAGTGAGAGTTCAGGCGGACGATCCTATCAGGGACAACGGCATCTCTCAGAACTGGTGTTCACATGGAGATATTCATGGTCACCACACTGCAGTGAGGAAGGCAACGGGAAACCACCTTCACTATTCTTCCCAAGATATACCATGGATAGTAACAATTCAAAGTCAAAGAGAAACGGCGTGAAGGGAACCTCTAGAAATAGAGGTGCCTCGCTCGGTAGGTTTTCCCATGTGCGACAGGTGGGACTCGATCGTCATTCAGCATCTGTCCGCAATCGTAACATCATGCGCATCGGCACCTGGAATGTACGCACTCTCTACTAGAAAAGGAAATTGGACAACGTCGTGCAAGAAATGAACAGGATGAGAATTAATATTCTAGGCATTGGTGAAACAAGATGGACTGGCAGTGGAGAATTCACAGTTGAAAAAACATAGGATGATCTATTCAGGAGGGGTAAGACATGAAAGAGGTGTAGCGGTGCTTCTGGATCTATTCACGGCTAACTGTGTTATAGGCTTTTGGGCAGTCAGCGACAGAGTCTTGTTGATCAAATTACCAGGGAAACCTTGCAATATGGCAATAATAGTGGTTAATGCACCCACAGCGGAAAGCAAAGATGAAGAGATTGACATTTTCTATGAGCAATTAGAGGCAGCCAAATCACACTGTAAATCAAATGAAATTGTAATTGCCATGGGTGACATGAACGCCAAGGTGGGAAGAGGCAGATATGGTGGAACAGTAGGGCCATATGGTATTGGAGACAGAAATGAAAGGGGTAACATATGGGTAGAGTGGTGTGAGGCCAACGGAACGGTCATTCTCAATACATGGTTCAAGGAACATCCAAGAAGGATATATACTTGGAAAAGCCCTGGGGATCGTGCAAGAAATAAGATTGATTACATCACAATAAATGAACGCTTTAAAAGAGGTGTTTGTTTGTTTGCTTTTATTTCTGAGTTCAAAATAATACAATACATAATATAAAATGTGTTTACAAAGATAATATACAAAACAATTCATAAGATAAACATTATATTCATGATACATAATGAATACAAAATAAGGAAGTGAGCTTAAACTTTTTTATAGATATATATACATATATATATATATACATATACATACATATACATATATATATATATATATATATATACATATACATAGCACATGCATACATACATTTACATACACACATACACCTATACATACTCTCACATATAATATAATATAATACATATAATATAATATATAGTCCAATCAATGAAAGCAGGAGACCGCCATCGTGAGCGGTAAGGCTTGAAATTGATGGCGGCCTCATAAAAAGATTCGTGACTGAAATTGATATTTACTGATCAAGTGGGTGCATTGCAGGTGCAGGTGCTGGTGCTGTATGTAGCAGTTGAGTAAAATGAGGATATTGAATGACGAATGTGAATATTTATGTGAATATATTAATTTGGAGTATGGGATTCATAAGATTGAATGATAGTTTTTTTAGAGTGGCTTTCAAGGAGTATATGGTCGAACAAGATTTAATATTGTCTGAAAGATTATTCCAGATGTCTGGACCATGATGACGAATTGATTTAGAGGCAATTAACAGTCTTGGGTTTGTGAGATGAAAGTTTCCGGATATGCGAGTTGGGTAGGTATGGACAGAGCTATTGAACTTAAACATGTCATCAAAAGACGAAGGTAGCAGATTATTAATATACTTAAACATAATGATAGCTATTTGAATAGTATATAAGTCGGCAATTTTTAGTGCTTTTGTTAAAAAATAAAGGATCGGTGTGGGCCAAGTAATGCGATCCTGTACAAATGCGAATTGCTCTCTTTTGAAGTTTAAAAATAGAAGTCAGCTTTGTAGAACCACAACTAGCCCAAACAACGTTACAGTAGGTTATATATGGGAGTATTAACGAATTATACAATAAAAATAAAGTTTTATGAGGTAAAATAAATCTTAACTTGGAAATTATTCCAATACTTTTTGAGATACTTATTATGATATGGTGCAGATGTTCATTCCAAGATAAAGTTTGAGCTATGATAACACCTACAAATCTAGAGTGAGTTTTCTGCTCTAATGGCATGCCGTCAATCTGTAAGTGAATTGGAGTATCAGTAATATAGGAATGGTGTTTAAAATAGATGAAGTGGGTCTTTTTTGTGTTCAAAGATAGTTTGTTAGCTTTAAACCATTGTGATACTTTGTTTATTTCATGATTTAATATGTTGTTTAAGGAAGTGAGATTTTTATGAGAAAAAAAGATATTTGTGTCGTCAGCGAATAATACAAAATATAACATGGAGGATGTATTAATAATGTCATTGACATATAGCAGAAAAAACAGTGGGCCTAGAATGGAGCCTTGAGGGACACCACATTGAACAAAAAGTGAATCAGAGTCATAACCATTACATGTGACATATTGTCTTCGATTTCTTAAATAATCTTTAAACCAAAGGAGTGATTGACCTCGTATACCATAATAATTAAGTTTTGAAAGTACCAGTGCTTTTTGTTTAAAAAATAAAGGATCGGTGTTGGCCAAGTAATGCGATCCTGTACAAATGCGAATTGCTCTCTTTTGTAGTTTAAAAATAGAAGTCAGCTTTGTAGAACCACAACTAGCCCAAACAACCTTACAGTAGGTTATATATGGGAGTATTAACGAATTATACAATAAAAACAAAGTTTTATGAGGTAAAATAAATCTTAACTTGGAAATTATTCCAATACTTTTTGAGATACTTATTATGATATGGTGCAGATGTTCATTCCAAGATAAAGTTTGATCTATGATAACACCTACAAATCTAGAGTGAGTTTTCTGCTCTAATGGCATGCCGTCAATCTGTAAGTGAATTGGAGTATCAGTAATATAGGAATGGTGTTTAAAATAGATGAAGTGGGTCTTTTTTGTGTCCAAAGATAGTTTGTTAGCTTTAAACCGTTGTGATACTTTGTTTATTTCATGATTTAATATGTTGTTTAAGGAAGTGAGATTTTTATGAGAAAAAAAAGATATTTGTGTCGTCAGCGAATAATACAAAATATAACATGGAGGATGTATTAATAATGTCATTGACATATAGCAGAAATAACAGTGGGCCTAGAATGGAGCCTTGAGGGACACCACATTGAACAAAAAGTGAATCAGAGTCATAACCATTACATGTGACATATTGTCTTCGATTTCTTAAATAATCTTTAAACCAAAGGAGTGATTGACCTCGTATACCATAATAATTAAGTTTTGAAAGTAAAATATCGTGATCAAGTGTATCGAATGCCTTACTGAGGTCACAAAATATACCAATGACATGTTTTTTGTTAGCTATGGCGTTTGTAATTTTATCATAAATTTGGATTAAAGCCAAGTTTGTTGAGTAATTTTTTCTGAAGCCATATTGATTAGAAGTTAGCAAATTGTGTTTGTTGATAAATTCATAGAGTCTATTATATACTATTTTTTTCAAAAAAATTGGATATACTTGGGAGTAGAGATATGAGGCGATAATTACTAATTTCATGAGAATTGTCTTTTTTGAAAATTGGATTGATTTTGGCGATTTTGAATAAGTCCGGAAAAACACCTAAATAAATAAGTCTTGCTTCAATAATTCAATATTACGTTTAGATTTTTTTCGATATGTACGTTGGCTAAATGATTTGGGGCATGGTAGTTTTAATTCACAAGTCAAAAAAATATTGGTAAGTGGTCTGAAACTTCAGAGCAAAGAATTCCTCCTATCATTTTGGTATTCATGTTGTTATGTACGTTGGAAAAAATGTTGTCAATTTGAGTTGATGAATATGGGTTAATTCTGGTGGATTTATTGATGAATGAATGGAAGCCGAATGAGTACATTAGTTTCATAAAATTGTTTTGTCGACTGAGGGTAAGAAATTGATATTAAAATCTCCAAGAATAAAAGTATGCTTATTTTCATTACCTATTATATAGAGATATTGCTCAAGTTCCTTATAAAATAAATTAAAATTAGAGCCTGGCGGTCTATAAATTACACCTATGATGATATTCTTAAATCCTGTGTTTTCAATTTCAATGAATAAAGTCTCTGCATGTAACAGTTTCACATCGGAACGGATCTTAAATTTCAGTTTTTCAGCAATGTAGAAGGCCACGCCTCCGCCTCTTTTTCCTTTGCGATCTGCCCTTATCAACTTATAATTTGGTAAATTAAACAAATCTGGGGAATTTTCATGTAGCCATGTCTCGCTAATACCAATAACAGAGAATTTGAAATTGTTTAACGTGTGTAAGAGATTTTCAAAATATTCGAAGTTTCTATTCAGACTTCTTAAATTTGCATGTAAAGGAAATATCATTTGGATTACTATCAAACATGTTATTGAATTCTTGAGGTGTGTAGTATTTGCTATTGTATGAATTTTCTATGTAATTATCAGGAATAAAAGAGAGTGACTCCATCAGAAACGATAAAATGTAAAGTACCAGATATTATGTAAGGGATCAACTGCAAGCGTGCTTGTGGTGTAGGTGCGTTTGCAAGTGACTGAACGTGTGTTCGTGTGTGTCTGTGGTGCTGATGTGCAGTCAATATCAATATAAAGTTCATCTATAAAAATAATAAGACCCATCTTGGTCAGCATAAGAAAATCACTGGAAGCAGTAGAGCAGAGCTCAACCACCTAAGAACATGTATATAATAGTTGAAATCATTTACACATAAAAGAATAATAAATAAGCGGTCACATACAAATGAATAAGGAGCAAACCCAGGAATATGCTTTTTTATCATAAAGTGCAACGAAGCCATACGTTAAATAAGCTCAGGGTGTAAACAATGTAGGAATATTGTTCATATAAATGTGATAAAGGAGCATGAGTGGATCAGGATCCACTCAGTTTTCAAAGTTGGGAGTGATTTACCAATTATAGTTGTTTGTCAATAAGACATTGTCTGTCCGCAATTTCATTGTGTATCTAGGGTGATCAATTATTATTCGCACAAAAGGCTGGTTACATGGGAATACAATTTCACATGTGCTATGGGAATCGATAATGGACCATGGGCCTTGAGTGTATCGGCCTTCAAAATTTAGATAAAATAAAATGAAAATATGTTTGTTTGTTTTTTTGTTTGTTTTTTTTATTTTTTATTTTCCTATCTTCTGTATAATAGTTACTGTCATAACCAAAAATAGTATTCCTCTTGTAAACTTAAAGGTTAGCAAGGAGTGCAAGATATTAAAAATTTGAGATTAAAGTAAGTACATAGCTACTGAGTGGTTACATACATTTCACATTGTATTGACCAGATTCAAATGATCGACTTATACACCAGGTGTAGTAAAGTAATTCCACGTTCGTGTTGCCTAACATTTCAGAAAAGTAGAGGTACAATAATAATTAATCTTGCGTAGCCACACCCCCTATGATCAGAAACGTGGATGCATATGTGTTAGTATGTACATGCGTGTAAACAAGACTGATATGAAAAATACAGAAGTCTGTTACAAAACTCTATCAATCAGCATCGAAATACCCGCCCAGTCGGGCGCTTCAGCAGAGTATCAGGATAAAATTATGATAAACAAGAGTGGAGTAGACACGCCCCCTCTGATTAGAGAGTACATGATGTATGCAGTGACGAAAGTTTGACAAGGGGTGAATGGTGAGGTAACTGTGAGGCCACAACAAACATTATTAAGATACCTGTACGTGCCAAGTCGGGCATTAGGAATTACAATTCAAGTAAATCGTATAAAATAGTTGAGATTGTGAACAATACAAAAGGGTAGATTGGGTCAGTCTTCTGCATTAAAGGCCTATAGTGCATGAGTTGCAGAGATAATTAAAAGGGAAAAACGCAGAATATAGAATGCGATCCGCATTGTAATAAGCACATTCAATAAATCAGTGTAATTTATTCTGTACGTTGTGGTATCATGGATCTACTACTCTGAATCAACACTTGTTTGCCCTCTCGAGTATATCAACTGAGTATCATAACAAAAAGGGATTGATCATGCGTGTATAGCCACACCCTCTCTGATCAGGCACTTGGATGCATGCTTGTTTTCATTGTAGGGACTGATTGGCCAAATAATAGAGTTTTTACAAAGCTCAGATCAATCAGCTTTGAAATACCCTGCATGTCGAGTATTTAGTAATGTATCAGTATAAGTGTACGTTAATCTCACATGGAATAGCCACGCCCCCTGATCAGACAGCGCATGCTGTACATGGTGTATGCAGGCACACAAATTGTAATTAGTATATTTAACAAGCCGATGTAATTGGTCATGCGTATTGTGAAATTAACCCATACCTGCCCTAACGAGCATTTTAGTTGAGTGTCATGATAGATGGAGATTAATCATGCATGTATAGCCACACACTTTTTTGACCAGGCACTTGGGTGCATGTGTGTTTTTAATATCAGGGCCGGTTTGTCAAATAGAAGACTTTGTTACTGAGCCATTGTCTGTTATAGAAAATATCCTTGAAATTCAGGAAGATTGTTTTGGCGCACGAAAGGGCGATCTTGGGAATACAATTTCACCTGCGCTATATATATACAGCTGTTAAAATTTACAATCCCAACAATATGCTTACAGTTCTTTGGTCAAGAAATGCGGCAAATTAGTCTTCATTGAATATCTACACACATTGAAAACCATCAAGCAGTCAAGAATGTGGATTTTATTTTTATTTTTTTTCCTAAAGATAAAGAATACTGTGTAGGATGCTTTTCACAAAATTAGAAGTTAAAGTTATGTTCAACCCGACATTTCACGGGTGTAAACAATCGGGGATTTGTATGGGTGTATCGGTCTCTAAAAATTAACATAAAGAAGCGAGAATACTAATTGTTTCTTTCTGTAGCTTTCTTAATTTGTGCAGAGTAATCATCATTTCGTATTCCTTAAAAGGTTTGTGATTTATTTAATATAGAAAATTAAGTACAACACTAGCAGATGGTTAAATACATTTCATATTGTATTAATCAGTTTCAAATGGTAGACTCATGCCCAGGGTATCGTAAAATCACTTCACGCCTGCGTTGGCGAACATTTCAGGTAAAGTGCGAGTCATGTATGGAGTAGCCACGCCCTCCCTGATCAGACAAGTGGATACACATGTGCGAGTTTGGTACACATGAATGTAGGGCTGATTTGGAGATATCAAACAGCATTGAAATACCCGACTCGTCGGGCGTTTTAGTAGAGTACCCGAATAGGTGTATGTTAGTCATGCATGAAATAGCCACGCCTTCTCTGATCAGACAGCGCATGTACATGGTGTATGTATGCACACAAGTTGTAATTAACATATTTAACAGGCTAATGTAATTGGGGATGCGCATTGAGATCAACCCATACCTGTCTAGTAGGGGTCCATGGATGGAGATTGATCATGCATGTATAGCCACACCCTCTCTGACAAGACATTAGGGCGCGTGCGTGTTTTCAATCATGGAGCTCGTTTTAGCTCCATGCTCGTACCAAACAGTACTGAAGCACAGATAGGTGTATGTATGTTGTTCAATAATGGAATAGCCACGCCCCCTCTAATCAGACAGTTCATATGTACATGAGGCGTTCAGGCACGCGCACGCGAGAGGTGAATTGTGGTGTTAATGTGAGGCCATGCATGAACAACCGAATTAACCACAACTATTCATTGTTTGGACGAACAAATTGGATTACATTTCAAGCGAATCGTTTATAATAGTTGAGATGGCTAACAATAAAAAAGGTGCTAATCACACCCTCATTCATTTCTCAGTCAAACAAATTGGATTACATTTCAAAACGAATCGTTTAAAATAGTTGAGATGGTGAACATAAAAAAATGCTAATCACACCCTCATTCATTGCTCAGTCAAACAAATTGGATTACATTTCAAACGAATCGATTAAAATAGTTGAGATTGTGAACAATGAAGGTGCACTGATTACCACAAGAATACTACCAATCTTCAGTTTTTAAGGTTTGAAAAGAGACTAGAGGTAATTGAACGATAAAAATGACAAAATTGTAGATAAAGTGGTTACCAATTCAGTGAATACATTCAGCATTATGCAAATGATTTTTCAAGAAAGATACATGTACCAAACAGGGAGCAACTTGCTTCTCCTTGTATGTAGTCATGGCATTAAACACGTGATATTATTAAGAAACAGGAAGGGGTAAAAAAAAAACCCTCAAGTGTCATGCTCCTCCTTGTGATATATATATTTTTTCAGATCTAACCGATATGCCAAAAAAAAAAAAAAAAGCACTAACAATTAACCTCATAATCACCTTGAACGATGCAAGTACACTTGTTATTGCGGTTGAGTATATTTTTAGTGCAGTGCACAAAAATCCGTAGATTTAGAGACACTTTCCTTTTCTCTTTCTTTTTCTTTTTTAAATTATACTTCCAAGGAGTAGCGGACTTTTAAGTAGTAAGGAAAGTACTTTTGTAACTTGTGATCATTTTCTCACTGACACCAAATGTACTTGACTTGGTGCTTTGTTATGATTTGATATATCCAAAATATTGATAAATTAGTATCAGGTGTTGCATAACAGAAATAATTCACTGTACACATTACATTAATACTGATTCATTTTTTTAAATTATTTTATTTATTTATTCTTTTTTTCCTCTTTTTTCTTTTGCCATTTTTTGCCCCAAAATGTGTTTCTTGTAGAAAATATTGATACTTGGTATCTGAAGACTTCAAATACAAGCAAAATTTAGTCAATGCCTCTGGCTTTGGTTGGAATAAAAGTAATCAAATTGAAAGAGCAATTTGAGAGTAATTTGAAAGTTAAGCAGATACGTTTATGAAGATTTTTACCATCATATGCATAGAGATCAGGGTGACGTTCACTAAAGCACGTTCAAAATATGGTAATCATATTTGATATTCAAAACACGGCAAAGAAATTTAGACGGCATTCAGTAATTAACAAATAACGAATTATGATAAGGGAAAGGCGATAAAGTTTCATTCAGTTGGGAAAAACTGTTGAATCGTAAGATCTCGTTGCATTAGGAAGGTGGGGAAGGAGAAAGAGAGAAAGTTTAAGTTATATCGATCACCTGGTATAACGTTGATTTTGCTCATTCTCTGTAGGGATTCCATGTGGTAGTACCTTTCTCCTTCCATTGGAGGACGATTTTAGCACTTTGCAACTTTATTCTCGTAGATTGGTTTTTCTCCTTTCGCAACTTGTAACCAATTTCAGTAAGGTTGCCGCGATGAGCCTTCAGGGTGGGAGGGAGGTCCGTCCTGACCGTTATGTGAGGGGGAGGCGGTGGTGCATGTCGCATTTCCGCTGCGTTTCCTAGTTGCTGCGATGTTTCCTTCGGGCGTGTTTGGTTCTCAAAAGAAGAAAGAATGAGAGCTCTGTCTGGCATCTTGACGAATTTAGCGATTATCGGAGCGGGTCGGGAACGGGCTGGGGCACCGGCGTCTGGGGTCCTAGGTTGGTTGCGATAGGGTAATCTGTGGGCGTTGATCATTTGGATCTGTTTGGCGGTTTCCTCATTTATTCCAAGATGGATGAAAACTTTACGAAGCGGGCGATAGATATCCTCGTTTGGTTCGCTTTCAACCCCGTAGAATAGTAGATTTGGCTTTCTGTTGTAGACTTCCATCAGAAGCAGTTTTTCTTTTGGATTAGATATCTCCTCTTGAAGGGGCGCGATGGTAGCTGGTATGGAATTTTCTACTTCAGATATTTTGGCAGAGTTAAACTCCACTGAAGATTCCACATCTGTTAGGCGACGATGAAATGATTGTAGCTCGGTATTGATATTATCAAGTTTAGATAATATTTTATCTGAAAAGTCTGCAATGTCTCGTTGTAAAACCGCATTAGAGGGATCCGGGGTGGTAGGCGAACGAACTTTGTCAGTCGAGGTAGGCGAACGAACTTTGTCAATCGAGGGGGCCGATGGGCCGGCTGCTTACTTGTAGTTTGTCGGGTAACGGGCCTCGGGCCATGGGATGCCATAATTTGCGTTGTGTAACGTGTAATCTTAATGGGTGGCAGGAGCTCTGCTCAAACCGTCCGTTCAGCTCGAAGTCATGTCACGAAGTGTAAAGCAAGCTAAAACATATCCAGGTGCAGATTGTAGGAGTGATCACATTCCTGTTGTGGCAACTCTGCAATGTAAGCTTAAGAAGATGACAAAAGCCAAGTCAATCCAGAAGGTAGATTTCGAACAGCTACAGAATCGTAATGTTCGCCTACGATATGCTGTCAAAGTACAAAACAGATTTGATATTCTCACCGACCAGGGAGAAGAGGCCACTTGGGAATCAATGAGGGACATTCTTGTAGAAACAGCTGAAGAGACATTACCTAAAGAGGAAAAGAAAAGTAAACAGAGATGGATGACGGAGGAGATTCTAGCAAAGATGAGTAAAAGGCAGAAGATCAAGGACAGAGATGGAATTGAATACAGAGAGTTGGATAGAGAAATTCACGACCACTGCACAAAAGCTAAAGAGGAATGGCTAAACAAACAGTGCGCTGAGATACAGAGAAGTTTTAATGCAAACGATCCCAGGGTGTTTAAGAAGGTAAATGACCTTTCTGGAAAGAAACTTCAGAGCTCCAAGTCGGGATGCATCAAGGCAAAGGATGGGTCAGTACTGGTTGAAAAGGAAGAGATACTGAACAGATGGACTGAATATATTGGCGAGCTTTTTGACGATGTAAGAAAAGAATCTCCACACTGTGCAGGATCTATTGAAGGACCTAGGATTCTGCTCTCAGAAGTGAGTTCAGCGATTAGTATGATGACGAGGAACAAAGCTGCTGGTCCTGATGGAGTAGTAATGGAGATGATCAAAGAATTGGAGAACTATGGTGTCATGAAACTAACTGAAGTCATCAATACGATGTATGAAGATGGAAAGTATCCAGATGACCTGTGCAAATCAATATTTATTACACTTCCCAAGAAACCTGGAGCAGTGGAATGCGGGCACAATAGAATCATTAGCCTCATGAGCCATATCACAAAGATCATCTTGCGAGTTCTACTTCAAAGAGCAAGGAATCACCTGACTCCAGAAATCAGTAATGTGCAGTTTGGTTTTGTCAAGGATGCCGGAACTAGAAATGCTGTTTTTGTTCTGCGGTCTATAGCAGAAAGGGCCGTATAAATGCAGAAAAAAGTCTTCTTGTGTTTCATCGATTATACAAAAGCCTTTGATAAAGTAAGACACGATCAATTATTTGAAGACTTAACCAAGATTGGATTAGACACAAAGGAAGTAAAGTCATTGCAAAATCTGTATTGGGAGCAAACATCATGTGTTAGAGTGGAAACAGAATTAAGCGGCAACATCAACATTAAGAGGGGGGTTCGGCAAGGATGTGTCATGTCTCCAGATCTCTTCAATTATTACAGTGAGTTGATACTTAAAAAACCTAGAACAGGAAAGAGGATTGAAGGTAGGAGGACATAATATCACAAACATACGGTATGCAGATGATACTATATTAATCGCAGAATCAGAGTAGGACCTGCAGCGACTTTTGGATGTTGTCGTCAGAGAAAGTGACAAGAGAGGATTATCATTAAATTACAAGAAAACAGAATGCATGTTAATTTCAAAGAAGGGAGGAATACCATGCTCTCTTAAGATCAACAACAATCAAGTAAAGCAAGCCACCTCTGTTAATTACCTCGGGACTACAATTACAGACGATGCAAGAGGCGAGCAAGAAATCAAGAGAAGGATTGCACTTGCAAAATCAACTTTCTCCAGGTTAGAAAACATCTTAAAGAAAAAGAAGCTGAAGATGAAAACGAGACTCCGCGTACTCAATTGCTATGTGTATCCAGTTCTGATGTATGGATGTGAAGCCTGGACGGACCCTGACATCAGACCTAAGAAAGCGACTGGAAAGTTGTGAAGTTTGGTTCCTGAGAAGAATGATAAGAATTTCATGGACAGAAAGAGTTTCTAATAATGAGGTATTCGCCAGGGCAGGAACAAGAAGAAAGCTTCTGAATAATATAAGAGGTCGACAGCTGAGCTTATTGGGTCATTTTATACGGAAGAATGGTTTGGAAAATCTTGCACTGACTGGAACAATCGAGGGGAGGAGGAGTAGGGGTAGAAGGAGGATTCTGTGGATGAGTAGCTTAAGGAGTGGGATCTCTGAAAGTGGAATTGATCTCAGGGATAATGAATTACTTCATAGAATAGGGCCTTTTCGTTTGTCACGTCCACATAGACGACGTCAAAGATGTGACGTCATTTCGGCGATTTGCGCATGCGTCGGGTCGTCTCACGTCGTCAGGCCAAATTTGAAAACGCGTTTACCCACGATTTGAGGTTCGTCAGAAAACTCGAACCCCGTCGTCAAAATGACGTCATCTTGCTATATCGCAGCGTAAATCAGAAAGGAAAGACAGAAAGAGAAAGTGATAGAATGAAAAAAAAAAATTAATAAAAAAAGAGAACGTGATAGAAGGAAGAAACAAAGAATAACATAAGGAAAGACAGAATTAAAGCATTGGTAATAAATAGGAAGAAAAACAAATCTTCACTCTAGGTTTTTGCGTTTCCTCTAAATGTTTCAAACAAAGCACAGTGCTATAACTTAGGCTAAGAGCATAATCAGGGGAAGGGGGGGGGGGTAAGATTAGGAAGCTAGAAAGAGACACTTTTTTGTTTTTTGTCGTTCTTGGTAGATGTAGTCTACATCCGAACTACGCTGAATCTTGACCTGGATCATATAATGCCACACGAGTGGAGCAAAAACGAGTCTAGACTTGGCTATTGTATTCTTTGCTATGGCATCTTACATATATACATCTTCCACAATTGTTCGAATAACGGTCAAGATTTAAAAGTCGTTATCTTTCTTACCTGTTTTGTGTCAATTTTCTTATCTCTTTTGGAGTCTTTTTCCTGAAAACGAAGGCATTGTTATACACTTTCTCAAAGGTTTCACGGCAAACACAATACAAGTGCATAGCGACGGTGGATTTCGGGCGGGCGCGCGCCTGTATGAAGTACGTGACTGTAATCTCTGTAATTTCCATGTGATAGACTGCAATTGTGAAAAAAAGTTTGTCAATAGCCACAATGTTTTTTTTTAATGTATACCCAGGCAATTAATTGATGATACCAGATTTTATCCCATATTTCATATTAACAGTTTCTAGGAAAGTAACTTGTATCGCTGCGAGACCGGTGCAAAGGAAGCATCCGCAAAGCAAGGATCTTTTCTAAGCTAGGGCAAATGAATAAGAGTTGATGCTTGGAGATAGACTATAGGGTATGTAGATTATTTCTTCAAGACAAGTGAAAACATTCATTTATTCTTTTTCTTCCTCAATCCTGTTTCTTTTTCTGTATATGGCTAACATGTAACATGTGATAATTATGGATATTGTTTATTTTGTTCTTTCTCTCCCCCTGTTATCCCTTTTGATTTTGCAGGTATCCATGCCTTCTCTTCCTCAAGAAGTAATTTCTTCATTCAGAAGGTCAACGACAGATGCGCTTTAAAGATACTATGTCCTTTTTGCAGCCAACATCAAATTCTGTAGAACTTTGCAGGAATTATGAATATGTCATGTATGTCCTATCTGTGAAATTTAAACGTTAGCAGTGTCCTAATATTCAAATTATGCAAGGAAACCCGTTTACTTGCTAGACTTCACTGTCAGACACTATTGAGTGACTGACTGGCTTTTTCATCTTTGGTAATAACATACATAAAATGAGCTGTAAAGGGTACATGAGCATTTGTCTACATCAATAACCCACTTCTTGTAATGGCCAAAATTAAACTGATTGAATCTTTGCGCAGCATAAAACGTACGACCATTCGGTACAATGGTCTGAAAAATCAGACTATTACTTACTGGCTCTATAGCTCCTAAGTCGATTCGACAACTAATAGTCGTTATTTTCCCACTTAAAGACATTTTCAAGCCCCTTTTTTAGGGAAGTTCTAAATTAGTATTTTCTTTCAAATGCCGTCGGAATTTAACCTTTTCATTTTTTTGGCCTGCAAATGGGACATAGTACCTTTAACAGTTCCCAACAAAAAAAGGGAGATGTGCGATTGAGCGCACATTTATTCAATGCACGAGGATGTTCCGTGCCTCAACAATCTAAGAGAGAAGATGTACACTGCTCAAATTGTTTTTTTTTAAATGATTTCCTGCTGCCTATACTGGGGAAAATCACTTCGTGTAAATATAACAATGGTTTGGCCAAGTATAGGCTGAAACAGCGGACATGAGTTTTCCTTTGCGTTGCTGTGCAAACCTGTAATTAATGAGCTGTACATGATTTGATTTAGGATCCCACAAAAAATGTAAGTGTATAACTAGTTATAAAATACCGATTTTACATCAATTGCAACTGGAATTAGCTCAAAATATATTTCAGAATACGGCACATCCCTGGTGTTCCCACAATACTTCGTAGTTATGCAGCATTACATCAACAACCTCGGTTCCCGACTGTTTATTATATATCCGTTTAAATTATTAAGAGGTTAATTGATTTGTCATGCCCAAAACTTCTGATGTAGGCACTGTCCCATCAATTGTGTTATCTTTGAGGTAATTGTGATATCTGTCGACTTTCAAGCCCGCAAATCACTGTAAATTAAATGATGGATGTCATTTTTTTGACATGTGTTAGATAGTATTTGGTTTGTAGAGACTTTAAAGATTACTGATTGACTGCCAAATATCTGCTGATAAAAATGTTTCAGTTAACAATGCTAAAAGACTTTGTTGTAAGAAAAGCACCAACAGCATCCCAAAGCTCTGGAGGAAAGCCAAAGTTATTGCCCTGCTGAAGCCTGGCAAGGATCCAGCCAGTCCAAAGAGGTGCCATACATATAAGCTATTCGAGCAGCTTATCCTCAACCGCATCGCCCCATTCGTGGATAAAGATCTTATCCCGGAACAAGCAGGGTTTAGGCCAGGAAAGTCATGCATTGGCTAACTCCTAAAACTCACTCAGTTCGTTGAGGATGGCTATGATGGTAAGGTAATCACCGGAGCTGCTTTCGTTGACCTCTCTGCTGCCTAAGACACCGTCAACCACATAATCCTCACCAGGAAGATCTTTGAGCTGACAAAGGATGTGAGACAGTACAGTTCATTTAAAAGAGCCCTTGAAAACGTTAGATGTATCGATCTAACGAAGGTTTTCATGTATTAATGTGCCGATGTCAATTTGTTCATTATATCTGGGTCAGATTGTGTTTTACCGGCACCACAAACATGTTAGTACGTGGGGCATAATATCTCTTTCTACGATGGCGCGCTAGTTTTAATTTTATAAAAATACACATCAAAAGTTTATTTCAGAGATGTTCTAAGCATTATCTTTTCAAAATTGCTCATTAAGATGTCCGGATTGTACTGAGAATGATTAGTTCAACAGTTTTTCCATTCTTAACAGTTAAACCATGGCCAATGACAATTATGGAATGAGCCCTGCAGCTAATACTATTTTTACAAACCTGGGTCTGAGGTTTGGGGATTACAAACCTAGGTTTGTAAAAACCTAGGTCTAAACAAACCTTGTTTGTCTACAAACTTCCTTCGTGAATTCGGGCCACTAAGTATGATCGAATCTCTTTGTGTCTAATTCAGTAGTGCGCCCTCATAAATGTGCACGGGAACACGCTTTGTTCTGAAGACAACCACACGGAGAATGCTGATTATCATCAGCGTGTACGTACAAACGGAATACAACATTACTACCACATAAATTGCAGTCAAATACGCATATGTGTTCAAGCTTGGATAATCGGAGGTGTTGTTTATGATTTTTGTGTTCGTGGATTTCTTGTTTGTAGCCGGTGAGTTTAAACCAACAAAATAAGGCTTCTTAGTTCTTATACTATACTGGGTGTTTGAGTGTTTAACTTGTACATGTGGTCCCGTATACTGCCCTTATAAAATGTATGGATGTATTGATGACGAGGGTTTTTGAAAACAGATGGGTATTAGGGCACGGCGCGGCAATCTGGCTAATATTTATCCGTGTATTTGTTCAGGATCGTTCTGTATGGTATTTCCTTCGTTAAAAAGAAAAAAAGAAGAAATGGTTTACCATATGGATAGTATTAACGAATTAATTAACCAGTAAATAAATAAATTATTTGATTACGTAGTGAATCAAAGTAAATTTGTTACACATTTACGGTTACCTGGACATGTCATTATTGTGTCTTTGGCACGAGAGCACACTTGGAACACGGTTCCTGTTTATACTGCCCCACATACCCGCTTTTGTGTTGGGTGAGTTGGTCGACTTGATATTATTGAAATAAGTCTTTAATCTGTTTAGAGCATTACTTAGCTGGGTGTTCTTGATAATTAGGATTATGGCAAAGGTAGCTTACAAGTTTCAAGCTCTCCCCGTGGAAAATGATGTTGATATTACCACAAAGATCGAAGATGTGGTAGCTAGTGCTATGTCACTCATTCCAGATCGTTCATGTGGAACGTGTACTGCTGCTGCTACTCGTGATTCCAGCATGGAGCTGGTTTGCGACATCGTGAATGCTGTTGTGGCTGCCGTCCTGCCTATGATCCATTCTTTGTCTACTCAGATTGCAACCACCACCCACATATCAAAGGAAAAAAAACCCAAGCTGTTTTACAGCTCCACGACAACAGGCTCGACGATGTTGAACAATATTCCAGACGGGATAATATAGTTTTTCGAGGGCTGCCTGAAAGAGATGGTGAATCTACGACTGCAGTGGTAAGGGAAATATCAGGAAATGCTGGTGTACCTCTCAGCGAGGCCGACACCAGCACCAGCCACCATGTCGGCAAGCCTCAATCATCAAAGCCCCGCCCAATCGTGCCCCCCTTTATGATAAGGGATACCCGCACCACTTTACTGCGGAAGGAGAGACAGTTGTGGGAAACCGAGACAAGGATGTTATACTGGGTGAGCATTTGGCCCCATCACGCGCCAAGCTCCTCCACGTCGTGAAACGAGATGAAGAAACTGAGAAAGTGTGGACAGTATATTTCAAGACCTTCTGCACTTTAAAAAAGGATCCGCAGAAGAAATGTGTACTTTCTTCTCCAGAAGACTTGTTCAAACAGTTAGGATGGGGGAGGAGAAGCTCAAACGCTCAGGTCTCTACATTGATGTCTCTGGCTAGGGAAACGAAGACCCTCTATTGGCATGTCTTACCACAGCCGTTTCCGTACATAGCTCTATCTTGCTTTCTGTTGTAGCATTAAATGTTAATGGTTTGACTATGCAGTAAGCTAAATGTTGTTATTATTGATGTGTATTTGAAGGCTCATGATATTATTTGTCTCTCAGAAACGTTAACTGATGCTATTGATCTGTCTAACTCCTATTTACATGATTCTGAGTGTTACTGTTAGCCTAGAAGAAGTGAACAGAGATTAGGAGGATTTCATGGCATGTGTATATTAATGAAAAAGCATATTTTTGCGTATTAAGAAAGCTTATGTGATACCACTTCCACTTCAATTATTTGGGTCAAGAAAGATTCAAAGAGAAATGCTTCAATGCTCGTACAGGGTTACTTGCCGATTATTTAGATATTGATGATAATGTTGTATCTGACCTACTTGGTTTGAACTTTTGTGATGATTCCAGTCTGTCACCTAGTATATATATATGGCTAAGTCATATGCGCCCATCGGACGTAAACATATGGATGTTTAGGTAAATAACAGTGGTAGTCTTGTAATTGATCTATGTACAATTTTAGTTCTTGCTATCGTCAATGGTCGGCTGGGTGATGATAATGGTATTGGGAATTTCACATGTTAAAAAAAGAATGGGGGTTGTAGCACAATTGATTATGCTATTGTTTCTCATGAATTGTTTTATAACATACAAAACTACCAGGGTGACTTATTTGATAAGTGTTTATCGGCCGTGCATAGTCCTATTCTTATGACTTTACAATCAAAGTAAACACGCAACCAAGACATACATGATGTTAAATTAGGAAGGGGTGATACCCAAATTAATACCATTTGTGACTCGTCTTAACCCAGGTACATTTATTTTAAGTGGGATTGTGAAAATGCAAATGAATACTCAGAGAGGCTGCACAGATTAACCTTACAATTGTCAAGAATTATGTAAAAAATTCATGGAAATGTAAGTCAGGAACTAATAGATCATTGCTACTCTGAGATTTGTAAGTCTTTTTTACAGGCTGCACAAGATCTTGGTGTGTGTAAGTGGAAACAGTCAGAGACAGTAAGGAGTCATAAAGAACAGCATATTAAATATGAATTCTTTATCACAATTATGGTTTGGTGCTGAATGTGATGCTGCCCATAAAGAGTATATTAATTGAAGGAATAGGCTATTAAAGCAGGACAATTCAGCTGGGTAAAAGGTTAGATGTTCAAGTTTCTGATATTGATGTTTTACAAAGTTATGTTCTTTTGGCAAGTAAGACATACAAAAAATGTTTAGGTACAAAAGGAGGGAGTATGGTTAAGATCTTAGTGCCTCTTTCCGGTCCTTGAAAAATCAAGGTAACTCTAGAGCCTTTTGTGATTTATTAAACCGTAATGGTCGTCAGACTAAAAGTGCAATCAATGTTTCTTTAAATGATCCTGTACAATCTTTAGGAAATGTATGTAAATCCGATGATCATTTAGAGGAAAGGATGTCTTTGGATGCTGATAATTTGACGATACAAAATAATGGTTTGAATAAACCTATCACATTAGAAGAGGTTGAATCAATAGTTGGTCATTTGAACAATCCCAAAGCTTTTGGTAAAGATTTGATCGGAAATAAATTTAGGAAAAGTTGCTCCTTAGAAATGCGTAGGTTTTTTGTTGATTCATTGAATATTGTTTTAGACAGTGGAATCATACCCTACGAATGGTGTATAGGAGTAATTATCCCATTTTTTAAGAATAAAGGTGAAACACAAATCCAGATAATTATCGAGGAATTACCTTGCTAAGTTGCCTTGGTGAACTGTTTACCTCAGTTTTGAATAAAATAATTTCTAGTCTTCTTGATAGTAATTATATGTTAGATGAGGAACAAGCTGGATTTCTTTCAACATATTCAACCATTGTTCATGTGTTTGTTTTGAAGACTGTTATAGATGTTTACCTGCAGAAAAGGAAACACCTATATTGTCCTTTTATAGATTAAAAAAGGGACTTGCTTTCATTGATAGGGAGTTTTTGTGGTTTAAATTGTAAACAAATATGGGTGAATGGCAAAGCCCTAAATGTTATTAAAAGCTTGTTCACATGTGCAACGTCTTATTTTTTTCCAACGGCGCAATGTCAGAATTTTTCTCGTGTAACGTAGGAGTAGAAAAGGTGAAAACCTTTCGCCATTGCTTTTTTTTAATAATGAATTCCAAGAACATATGGCAAAATTAATCCTGGCTTGAAAATGTTAAATGAAGAAATATTAGATACGTTACAGGGTAAGGAATTAGAGCTTTTTTCAAAGTTGTTTGGTTTATTGTACGCTGATGACAATAATTTTGGCAGAAAGCCCCGAAGAATTGCAAGTAGCAATTAATGCAGTACAATGATATTCTAATACATGGCACCTAACAGTCAATGCGAGTAAAACTAAAATAATGATTTTTTTTTTCTAGAGGAAAAGGAAAGATACCAAATTGTTCGTATGGTCATGCAAAAATAGATGTGGTGTGTGATTTTGCTTATCTTTTAGTACAGTTTAATTATAATGATACTTTCAAAAAGCGAATGGCAAAGCAGATAGTGCAGGCTAGACAAGTGTTATACATTTTTTTGACTAAAGCGAAGAAAATGCAGTTGCCAGTTAATATTCAATGTCATTTATTTGAGCATTTGATTTTGCCTTATTGTATGGTAGTGAACTCTGGGAACATGAAGATATAAAGCAGATTGAAGTTTTCCATAGGAAATTCCTCAGAACTTTATTATCTTTGAAATTCATTTCTGCCATTCATAAACATGAACATTTGGACTTTGCTTCCTCATGGTTAAAATCGATTGAAGACACATTTAATCAAGCTGGTCTATCCAATATTTGGCTTATTTGGCTAAGCCAAAATAATGGATTGGGCTTAAATATTAATTCACTGTTAAAACTGAGACTGAATAATATTTTTTGGTCAGGAATGGAGAGATGCAGTATGGTCAAACCGCATTTGCACAAATTATAGAATTTTTAAAGACAACCATATATTTCAATATAAAGCTGATGCTTTTACTCTCTGTAAGTTTCGGTGTAGATCACATAAATTACCTGTTAACAAAAATCGATTTAATGCGAATACACCACATTGTGATATGGAGTGCACACTCTGCCTGTCCACTGAAATAGGACATGAATTTCACTATATTCTTGTTTGTCCATACTTTCAAAGGGAGAATTGTTTATATTTACCTAAATTTGTTTGTAGGACTAAGCTTCCAAGTGCTTTGCACATAACATAATTTTGTGAAACTAGAAGCACTTCTCAGTTAAAGAATTTAGCAAGATTTACTCGCCTTATTATGTTGAAAAACAGAGAAAGAAGAAAGTTCAAGCATTTTAGGTAGTACAATTAGTGGGTATAAGAATTGTATTCACAAGTCATGCATTGCTATTTATAGATTTATGTTTGTTTGTACTCTCATATCCCGGGTCAAAGAGTCAATACAATTCTACAAATTCTACAAATGTACATTGGCGTATCCGTGATTTATATGTCAGGGGGGGGGGGGCAAGGTAAGAGCTTTTTGAATGTTCATGTTCGTAATTGTGCAATTTGGTGCTCATTTATGCACTGGCGTATACGGATATTACAGCGTGCGGGGGCAAGCAATGAAATTGCGCCCCTCCCTCCGCCAAGATGAATCCACATAATTAAGCAAGGGAGCGAAGCTAACAAATGAAAAGGAAGCTTCCATTGTAGTAAAGATATTACTTTGTTTTTAAAATACACGCTGGCAAAATATGAGGAATTTGGGCATCCTATTGTTATCCTGTTTTTAGGGAGAAAGTAAAACTGGACACTTCCATCCTTTTTAAATGTTTTGTAATCGTCAAAATTGACTAGCTAAGCTGTATTCATATTTTAATCGGGCACCTTGTAAAATGATATTCAGATACCCAAATATGACGATATTCGAGCATCCTGTTACCAGAATATGAGACGATTTTTGCTCGGAATCGGAACTCTAGAAATCTAATCATTTCATGTGTAGGGGTGGGTGTGCGTTGTCCGTCTTTTGAGAGTGCGACCAGGTGTGTGTGCGTGTCTCTGTGTATGCGTGCGAATTGTTAGGTCTGAATACCAGCGCAGTGAGATGGGTCAAATCGCCTATTATATACCCCTCTTTAGAAATCTAGCAATCTGATTGGTCGAAATTGGAGTCGGGATTTTAGCCATTGCCGTAAAGAAACGAACAATGCCAGTAACGGTTAATAGTTAATGAGTGGGATGCCCGAAAGATTCCGGGTACCGAGGAAATAGTAAAATTTTGATGAGATCCTCATTGGTTTACGTGTTAAAACTTATTTTGTGCGAGCGCTGATACCATACAGGGCCTTTTGTCTGCCATTTCCAAATGATTGTAACATTCACTTATCTTTCCAGCAAAGATTAACAGACAGTGACTCAGATTTTCTGTGATGTTTTTATGGGATCCAGCGAATCAGAATGAATCCTTCTGATGCGATTAAAACGCGCTTTGATTTGTATAATCGAATGCATGTCAACGAAGCATGACATGCTACCATCGAATGAAAGGCATATTTTAACCAATCTTTACTCAAGAAAAGGATTAGGTAAGAATTCTAGGTAGATTTTTGGGTCAATTCGGTATATAAAAGATATATCGAATGTTTTAATATTCGAGGCCCCGCTTTTTTATACTAAGTCAAGGGAATCCATGTTTGTTTTTAATCTAACACGATTTATAAATCATAGCAACACTGTTTTCGGCTATGATTGAATTGAACATATTTTCTTCTGCAGCGTACGAAAATATAACGAGTTTTGTTAACGAGTATACAATATCATAATGATAAACGATGACATTAAAACAAAATGTAACTGGCACAACGATACCAAGAAGTATTCATTAAGAAATCTGCAGAAGAAGAAGGGCTATTATAACAATCGTTTGTTTGATAGCGTGGTAGCCTGGGGTGGGGAGGGGGTTGTGATGATAACAACAAGAATAATTGGCGATGGTGATGATGATAATGATGATAGTGATGATGTTGATGATATTGATAATGATGACAATTATAATGCAGTATACGGGAGTTATAAAATATAGTGATGGAAATATGGAAATAATGATAACAAAAAGAAAATTGGTGATGGTGTTGATGACGATGGTAGTGATGGTGTTGATGATATTGATGATGATGACAATTGTAATGAAGTATACGGGAGTTATAAAATAACATTAATGGGTGTTTTATAGAAATATGGAGATGATATTAATATTAAATCATCACTGGGAAAGGCCAAACAATGTAGTCTGATAGAAATGCTTTGCTCGTATTGATTTTCTTTTTTAATTATAGGGTTTTACATGATTTTATCGAGTGTTGGGGAGTGTATTCCATAAATCTAGACAATTATTGATTTATCCAGAATCAACAATTTATGACTAATCAAATGACACTTGAATGTTTTCCGAGTAGGGTAAGAATGAAAAGTGTTATTCAATACCCAACCAAATCTGAATTAAATAGGAAAGCAGGTATTCATGTATTTAAACATGATGATCAAACTCTGTTGTTTTTTTTATTTTGTAAATGATAATGTTTTTAATTCATTTAAAAAATGGGTTTGTATGAGCAATGAGCATTACAAAACGGGAGCCAGCACATATGCGAAACATTTTCTCTTTCAATACATAGATAGGGTTAATTGTTTGTCTTTGCACTTGAAGTCCACACCAAATTATGATTATAAAGTTTAAAAATGCAGATGAAGTTTCCCTATGCTGTTTATATGTGTATTTGGCCCAGTGGATGCATTTTTGTCACACCACCCCAATGTACCTTATTCCCTTTCTCTCTCTTTCTCTCTCTCTGTCTCTCTCTCCGTCTTTCGCTATCTGTCTGTCATTCGAGTATCATGTTACAATTCATTTCTGTCTCCACATGTACACACTCTTACTTCTGACTTTTCACTTGCAAGCATATAAAACATGAAACGATTAATATTGCAGTCTTAATCCATCTCATTATTATGAGTATAAATTCCCGAAATAAACAGGTTCTAAACAAATTTAACTGATCTTGGTATTGACCTGAATGTGATGGTCACCTCATTTCTTTTGTCTTTGACTCTCTATTAATACTAAAACAAATTCATGGCATCAAATGAATAGGACAGAATAAGTTTACAGACCCGAGAGCTCCTTTCTTTTTTCGTGTTCTTCCATTTATTTCTCTCATTGTCCTGATGTTTTGGATTTGGAAATAACCCCCTATCTACCTGTTATTTAGACTCCCACTTGCAGGCGCCTTTTCAGTTTACATACTTTTAATTCCAAAACCTAAATAAATCAAGGTTTAATTTGTTATTCTTTACTCAAAGTAATGCTTTGTTCCGCCACTAGTTCAGAAACAACTTGTACAGTCAAACTTATTTAAGACGGCTCACTATTTACCCAAGCGTTAACACAAAGGTAGTCACATCAGATTACAGTATTTATATGATTCTATACCATCCATTTGTCATGATTTAGTATAAAATTAAAAGTGACCCTAGTTAATAGTAGCCGTTAAAATAAGGAGTTTATCTTCTAATTAATTCCAAACTCATACTAAAGTTTTATATACCTTGTTATGTACTGGATAATTTAAACACTTAGTTTCAAAGAGACGAATGATAACCCTTTTTCGCAGTTTGTTTTTAAATCGTCATTCATTGTTTATTCAGAAAATCTACGACGAATTCACGATATAGACCACGTTCGAGGTGTGATTGGATTAAGAACATGAGTCTTTGTTGGATGCCATGTTGCAGATTGTTTTATTCACTTGTTAGGGATGGTTGTTTTTCGGTGGGGTAGTGTGAAGTTGAATTGATTGGTTGTTGCTTTAGGCAAGACAAACATTAGGGACTTTTAGATTTGCACGACGTGAACGTGTGACATCCTTTTAAGGCAATGTGACGTCCTTTTAAGGCACTACCGGGCTCTGCCAGTGCCTTAAAAGGACGTCGCATTGCCTTAACCCTAATAAGGCCGGGGGCATCATGGCCCCCTCCGCGATTTTTCTGATTGCTCGGGAACGCATACGGATGACGCCCCGCCGCTTCATGACTTTATTCTTTCGAGTCTTGCGCATCTTTTAAAACAATTTTTTTGAAAATTGGACCTACCGTTACAAAGTCACGTGACCTTTTGTCTTTACATGTCGGCCCGAAAATCGCTCATTTTCGTGATTTGTGTACAAAACATATGGAAATATCATTTTTCCTAAAAAGAGATAAAACATTGGTTATTTGGTCTTGTTTAAAGATTAAGTGTTTGTTTTGGGGGTCAAAATAGTTAAATTATAGTTAGAAATGAAATAAAACAACAAAAACAATAAAATACATAAGTTAAAAAACAATGAATTACATAAGAAATTATCAAAACAAGAGATAACATAAGAAATAACCTAACTTTCCAATTTTTTTTTTCGTATTATTATTCCAAATGGTCTAACAAATATATGTAGTGGAAAAGAAAGCTTAAATATGAAGAATATATGATTTATAGGTAAAAATATGAATTTGTTGACCTTATTTGCATAATTTACCATAAATATGCAAATGAGTAATTTTTCAAAAATTGAAATTGCTATAGTATTCTATACACTTCACTTGACATGCATGCAAATTTTCGCGGCGATCGGCCGTTTCACGGCCGAGATCTTAAGGGGGGCCATAATGCCCCCCCCCCCCGGCCGTATTAAGAACTCAAATAGCCCGGCCTTATTAGGGTTAAAAGGATGTCACACATAGCAGTTCACGTTCTCGTCGTGCAAATCTGAAAGTCCCTAGTATCTATTGTCCTGCCTAGCAGCGAGGAGTGTGTGTGTGTGTGTGTGTGTGATACGCGTTCTGGCTGATGGGGTGCAGTTATTCATGGTGGGTGGGTTTGATTGCTGTAGTATATAGCGCTTGTCAGGGATCTGTGCATTGAATTTGATTACATAACGAAATGGCCTATTGTTACCGAATATATAACGCATACATTTACCTCGTTCATTAATATGTAACAGTTTGGAACATGCATAGGTGCCCCCAAAAACGCCCCAAAAAAAAAAAAAAAAAAAAAAAAAAATGCAGTATATGTACCATTAGGAAGACTGGTTTAGTTTAATGACCCCCCACCCCGCCTTCCCGAAAAAAGGGGGACAATAGTCGTCATATCATCGTATTTTAAGAAAATCAATGCCAAATTTGACTTTACTAAATTATTACCAAATAAAATACAATTTTCGTTATGTAATTAAATTAAATGCATAAATATTCGTTTAGTGCCAGGCTACAAATAACTTCATTCAACTGTTACAAATAATCCTATTTCATTAGTCATAATGCTAGTTGACGTGCATTTGTTCGTGACAGGTGGGTGGCAAGTCGTTTTGTATTGGAGCGCTTAAGTATAAATATGGTTGCATTGCGATAATGGCCCATTAACGCATATGTTTCCCTTAATAATAAGTAAACGTTTTGAATAGGTCATGGTCTGTCACCTGCCAGACGTGGCAGCGGTCTTCTCCTGTTGTTTGGGTCCGGTCAGGCTATTGTCGTTCACCGACTGTCGATTTGGTTTCCGTGATAAGCACAGCACATCCCATGCTTTACTCTCATTTATCGACAAAGCAACACAAGCACTAGATGAACTTTATCTTATCATAGGTATCTTTCTTGACTCTCCAAGGCCTTCGACACCATAACCATGAAATATTACTAAATAATTTTTCTCATTATGGAATCAGCGGGAATGCCTTTAGTTACCTTTCTAAAAGACCACACTTTGTTTCTATAAATATGAATATTGACATTCGCTAAAAAAAATAGAATGTGGTGTTGCATAAGGTAGCTTAGGCAATTGTTATTTATAATATATATCGATGAATTTTATACATCTTCCAATTTGTTATCTTTTATTCTGTTCCTGAATGAATTGTTCGTCTTCTTTTCATACCCATATCCTCAAATACCGTAAACGAAGTTATACAGTGGATAAGCGCTAAAAATTTATGTTTTAACTTAACAACAACTAAATTTAATATATTCAGCTACTCAATAGAGACCTTGCCCGGTGACATAATTTTGGACAGTATTCCACTTGAAGAAATATTTCTTGGTGTCCATGTGGACTACTAGCTCACATAGAAAAAACCCATGTTAATTTTAAGTGTACATAATGAAAACTGAGGAGCATGCGGTCACAGATTGAACGTGCGCATGTGCGTGCGTCGTTATAACACGTAAAATCCTTCAATTTGTTTTGGTGCATTTTTTCTTTAAAGACCCTGTCCGAAGTGAAAAATGAAATAGATGAATTATATATCGAAGGAAAGCTTACAAGCCATATATTACAGTAATACCAATTATATGCTACTTTAGTGTCTGTCAGACTAGTAACAGCTCTCTGAAAATTCCAAACCTAAAGCTTTGAAAATTGTGAGTTGTTGACCTAAAAACTAGCTATCGAATTGATGACATCACCGTATGTGGAGTACGCATATTCACAATGAATTTGCATTAATTAAGCACGGCTCATCGCCTCAGCTATATAGGCGAGCACATAGAGTGTCGTCACTGTAACTGCGGCAAATTTGACCCCTGTTGACCTGTAATTTGGAGAGGTGCGGAAAATAAGGTTTTAATTCGCTTTTCTGCAATACTGAAAGGGAAAATATTTTGAATTCCTTTATATTTCTATTCTATGTTCATTCAGCTTTCCATTGATAACAAGTTGTTTTTTAATCGGATTGGGTCTTTAAAGCTTTATGTAAAAACTTATGCGGGTCGAATTGATCTGGGGCGAACAGCAAATACAAATTTAAACACCAAATTTTGCAATAATATTTTATATGATTCGGCAGATTCTATAACTTTGTCGCAATTTTGCTTTGAATTTATCCTTACGCATTCAGAAAAGAACAATTGCTATGGGGAAAAGCCTACAGACCTGACCCTGTTTGTACTTCACTCTATGTAAATCGAAAACGCGGGAACGTCTCACTTTGGGCCGAAAAGATTCTGACTGTTGATTTTGTTTTCTTTTTCTTTCCAACAATGTTACACTCATCACCATTGGTTGAAGTAATTCGCTGCGTTTTTTATTTGAAAATTGTTTTTCGTCACATCAGAGAGATCTGAGGCTGTGACGTCATAGATGCATTTACAGATAATCAGTGCAGTCCATTCGACGAAATAGGGGAGCGCGGTTTCACGTGCATTGTCATGAGATTCCGAATGTAGGAGAGTGTAGGCCTAATGCGAAAGGAAAAGGAATGTGGTAACGCAAGATAAAAAATGTAATTGTATTTAGATGTGCATGAAGAAATCGTGAATCTCTGTGATTTCGGGTTGAGAGTCCATGCGTGAAGTACAGCGGCCACTCTTATTTTGTATATTAGGGTCCACTGATCACGCGTGTCATCGTAGTCAACTGCCCCTGTTGACTAAAAATAGAAGTCTTTTAGATTCCACTCGCGGATATACGTCGACAGGAAATAAGCGTGATGAAGTCATGAACGGCGCGCCAAATTTTAAAGGAGATTTTGCGCGCCTCTGTCAGAAATGGCGAATCTGCATCGAATTCGAGAAACCACAACTTTGCATATTCATTGTCCCTGATGCGGAAAATGTGCTTATAGTGGTTGGTTGGTTGTTGTTTTTTTTTATTTGCACATTTACAGACCTAAGCTGAATTATTTTGAAAGAGAATTATGTTGCCTGAGCCTCGGTCGTGCGCGGGCCGTGGGCCGCGGGCCGACCGCTAGGACGCAACGTACCGTCATCTCACCAGCCGGCTGGGCTGTGCGAAGGCGAAGCTCATGCACACTACCATTGCCACTATAGCTATAAACCTTTCTACGCAAGCTTTAACATACCAATCAAACTTTAACAGTTCAAAACAAAAGAGTTTTAATGCGAATAGTGAGAAGGGTATACCACAAAACTTGCCTCAGTTTCTTGGAAACTGTTGATGCTCAAAAACAAAATTATATCTCTGACTTTTTCGTCTTTCATCTTGAGGCTTGAGATTACGTCACACATATGTAAACAATTACATGGCGTTCTAGATTTAGGATGACGGACATCAAGGTTGTTTCGTTCTCGATTCCGAAAGTCGACTGCGGAGACGACGTGACGCATGCGCAGTGCCTTAAAATGACGTCATCACGTAGCAGTCCACTTTGTCGATGTGCAAATCTAAAAGTCCCTAATAGTTTAACCCTATTCTAACTATCGTTTTATGGTTAAGGGTAACACTCATCAGTCAGTTTTAGACAAAATATTATTGGTTCAAAAGAAATCCCATACTTATTTTTTTAACCTCAATCTCCGCTCCGCGCCCACCCTGATGACCCTTTTTATTGATAAAGGTGAAAGATTTATACCTTCTTTTAGCTTGGTCAAATTATTTCCCATATCAATAAAAAAAAAAAAAATCTACCTAAAGTATTTGATCAGATATTTTTATAGAAACAAAACAATTTATAAAAAATACCCCAACTCGGTGTTTCAATGAATTTCGTTTACCATTAAGAAGACCTATTCTAGCCCAAAATACTGTTGTTTTCCACGGCCAGAAATTTGTGAATGCTCTAAATGATACTATTACTGATTTGCAGGCCAAATAAAATGAAAAGGTTACATTCTAACGGCATTTGAAAGATAATACCAATTTATAACTTCCCTCAAAACCAAAGGGCTTGAAAATGTCATTTAGTGGGAAAATAACGAGCATTAGTTGTCGAATCGACTTTAGTGATTGCAATTTTTTTTAGTAATAGTCTGATTTCCAGACTCTTGTACCGAATGGTCGTACGTTTTGTGCTGCGCAAAGATTCAATCAGTTTAATGTGGCCATTACAAGAAGTGGGTTATTGATGTAGACAAATGCTCATGTACCTTGACGGCTCATGTTATGTACGTTATTACCAACAACAAAAAAAGAAGTCAGTCAGTCACTCAATAGTGTCTGACATTGAAGTCT
Organism: Mesocentrotus franciscanus; assembly: GCA_037976565.1. Classification (NCBI taxonomy): domain Eukaryota; kingdom Metazoa; phylum Echinodermata; class Echinoidea; order Camarodonta; family Strongylocentrotidae; genus Mesocentrotus; species Mesocentrotus franciscanus. Next base: position 10,019,216 of record CP137667.1, on the reverse strand, counting down.
AGAAAGTAAACAAGTTTCCTTGCATAAATTGAATAATAGGACACTGACATACGTGACATATTCATAAATCCTGCAAAGTTCTGCATAATTTGATATTGGCTGCAAATGGGATATAATACCTTTAAAGGCATCGGTTAACAATGCCAAATCTGAGTTGCATGGCCCTACGTGTTATCAGTGTCTGTGATATGGTGTAATATTGAAGCCCTGAAAAAATTGCGCTTCAAAATGATCATGAAGTGCCTCAAACAGGTAAACAAATTTGACTGACCGGTTTTACCATACTTTTCCCCAAAAGAATGTAGTGTTATAAAAAACCATTAGGAGAACACACAATTTTATTTCGATTTCAAATTCTTAATATCTTGATAATTAGACAGGGGATCGGCTTGTAAAAGTCATGTGATTCCTGACTGACCTAAAGGTTTATAATTATTATTGCAGCATGAGCTAAATCCAGGATTTTGTTTCAGAATCTGAGGCAATATTACCGAGTCACTTTAAATCGAAACTCGAACGGTTCCTATTATCATCAGACTAAGTCTTATTACATTTCTTTATTCACGAATAATACCCCAGCTGAAATTAATACTTTTTTTACATCATGGTAAATAATCATATGAACTAACCGTGGGCCTTTCATCCTTCGTGTTTCTTTGTTCTCTCTACTCCCGCATCTCTTAATTACGTCTCATACGTCTTTCTCCCATTATTAGGGACTTTTAGATTTGTACGACGAGAACGTGGACTGCCACATTTACAGCCTTTTAATGCAATGTGACATCCTCTTAAGGCCCTGCCGGGCACTGCCAGTGCCACATTGCCTTAACAGGTTGTACATGTTGCAGTCCACGTTTTCGTCGTGCAAATCTAAAAGTCCCTATTGTCTTTGTCCGTGTCCTTGTTCTTTTCCTTTTTCTTGTCCTTGACTTGACTTTTCGTCTTCCCGTCTGACGTCATTTTTAATTTTCTTCTTATCAAGCCTATGGAAATACGCAACTGTTAAATTTATAGAATTATGGAGACCTCGACAGCTCGTGGGTGTTCGAGAATAGGCTTCTAACCCCACATGCACTGCTCTACTATAAATCTAATAACATTTTGGAGAAAGAAGGTCAAAGGTGGCAGAGGTCAACTTATACAATTCCAGATATTGGCCTCTTTATCACGTTATCCCAAGAACCCTAGAGATATAAGGCTCAAACGTGGTGATAATATGTCTTACCATAGAGAGACAGTATGACCAGATTTGGGTTATCATTTCAAAGATCAAAGGTCACAAAAGTTAATTGTTGAAATTCTAGATAAAGCCTTGTTATCGAGATTTATCACGAACCGAAAGATAAAGGCTTATTGTTTTCATTTCGATATATCAACAACTATTCCATCCATTTCCTATATTGAATTTAGGGCGTATGCATATAGGAGATGCAATCGCATATGTCTTTTTTAATGTTTTGGTAGAGTTATGAAATAAAATCATTTGAATTGAATTGAATGCACTCATGCTCAACTACAATCAGCCATTAACCACTAAATTCAATCTATCCCTGTCCACAGTTCACATGCTAGGGCAATCTGAATTCTGTTTTCGGGACTATAATCATTCACCCTTTTCTTGCAGGGGCTATGCTAGACAGCGGCTTTTGCAATGTAGAGGGGATGGGTGGTTTCAGGCAAACTATACAAATTTGTGTATTGTACTTGTCAAACTTGCAAAAAGGGATGTGAAACATTTAAATTTGCAATATTTTGACATGATTTGTATTCAAAAACAAGAGGAACGCGGACCTTATGATCACGTGAGGCGATGCAAGCGGGGGCCTCGCAATAAGGTACCTAGCTCCCACTCCCTTCACACCAGGAATCTAGGATTTATTAGAACGATAGGGCAATTTAGTGGTGCTGCTCCCAAGTCCCCTACAGGGGCAGGATTCCATTCAAACAAATTTAGGTCCTCTTAAAATAAAATTGATACCTACAATTTTTAGCCAGATTTATTATTGGTGTATGATATGCAAGGTTATACAACGTTTATTTTTAATATGATTAGTTTATATGTATCCCCAGTGCTAGCTGTGTAATTCATCAATGCTTATAACTTCGTATTGTTTGTTTCATTAAGGGTTGCATCATCATCTTTTCAACGAGTTATGGTATTAGCATAAGGGTGTCACTCAAGTGTGTTTATTCGTCAGCGCTGACTTTTAGTAAAGATTGTTTGTTATTTTCAACAACAGTTCAACAACAACCTCGCTGTGACTACATTTTCAGGATTAACAAGAAGCAGTACCTGGTGGTGTTAAGCCAGTTGATGGTGACGTCACGTATGTACTAAAAGTCATGTAATCATAACTGATAATAATCATCACGTAATTATTAGACCTTATGGATAGTAGAAAAAAGGACATTAGACAAATTGTGAATTAGACCGACTGGAAATTACACTAAATGAGCAATACAACACATAGTTAGTATAGACCTATTGAAAATGTTATACAATGGCTATTTGCATAAATGGCCATTAGACCAAATGATACGTAGACAAAAAAAGGTTTTTAGACCATGTGGATAATAGACTGACTTGGTGTGGACCATATGGGAAAAGAGAACTTGGGTAGTAGACGGACTGGTTATAGACAAAACGGCAATACACCATCTCGTTATCTTTACCATATTCACATTATTTTGATATTACGTTAAACATATAGGCCCTCGATTTATTTGTTTTGTTGAAGTAATTAATATTAGATTTGATCAGTATGAAAGGCATACAAATACAAAAAAAGGTATCTCCTTCACGAATGGAACTAGTACTCTAAGTTATAATAATACAACCAAAATGTATAATGTTATTGATTACTATATAATGCAAATAAATATGCTCACCTAAGGCATACAAGATCACTCAGTGGCACATTTAGGGTCCTTGGTCATTTGAGTGAATTCTTTTTTTAACGAACAGATTTGAGAAATGATAGCAGTTTCAAGCTCTTTGTTTATAATTATACGCTCTTTAAAATTGATAGTTAAAGCAATACTTATAGTGATGATATACTGATCGTATTATTAATTTTAATAATAATTAATAGAATGAAGAAGTAACAGCCATAAAACAGTGTTTCTTAATATTATAAAATAAATTTGATAGTCAAGTTAAGGGCTTGAAATACTAGAGTCCTATATGGGTTATTAAGCAAGTAGTTCTGCCGATATGGCACTTTTAGTTTGTCTGTAGTTGTATATAGCTGGGAAAATAGCGTTGGGTATTGTGTTAAAAGCACAAGTTTCAAGGTTGAAAACACAGACACTGAATATAAACAATGTTCTCACAGCGTACGTTATATTCTATATACAATGTGTACGAAAATAGGTCGAGCTCTATACATGCTCTAGGTCTGTTGTAGAGGGCCATTAAATATATATTCCACCATTGCATATATATTGAAATATGCTGCAAACTCCTGGATAAATATTATGATAATAGTTGCTAACGACAGACTGCGTATATGTGTTCGACATAGAGTTCAAATCCAGTTTATTCAATGAGGACATATTTATGTAACTAGTTGGTAAAGTTAAGTCAAGGCACAAAAGGGCCTAACCGATCACTACTACCATAAATAGTTAACTAAGGTATTCATCAGTACAGTAATAGCAGGTATATGTTAGCTGTACAAACTCACATTATTTTGGTAAAACCATGTTTGTTGGTCAATTTATCTAAGAAATAGTTTGGGGTAACCAGATCTGCATCCTTGTTGTAGTGTACAGAAATGGAAATAGGAGTAAAATATATAAGACATACAGCAGTGAAATGAGACAGAGAGAGAGTATGTATTTGTGTTTCATTTTAAAATGCAATATTCTCTCACTCTAAAGGGGCAAGGAGTATATCCCTCGGCCTTGTCGATCTTCCTCCTCATACTTTTAACATCTAATATGTCAATTTGTGATCGTTATCATTTTTATTAATATGCAAGTGTGGAAGAACATGAGAGTAAAGAGGTTCCCTGAACAGCATGGCTCTTCAAATGCCTTCATATTCTAAATATGACAAGCAACAGCTTAAAAATGAGGCCCCATTTGTATGCCACATGTTCGTGTAGTCTTTCTACAGTGCTTGTTACTTCACCAAGATTGGGCAAAATTTCTTATCATTTTCATGACTCCAGAACCTCACGGTACACGCCAATATTTATATGCTACATGATAAACTTTTTCAGATTTATTCAACACAGTTTCTTTCACAATGCAATCGCATGACCAGAACTCAACCTTATCTTTATTGTGCTATTTCCTCTATTTTGGGAATACTGAAAACGAATGTAATTGTAGTCATTTATCTAAATTACCTCTTTACCCGTTGCCAAGGTTACGAATTGTTTTCCTTTAAATTACATATATTTGTCATCCAAAAAAGATATATCATGTTAGTAGCTAAATATAACTATTTCCTGTTACCCATTTGATTTAAAAAAAAAAAACCTTAGTCTTCCATGCTTGAATATAGCGGCTGCCATGTAATCTCAAGTAATTTTAGAAAAATAACACATTTCTAGTTATAAAAACGTCAAATATTACAGTACTAAAAGAATGCTAACAAATGATGACCATCCTGATCTTGATTATTCTGTGTCATAATTATGCCGGAACGTTGTCGTTGATATGGCAACAACCTGGTAGAAATTTTCATTTTGAGAAAAACATATAGATTTTGTTTATCTAACATGAATAAAAATAAAAAAGCAAATGTCATTCACACAGCCCAAAAGCGTATATCTCTCGCGCGAGCGTGTGATTTAGAGCACAAGCTAGAGGTCTCCGACCCAACCTAGGCTCTTTGCGAGCGGTTTCATTGGAAGTAATATGAAAACTCCCTGACTTGCGCTTAAATAAAATATATGAACCCCGGTCATAGCTGGAGATCAAAAGACGTTAGTGCCGGGTGGTGATCCGAACCCCTGGCATTGATGGTTTCCTGATAACTATAAAGCTTACATTTAAAGGGATTTTAGTTCTATCATCCCCATTATGGCAATTTTCACCTCTCGTAGTATTACAGTTTGATTTTGCCTATGATTTATATACTGCTTTATGCCGTATTAATGCAAGGAACATTCATGAGGCTTATACTATCTATGGTACCTGGATAAAGGGAGAATAAAGATGGTTTTGCTTTAAAGAGAAGGTTCATTGATTTTAAAATCTAACTTTGTTGTCATTATTGCAAAGATGAAACTTTGATCGGACAAGGTTATCAAAATTCAATGCTTGGAAACATTTGAAGTAATAATTATTATCAATTCCAAAACGCTTAAATACAGCCCCGGCAGGAGACCTGAGAAGCTCTCCAATCACTGCTGAGATGTGTGACGTTAAATGTTTAACATGATTTGCACAAGCAGACGATGTCCCATGACATCTCACACATTTTCAGTGCCTGCTTCATGATCTTCTATTCAGTTATTTCTCTTACTTCACTACCCTCAGGCCATATGTTTAATCTATTGCCTCACTCTGAACCCCGCGCATGGTATTATTTTGATGAAAAATGCAAGGGTAAAAAAATAAAGAAATCCGTCGCTTGTAAACAAAATACGACGACATTGTATTTTCAGCTGCATACACCGCGGTATGTTCGGCGTTTCAAGACGGAACAAATGCCGTCCATGCTATCATTCCGGGGTTAAATAAAGAAAGTGTGGTTTCTTTGATTATTCATTAACCACTATTCTGCGTATTTACAAACAAAGGGAGATAGTTATCAGAATCGGTTTCATATCCCTTTTTGAATGGTGTGAAATTCCATCACATTTATAAACACTAAACTCATTATAATTTGAGAAATAAAACTGAGAATTGCAATTATGTTCATTCTTTATGGGATGTCGTCTGCTTAAGCAGGATTGGTTTATATTGTGATGGCATTAAACCATCGTTATTTTTCTGGCGAATCTCTCGCATATCCCAGATGTTATGGAGGTGGTTTTATTTGTATTTTTATAAATTACCCCATATGTAGTTGACCTAAAGCTTGTACGATTGTCATCTGTTAGCTTACCACTTTCTAGTGATACGTTATTTGCCATATTTGGGATTTTCTTTGAACAGGCACTTTAAAACCATGTGTTCTTTTTTCGGAATTCTAGGAAATAAGCATGGTAAACTTAGGAACAATAATCTAGATTATATTATGTTAAACATAGATATTTTTAAAAATAAAACATGTTTTGCTTTAGACTTTAACCAGCAGGTTTTTTTCTCAACTAGATCGAAGCTTTGAATACAAAACCTCTTTGGTGACTCAATGAAATTGCGGGATAAGATTTTGATGTTGATATGCTTAGTATTTATAATATTTATATTAATGTCGACATTGGTATTCATTGTATTTTTAATTTATCGAATTTATAGTCAGTGCCACCTAGGATCGTTTGTTAATCATATTGATAATGATACGAATTGATTTAGCTGACAAACGACATAACTCGTTGATGTTTGAAAGTAATTCATATATAAAAGACTATGCAATTTGTACCTGTAATCTATTCATTAGCATTTCATAGCAGCTTTAATCCGATCTATGCATGGCCATCGTTCGATAACCTTCCCACATGTTTCAATAGTACCACAATGGAACGTGTTCCCTTGCAATACACCCTACACCCTCTTTCCTTATTTATTGATTCTAATAGTTTGAAACAATTGTGAAACGCGGCAAATCGCACAAACATGAACTACTATTTTGTGCCACGCAAACTCACTGTGAGGTCAGTCTGGGATGAATCGTGCAGTCATCAATCCCTGGTTTATGACTATTTAGGAAATTTACAAATCAATTACTATTGGTTCGACTCCGGTAAGTCTTTTAAAATCATATTCACTTTATAATCAAAACATTTTTCGTAGTACATAGAGCGAACCACGGCCAGTTATCCCAAATTATTACAGCATTCCAAATATAGGCCAATTTTCAACACTGCAAAGAAAAAATACCAAAGCTCCTATTGTGCTTAACAATATAATTACTACTTTGAAGAAAAAAAAAAGGTTTCAAAATAGAATATGCAATAAAGAATCACAGAATCCTTTTGATAACATCTGTCTTTTATCATCAATTTCATAGAACTATTATAAGTACAATAATGCTAAATATATTACTCATTGCGGATGTAGTATCGAAAATAATAATAATTACATTAGATTTTATCACCTGACGAAGTGTTGCAGCGGCGCTCGAAACGTCGTGATCTTTTAGATCCCTTATTGACCTTACATAGCGAGTCAAAAGAATATCACTAGTGATATTATTAGTGTTAAAACAGTATTTCAGACATGATTTGTTGAGAATACAAAATTAAAAACTCCAATGATTAATCGTTTAACACATGATTTTATAAGCTCGATCTCTGCATTCTAAACAATAATAAAAATAGTTCATTGATTTTCGTTGTGTATTTGATTATGTTGTTCGTGACGTCACGACGGCTGTTTCCTGTGGATGGAAGAATAATTTTGTTTTATAGGTTATAAAGGTGTCGTTCTTCTGAATTTTACATCGAACAATTAGAGACTATTTTATTCCTTGCAATTTGATTTTGGTACAGATATGTATGCCTTAATCCATATGTGTTTTTTAAATAAGTTTATGAAAACCAAACATGGGGAAAGTCCATAATTGAAAGGCCCATCGTCGTTATTTTAACTATTAAGCCGTGTCGATGATCGAACCTAAGACCCTTGCGTCTCCAATCAAGTGTTTAAACCAGTTACGACTAAGAAATATAGAACCCGTGACGTAATGAGCAAAAAAATTTGGGGGGTCACAACAAAATCCTTATCACAACCAAGTAGCATAATGCAGGGGAGGCGGAACGTCTTCCAAAAAATGGAGGGGGCACCAACAAAAAGGGCACTATCTGGAAAAAGGGGGCACCATTTTTAGACATTGGTATATACCCCTTCATAGTCATGATTGTGATTACACCACTAGGGATGATATCAATTTTTGTTTCTTTCTTTACGTGGTAAAAGATACTGCTTAATTAAGCAAAATACTTTGCAGTTGGGTGTGATGGTCTGAATATTAATTTTCGAGCGAGAGAAGCGAGCGAGCAAAACATTTGCGAAAAATTCCATCTAAAAAAGAAGACCCCAAAACCGTGATAAGTATCAAGCACAATCTAATGAAGAAAGACTGAAAAGTTCTTTTAAAAGTAACATAATTACAGCATCTATAAATGCGAGCGAGCTCTATGGAAAATTAAAGAAAAAGGGGCTCTAAGTCGCCTTGAATTAGGGGTGCATGTTATGGAGAAAGGAAAAGTAGGCACTTATCATAACGGAAAAGGACAGTTATTCGAAAAATAAAGGTGCTCGTGTCAAAGTAAAAGGGGCAATTATCAGAGGTTAAGAAGTGGCATTTAAGAGAAAGTGAAGGGGGTTTCTATTAAGAAGGAAAAAAGTACACTCATTAAAAAGGAAAAGGGGCACCAGTCAATGTAAAAATGGGCAACAATTATAGAAGGTGAAAAGGTGAATTTCTCGCACCTGAAAAGACGTTCTCACCAGAGATAAAAAGAAAGGAAAAGGACAGTTATTAGGAAAGAAAAGGGGAACTTGTCCTATGTAAAAAAAAATCATGTCATTTAAGCAACATTTGTAAATCACTGGTATCGAATTAGAAATAAACCACGTTTGTATTTTATTTTGGGGGTCACTTGACCCCAAGCCCTCCCCACATAAGTACGCAAGTGCATATAGCACATGCAAAAGCTATTAACTCCTTAAAAGTTGCCGCGTTCTATTCAACTCGTCTCGGCGTGAGCATCTATGAACATATGTTTATGTATAACAACTTCAAGTTTCACCTGATAAAGTAGTTTTGCTATGACAATCATGAATATTAAATGATAAATAAATAAAACGCATCCATGCTCACAAACACATCCCCCAAAACACCTATACGCACCGATATGGAAACGCAATCGTTTGCATTAATTAAAAAGTGTACCAATCATCTAACAAAATATGTTTGTACTGCTAAAATGTTTAAAATTAACCTACGAAAACTTCATTTGGCATTCTATGGGCTAACGGATAAGAAGTATGGAGAAAGTAAATAATACAATTACTCGCACGAAACCAAAGTCGTATTTTGGTTCCATACGATCCTTTTTTATGCGAACGTGCACAGGTATGTCAAAGAGTCTACCGACAAGTCTCTTTCAGATTAATTTAGAGTGTATTGAAACTTGCAAAGTCTCTTTTTATAATTAAGGTTAGAAGCTCATATTTTGATTATACTATTAGTACTTGGAACTACAAACCTACAGAACAAATAGGTGTTTGATTGGTACACCTTACATCAAAAACTGATGTTGTTTTGGTTTGACCGTGTAATCTACTGGTGTGATGTCAAATTAATTACCTAAATGTAACATTGTATCTGTATATGTAAGCCTATATATATATCATAATCCTTTGAATTGAATACAAACATATATTCGAAATTGAAATTGTCCTTTTTTTAATAACAATTATCGTTCGTATTTAATTATTAACATTTTTAATTGATAATTATTACATTATCAAACCAAGACTTATGTTATATTTGACCCTTTTTTTCACTGATACTTCCAGATACATGTGCCTAACACAACCGAATCGCGCAGTATGGCATAAGTAGACACTATGGGGCTACTGGCGGCATGTTCGTTGACACGGCCTTTTTTACACGCCCAAGCTCAGGGCATTTCACGATTATTCTAATGAAACTGCTTGCGAAGAGCCTAGACTGTATCATAAACCTTATAACTTTATAATGTGTGTCGATTGGTAATGTACGTAGGCGTATGGGTGCATGTTCACGCTCGCTGCGCTGGTGTCGCGTAATGATTTACTCTCTCACATTCAACTGCAAGAGCAAAATACCTAATATTTTCGTTTAATATCTAATCGAAAACTCTGGTGTTTTTTTAATGCCCCCCATTATTCTTTATGAAGAAGTACTTTGAGTACCCTCACCAGGATGGGTTAATGGACACCCATAAAGTTTTAGAGTAAGTGTTTGTTTATTATTTTGTACTTGAAGGTCCATGGGCCATGTCAATTTTAGATTTAAGACGTGTGGCTGTACATTTCAAACATTAGCGAATTGACAACATTTTCGAATGGGTGTCAGACACTATGGAAAAATTAAGTGCCATTTGACAAAGACCCCCAAAAAAAAAAAAAAATAATAATAATAATAAAATAAAATAAAAAATAAAAAAATAAAATAAATAAAAAAATAAAAAAATAAAAAATACATATATATATATATATAAATATATATTTATATATATATATATATATATATATATATAAATATTTAAAAAATTACAACAACAACAAAATACTGCCCTCTTAAAACAAACCAAAATTACGTTCGAACTTGAATTACTCTAAAAATGTTTAATTAAACCGAGTTTTGCAGAATAAGATTTCGAATGTTGTTTGTACAATTTCGTATCAAATAATAATTTCATTCATGAGTTATTTAATTGAGAAAAATGTATTGTTTTCCATAAAGTAGACAAAATATTTTCAGGAATATGTAAACACACCCACTGACCATGTTCATCAATCCTCAATCCTGACAAGAGCAGAGTTACTGATTATATGGCGCTTTAGCCCTAACTGTATGACAATGGGGGGTGTCCAATCTATTCCATTGACATTATGGCACTTTCTTAACTTTTTTCTCAGTTTTGTATAGTTTTTAAAACCAAGCCAACGAAAATTGACAATACCAGTGGAAAGGCGATGGACTTGGAAAACAATCTTCCCACTCGTGGGAAGCTCAAAATAGTCAATTACAGCAAGGACTAAAAGTTTATACAATTCTGTTTTTAAATTTCTACTTTTCTCCTACTTCTTCTTTAATAGCATCATGGATTGCTCGTCAGATGAGGAAGAGATACCATCGATCCCTGGCTGCTCAAGAGCAGAAGTAGAGCAAAGGTAGGAACATAGCTTCCACAAGATATTTGAAAAGATCTCACGCACCATATTTAAAGTATACACTTTTTGCTAATTTAGGTATTAAAATGGAAAATAATGTTGTTTTGAAATTACCCTGAATGAAATCATAAAATCAAAGGAAAACAAAGTGACTGCGTCTCCAATATGCCTACATCTTAAGATACATTCGGTAAATAACGGTGAAAGTTCCACATTAACGAAAATGATTATAACAAAGAAGAAAAAAGCTTATCAATCTAATAAGATGCCAACAATTGAACCAATTTCTACTGAACTGGGCTGAAGTTTGTTTGACCATTACAAAATAAGATTTTACAAAGTTTGTTTTCGTGAGATGAGATCTTAAAGGTGACAAGATTACTGATCAATTAACATAAATGAGGCTGAGAAATACTAAAAATGCAGTCTCAATTCTATTTTTAATCGCATGAGGGGTCATGAATAACACACCAAAGTATAATTGATAAAAAGTTATCATAGTTTTCTACATGTGCTTTTAATTTCAATCCAGTGGAAGGGGGTCACGTGGCAATTGTACGGGTTGCAAACAATACTGCACTTACTGATGACACTTGCCTATGACTTACATACAATCAATGGTATCCAGGCCTATTTAATATTAAATCAATTTAGTCATGTAATTTTCAAACATACATAACTTTCTTATCATTATCATGATTTCTTTCCAGCTTTCACAATTGTTCTATTCTACTTTTACGAAAGTCAACTTACGACAATTTGATTAATACTTATTCTTTCATTTTGGAATATGGGAGTACCAGGCAAACCTGCTTTAATATTTACATGTTTCAGGATAAGGATCCGCTAATGAAGATTATTGATATTCTCAAGGGAGCGTTTTGAATATCTATAATGACTTGAACTTGCAATGGTTGCATTGGGAGATGATGAAACCTTACATTTCTGGACATCTTCCTTTGGGGAGAAAGTTTAGGATAAACTGCATTCAGTGAATAACAGAAGAGGAAGCACAAAATAAATGTACGTGTATAGAATGGTTAAACTATAAATCACACAGCAAAAAATGAACATGAAATTAAGGGTTCGAAAGTCAGTTATTGAGTATAAGACGTTAATATAAAGCAATCTGCTGTTGATGTTTATATTACCAGGTCTCACCCAGGTCTCGTACAGCCAGAACCGAAACGCTTGAAGACAACTAAAAGCAAGTTTGAAAGCATAATCTACAAGGGGAAATGGCACGCCATCAAAGCCCCCAAAGCTTTCTTCAAAGATAGCAAAAGTGTTGCAAAATTGATGCTTTTCACCGCTTCCAAAGTAAACACATGTGTTCCCTTATCATGTGACGATGAACTTGCTTTTCTTGTGGATACTTCCAAACTTGAATCTGACCATGACCTTGCATGTGATCAGACCGGAAAATACAAAAATACCAGTAATACCAGAGTTGAGCTGGTTGTGGCTAATGACCAAAACATATTTCGGTTGAATGAGGGACCCAAGCCTGGTTCCCAGAGGTACACACTTATTCGGAGATATTATGCTCATCGAGATACCCCTGGATTTTTCAAGAAAATAGATAAGCTGCAAAAGGAAGGAGTGTGGGATGTTCCAATCGTCTTGATACGCTACGAATGGAAAGGACAGAAGACAGCCTTAACACTGACAGCATATGGGAACTGTAAACAGAATAATAGCCCCCTTATCCGATCACAGAAGGCTTCGAATGAAGAGTTGAAAACGCCTTCAACTCAGTCAACACAGGGCAGACTTCATGACAAGTTTCAAAAGCAGGGTGGTAATGTGGGCATTGGTGCAAGTGCATCATTACCACGTGATATACAACAAATCCACCCACATTATACAGCAGGGAAGAAACAAATTGATTTGAACAAACTGGTTGAAAAGAAAGAATTTGTAAGAAGCATCGAAATCATTAATAATAGAATCAAGGGCCCTCATCAAAGATGTGTTGTTTACACAGACAAACAGATCGAAGACATGGAAAGAACTTGTACTGCAGGCAATATCATTTCGTTTGCTGGTACACTTGACCTTGGTCAAATGTATGTCACTGTTGCATCTTACAGACTGAATACACAAAATGAAGACAATGTGCTAATGCCTGGCCCATTTTTGGTGCATGAAAGAAGAGACACTGAAACGTACACATACTTTGGAAACCAAATCTCCAAAGCTCTGGGAAATAAGGAAGTACCATTCGTCAGGACAGATGGAGAAAGAGCAATGTACAAGGGCCTGAAAAGTTCACCAAGCTTTTCCAAGTCCAAGCATCTGCTCTGCATGATACATCATCGCATACATGTTGAGAGGAAGCTTCAGGAACTTGGACTGCACATACACACTGCAAAAATACTGAGATCGATCTATGGAGAGCAAGTCGATGAAAAACGTTACCAGGGACTGGTAGATTGTGAGAATGACAAAGAGTATGAAGAAGACCTTCTATTTTGGTCTAACAAATGGAACAATCTAGAAGAAGCAGCGACAGAAAGGGCTCCCGAATTTGCGACTTGGTTCAGGAAATATCAATCGCAAGGGGTGAAAGAGTGCATGTTGAAGCCAAAGGAGCGGCGGACAGGATTAAGAGACACACATTGGAACGACTGCGAATGCATGAACTCTCTGCTCCCAAAAAGGCTTGGCGGAAAAAAATCGTGGAATGACGTGGTTGATAGCCTAGAAGGATTCGTGAAGACAAAGTACACAGAAATGGAAATGTCATTATAATGCCTTTAGGTTAGAGACGGCCAGTCAAAATGCATCTGTTCAAAAAACCATTTGGATGGTCTCACATGATCTCAGAGGAGAGGAGAGTACCACTAGAGAGCGCCAAACTGATTGCACCAGAAAAGACAACTAAGGCGCTTTCAATTTCTCCTGAAGCGGGTGGAATCGAGGGATTTACTCAGTAAAAAAATGCAAGCTGTTTGGAAGCAAGTTGAGAAGCTCATCGATTGTAGTCGCAGCATTGTTAACTTTCTATCCACTAGCTCTCAACCCACTTGAAATTGATGGTAAGGATTAATTCAAGGTGTCATGCCAGGATGACCTGTTTGCTTGTGACGAGCGATGCGAATCATTCCTACTATATGATCGTTTGTTTTGTGAACACACCCTGGCAGTAGCTGAACAAAAGAACAAGTTTTAAGGCTTCCTCTGCAGAACTAATGCACAAAAATGAGCATCATCTTTTAATCAGGCCAACGACACTCTTCAGAAGCAGTGCTCTGAGGTAGGACAAAAGTAGTGTACCAGTAAGAGAAGAGGTGGCAATAACAAGCTATAGAGCAATTATCCCCAAACCGATTCAGGAACAGCCTTTCTGTGTTACTTATACAGTTGGTAGTATAAAACTCTGCTATGGTGCCAAAACAGAAGGCTGGTGTTAAGATGAATATGCCTCCGCCTGATATAGTGTTGAATATAATGGACATCCGAGAGTATAGGAACAGAAATGCAGCCTCAGTCATACAATCATTTGAAATTTAATTGTCTGAATATAACCTACCCTTATACTTAATTGAGGGACATAATCGTGCATGTAGAAGTTATGGAGCAATTGATAACTGGACACAAAGTTCTTCTGGAAACTTAGATTTTGCCAAAATGGTCAATGTGCAGCAAAAATATGTAAATATTCTTAAACAGCCATTTTTGATCGTTTGTAATGTGAAAAGATTGAAGACTTGATACATTTCCGAAATATGATAAATGTTATTGTACAGAGAAAAATCAAGACTACTAGTATCTTAACCCATTTTCCCTTTAATGCATTTTACAGTTGATTAGCTTATCTTTTTAACTTCAATGTGCATTGTATGTTTGCTTTGAAGTAGTACTCGTTATATAGTAGCAAACTGTATTAAGATGAAGGGAATATTCATACTTTCTTGGTGACGGTTTCACCATAAATACTTGACTTGGTTTAACTGTGTGTACTTTGTTCATAGTGAAGGAGCATTTATATTGGAAATAATCTGCATGTAGATAGAAGAAAGAGCGGAAGAGGTGGTTAAATGTTTTCGTGTGGTAAGATATTGACCGAAAATCGCTTACGAAGAAACTATCACATGCATGCTTTTTTTTGCAATAATTGGCAGCCTGAGAGGTTTAAACCCTTTTCCCCTCTCTCACACTTAGTGAAAAAAGTGGAATCAATTAAACTTAGATTTTTATCTGTCAATCATGTGTAGCCACAATGGATGCACTTTTTAAAAATCATTATTGACTGTTTAGCTAATGTAATGTAGCATCAGACACAAAGAAAAATTAAATATGTCGCTAAGTTTGCAGGTTCCTGTTGTTTACGGCTGTGACAGTAGGTCATGTACATGTGTGTATGTTGTATAACATGTGTCGATTTGGACCTTACCGCTCTTTAAGCTATTGGTTGTTCGATATTGTTCATAATTACCATAACATATTGAGTAACGCAGACAACAGATACTAATGTTTGAATGTTAATTACATTATATCATGTTCAATACTTGGATATTAACAGTAATCTTCTTAGATTAAAAATGTTAGCTCATAAATCAGTAGGCAATACACAGTCTTTTACAATGTATGTATGTTGAATAAAATGTGTCTTGGACCTTACCTGTCTTTGAGCAATTGGTTGGTCGATATTGGTCTTAATTACCATAACATGTTGAGTAACGCAGACTACAGATACTATTAATGTTTGTATGTTAATTACATTATATCATGTTCCATACTTGGATATTAACAGCAGTCTCCTTAGAAAAAAAATATTAACATATAAATCAGTAGACATTATTCAGTCTTTTACAATGTATGTATGCTGTATAAAATGTGTCTTGGACCTTACCTCTCTTTAAGTTATTATATTTAAGTCGACACTGGTCTTAATTACCATAACATTTTTAGTAACGTAGATTACTGATTATAATGTGTGTATGTTGATTACATTACATTATGTTCGATACCTGGATATTAACATTAATCGCCTTAGATTTAAAATATTAGCTTATCAATCAGTAGATGTTATACAGTTTTTTACAATGTACGTTGTTAATGCTATTGACAAAGAAAAATGATGTGTAGCCCCACTGTCAAGTTCATATATCATTTGTCTTGCAGTATAACTTTGGTGTTAGATATTTACACTGTCGATGTTTTTTGGGAACATATGAAGTGATAATTTGTTTGGCAAGACCGAAATGATGTGTTCTGAACTGTAATTTCCCCCAGTGCTTCGATATAAATTTAAACGGTCATTAGATGTCTAGGTAATGATGTATAGTTCATATAAAGTGAGCTTTTATGGCTCCTCTTTGTTTATGCATTGCAGTTTTATGTTTACTCATATTTTCACTCATTGCAGGCATCCTATCCAAGGGAACAAAATTACATGTATTGCATATGTGGTCTAGTTGTGCAAAAAGTATAGGGAGCTTCTGCTATTTTATTCAGTTGTGAGTTTTTGTTATTTAGCAACTTTCAGACAGCTGTACATATTGTCAAATTAAAATGAAACTACTTTTATATTTGGCAAGACATGATCTACATTTGCCACACTCAACCCAGGTGATGTTTATGGGTACCTGGCAGGAATGTATTCCTTGAAATGCTAGAGCGCCGTAATGGCAGCCGTGCTAAAGCCAGGGTAATAATCGGAAGCGCCTTCCGTGTCAAGTCTGACAGATTTGAGAGCTATACAAGAACCCATTATTATGATTATTATTATTATTTCTATTTCATTTTCTTTCATTGATTGTCTAGTTTATTGTATTATTTAATCATTCACTGCATGTTTCTAACTGTAAAATAGAGTTAAAAGTTATGCTTGAAATGCTATGCTCTATCTAGTCGCAAATTCTAACCACTGATATAAATATTTATGAGTTCAATAGGAACATAGTTTTTGACTTATCTGTAAAATCACAAGCAATCGGAAAGAGCATTTCGCAAATGGTAGTTTGATGTGAGGTTTTTGAATGCATATCGTAATCAATAACTGTTTTGTCGACGTATATTGAGACATTTAATGGTCAAAATGAACTGTGTAGAATGTTGTTGGTCTATTTGGGTATACTATGTGCACAATCAGTAACAATGCTATGTCATTCTTTTTATTTTCTTATGAATATTTTCACATAATATTCTTTGAAAAGGGCATTTATGAAGAATCACAGTTCTTTTGTAATTGGGTGGGTAACGAAATATAATTTATATCTTTTATTAAAAAAGTGACTTATCTTGACATCATTGTTAGCTTGTCTGATCCTCCATAGGTCTACTAGCCTTTGTGACATATAAAATTGGAATATATTAATTGTATAACCTTGTTTAAAATTATCCAGCTTACTATTTTTGTTATCTTATTCACTCAGTTCGATTTCAAAGAAAGGTTGTCCCTTCATGTTAAGCTGAAATACGATATTTGTTTTCTAAATGTTGTCATGTCAATGTACAGCTGGATACATTTCGAACTCATCATTATTAATATAACTTTTTTTATTTAAGTGTTGGAGTTCTACTTTTTCTTTTTGAATAGGATCGTTATTTTGATTTATAATACTTTTTTGTCACAGTAAATTATTATTTTATTATATACAGTGTGTACAAAAAATAGCACTGATACCCAACTTAGGTAGCGTATGATTGAAACGTAAATAATTGAGGGACCTCGAAATCTATTTCATGGTATATAGTACATTTGTTTGCGGTCTAATGATACCCTTTGCATGGTTTATCTGCAACGGATGACTGAGCAGCGGATTTTTTAAATTTTTAATGTTTACTATTTTCATGGACATCTGTTTCCTGTTTTCACTCATGTCTAATAAAATGGCGAAGGGACACATATAACATGTGTGATATGAATTTTATCCAGTCTTATTGATGTTGGTCATGTTCCATTATTATTATGGTTTATGAAGTATTCAGATGAATGATTATTGAATAATGATGGATACTATTGACGTATCATCGACCCAGCCAATAAGGGGGTACTGTCAACATTTGGCATGAGAGGGGTGGAGGAGGAAGTCCTGTATTTTTTCCCCTCATTTTTGTCGTTTGTTTGTTTATTATCGTATTTTCGTTTTTTGTGTCAGTTTGATGTAGCCGGGTACATATGCCCCCTCCCCTCCCTCTCTAAGCCACGCCAGTGATAGGTATTTTACATATTTCTAGTTTATTGTTTCTGCTTTACCTTGAATCCTTTTTGATTTGTGCGATCTACAACTAAATGTGAATACAGTGTTTCATCTCCAGAATGTGTTATTTTGCATTCGTCTCTATCAGTTGAAATAGTCATAATGAGTAGTCATGATGAGTAGTCATGATATAGTCGTGATGATCTATAGGTTAATGTGAATACAGTGTTCCATCGCCAGAATGTGTTATTGTGCATTCGTCTCTATCAGTTGAAATAGTCATGATGAGTAAAACAAATATCAACAAAATATCGATTATAAACTGTATAGCAAATCGTTATAACAAAAAAAGATATAAGAATCAATCACCATTATTACCTATGAATCTATTTTGAAAACAAAACAATTATAGGAAAACCAAAAGATAGACAGTGCGAATGATAAATTCATGAGCTCACATTCCCGGTAGTAGAACAAAAACTACCAATGCTAACCCTGTACATTACTGCTCCCAACTTGCCATCTAATTTACATCAATACAAACTTTGTTGAAGATTCCCAGCATCGTATAAACGATTGTTCAACATTATCAATCTCCATAATTGACAATTAAAAGTGTTATTTAGTCATTTATAATCGAAATCAGACTGAAGACATTGAACATTATCCAAACCGACAAGTGGACTAAATGAGTATTAGACCAATTGGGCAGTAGGTGATATGATTATATCTCATTATTATTCTCATTTCATATTTATTGATCCCTGGTAATGCGTACAAATTTTGTTTATATTGGCTTTGCTACAATACTGTAACAATTACAATGCACATGGAACATTAAACGAATCACACTAACGTTTAACAATTGTTATATAATTGCCTACATGCATATGATTATTTACTTACATATACGCAATAAATATTATGAAGGCATTACAATTACTAGTATTCCTTAATGTTTTTAATATACTTATTCGTTTCAGAATATTGATAAAATAATAATATGTCCCAGGTATAGTACCATGACATGTATCCTGTTAACGTGCTTTAATGTATATCTACAAAGTTATGAACTGTAACATTGAGGGGTATCAGATTATGAGGTGAATATAAAAGAACGAATGCAGTCGTGTATAATGGTGCCTTTTAAAGAAGAAAAAAACAGTCACTAACCCCTCCCAATATAAACTTTTGCAGACAAAAAAAAAGGTTCCGTCAAAAATGTAAACAACAACTACTTGCGGTTATTGATTTTTTTCAAAAACTAAGCTTCGATCCGGGATATATAGAGCGATTTACGACTATTAACGCCTAACTATGGCAGGTTGCAGGTCCAGGTTCGAGTGACCCAATAAAAGAATCGCACAAGGGTGTAGTGCGGTTTAGTGCAGTTTATTCACAAATTGTAAACACCATCAAAACAAAACCCTGCAAAGGCATGAGAACAAAAATCAATAAGTACATGTTCAAACTAGTACAACACATATACAATATCTGCAAAAGACAGTTGCATATAATAGTACAATGTGAACATATGTCATATCAGAATAACACGATATAACAATATGACATTATGACAATGTTTAAATACAGGTAGATTTATTCAGTATAACTTCCATACATCAGCTAGAATTGCTAACAAAATTACAATACTCAATATGCATACATCATTACATATTCCATCAAATGCCTCCAACTCTCAGGCCTCATGGGAACACTGGCAATCTCTACACTCCTTATTTGTATCCCTTTTGTAACCAGATTGTACTCATTTTCCTCTGGTAATATAAACTTTTCTTTAAGTTCCGAATGAAAATTAATCTGAATACAAATCCTAACAAGAATCAATTATCTAAATAGCATTTGAGCACAATCAAATACAATGTTTCATACTAAAATCCTGGCTATCAGCTGAAGTAATATTTTAAGTCCACATGGAATTTCTGAAGTATATCTTGTTACCTAAGCATTATACAAAATAAAAAAAAATTACAAGCAGGGTGCACATCTTAAAGACTACGCAATTTCTTGTACTCAGGTCAATTTCAAACATGGTATACATTTGTACCACTGTATTAAACGTCATGATTCTGTTATCAAACAGACAACACTTGGTCTAGAAATATCCCCAGTTAATGCAAGCAAACTCTGGAATATACAGTAGTCTTGCGGTTGCACCATGTGAGAGAGAGGGAGGATTGGAGAGTCCTGAAAAGGACTCTCGGTAATCTTTCTTGAGGGTGTGTAGTCCTAAAAAGGACTGTTGGTGTAGTCTTGAAAAAAGACTGTTGGTTATCTTACTTAGCTTATAGTTATAATGAGAACTATAGCGCCGGTTGGAGAGGATAATAGTAGGAGTGACTCGACGTTTCGAACATGTTGACTATCCGTCGTCACTCACTGTACATCAGGAAGTTTTGTTGAGTGTGAATAAGGATATTGCCATAACGAGGTTTGATTATATATAAATATATATATATATATATATATATAAGTGCGAGAATTATAAACTCTTACATGACAACGGGTGTTCCAGAATATGTAGGCGTGAAGAAAAAATGGTCTAGGAACGTGAGACGTAGCTGTACTTAACAATTTTATTACGAGCTTTCGGCTTGTGAGGCCTTCTTCAGGTTCTGAAGTGCAAACACATACAGAAACAAATACATTGTATGAACAGATATACATGGCATAAAAACTTAATATCACTCAATCATATAGTCAAGCATCATGAACATAGCAATAATTAGTACGAGAAATACTTCGGAATAAACTTAGAAATAATTATGCAATTTCAAAGTGTTTTACCTTGCTTGTGTGTTGGGCTGTCGTGTGTGTTTATTCAGTTGATGTGATGTATGTGTACGAGTAATAAGGGAAGTGCGGTCAAGTGTGGATTACTGCCTATATATATATATATATATATACATATATACTACAAAAAAAGTAATTAGACGGGTGTCTGTAGAAGGCCTTAAGCCACCATATCTTATTAGTTTATATCTGTTAGTAGTTTGCTTTCAATAAAAAATGATAGCCTAAAAAGCGAAATCGTTGTTAAACGTTTAAAACAATTGTATTCGTTTATGTAAAATCTTTCTATTTGTCATGTTCGCGTAGATAGAATATTAATTTAAGCCTGAATAAACTCTATTAGAACCTGAAAAGAGAAGGAATATGTATATATAACTAGTGGTATTGACGTTATAGAGTAGGGTTGGAATACAGCAAGTTAACAAAAAGGTTACTTAAAATGGTCTGGAAAAGGGGGTTTAGCTTTTTGCGGCGGGCCCTCGGCTCCCTTCGGTGCGCTATGATGCGTCCGCTCCTTTGTTTTTTGTGTAGTCTGTTCTTTATGTGTGTTGTGATGATTTGTCTTTGTGTTTGTTTTGTGTCTTGTTATGTTAAGGTGAAAGGGGCAAAAATGCTATCATTGGTACATTTGTTGATATTTAATGCACACTCAGAAACCCAATATAATGATCTAAGGACATATGAGGTATTGATCGTATATATTAGGTAATGTAATAATGCATGATGGATAGGATGAACGATAATTATGTTAAATATAGTTTCATTCAATGTTAAGGGTCTTAAGAGACGTTACCAAAAGGAACACTATACTAACATGGAGTAAACAGAGAGGAGATAATTTTTTTCAAGGAAACTTTTAGTACAAACGATGTGGAGATCGATGGAAGAGGGAATGGAATGGGGAGTGTTTTTTAGTCAGGGAAGCAACCACAGTCGAGGAGTTTATATTCTGATTTCTCAACAATTGAAGTTGAAGGTATTAAGAAGTGATTGTGATTCAGACGGGAGGTACATCATATTGGAAGTTGACGTACAAAACATAAGATACATTATTTGTAATGTATATTTTCCCGTTCGAGATAAACAGCAGGAACAAATAGATTTTAAAATCATTTAAGTGTTCGCTTCAATTAATTCAATTTAAACAAATCCCTCATGATAGTTGGTGGCGATTTTAATATGATTTAACATTTTGAATTGGATATTTCAAGTAAAGGGAGTATTAGTGGTCACAAGTTTAATTTAGAATTCGAGGATTTCCTTGGAAGGTTTGATATGTTGGATATTCAATTGTTTTGAAAGATAGAGAAGATATGGAAATCTTAGAAAAAAAAATGGATTCCTTCTCTCAGGTATCTGGTTTAAAAACTAATAGGGGAAAAACACAGATTATGAAGCATGGGCCTTCTAGTCACAGTAATGAAGATTTGACCGGTATTACATTGGGTAAGATGGTTTCTCTGGTAAAAGTGCTTGGGATATACTTCTCTTCGGATATTAATGTTAAAGAAGAAATGAATTATAAAGAAATACTGATCAAAATATAAAGATAGTTAAGGTGGTGGAAGCAACGGGATTTAACAGTTTTGGGGAAAGGGTTTCAAGGAAGTTGAGAAGATATGCTTTTATTTTTTTATGGCATGGCCATGATGAGATAAACAGGAATATTTTGGAAACAAGTATATGATTTATGCACAGCGTGTAGTGTGGATTAAGAATCTTCTTTGTAAACATTTGGTTGACGCAGAAGGTAATATGAGATCAGGGACTATTTCATAAGGAAATGTCGTAATGTAGACGATTTTTTCTTTGTTAATTATCTATACTCCAAGTTGCCAGCTGCCCGGAAGATTAAGAGAATTTGCGAAGGGAGGGATGATACTCTAAAGGACACTATTGATCTTTCCAACATTAATTTGAACATTAACAAAACAGCGTATTCTTTTGATTCTGTGTCTTCCAAAATGCTCTATAACATAACTTTAACTCTAGATAGGTCGGCAATTACAAATTGTTTCTCAATCCCCAGATTTTCCACTATAGATGGGAAGTTAAGGGAACTTCAGTACACAAATTTACATAACATCGCATTTTGTAATGATAAACTGAATCATTTTAGATTAATCCAGTCAAAGTTATGTTCCTGTTGTAGAAAAGATGTAGAAACCTTTCGTAATATCTTCTGTCAATGTACTGAAGTGTCCAGGATAAAGATAGAGATGGGAAACAAAAATTGATGTGTAACTTGGTTTCATAGAAAATATGAAAGATAATATATTGTTGAAACATGTATTGATTTTGGTAAAATATATGATATAAAGTAATAATAAAAATGGAAAGTTTCCAACTTGCAAAGAAACATGTAAGGCTGTAGAGAACTAAAAAAAAGGTTGAATATGAAAAAGCAAAAATAAAGGACAAATTGCCAATACAATTATAACAAAAATGGGAAATTTTTACACCTTGAGGTAGTGGGACTGATTATATACATATATATATATATATATATAGACTTTTTTATTTTTCTAATTTTTCTTTTCATTATTTTTTAAATTCCTGCTCACTCCCTCACTTTGTTATCGATCCTGACACTTTTCTATTATCGTTGTTTGCTTTTTTTGTAATGTTTTTTTTTAATAACAACAGTATAGTTGCAGACCTCCACTGATACGAAACCCTCATATGATAATAGTAAAACCTAGGAGTTTAAACAAACACACCATGTCGATCTATGTAAATATAACAAGTTAGTTTATTATGGGTTACGAAGCAGCACATCCTCCTTATACTTTTTGTTTATGTAAGAAAATCTTTATTCAGACTGTTTAATTTATATTGAACTAATTAATTTGCATATAAGATATGTTTATACTGTAAAAATCGTTCCTTTTTATTATATTCTATCCGGAAATATTAATATGTATTACCGTCATCTTTTCCTTTTGTATTTGAGAAATCTATTTTTATTCCTCCCAAATTTCAGAACTGTATCACAATTTGTATACTTGATTGAATATATACTATATTAGTTTTTGTATACTGATGGACGGGCGCGTAGCCAAGGGGGCGGTCGCTTGAACGCACCTCATCGCAAGATCGATACGATCCTATTTTGCATGATGAATTTGATGATATAACTCGTCCTACGTACAAGGCGGATGACGTGAAACACGAAACTACACACCCCATTGAGACGCGTGGGCCTCCGGCCTCGGCCCGACCTTGCCGACTTGCAACTGATAAATTTGATATCGCGCGCAAAGAGTTTGAACATAATTATGCTCGAGATGGGAATTATTATTATTCGGTCGTCAAGCGGTAGCTGGTCATCTCCGTTGCACATGGTCCCTAAGTCTTCGGGCGCATGCCCTTTGAGCTTATGAATGCGGCTCAGACCTTCCAGAGGTAAGTAGTGAGAGGCTTTTCCATTTGGGTACGGATATATTGATGATCTGCTAATCGCCAGGAACAGTGGACTTGCAAATGTAAGGCAGCATTCACTTGCATTAGAGGGCAAGTCCACTCCAAAAATAACTTACTTTCAAGAGAAGCAGAAAAATCAGACAAACCAATCAAAAAAAGTTTGAGCAAAATCGGATAACGAATAAGAAAGACAAATTGGCAACTCACTCATGAGTCTGTGACGTCATGTCCTCACTCTCCACTAATTATTTTCTTTATATTGATAATATAAATTTTCTATTTTCTCCCTAAGAATCGTATTTCTTCACACTAGCATCCAAGTTAGATTGATAGTAATATGTTTTTGTGTGGATGCACTAATATAGAGTAATTTTTTCGAGTTATATCATGAAAAATTTGAATTTTGATAAACTATTTATATAAAAAAATCAATAATTATGAATACACAATGTTCAGAAAATAGTATAAATTCTTCAAAGTTCATGAAAAATTTCGTGAAATTTCATGCACGCAATATGATACAAATCATATAACCTGGGCAAAGGCATGGGGAAATCAAGTTTTAGGGGATAAAAAGGGAAATTAAAGGGAGTAAACTACTAAAGCAACTGATAAATAGTGAGGACACGACGTTACAAACTGATAACCAAATTGGCAATTTGTGAAGTGATTTCCATTGTTCTATAGTTTTACATACTTTTTTAAAAATTCATAATTTTCTTATTAGTTATCCGATTTTGCTCAAACTTTATTTGATTGGTTTGTCTGAATGTTCTGCTTCTATTGAAAGTAAGTTATTTTTGGAATGGACTCGAACAGAAAGAATGTGCCTGAGCGACCTTTCTGGCTTTCCTCGAAGAAATTGCCACCTGCGGAAACTCGCTACAGTGCGTTTGGCCGCAAACTGCTAGCGATTTACCTTGCCATAGAGAATTTCCGACATATGCTTGATGTACGCATATGTTGTGTGTTCGTCGATCATAAACCGTTGATGAATGCTTCCCGTGCTCAACCCGACCGCCACAGCCGCCGAAAAGTCAGACATTTCCGTTATGTGAAGGGATGTGAAAAAAACAGTTGCCGATACCCTTTCTCGTCACGTGTGCGCAGTGCGCACAGTCGTGCACATTGATTTTGAGTTGATGGCGGAAGCTCAGGGGACTGAAACTGAGCTGCTGGAACTTCTTTCCGCGAACGATACAGGCAGTATACACCCGGTGTTCGATCTACTCGTTTCGTATGGCCAGGCATTAACCGGACGGTATGGCAATGGGAAAAAAAACATGCATTGCTTGCCAGAAGTCGAAGATAATTCGCCATGTGAAGGCTCCACTTGGCAAGTCTGACTCTCGATTTGCTCACGGGAACTTAGACATTGTAGGTTCATTGCCTCCCTCTAACGGTCACGCGTATTTGCTTACTTGTGTAGATCGCTACACACGTTGGCCGATCAGTTACAACTGATCGCGGGGGCCAGTTTGAGTCGCGTCTTTTCTCCGAACTCACTAGGCTGTTAGGTACTAACAGAGTGCGCACCACTGCATACCATCCTGACGCTAACGGGATGGTAGAGCGCTTTCATAGACAGTTGATTTCTGCGTTAAAGGCTCACAACAATCCTACCCAGTGGACGGAATTCCTTCCTCTTACGTTTCTCAGCATCCGAGCCACTGTGAAGGAAGACGTCGGGTATTCCACGACAGAATTAGTCTATGGCGTTCCGCTCCAACTACCTGGTCAGTTCGTTACCTCGGTGACTTATTGTGACGATGTCTCTCGTTTGAGACATCCCATTGGCACTTATATCTGCCTACTGAACTTGCATCTTGTGAGTATGTGTTCGTAAGGGACGATACATTAAGAAGGCCTCTTCAGCGACCTTACAAGGGACCGTTTAGGGTTCTCAGGAGACGCGACAGATCCTTTTCGCTTGACATAGGATACAAGCGCGAGCAGATTTGCACTGATTGCCTTAAAGTTGCGCGCTTAGAGCTGTGTGTCGCAACTGAACCTCTGCCTGATGATAATGCCTCTTCCAAACTGCCTGCTGCGAACACTGATTGTACGCTTGCTTCTAAGACCGCGCCCGAGCAGCGATCAGACACAACACCACCGATACGACGGACTAGGTCTGGACGCCATGTCCATTAGCACCGTAGGTTTATTAATCAGTAGTGTATAATGTATCTTGATATCGTAAGCAAGGGATTGCATGACTTCCTTACTTGGGGAGGATTTAATGTAGTGGACAAACAATCGTTTTAATCATGAGTTTCAAAACTTGTATAATAATTGTGTAACCATGATATAAGATATAAGGCAAATTCACTTTCGTTCTCTAGTATACAAATGATGCACAGGTTTGAGTGCGTCGGTAGGAATTGTGTGCACAAGGTACCTTTGAATGGTTTGAACCCACGAGGCGCAGCCGAGTGGGTTTTAGACCAAATTCAAAGGTACCGCGTTCACACAATTCCACCGACCCACGAATTAAACCTGTGCATCATCTGTTTTATAAAATGGGGCCCCAAAATCGTCAAAAATACACAAATCTGTTATTTTACAGATTTACCGGGTGCATGGCAAAATCATGCGTCCGGTAAAAAATCAAGCGTCCGGTAATTACCGGACGCATGATTTTGCCATAGCCATGCATCCGGTAATTACCGGTAAGCATGATTTTTAAATTTGCATAATTTGATTGTTGTTAGTGTAAACAAATGTAATGACCCAAACCTTAACAAAAAAAAGTCATTAAATTAATAAACACTTTGTTTTGCAAGCCTTTTGAGTTTTGGGGAGGTGCAATCTAACTCAGACTGAGACTGAGACTGTGAGAGAACTAGAGTCAGAAATTGAGGCTTTATGTGTGGTGCTCCCCAGGCCCTCTCGCTTCAGTTTCACCAACACGGCGTTAAACATACGTGTGCTCTCGGGGAATAGAAATTTGTTACAGATATCCCAAGTACAGTGATCCAAAAAGTGGTGTTGTATGCCATAGCGAATGTACTGAAGAGACTTCTAAGACTAAGCTACGTATAAACGCGTATACAATACAACTCACCGTCAGTCTTAATGTACAGAAGCATAGACCTAGTCGTTTAGCTTAGAGTTAGAACGATGATAACACTACAGGCACAGCTAATCAGAAGTCTCCTAAATTGACGTTCTTGATCTGCGCAAACTTTTCCGACTATGAGAATCCATACTTAATTGACCTTTTCGTGCTATCCGCATCCGAATCATCCAACACTTTAGATAATTCTTCTTCTGACAGAAGCTGGATAATCAAATCGCCGCCGCGATTTCGCCATCTTGTTTTTTTTTTGTTGGCACAGACGATGTAAACAACCGGCCGGGATATCGGTGTTATCGATTCTAATATCGCATATATCGTGTTGATATCGCGTGCATCCAGTAAAAATAACTACACAGTCATTGACCAATCAGATTGCAGGGATTCTTCTACCCATCTTATAATATTTCATTAATGATTACTCTCCTCTAAAACATGCCTAAATTCATTATAATATGCATTAATCGAAAAACGGCAATTATGACACTAGCGGTAAACAAGTTCAACCTATCAGCGAATGCCCTGTTGGGCGTTTCCTCAGATTTGCCACGCATAGCACCAGTCGGCGTTTTATATTTAGCCGATCAACACTTTTTTTGCTCTCCTGTTACATAGGGGATTGAGTGTTTTCATGTTGCCATTTTCGACATTTAGTTGTATACTGGGTCTACTGACATCATCATTTAATTAATCGAAAGACTATTTTATCGGCATCTTCGTTCGTATATTTTGGCGACAATCGAATTTCGAACTGGGTTCGACAATCTTCCGTTTGGTGTTGTTTTCCAGCTGACGCGTAAACTTTTCTTTACGAAAACCCGACCTTGCGGTCGCGCTTCGTCGTTGCACTACACCACGCCACGTGGACAGCAACGAGCAGTAGCAGAGTTCCTCGCCTCTTCTTCGATCTGCAGGCTACCCTCGTGTGATCTTCACGACATCCTACTTCGGTCTTCACGACACCATCATCAAATCACTTCCTCGTCACGCTCGTCTTTATTATCCGACGTCACAGCAATTCAATCGACGTCGCCGTCGTCACGAACTAGGATAGGCCTACACGTCCAATACTCCAAAGACTCGCACAACCATCATCGCAGACATCACGCGATCTCCGCCACCGTCGAAGATGAACTCCAATTCGCTCTCCGATCTTGTGAGGTAGATCTACCCGTAATTAATCCCCTTAAGTCTTTAGTATTAATGCTGTCGCGTCATATTGCCGACTTACGTACTTTTAAACCTTACTTATCAATTGTTACATGAAGGCAAAATTTTGTCACTGATATCATTACTACACTTGGATATGCTGCTTCATAAAAAGGCATACTTTTTGTATTTTACACGCCGCCTCATTAAAAAGCCTATACTTATATTTAGCATCGATGCACACCACCTCATTAAAGGGGCTATATATAGTATTTTCGTAGCCTAAATAAAAGGGCTGCATCTTTTTTTCCCTTTAACTACTTTGTTATTCATTTTTAGGTTCGAAACCAGAACAATTTTTTGGACTTCGGGGCAGTCTGCCGAATGACTTACGGTTGTCATTATTTATTTGATCCATTTCATGTTTTTTTGCGACGGTTTATCGGATACATTAATTGATTGTACATTTGCTGTTACTTGTCTAAATATACAATGAATGATACCATTTAAATAATCAGAAATTTTCCTTGTCTGATTTCGCAATTAAAATTGATTGGGAAAGTGTTTGGGTGTTTTTGGATTGATTAATCCCGTAATTGATTGTCGATAAAGTTGTTTCCGATGTGGTTCCGTCAACAGTGTGTTGGCATTATACTTATCTTTACCGACACGAACCATAAGCCCATTTAACCCCAACACCAACTCAACACGTTGGACAAGACAATACGCGTACCAGCGCAATGAGAGAGGTCAGATCGTCTTATTTATGTTATATTTGTAATTTATAGATCATGTTGCGCCCAAGCGATTTAAGGGACCCAGCGAATCAGCATGGATCATTATTATGCAATTAAAACGTGCTTTAAATGTTACTATAGATCACACGGAATGAATACATGTATCGACGCAGCATAAGATGGTACCATCGGAGGAGGGGCGTCAGTCAAACTTTACTTAGCTTCTTTCTTTGTCTGGCATTGGTGTTTGTTCTTGTCTGAAAACAGATGGTGTTGCTTATTCAGTGCTTCTGCTTTTGATGCAATGTCTGTGGCTATTATTTCTCTTGTCCTCAGAGTTGGGATAATGCCACTATTCCTTTTCTGACTGTTTATGAATTGCCAGAATTTTTGTTGTGAGACTCTTGAATCGTATCCTCAAAGATGTCTCCTGCGCCTTGTGATGATAGCACAATTTTCAAGGTTGAAATCGCAGCGCACGACATATTCTAAATTA
This sequence comes from Mesocentrotus franciscanus, assembly GCA_037976565.1. Taxonomy (NCBI): domain Eukaryota; kingdom Metazoa; phylum Echinodermata; class Echinoidea; order Camarodonta; family Strongylocentrotidae; genus Mesocentrotus; species Mesocentrotus franciscanus. The sequence continues at coordinate 9,989,363 of CP137667.1, read as the reverse complement.
ATTTGTATGAACAGATGTCGAGCTCTAAATATAGATTACATATATAATTGTTTTGAGCATGCACACAAAATCCCGACGCACACAGCGAGAGACGACGAATGCCTGTCGTTGGTCCAGCGTTGGTCCAGTGCACTCGACGAACGAGTAACGAAGGATGACGCACACGTACGGCACGACAACAAATTTTCAATGCGCGGGCCGTGCGTCCCCCATGCGTCCCCTATGTGTGACCGTGCCTTTAGCGGAGTATGATATAGTATGGTGGTATAACGAGCGAGGACAGTTTGTTGACCACCGCTATCGGTCATAGTGACGCTCGGTCCGCCCCGTAAGGGATAATGGCGGAGTCTTCCCCTCAATTCGGATTTTTTTTTTCCACCACGATCCCGTCTTCTGATCAAAAAATAAATCGTTGTACATTTGTAGAGTGAAGTCTCAACTACAACATAATTTTTGCAAAAGCGCACGTGGGTCAATTTTGAGGTTAAATGAATGTCTATGATATGAATGTAGGTCGATATTTATACATATGGCACATGTCATCCAATTTCATTGTAATTAACCATGGCATTCATGAGATATGAAGCGAACAAAATCCAAACAAGAAAAAGGGGGGAAAAATAAGTGCATTGCCACGCTTCGTGCCAGAGCACCAAGCTAAAAAGATAGATTCTGACGAAATCAATATGTGTTCTGCTAGCCTTCGCAGCAGATCACCTAAAAATGGCAGCAGGGATTAGGAAGGAAAGGTCTAATAATAAATGTTAATAAAACGGAAGTGAACATCACGGACTTTAAAGGAGGTGTTCTAAAGTATTTTGAGGAGTTCATCAAGTACCTTGATGCCATGGTGAGCAAGGGTGGACGCTCACATGCAGTTAGTTGTAAGAGCACGAAGTAAATCTGCGTGGAGCAAGTGGAGGGATATCTCGGCAATCATTGGTGACGAACGAATGCCTTTGAAACTAAAGGTCAAGTTATAAAACTGAGTGCTACTGCTTGACCTTGAAACGCTTGCTCTGACGAAGATGGATGAAAAGACACTGGTGACAGAAATTAGGATGCAACGAAGGATAGTAGGGGAAACAATACCAGACAGGAGAAGAAACGAGGACATAACAAAGGGGCTGAGGTAGCTAACATCATGCAGAATGTGAGGGAGATTAGGTTCAGATGGTTTGGTTTGGAGAAGTATGATGAATGAAAACTAGGACATTGTGAAACGAGCAGAGAAATGAAGCAGAGGAAAAGGAAGGCCGATAACGCGTTAGAAGGATAACATTACAAGAGATATGAGGGAGCTAATTATGACAGCTGCTCAAATAGGGAACGGAGGAGAGTGGAGACGGAGGATCCGGGCAACCAACCCCTGCAAAAAGAAAATATTGTTCATGAAATTATAGTAGTAGTCGTACAGTTGATACAAATTTTTTGCACAGAATTCATGATTTTTGTTTTGTTAATAAGAGTGGCTAGTATGCATTTTATTTTAACTCTTTTAAAAGTAAAATAATTATAACATAATTTTTTCTCTTTAAAAATATTGTAATTTTACTGCCAGTGGCAAATAGATGAACAGCGCTATCACATGACATAGGTAGTCAGTTCGAAGACTACACTTCAATATGAAGCGATTCATTTTGTGGTTCCAAACCATAATTCAATTCTTTCCTGAATTTTACACTAACGAGTGTAATACAAAACAAATTAGAATGCCTTCATTCACTGCCTATATTTTTTGAGAAATTAAAACTCTAATTTGGGTTTTTCTATAATCCTTGCCAAATAAAAAGAGGCATACCTTTCTGCCAAGCACAGTTTTCATGTTAGGGTTTAACAAATATTCTGTCTAATTCAGTAGTGCGCCCTGATGGCACGGGAACAAGCATCGTTCTAAAGACAACAAAACAGAGAATGCTGTCCGAAGAATCACCATACAACGATTGATACTGAGTTGGTTAGCATCAGAGTGTACGTATAAATGGAGTACAACATTACTGCCAACAAGATTGCAGTCGAATACGCATATAATGCTTAAGCTTGGATAATCGGTGATGTTGATTATGATCTTTGTGTTCGTGGATTTCTTCTTTGTAGCCGGTGAGTTTAAACCCAACAACATGCTTTCACATACCATACAAGGTGTCTGATTGTTTAAAATATATGTTTGGTCCCGTATGCTGCCAGTACAAAATCTATGTACGTATTGATGATGAAGTTTTTTTTTTTAAAGATGGGTATTAGTGCACGGCGCGGCACTCTAGCTAATATGTATACGTATATTTGTCAGGATCGTTCTGTATGGTATTTTCTTTTTTTAATTAATTAAGGAATGAGTTGACAGATGAATAGTATGATTGTATGAATGGATGGTTAATGAATACATTATTTTATTACATACTGAATCAAATGAAATCTGGTACAAATTTTGGAATAATACGGCAGACGACACGGTTTTTTCCTGCCACAATGCACATCGGCGTGCTTAAGACGTAGTAGCGCATGCAAGGGTGCAAAGCAACTGAACTTAAGAAACTGTTGACATCTTAAACACTCAACATATATATATATATATATATATATTTATATACTCTTCAACCTTTGTATTAGGGGTGCATAATTCTTCAGGATCGGTACTTTCCTTGATTTTCTCACATTTCTTTTTTTTTCCCCCGTTTTGCGTGTGGCACACACTCTCTTTCGAGTTATTGCGCCCCCTTCAAGGGCCACCCGGAGCACATGTCCCCTCTGTCCTCCCCCGACTAGATACGCAATTTTATTTATTGGATTTTAATAAGGTTTTCATGATGGAGAATAGGCAGGAGTTTTGCTCTATCAAATACAAGCTGTATATCATTTCAACTCTAAATAATCATTAAACATTGAATTATTTCTCTCTTTTTTTTAAATCGCTTAGTTGGGGAAATGTTAGTAAGCGTTCATAAATATGCTAAACACTAAAACTATAAACATATTATATTTTGAAACAAAGGTTCACCAAGCATGCCAAGCGATTCGTGCAAAACATAAAAAAAAGAAACGATATGTACACTATCCAGTTTCCTCAACATGATTGACGGATTTTAGATATAAGCCTTTGTCATTAAAGTTGATAAATTATATGTTCAAATGTTTCTCTGAGCACTATTTTTCAAATACAGACGTAAACTCAAGCCCTCTTCTTTAAAATCAAAGATCCCAGTGAGTAATATTTGTATTTATTTGTTCTAAATTGTTATAAAAAATGATTGAGATCCATACAAACTGAACAGAAACATAACGACACGGAAAGATGTTTTTCGAGGGAATACATACGACAGCAAATACAACATAACGATGCATACTTTGAGGAGCCTAAATAAAAAGCAGAGCTTGCACATTACAAAGCTCCTGAATATTAGAAGTCTAATTAATATTCAGTTAAAGAGAAATGATACTAAATTCATATCATTGGGTAGAAAAAACAACATCTTATAATAACAGAGCTCTGTATTAAAATGCATCACCAATCACAGAATCTATGTAGAGATCACAAATAAAATTACGTCTCTCTTCACTAAAGAACATATTATAAATACTGACTTCAAAACCAGATCATTTTTCGCACCTCTAGAGCATTTTGAGAAAAAAAGAAATAGCGGGAAACGGCAAACAAAGACAAACTAACTTACTTTATGTGAATGGGGTGGTGTGCGTTGCCTGTCGTTTGCGCGCGTGACCGGTTGTATGTGCGTGTATGTGTGTGTGCGCGCGAAAAGTGTGGACCATATGGGAATAGGAAGCTTGGGTTAGTTAACCTGGTTGTAGACAAAACAGTAATGCTCCATCTCGTTATCATTACCATATACACATTATTTAAATAAGGTAAAACAAAGAAAGATTCGATATTCTTTTGTTTAGGGATTTTATGTTGCGTATGATCAATACAAAAAAGCATAATAATGGAAGAAAAAAAGTATTTCCATCATTAAAGGTACCCTGAGAAATAAAGTATTTTTTCAAAATGCTATTGATTACTGTAAAATGGAATAAGAAATCACACTCAGGCATAAAATACCACTCAGTGACAAGTTTACGGTGCTTGGTTGAGTGAATTCTTTATTTTTAAACAGATTTGAGCAATGGTAGTAGTTTCAAGCTCTTTGCTTATATATGCTCTCAAAATGAATAGTTAAAGAAATTTTCATAGTGGTCATGGTAATGATAGTACTATTAACATTAATAATAATTTGCGGAATGATAAAGTAACAGCCACGAAACAGTGTTTCTTGTTATTATTTAAAAAAATGATAGTCAAGTTAAAGGTAATGCAAAGTTTTGGGAAAATTTGAAATTGGATGGATAGTAATTCTTTCAATTTTTGATATATTTGGATGCCCCTGTGGATGAATTATAATCACTAAAAAATGTAGCCCCTAAAACACTTCTGCTTTCGAGCAAATTGAATAATTAAAATTTACCGGTGCTCCCGGTAAATTTCAAATATTAAAAATAGCGCCTAAGGCCATTTTATGGTAGCTGCGACCATGAAAATCTCAGAATATGCAGTTCTGATATATAATTTTAAAACGGGAATAGCAAATTCGTCGATTGTAGTCAAGAAACATTGTTTTAAAGCTAAAATAATATCAGTCTTGAGAGGGCGCGATACAACATAAAGAGTTTATTATTTACAATTTCATCACTTTAGACTCGATTTCAACCGCGACAACGATCATTGAATTTTGTAAAATCGCATATGCTTCCAACAAGTTTATTTTTAACAAAATTCATGACCCCATACCAAAACTTTGTAATACCTTTAAGGCCTTGGATATATTTAAAGCATATATATGGGTTATTAATCAAGCAGCTCTGCAGATATGGTAATTTTAGTTTGCCTGTAGCTTTATATAGCTGGGAAAAGAGCGTTGGGTATTGTGTTAATAGCACAAGTTTCAAGGTTGAAATCACAGACACTGAATAAATACCTTTTTCTCACAGCGTACGTTATATTCTATATACAATGTGTACGAAAAATAGGTCGAGCTCTATACATGATCTAGTTCTGTTGTAAGAAACCATTACATATACATCCGACCATTGCATATGTATTTAAATATTTTGCAAACTCCTGGATAAATGTAGTTTCTAACAACAGACTGTGTATTTGTGTTCGACATGAAGTTCAATTCGAGTTTATTCAATGAGGACATGTATTAATTTAATTTGATTGAAGTTTAGTCAAAGCACAATAGAGCCTACCCAATCAATACTTCCATAAATAGTAAACAAGGTATTCATCAGTACAGTTATAACAGATGTAAAATGTAAAAACTCTCAATATTTAGGTAAAACCTATTTTTTGTCAAATTATCTAAAAAATGGTTTGGGATGACCAAATCTGAGTCATTTTGGTAGTGTACAGCAGAGAAGAATAGGAAATGGAGAAAGAAGTATGAAATATAAGAAAAACATCCTTGAAATAAGACAGGGGGTTGGTATTTGTGTTTCACTTTAAAATGCAACATTTTCCCACTTAAAAGGGGCAAGGAGTATATTTCCCCGGCCTGGCCGATCTGCCCTCTTAAATTTTGACCATCTAGTACAAGGCTCTTCAACCGAGAGCTGTAGCACACTGGGGTGTCGAAAAACATATATTGGGGTGCCACGACAGAAATTATGTTATTTCTATAAAAAAAAATAATTGATGGAATAACGTCGGTTTCATGAAAATCCGAAGGTTAGAAACCGCGAGTGTCTAAAATGTTACTAGGAAATAGCAATTTTCAGATAATAGCGTTACTTTTTTCCCCGCACGCTTCGTTCGCTCGCCAAAAAACACGATTTAATGCAGCCCCGAGCCTATTTACCTTCATATGTGGGTAACGTGGTGCCTAAACACCCTTCTTTGTGACAGCAAGGTACAAAAATATATCTTGTATCTTTTTTATCAAAACTAATTATTGAACAAAATCATTTAACACGTATTATGATAACAAATGAGCAACATTGCATTGTAAAACTCTTTTGCTTTTAATTCTAGTGAGTTAAGATTAGTTTTAAAAACCTTTTTCTGTGATAAAGGATTGACATAAGTGTATTTTTTCCAGGTGAATCGATCATTCAAATAAATAACGCAAACACTTATTACGTTTTAATCTCTTATTCTCATTCTTGTTTGTATTCTCAGACTTGATCAAAGTATAGTTTCTCGTAAATGGGATGTCCCCTTTACTTTAAACAAAGCATTTGGCTCGTTCAAAATAACACAACTGCTCAGTCATTATCGTAATTTAGATGTACTTGTTTGAGTTTTGTTTTCAATCGATCAAGGGGATAGAGCAATGTCGATCTGGCGCTGCTCAGTAGCTGCCGGGCTCACGATCAATTGGGCACAAAGAATTTCCATTTTCGGTTTAATAAAATTTGGAGTGGACTATAAAAGATTATTATTATTATTATTATTATTATTATTATTATTATTATGATGTATGACCTTGAAACTTGTTAAATAATATTTATCACCATAGGCAGATTATCTGATTAGATTTTGAAGTAATTAGGCAAAAGATCGGAAAGTTCAATTTCTGAATATATAGGTTTTAGCCTCGTAAACACAATATATCAAGAATCACTAGGGGTATGGTCGGGCTTCAAACCTTGTTAAGGGGTATTGTAGCGAACCAGCTATCAATCTTTACAACATGGCAATGGTGCCCCTCGACATTACATACCATACCAATTACACACAAATACGGTCACAAAAGAAGCAGTTAGCAGTTAAGACTTTTAATTTATTAGTCTCGCCCAAGGCGTATCGATTTCCCCTCCTTTAGACATAAAAAAAGCGGAGGCATTTTCCTGTCAATACAGAAAATAAACAAAATCTACTATGTTGTAATTACTTTAAATCAATACATGAATACAGCTGTTTAAAACAAGTATGATTGTCATCATAGCCTGCTTTGGCACAGAAGCTAAAACTATCCAACTTTTAGTAAACTTAAGGATTTGTAAGATCAGAATCATCATAAATGGAATTTACATGTTTGTGATCATACACTTATACAACACGTGTGACAATATCCTCAATACGAACTTTCATATTACAAATGTCAAAAGAATAACTTAAGATTTTCTTTCACAATTTGAATACATGTCTGTAACCTTGTTTATGTTAACAAGAAAGCAAAGAGTTTCTTTGCATGCGTATCAGGACAATTACCCCCTTGACAATTACCCCGGAAAACTCCCCCAAAGGACAATTACCCTCTGGAAAATCCCCCGGAAATTCCGAGGACAACCACTCCCCCTCCCTCCCGAGGACAATTACCCCAGGGACAATTCCCCGGACAATCAAGGACAATTACCCCTACCGACAATTCCCCCGAAAATTACCCTCCTCTTCATTAAAGGGGAAGTCCACCCTGATAATATTGTGTTTTCTTTTTATAAAAACATATTTTTTTTCCGGGGGGGGGGGAATTGTCCACAGGTGGGTATTTATCCTAGAGGGTATTTTTCCGGGGGTAATTGTCCTCGGGTGTGATTGTCCTTAGGGGTTACTGTCCCGCTAGTAATTTACCGGGCTGATTTTTAGTGGGTTATTATCCTAGGACCCTTGTTATGCTATGTTTGCACGACAATATGACGTCACATTTGGTATATATCAGGAGTCAGATAACATGCATAAAACTAATTACTTGCAGTTTTACAGTCGATATCACTTTGACTTTCAATGAAGGAAAAATGCTTTAAATATTCATGAGTTTTTGGGTGCATCTAAAGTTATATCTGAGTCAGATGTACCTCTCACTTGTCACTGTACACGACGATGTCGTCTAGGTAGGCTTCGCATCCAATCAGACGAGATGTTGGTTGATAAGCCTCTGGAACGTGGCTGGGGCTTTCTTTAACCCGAATGGCATCACAAGATAGTGGTATAAACCATTAGGAGTAACGGATGTTGACAGTTGTTTAGCTCTTTCGGTTAAGGGCACTTGCCAATAGTACTTCAATAAATCGAATTTGCTCACGAACTGGGCTTTCCCAACTTTGTCAAAGAGGTCACTAATGCTTGGCATTGGTTACTAATTAGTCTTCGTTTTGGAGTTCAATTGCCGGTAATCTTTACAGAAACGGTTAGTACCATCATTTTGGGGTACCAACACACACGGGGAACTCAATTCACTATCACTTGGCTCAATCGAGTTATGAGACAACATATAATAAATTTCTAACCTTAAGAGATTCATCTTCAATGGAGTTGCTCTGTATGGATGTTGATTTATAGGAGGTGAATCTTCCACATCCACATCATGATGTTTCGCAAGACTTGTGCGGCCACGCACATCACTGAATAAGTTACCATATGAATAAGTTACAATATTCATGAATCAAATTAATCAGCTGAACTCCTTCCGCCTCTGAAAGTGGACCTTATACCTCATCAAGCCTCAAATGAAACTCAGAATTCCTCATCTTTATCTGGGGTACTTCAATATCCTCATCTACTTTATCATCATTAACATTGAACACCCCTGCACAATTGACAACGCCAACAGAAGCAACATGTTTCTCTTTGAAATCTTCAGTACCCAATACCCAACTGATCTATTACCTGCCGGTATTTATTGGAAGTGTGAAGTTAGATCCTTGATCAGATTGAACACACCCCGGAAGACCTACCATCGTTGAACAAAATTCACAAGAGCCTTAGACACATTCTGGACAGTAATCCTTCTCATAGGAACCGACTCATGGAACCTCGTTGATGCACACGGGATTGTCAACAAACACTGGTTTCCACATTTCATCCTAGGAAGAGGACCAACACAATCGATAATGATGCGGCTAAAACTTTCATGAAATGCAGGTATGGGTCTTAAGGGTAACAACATTAATACGATTTTTCTACAACCTGGCAGGCATGACACCACTTACAAAATCGTATCACATCGTTTCCTAGTCCTGGCCAATAGACGTACCGAATGGTGCTTCAATTGCAATTGAGGTGATTTCATTCCGGTATACCTTAGGTAATTCTTGTTGATGTACATATCTCCGTTCTTCATCACCGGAGCCATCTGGAGTACGCAGTCTTCTCATCAAAATTCCATCTTTAATGTAAAACTCACAGCCTCAGCAGAGTCCTTACCATCAGGATCCACAGCTTTCGCAAAGCGTAACAATTCAGGATCCTCAGACTCCAGTCCAAGCTAAGACTGGCGAGACATCTTAAGGACTTGGACTTCCATATTAAGTTCAACACCATTTGCTCCATTGTCTAACTTAGAGAAAAAAGGCTATCTGCTAACATGTAATCCTCACTCTGCCCCTGTCTAGCTTTCTTCGACATGGCCCTGGTAACTGCACATAAAGTAAATACTTCAGGCATCTCATCTACAAGCTTCTATGTTGCCTCATCCACGACAGGGGTATAATTTTTTTATATGATTTAGCATTACCCTAGCTCCAGCGAGATCATTGCCAAGAAGCAATGTCACCCCCCCCCCCTTCTACCGGGATGTCATCTGAAACTACAACTACTTTCCCATATATAATATATGACTCCAGATGGACATTCACCAATTACTTTGACAAATGCATTTTCATCCACCAATGATTCCTGTGTGACTGGGAAAATGCAAGGGTTAATCAAGGTCTAAATTGACCATGTGTCTCAGAGGATAAGCACAGGCATCTTTTCACTATCCTGAGTAAGGCTAACGTGTGCCAAAGGAATAAACGGACGATAAAGGTCTGATGAATCATCAAGACTTTAAATGGCAAGAGCATCAGTCCTCATACGCTCATGTTTCTCCCCCATTAACCTTGGAACTTGACTTCATTGTTGTTGTTTTTATTTCCGAAATAAGATAAAAATATTATACAAAGAAAAATATACAAAATGAAATATTAATACATGTACATAGATAAAGATCAAAGGAAAGCCCAATTCAGTAATGTTTATAAAACATTCTGTTCTTTCTTAGGGTCCTTATACTACCAAATTTATAAAAAGTGTATATAAAGCAGAATAGAAACAAAACATTAATATAAGTTTTTATAAAATACAAAACAATACAAAATCTTGGACGCCCTGTGGAGGATGGTAGGATAGGAGATTAAGAGCGAGTGGAGCTGCATTAAAAATTGATTAGCAATTGGCCTAAAATATTTATTCTGATTTCAAGTTGACGCTATATTATGAACAAAGCATCATGTTTGGATCTAAGGGACTGACACCATCCAATTCAGAAGACATTGCAGAAATAAACCCATTAAATGAAGGAACCACTCCGTCTCTACAGGAAACTACTACAGAGGTACGTTCAATCATGCCATATTACATTGAGTTTATGTTACGTGACATTCTTGATAAAGTTGGAGGGATTGATGGTATATGGAAGAAAGTAGACATAATAACTGAGAAAAATACAAAAAATGAAACAAAGCTTGAATGTCTGAATTCAAGGGTTCGGATCTTTAGAATGGAACTGGATTTTTAGAAACAGAAATCAGTGAAACAAAGTCAGAGGTTGAGAAAGTAAAAGCCACGAAAGCGGATTACGGATATGTAAATGAGCTGAGAAAGAATATCATCGATCTAGTAAACACAAGTAAGCAAAACAACGTCATCATTCACGGCATACCAGAAGGTGAAGAAAATTCCGTAACGCAAGATTGCGCACAATACGCCCGCGAGTTTTTCGCATCTCATTTGAATATGGAGAATGTGAAAGTGGAACGCGCCCATCGCACGCAACAAATATCCCGTGCTCAAACTGGTGACCATCGCAATCCACTACCAAGACCCATCCACTTAAAGCTTTTACCCTTCACTGATCGCGAGTGAATCCTGAAGAAGAGCCCGACATTAAAAACTGTTCGAATCCGCGGCGTAAAGGTGGGAATCAGCGACGATTTTCACCCAGATCGGACAAATGAACACAAACGGCTGATGACGAAAGTCAGGCAATTACGAGATGAGAATAAGTTTGCGTTCATCCCAAACCCCGCCCGAGAGTGATGAAATATAAGGATATCCCCAAAGATGCCCCAGGAGCCCTAACAACGCTTCGATCTTCAGACCTGAAAAATAACAAAGAAGAGGACAATAAAGAATTCTAACATGTTGAAACAATTATTTGATCAAATATATGAATCGTCAACTGAATTTGTATTCACTTTGTTAGAATGAGATGGAGTAGAGACGCCGAGAATAGTCGAAAACTACAGTAGTTTTTGACTGGTTTTAATACTATTTCTGCTCTATTTCTTGTCACATATAGCTACGATTAATGTACTTCTGCCTATTTAAGGCCTACTATGCTTATTAAATTAAAGTTGCTCCATGTTTTTACTCTGTTAACTGACGGGAAGGGATTGTTCATTTGTTAAGTGTTTACTTAGAATTTGTGTATACTGTTTTATTTTTCTCCTCTTCCACTTTTTTCTTTTCACTTCTTTTTAACTTCATTGTTTTATATGCTACTTTCAAAATTAAGCAATTCTCAACAATATTATATTTGTCTACTATTCTATCCTCGAAAACAGTACATGTCTATATAAAACTCATTGGTATAGAGTGGTGAAGTGTGACGTCATCAAAAATCTTTTTTTGGAATTTCTCAATTTTGTCTTCATTTTCCGAAAGAGCACCCAAAAAAAATGTCCAAATGTCGAAAACCAATTGAATATGTTGAGTATTGGCTGAGATATGACCATCTGAATAAAAAGGTTGCCTATGGGAACTCAGTGTTATATTGCTCTGGCTCCTAATGTTATGAGCCAGAGCAATATAACACTGAGTTCCCATAGGCAATCTTTTTATTCAGATGGTCATATCTCGGCAAATACTTAACATATTCAATTGGTTTTCGACGTTTGGACATTATTTTTGGTGCTCTTTCGGAAAATGAAGAAAAAATTGAGAAATTCCAAAAAATAGATTTTTATGACGTCACAGCTTCGGTACTCTATAGGCCCACTGGTCATTGTTATACTAATATATGACTTCGAATATGATACGTGACTCTATAGATATTAAGATCGGGTCGATTAATGTACGAGGGCTTGGCAACCATTTAAAGAAACGTTGTGTATTTAACTGGGTACGGAATTCTGATCACCATGTGATATTTTTACATGAATCACATTCTTTTTCAGCTGTAGAAAAAGGACGGTGTCTGAAGTGGGGTTACAAAATAGCATTCAGTCATGGTCGTTCAGATAATGCAGGGGTTTGCATGCTTTTTAAACCTTCGGCGAATTTTGACATTTTAAATACGCACACGGATTGTAATGGTCGTATTCTTTTATAGTGAAGATTAATAATAGTGCGGTCACGCTTGTAAATATTTACGGTCCAAAAAGTGACGACGGTATGTTCTTCTTGGAGTTACACGACTTGTTATGTAATTATGGTAAAGAGCCAAATACATCAGGGGGAGATTTTAATACTATTTTGAATCCAAAGCTGGATAAATTTCCAAGATTGATTCAAAACCACATTAATTGTTATAATGCCATTCAAAATATTATATCTGATTTTAAATTAGTTTGAAGTTTATTTTGAAGTTTGAAGTTTAAAGTTTTGAAGTTTGAAGTCTTTAACCTTTTCATTTTTGGGCGTGCAAATGGGACATAGTACCTTTAAGTATTGACTTTGAAAAAACTTTTGATATGATTGACTGGATGTTTATGTACGATGCTCTTCATGTATTTGGATTTGACCAGTATTGTATTAATTGGGTGGAAATTAATGTATACAGATATACAAGGACGAGTTATTAATAATGGGTTCGCGTCAGATTCATTTGAGGTAAAGCGTGGTGTGAGACAGGGGTGTCCTTTGTCTCCATATACTTTTTTATCATTGCAGTTGAAGTACTTGGGTGTTTCGTGAGACAAAATAAAGATCTTCGTTGGTTAAAGATATTAAATGAGGAGGTAAAGATTAGTCAATATGCAGATGACACGGTTATTTTTCTTGAACCTGATGAATTGAATATTCGTAGATGCGTCAAAATCTTAAATGACTTCAGGGAAGCTTCTGGTTTGAAAATTAATTTTGAAAAATGTAATATGATTAGACTAGAAAAATGTTAAGTAACTGTGCCTATGTGTCAAGACATTCCATTAATGTGGCCTTCAGATTATTTTACATACTTAAAATTAAAATTGAAATTCCTCTGAATGATAATTTGAGTTTTCATGATCTTAATTTCAAATCAAAATTTGAGGAAATTAAGACAACGTTGAATATACGGAATCGTAGGTCTTTAACCATGTATGGAAAGGTAACCATTATTATGTCTCTAGTTATACCAAAATTGATGTATTTACTTTGGATTCTTCCTGATCCCCCTGTATCATTCTTTTCCGAACTTCAGAGAGTACTCTTTAAATTTGTATGGAGTAATAAAAACAAAATTAGACTTTCTTTGCTTTACAATGAATATAAAGAAGAAGGACTTAAAATGCCCCATCTATTAATTTTTAGCCGTGCAATGAAAGTTACTTGATAAAGAGATGAAGGAAACAAAAGTAAATGGAACATGTTTTTTCACATTCTCTGAGAAATGTGGGAGGCGATATTTTTTAGCGGCAATCCCCGCTCTTGGCATGTGATGTTCACTAAATACGCAGATCCTTTCTGGAATGATATATTGATATAACCTTTTCATTTGACATTATGATTTTTTTTTTTTAATAACTTTTTTCTCTCAGTTTATACAGTAAGGTTAACACCAAGACTACAAATATTGGCAATACCAGTGGAAAGCGGGGGGCTTCGAAAACAATCTTCCCACTCATAGGGAGCTTCACATAGCCCTGTACAAAAACGAATACAAATATGTCTATTAATTCCTACGTTTTTCAAACTTCTTTTTAATAGCATCATGGATTGCTCGTCAGATAAGGAAGAGATACCATCGATCCCTGGCTGCTCAAGAGCAGAAGTAGAGCAAAGGTAGGAGCATAGCTTTCACAAGATATTTAGAAAGAACTAACGAACCATATTAAGAGTATATTTTTTGGGCGTTAATTTAAGTATTAAAATGGAATCTAATGTTGGTTCGACGTTATTCTGGATGGAAGCAGAAAATCAAAGGAAAACAAATAAATATGACTTCGTCTCCAATATGCCTTCGCCTATACGTACATTCACTGATCAATAATCTGGTGCCTCTAAACATCGGAACTAGCAACGACAACAAAATATACTTTCTTTTGACCTTTTCATGCTAAAACTTACTTGAGCCAAGTATGTTCAAATGGGTTTCATTTATGTTAGTTACCTATCTCGGTATGTTAACGCCTTTATGACCTTGTGATCAATTTGAAGCCCTTCTGTACTAGTTAGGTCAAGAGGGATTAGACCACCCAGCGTGGTCACTGACAGGTGGTTATCTCATCAACTCAGCTCTCAATTAACATAAGAAAACGAGGATCATGGGGGACCAACGGGCACCGCTTAGGCATATTCATTTTTTTCTATATAGAGGGAGCAATTTGGCTACAAGTAGTGCAGAGGAACTTTAAGCCGAATCTGGCTAAGATATATGTGATCATGAAAGGATAAAGTTATACGATTTAGGGTGAGTGATATCAAAGGTCACAGAGTCATCAACGTGTAAAACACGCAGGAAAGTGGACCAGAATGTAAATAACATAGAAGCACTATCCACAAAATGGGGGTTCATGCAGGTATTTCAGTATGCAGTTCATAAATGAGAATAAAGGTTTAAGAGATAAACAGTGAAAGATCCAACGGTAATGAAAATGATTATAACAAAGGCAGAAAATAGCGTATTAATGTCATAAGTTGCCAAAAATTAACCAATTTCGACCGATCTGGGCTGGAGTATGTTTGAGCATTTAAAGATTAAATTTTAAAAAGTTTAGTTGTGTGAGGTGACATCTTAAATGTACTATGTCCCGTTTGCAGGCCAAACAAAAATAAAAAGGTTAAATTCCAATGGCATTTGAAAGACAATACTAATTTAGAACTTCCCTCAAAACGAAAGGGCTTTAAAATGTCTTTTAGTGGGAAAATAACGACCATTTATACTTGTCGAATCGACTTTAGTGATTGCAATGACCTAAGTAATAGTCTGATTTTCAGACCCTTTTACCAAATGCTCGTACGTTTTGTGCTGCACAAAGATTCAATCAGTTTAATTTTTGCCATTACAAGTAGTGGGTTATTGATGTAGACAAATGATCATGTAGCTGGTACAGCTCATTTTATGTATGTTATTACCAAAGAAAACAAGATGCCAGTCAGTCACTGAATAGTGTCTGACAGTGAAGTCTAGAAGGTTAACGGGTTTCCTTGCATAATTTGAATACAAGGACACTGCTCATGTTTACAATTTCACAGATAGGACATACATGAAATATTCATAATTCCTGAAAAGTTCTACAGAACTTGATAGGGGCTGCAAAGGGACAAAGTATCTTTAAAGTTGAGAAGATTATTGATCAATGAAAATACATTTAGGCGGAGGAATACTTAAGAGATACATTCGCATATTTTTTTTCCGCATGAGGGTTTCATGAATAACACATCTGATGGATGTTCAAAATGTTCTCATAGTTCTTAAGATGTGCTTTTAAGAATTGATTTGATTATATTTTTTTTTAGTAAGTTACCAAATATAAAAACATATTAATAACAACATACATGATAACATGATAACAAAAAAAACAAAAAAAACATTTGATGGATCGCCCTGCTCAGCTGTGCCAGTGCAGCACAGCTGTTCTACCGAGGGATCCAAAAAGGAAGGAAATCGAGATATTTGAAGAAAATTCACAATCCTTAACGATACAAAGCGTAAATTGATAGTTGTTGAGGGTTAAGATGCGAACAATTAGCCTCCTTGCGTGAGTGACAATGTAAATGTCGTCCGGTAAACGCCTGTCTGGTCTCTATTGCATTTTACGTCATTTCTAATATAAATTAAAAAAATGGATAGACAAAGGTATTGGACGAAAATACATGGGAGTTCGGTTGAGCTTGCCACAGAACGGGTTCATGCACTCACTGATGACATACTTGCATATGACTAATATACATTGGTATCCAGGCCTATTTGATATTGACATCAATTTAGTCATGTCATTTTTAAAACATATACAACTTTCTTATCGTTTTAATTTTTCTTTCAAACTTTCACAGTTGTCTATTCTACTTTTACAAACTTAAATTACGACAACCTTTTTTGTATTATTATTTCGGTTCTAGATCTGGGAGCACTAGATCAACTTGCTTAAAGCGACACTGTACTACTTGTAGCTACTTGCTCCCTCTATATAGAAAACAAAGCCTAAGCGGTGCATGTTGGTCCCCCATGATCCTCTTTTTCTTATGTTAATTGAGAGCTGAGTTGATGAGATAACCTCCTGTGAGTGACCACGCTAATCCCTCTAATCTCTCCTTGCCAAACTAGTGCAGAGGGGCTTTAAATACGTTCATGTTACTGGGTTAGTGTCAGCTAATGAAGATTATTGGTATTCTCAAGGCAGTGCTGGGCCTACAATAAATTGAACTTGTAATGGTTGCATTATGAGATGATGAAACCTTCCATTTTTGGAAATCTTCTGTTAGGTAGACGATTGAGGATTAACAGTATTTCGTGAATAGATGTTCGGGAAGGAAGATAAACACAAAATAAATGTACGGGTAAAGCATGGTTAACCTATGAATCACACCAACACGACCTTGAAATAAAAAGGAAGCTTCGAGAAGTCATATAATGTATATAAGACGTTAATATGGACAATGTAAACCCCTACATTTAATAATGTAACAACGACTTTGAAAAGGATCCGCATATTATTTTCGGTCAACTGGAGATGGAGATGAAAGTTTGTTTACTTTACATTTTGTTGCGGCTGTTTCTATTACCAGGTCTCGCCCAGGTTCCATACAGCCAGAACCGAAACGCTTGAAGACAACTAACAGCAAGTTTGAATGCATACTCTACAAGGGGAAATGGCACGCCATCAAAGCCCCCAAAGCTTTCTTCAAAGATAGCAAAAGTGTAGCGAAATTGATGCTATTCACAGCCACCCAAGTAAACACATCTGTTCCACTGGCTTGTGACGATGAACTTGCTTTTCTTGTTGATACTTCAAAACTTGAATTCGACCAGGACCTTACATGCGATGGGACCGGAAATTACAAGAATTTCACTAAGTACAGATCGGAGCTGGTTGTGGATAAAGGCCAAAACATATTTTTGTTGAAGGAGTGTCCCAAGCCTGGTTCTCAAAGGTACACACTTCTTCGCAGATATTGTTCTCACCGAGACACCCCTGGATTCTTCAGGACAATATTTGAGCTACAAAGGGACGGAGTGTCCAATCGTCCAATCGTCTTAATACGCTACGAATGGAGAGGACAAAAGACAGCCTTAAAACTCACAGCACATGGGAACTGTAAGCAGAATACAAACCCCTTCCTCCGTTCACAGAAGGCTTCAAATAAAGACTTGCAACAGCATTCAAGTCAGTCAGCACAGGATAGACTTGATGTAAAGTACCCAAAGCAGGGGGGTAGTGTGGGCATTGCTGCAACTGCATCAGGACAGAAAGGTAATGCGCTTTCAATTTCTTCTGAAGAGAGTGGAATCGAGGGATTTACTCCATACGAATTGAAAGCTGTTTGGAAGCAAGTTGGAAAGATCATCGATTGTAGTCGCAACATTGTTGACTTTCCAACCACAAGCTCTGAATCTATTTGCTTTGATGGTGAGGATCACTTTAAGGTGTCATGCCATGATGGCCTTTTTGCTTGTGACGAACAATGCGATTCATTCGTTCTACATGATTGTTTGTTTTGTGAACACACCCTGGCGGTTGCAGAACAAAAGGACAAGTTAGCAAGCTTCCTGTGTAGAATTAAAGCAAAACAATGTTCATCCTCTGCTAAGCAGACCAACACCATTTTTTAGAAGCAGTGCTCTGAGATTGGACATAAGAAGAGTACCACTGAGAGAAGAGGTGGCAATAACATAGCTGCCAAAGCTATAACAGCAGTTATCCTCAAACCGAGTCAGGAGAAGCCTTTCTGTGTTACTCGTAAAGTTGTTGGTACAAAACGCTGCTATGGATGCAAAAGCAGGAGTTTGGTGAGAGGATGTTTATGTCTCCGCACGATAAAATGTTGAAGAAAATGGGCATCCGAGAGTGGGTGAATAAAATTACAGGCTCAGTCATGCAATCAAAGTAACTTTTGCCAACATATTGTCAATTCAAATTAGATTGTCTGAGAATAACCTACCCTTAAACTTAATTAAGGGACATAATCTTGCATAAAGAAAATTTTAGCAATTGACTGCTGAACACAAAGTTCTTTGGATTAATTTTCGTATTGATTTTGCAACATGTAACATAAGCACGTGAATATTCTTACAGATACTATATTCGGTCGTGTGTATTGTGTAAGACTGCAAGATTTGATAAACGCAAGGAATATGATGGTTGAATGTTAATGTACAAATGGTTGAATATTGAACAGATTATTAGTATCTGAAACCTTTTTAGCTGTAATGTGTTGTTATGTTTTCCAGTTGATTTGCTTATTTAGTTGTACGTTGATTTATATGTGCATACTATTTTGTTGGCAGTAGTATTCATTATCTAGGATCATACTGTTTTAAGATGAAGAGAGTACCCATACTTTCTTGATGATTGTTATAATATAAACATTTGACTTGGTTTTACTGTGTGTACTGTTGTCATAGTGAAAGAGCACTTCCATGGGAAGATAATCTGCAGGGTGATAGAAGAGCTGGTGAAATGAAATGGAATGGTAAGATAGTTACCAAAAATGGCTTGAAAAGAAACTATCAAAGGCATGCTTTTTTGTCAATACTTGGTAGTCTGAGATGTTTACATGCTTTTTCCATCTCTAACACTTAGTAAGAATATAAGTAATGAAAATAAAGTTGATACATTATTGTAGGTGGAAACAAATAAGCCTTTATCCCTATCTACCAATCGTAGGAAGCCACTGCGGATGCATGTTGCTTATCATTATTGACTGTTTAACTAATTTGACGTAGAATTAGACTCAAAGAGAAATTAATTGTTTGTCAAGACTCGCTATTATTGTTTGCATGCTCCTGAATTTAAGGGCTGTGACAATAGGTCATGTATGTATGCTGTATAAAATGTGTCTTGGACATTACTTCTCTTTAAGCTATTGGCTGGTAGATACTGGTCTTAATTACTATAACATTGGTAAAGTCATTAGTAAAGCGAGCCCCATGTTAGCCAGATGGACTGGTAGAGGAGACGTACCTGATCTTGTATGGCAAGTAATTCGATGCTTTTTTGTGACTTTTTGAGCATTATGAACTTTTTGATGCTGATGGACATGTGTACCTAGCCTTGTGAATTAATTTATATGGCATAAAACATGCGGTAATTGTAGTCTTTACTGTGAAATTAACTGTTTCTCCTGAAGGACTCAACTTGGTATTGGACTCCTATTTTCACAACTGGTCCCATGTGTTCATTTGTATGGTTGTTAAGTTTGCTTATCTTGCCAACCGGTACACTATGCGCCTGGAAAATCTTCTTTAACAACCTTTTGAGAGCTTATATTGTGACTAATGACCCATTGATATCAGCTTATACAGACAGAGCTCAGAGCTCTATTGAAGCTAAGGTGCTTTGGTTGAATAACCCTATTGGAAGTAAGTGTCCCGTCCATTGACTTTTAGCTTTATTCAATAAGCTGAAGTATCAGGAGCCATGCCACCTAAGGGGAAGAAATCTGAGAGAATCATGGCTGCTGCTTATTCTGATGTATACCCTGCTGATCACTGTGACCAGATCGCAGAGGAAGTTAAGGACTACTTCAAAAGTCACGAGTTCCGGGACCTGTTCCAGGCATCGCTAACTGATGCAATTACAAAGCAGATGACGGAGCTTCGGGACAAGCTGGAGAAGGCTGAGGGCAACATACCCAAGCTGGAAAATGATGTCAGGGAAAAGGCAGCAATCATAGACCATCTCCAGGAGAAACAGTCACGCATCATCGGAGACATCCGTGCACTTCATCGAGGACTGAATGATGCAGAGCAATACTCACGCAGGAACTGTGTAAGACTCTATGGAATCCCAGAACAGTCCAATGAGGATACCGATGCCTTGACGCTTGATCTCGCCAACAACGATCTCCAACTCAATCTAAGAGCTGATGATCTCGATCGTTCGCATCGAGTAGGTCTTCCGCATCAACCTACGAGAGGAAAAGACAACAAGTCACTCCAACCAAGACCTATCATAGGGAAATTCACCTCTTATCGCGCCCGCAATGTCATGATCAGGAATCGCAAACTGCTGAAAGCGAAAAGAAAGGGGGGTTGAGGAGGACCTGACAGCAGCAAATCGACTTCTGCTGAAGGAAGCGAAAAAGTAGGTTGAACTGAACAATAGGCTGAATGCCGCATGGTCATCAGATGGAAGGAACTTGGTTCAATTCTTCTACAAATATTGATATGTATAATTTAGACGGATGTTCTCTTTTTTTTTAAGCGTAGACCCTCAAAATCTGGTGGCGGAGTTGCACTTTATATGAAAAATAATCTCAATTACAAATTACTACCCGAATTTGCTTATTCTGAAACCAATTATGAAACTATACTTGTTGAAATCAGTAAGAAACCTAAACATATAGTTGTTGGTTGCGTTTATCGTCCACCAGATTCTGACATGTCTTGTTTTAATGAGAAAATTCAAAGTGTTCTTGAAATACTGGAAAGTGAAAAGAAAGACTTATATATTTTAGGGGACTTTAATGTAAACTTGCTCAATATGGTATCTATAATAAAACAATTGACTTTTTAGATATGATGCTTTCTTTTAATTTACTTCCCTTAATACATGTAATAACAAAGCCAACTCGCAATACTGAAAATAAAGCATCCTTGATAGATAACATATAGATACCATACAAGAAGAAAAATATACAGGACTCATTTATAGTGATCTATCAGACCAATTCCCAGTATTTTCAATTGCAAGTGAAAGAATAGTAAAGAATTGTAACAAATACATAAAAATACGTATTATTAATGATTCAACAATGTCAATGTTTAAAGAAAGTTTATCATCCATTGATTGGTCAGAAGTCTATAATTGTGAAAGTACGAATGACTCTCATGATATTTTCTTTACAAAATTATATTCCAATTATAATAACTGTTTTCCAATTCAATTAGTCATTTGAAACAGAATAAACTACCTCAAAATATGTATCACGGAAATTTAAAAATGAGTAGTAGGAAAGATGTTGCACAAGAGTTTAATATAATTGTTATTGACTTAGGTAAAAAAACTATCAAAATCGATTCAAAAAACTAATTACTCTTTTGATAAATACCTTGTTAACCCAAATTTAAATTTATTTTATGTTAAATTAACAAGTATTCATAAAATTACCAAATTGTCTTCTATGTTAAAAGTAGATAAATCAAGTGGACCTGACGGCATTACACCAACATTTCTTATGATAAATACCTTGTTAACCCAAATTTAAATTTATTTTATGTTAAATCAACAAGTATTCATGAAATTACCAAATTGTCTTTTATGTTAAAAGTAGATAAATCAAGTGGACCTGACGGCATTACACCTAAATATGTTAAAAATTGTATTCATTATTTTGTTAATCCATTGTGTGACATATTTAATACATCTTTGAATAGTGGAATCGTCCCAGATAAATTAAAGTTGCCAAAATTGTACCATTATACAAAAAGAATGATGTTAAAAAATATAGAAAATTATAGACCCATAGCTTTGCTATCCGTTTTTGCAAAAATGTTGGAAAAAGTAATGCATAAAAGGTTGTATGATTATTTACTAAAATATAATGTTCTTATTTTAGAGCAGTTTGGTTTCCGTAAAACCATAGCACTGATTTGAATATTGTGAATTTTTCTAAAAATATTCTACATGAAATTAATAATGGAATGTTTCGTTAGGGATTATTTATGGATCTATCTAAGGCATTTGACACCATCGACCACTATATTTTACTTTAAAAACTGTACCATTACGGTGTACGTGGTATACCTCATCAGTGGTTTTCTGATTATTTGTATAATAGAAAACAAAACGTGGTGGTTAATGGTGTCGAATCTGCCTATATGGATGTAAATACGGAAGTTCCGCAAGGATCGGTTCTCGGACCACTTTTATTTATCATATATATGAATGATTTTATTAGCTCATCCAAATCACTTATGTTTTCATTATTTGCTAATGATACGGTTGTTTATTATTCTCATTCCAATGTAACATGCTTAGTTTCTATTTTAAATGTAGAGTTAATTAAATTGAATTATTGGTTTAAATGTAATAAATTGTTTTTGAATTATGAAAAAAACTAAATATTTAATTTTTCACACAAAGAAAAAGAAAGTTCCAAATGTCACCAATCCTGTTAGAATAGCGAATGTAACTATTGGACGACAAGCAAGTATTATTTTTTTAGGTACTTATATTGAAGAAACTCTTGATTGGAAATGTCATATTGATTATATTTGTTCAAAAAATTTAGTATTGGTATTGGTGTCTTATCTAGACTAAAGAATTTTCTCCCAAGGAACATATTAATGAATATTTACAATGCAACAATTCTTCCCCACTTAAATTATTGCAATATCACTTGGGGTAATACTAACAAAACAAAACTATTACAAATGTATATGTCACAGAAACGGGCAGCTCGCTTAATTACAAAAATTCATTATATGTCTTCAAGTTTACCACTATTTATAAAACTAAAAATTATTCCTGTATATGATTTGATCAAATTTAATACATGCATATTTATGTTTAAATTTCAAAATAAATTGTTACATCTGTTTTTATTAATATGTTCCAAACAAATTCTTCTATTCACATTTACCCCACTCGTCAAAGTCAAAACTTACATCACCCAATTTGTCGTTCAACTTCTCTGAATAATTCTTTATCATTAATTAGGGTACGGGAATGGAATTCCTTGAATCATGACCTAAGATCCAGTACTACAATTAGCAACTTTAAATCAATGTACAAAAAAGATATTTTTCAAAGAATGGTATCCATGATTGAGTAGACTTCTCTTTCCCATCTTTCTTCTACTTGTATCTCTTTCTTTCCTATTTTTCGCTCCTTTCTATTCTTTCTGTGTAACCTTCTTTATGGATGTGTGTGTGTGTGTGTGTTGATGTGTATGTGCTAATGTGCGTACTTGTATTATGCAAGTCTTTACTTTTTATTGTTAATTTATGTTCATTATCTTGTTATTGTTTGTTACAGGGCCCCGATTACATGCAGATTTCTGCTCCTAAGGGGTCCTAACCATTATATTGTATATTGTATATTTTTCATTGTAAATTGTTTTATACTGGTTTATACTGGTTGAATACAAAAAACCGGCAAGTTAATCTCCAAAAACCAAAATACTAAAAAAAACAAAAACATTTTGAGTATGCGTAGGCTACAGATACTAATGTGTTTCTGTTGTCTACATTAGATTATGTTCCATATTTCAATATTAAAGACGAACAAAAATCAGCCCTTTAAGTCTCATAATCCTGTATAGAGTTGTTTTAAAACATGTATGTTACCAAAACTCACTCATTCGAGCCTTCAGAGGTGGTTGTATTAACTACTTAATATTGCACGCGTCGTATGCTCGTGTACCACATAGGGAATTGCCATTTTCACGGCCTAAGCCTGTTCCCTGCCGAGTTGTGACGTGCCAGCGGGCAACTGCATTAGGATCTGTATATTATGCATGTGTGTACTTATTGCAAAGAAGATGGTGTACTGCCAAGCGTTTGGGTGTAAAAATGCCTCCGGGAAAGGACTCGAGAAGGCCTTTCACTCTATTCCTAACAAGGAAAAGCAACCAGAGCCAAAAGGCAACGGGCTGCGGCGATTAAAATGAAAAATTATTTTAAAAAGCTGCAAACACAGCAGTCATGATGTGATCTACATGTATATACAAGTGAGGCGTATGCGTACGTATATGATTGGTGTACATTGCTGCAGTGGGTGCTCGATTTGAAGATCGGCACATTTCTATTTTGAATATATCAAACTTAAACAATTCATCAACGAAAAACTAACTGGTGTAACATTTTTTTTTTGTATTGATAGTAAAGGCATACATGTTCTAAAATTGGATAAAACATTGCTGACAGAAATTAAATAAAGCGACCACGAGTACCCACCGCGTCTTTAGCCAGCCATCATAGGTACGTGTGCTACTCCGCTCATACGTCGCACACCCAAGTTCGGCGGCGGAACTTTCGAAACCATTGCTACGTACACATACGTCAATTCAGCTACTCGAGACCCTCAAATTTTACGATTGTTAAAATCTTTTGTGTTGAATCTTTTATATGTGGCTCATAAGGGTATACGTAGCCAGTTATTATTAGCTCATAAGTCAGTAGACAATATACGGTCTTTACAATTTTTTGTTCTTAATGCTGATGACAAAGCATCACATTTTCGTGAGTGCAATTATACTGTCTATGATTTTGTAATAATGTTGTGAACATATGAAGTGAAAATATTTTGGTACTACAGAAATGATGTGTTCTGAACTGTAATTTCCAGTGATTGGATATATACTGAAACATGCATTGTATGGCTCTGTAATGATGTACAGTTCATATATAGTAAGAAAGAAATGACCCCTTTTCATTTGTTATGGTTACACTTTGTTCATGCATTACAGATCTATGGTTACTAATATTTTCAGTCATTACAGGCATCCTACCCAAGGGAACAAAAGAAAATGTATTGCATAAGTGGTCTTGTTGTTCAAAAACTACAATGAGCTGTTGCTATTTTATTCAGTTGTGAGTTTTATGATTAAGCAGCTTTCAGACAGCTGTACATATTGTCATAATTTAAATGGTGTTACTTTTCTTTTCATTTAATTTTCTGTCATTCATTGTCTTGTTAAATGTTTTAAAATTGAATTATTGGTGGTGATATCATTAACTGCATTGTGTAAACTGTACAATTGAGTTAAAGGTTATGCTTGAAAAAATATTCCACATCTAGTCGCAAATTCTTGCCACTAATATAAATGCTTAGGAGTTCAATAGAAACAAAGCATTTGACTTATTTGTATAATATCAAATAGTCATGAAGAACATTCCACGAACGGCAGTTTGATGTTGATCTGAATGCAAATCGTAGACAAAAACTGTTTTGTGAACGTACCTTAATGCACTTAAGAGTCAAAGTGTATTGTGTAGAACGTTCTATTAAGTATCTTATGTGCACAATTACTTACATTTGTATGTCTTTTTTTCTTATTAAAATGCTCACAAAGAAATAATCGTGGAGACTCAGAGTTCTTTTCTAATTGGCAGGGTAAAGAAATATGATACAGATTTTAATCAGAAAGGTGGTTCTATCTTTTCATCTTTGTTATGGTCTAAGAGCTTTTGTAATTGATAAATTGAGAACATATAAGATTGTCTAATCTCGATTAAAGATTTACAACTTATTATTGATGTTATCTTTTTCACCCAGCTCGATTTGAAGAAAAAAATGTGTTCATTCAAGTTTATCTAAAATACCACATTTATTTTCTAGATTTTTGCCAGGTTTATGTTCAGCTGGAGACATGCAACTGCATAATCGATTTTGTTTTTAATAAGTTGTGTTTGAATTCTACTTTTCTTTTTCAACTTAATCGTTAATTGTATTTGTTAACAGTGTATAAAGCGTGTATCTAATAAAATATACCCAACTTAGGTAGCGTATAATTGAAAAGTCAAAATTTATGTGAACTAGAATGTAATTCATGGTATATAGGACATTCGTTTTTGCTGTCTAACGATAATCTATTCATATTGTTTACAACAAAGGAAGGAGCACCGGTGTTTTTAAGAAGTGCCGTCAAAATCTCCACGTACCAAGTTTAAGCTGATGCATCAAACGCGGGTCATGCCATATGAATGTTTTACTTTGGTCTGAAATCCCTGGCATATGTAATGTACGGAAGGTGCAATGGGTATTCCTCTCGATTCTCACATGAAAACAGAGATTTACTAACATCGAATACTTAGTAAATGGAAGAAAGAAAAGATGTTGATAACTACCAAAGATATTGACAGTAAACTTTCAAGAAGAAAAAATAGTATACCAAATAAACGTTGTCCATTTGAATGACTCAATACCTAGGCCTACCGCAAACAAGGGATGCGAAAGAAGCCTCGATTGTGTCATCATAACAAATATAATATCATCAATATTGAGTGTTCATGATACCTTTCTGCGGTATGATAAGGGATTTTGACCCACATTGTTTCTGCCTAAAAAAACTTGTTGGAAGAGGACTTTGACAATACCTTATGTAAAAAGCTGCTGCTCAGTCATCAGTGACAGCAGAGTTATGAATACTTGTTAATAAAAACATCCAAAGCCGAAAACAACATTTTGTTGTTATTGTAGTTAAAATGGTGTAAGCAAGGTATATTAGGTCTATTTTATATAATTATTCACATTGTCTTTACAAATTATTCAGTTTATTTTGTTTCCAATGCAAATTTAGCATAGCATAATACACACAAGTATATTATTCTGTGTTACAATTCTATTCAATTTATGAAATTACAGAAACATGACAGAATTGATCCTTTTCCATAAAATGTCATAGTAGGGGACACTTTCAAAACATCATCTTTCTGGTAATGTTAAAACAAGTGCTCTTATATGCTAATGTTTTTAAATGATTTTTTTCCTGAAAATTGTTCTTTTGTACCATACTCCACTAGACAGTCCAACCAAATTCGAATTCCAAAATATAAGTATGAATTTTCCCGTACCACAATAAACTTTAGTGGTCCAAAATTGTGGAATAGTCTTGGGTCCGAGATAAAGAATCGCCCTTCCTTATCTATTTTTTTTTTTGTTTATGTATAAATTTAATATTTTCTAATCATACACCCTCTGAGTCTGTAAAGCAGTACGTTTGCCTTGTCTTTCTTTTTTCATGTTGTACCACTTAATTTATATTTAATTACTCATATAGTTTAGGGACAAGCCTTTGATAGGCCTTAGGCCTTTGTTTGTCCCCCCATATTTTTATACTTCTGTTCTGCTGTGTTATTTGTTGTAATTTACTTTGTATTGTGTATGTTTGTAACTGTGATTTTTTATCAAATGTGCAAATAAAATGAATTGAATTGAATAATGATAAGGAAAACACATTTATTTATTGTCTAATTTTAAACATGACACCATATAACAGCCCATATTTTGAGGACAGGGGTTCTTTTATTAATGTCAGAATCCTTATAAATTCCAATAGTAAAAACAGAACAAAAATTAAACCTCAAATTTTGATTTTTGAAAAAAGGCCTATTCGTATAACAAAGGAAAGCTCTGTTTTTTTGTTTTTTTTTTGTCTTTCATGTACTTGGCATATTCAAACATTCTTAAAGTTGACAGTCTATGGATAGTTTGGAATTAAATAGTTGTATTATTTTGGATCTTAGATTGATTGGCTCTTACATATGCGCTTGGAATATCTAAATGTTTATGGTGCAGACCATTTCAGCTCATTCGAGACTTCCATTAGGCACCCCCGCCCAATCTCTCCCTCTTTGAAATACACGAGTCATAACTAAAGGCACTACATTTCTTAAATTGATCCAAAATATACCCACATTTTCTATTGGCACATAAGGAATATGAACATATGCTTTAGAGATGAAATGAAAAACAAATATCAGACGCTGATTTAAAAAAAATGCGAATGTTTACCATTTTCATGGAAACCTGTTTCATGTTTTCAATTGTATCTAATAAAATGGCGAAGGGACACATATAACATGTGTAACATGAATCTAATCCAGTCTTAGTGGAGAGTTTTCAGAGTGTTAGAAAACTATCCTTGCTGTTGTTTCAACTTGTTCATATTCGTTTATGCTTATGGTGTATTAAGTATTTAGGTGGAAACATATTAAATAATAATGGGTACCATTAGCGTAGCATAGGTCTAGCCAATAATGGGGTACTGTAATCATGGGGCTGCGTCGACCGACCCAATAGGGGGAGGGGTGGAGGAGGGTGTCCTGTAGTTTGTTTGTTTGTTGTGGGTTTTTTTTCTTTCATTTAGTTTTAGTCAGTTTGGTGTGGCCGTGTACATGTGCCCCCCCCCCCTCCGTCTCCCTCTCTAGACTACGCCACTGCTAGGTAGTTTACACATTTGTAGTATATAGTTTTTGTATGCTATGTTTTCTTCTTGTTTTGTGTGATCTGCAAATAAATGTGAATACAGGGTACAATTGCCAGAATGTTGTATTCTTTTTTCGTCTCTGTCTGTGTACGTTATTAAAATATTCATGATGAGTACAACAAATATCAACACAAGATCAATTATAAATTGCCTAGCAAATCATTATTAAAAAAACGAATACAAGAGTTAATGGCCATCATTATCTAGGATTGTATTATTACAAGAAATAACTAAAGGAAAACACGGGAAGATGGCCAGTGCGAGGGATAAAAACATGAGCTCAAGTGCAAGGTATTAAAACAAAAGAAATAGGCAACATTCTGATGTTTTTGTGCGTTGTTGCTCCCAGCCACCTAATTTACATAAATACAAACTTCGTTGAAGATTCCTAGCCTTTTAAAAACTTTTTCTCAACATTATCAATCTTCATCATTAACAATTAAAAGTGCTATATAGTAATTTATAATGGATATTAGAGTAAAGACATTGGACATTAGACATACTGAGAACTGAACTAAAAGAGTATTATACCAATTGGGTAGTAGACGAAATGATTATCAGACTGCTTAATGGATGAAATGAACATGGCTATTATATACCAATTTCGAGGCGTGATCGGGTTTAGTGCATGAGTCTTTGTTG
The DNA here is from genome assembly GCA_037976565.1 of Mesocentrotus franciscanus. Taxonomy (NCBI): domain Eukaryota; kingdom Metazoa; phylum Echinodermata; class Echinoidea; order Camarodonta; family Strongylocentrotidae; genus Mesocentrotus; species Mesocentrotus franciscanus. Next base: position 9,960,448 of record CP137667.1, on the reverse strand, counting down.
AGTGCCATGTTGCAGAATGTTCCATTCACCTGTTACGGATGGTTGTTTTTCGGTGGGGGGGGGGGGGTGTGAATTTGAATTCATTGGTTGCTTTAGGCAAGACAAACATTATAGCCATGTTCAGACGGGGGCTTCCTAGTCGGGGTAAGTTAGTCCCTCCAGCAATAAATATCCCATAAATATTTTACTTACACCATTAGTTGCCCATACCCTCTTACTCGGACCAACTTGCCACTATTAAGTTAACACAACCTTCCACCGACCCAATCTTACTCAGTATAACTTCCAGAAGTCAGGGACGGATCCAAAATTTTCCAAAAGGAGGCGGGGGGGGGGGCGTGAAATGAACACAATTACAAGCGCGAAGCCTTTACGGTATGGGGTCCGGGGCCAGCTTAAAGGATGTACCCGGAAAATTATTAACCTTAAGATGCTCTATGGTACATTCTGAGGCATTTCTTAATGAGTAAACTGAACATTTATTTGATTTTTTTTTTAAAGGTAAAAAGGGGGCGTGCACCCCACACCCCCTTGATCCCCCTAGAAGTGGTGGCGCCCGCACTAGTCGACCTCAACCCACCTATTGCATCTAAGCCGCGCGAAATCTACTTTTAATTTTCGAGAAAGGTCACAGACACTCCGAGTGCCAAGTGAGAGCATCCACCCGGGTTAATGGCATTGTTTAAATCAGGACTTTACCTTCTATTTACTTCCAAAACTATACTAAAGGCTTCTACACATTGACATGTTCTTCCAACATTTTCTCTATATAAACCATTGGTTTCATTGAAACGACAGGTTACCTTTTTACGTTTAAAAAACCCAAACATTATGAATTATTGTATTTGAAGAAAATATACGATGAACGACAGTTCACAATATAATCCGCTTTTATTGTATGCGTATTGAAAATGACCCGGTTAATGGCATTTTTTATAAAAGGAGTTTACCTACGATTTACTTTCAAAACTATACTAAAGGCTTCCACACTTTACCCTGTTTTGGGAGCGTTTTCTTTGTGTAAACTATTGGTTACATTGGGACAACTGGTTAATTTTGACGATTACCCCCCTCCCCCTCCCCCTCCCCCAATAAAACAAAGAGACTTTACTGAATTGTTACCAAATGATAAACCATTTTTCGAAAAGTGCCATGTTACAAAAAACTTAATTCACCTGTTACAAATAAGCGTATTTTAATAGTCAGAATGCGAATAGAGGTGCAGTTGTTCGTGACGGGTAGGTGAAGTAGTTCGTATTGGAGCGCTTAAGTATAAATAAAGTTGCATTGCGAAAAATTGTTTATTTACGCATATGTTTCCCTCATTAATAAGTAACAGTTTGGAACAAGTGATGGCCTGCCGCCTGCAAGACATGGCAGCGGTCTGATCTGGCTGTTTTGGTAGGTCAGACTATTGTCATAACCTTTTGCCTGGGCGCGGTCTGGCGCCATTCTATCACACGGTAGGTTTATAGTAAGGGCGCTATGGTATAAAGTTATTATGAACATATTATACTGTTGGAAACTTTTAACGCATACGTTCTCAATAATTTGTAATTGTCTGGAAAAGGTCGTGGTCGGCGGATTTCCCGACGTGGCAGATGCCAGACCTGGTTTCTCGGCTGGGTCGGGTAATAGACCATTTTCGTAATATAATCAAATTTAATGCACAAATCTTTAAGTGCCTCGCTGCAATTATTGCATTCACCTGTTACGAATAATTGTATTTCAATAGTCAGAATGCAAATTGCATACATTATATGTTGTGAAAAGGGTACAATAATGTTTGTCCTACCTAACAACATGTAATGTATGCAATATCGTAAGGCAACATTCTACTAAATATATGATGCTTGTAACACTAACACTAACTCTAGTTTAAACATTACATTTCAGATACAATGAACTCATCACCAGAGTTTGATAGGGATTCTGATTACAACGTTTCGGACCATCGTCCCGCTTGCGTCTATTTTACTGAAAATCACTTTCAACAGAAAATCTCTAAAACTGCAGATGATAAATATTTCACTACTGCAATTGAATATAAGAAGTATAAACAACAATTCGTTAACTTGCAATTTCTCTTAGAAAACTTATAGCAGAGTCTTAATGCCATTGGCTTACAGAAACCTGGATAGCGAACGATTCCAACGTTGTATTCATTATACATGGATTTGAATTTATAGTTAATAATACAGTGGAGGAGTCGGCATATATGTAACAAAGAAGTATGATCACATAGTCCACTAGAAGGTAACCTGTATGAACAATGTAGCTTAATCTCTATTCAGAGAACTCATAGTACCTCACAGTAAAAACATTCTAATTACTGTTTTTATAGACCACCAAAATCCAACGGTAATGATTTCACAAGCTACAATCAAAATTCATTACATGATCCAATATATACCAATAAGGAGACGTACTTGATCGGATCTTAACAAAGATCTGATGAAATGTAATTCTTTGAAAGTGTCACACGAACTTATCGAAACACTTATGTCCGCCTCTTTTTTTCCTTCAATATCTTAACCAAGCTGCGTCAATGAAGACAGCGACTGTTTAATCTATGATATCTTCACTATCACTTTCCCCCTCCCTGAAACAGCAGGCAGTATTTTGTCTGATATTTCACATCCATTCCCCTATTTGTATTCAGTCTCCTTTGAAAAGGAAATTAGGACAGGAAAAAAGAGTTTCAAAAAGGCGTATCATTACTGAAGCAAACTAAATAAACTTCCACAACAGATTAAATGAAACTGATTGGTCTGTAAATGAAACTCAAAACGCTAACACATCATTTCGTAACTTGGTAAAGTTTAATCAAGTCACAAGAGGGCCTTCCCAGTAACTACTAACTTAAATAGTTAACAAGGTATTCATCAGTACAGTAATAGCAGATAGATATTAGCTGTAAAAACTCACATCATTTTGTTTTGGTAATATCTATTTTTGTCAAATTATCTTTAAAAATGTCTTAGGGTGATCAGATCTGCGTTCTTGTAGTGTACAGCAGAAAACACAAATAAATAGAGATAGGAGTAAAGGAAATACGACATGCAGCCAGAAAGAGAGTCAGAGAGAGAGAGAGAGTATGTTTTTGTGTTTCAGTTTAAAATGCAACATTTTCCTACTTTAAAGCGGGCTAGGAGTATTTCCCTCCCGGCCCCCTCAAATTTTCACCAGTCTAAGTACAGCGTTTTTCGGCCGGAATGCCGTGGCACCCTGGGGTGTCCAAAGACATCTGCTGGCGTGCCATGAGATAAATAAGGTTATTTTCAAATATATATATTTAAAAATAAATTAATTCAATTGTTTTATTTTTCCAAATCATTAAAAACATTTACACCAAATACAATTACAAATACAATTCATGTACAGTAACATAATAGAAATAGAAAAAAGGGGGAACCAAAAAAAGCAGAAGCTTGTGGGTTGAAAAGTTCTCTCAGTACATTATCATAATCAAACTGTGTACATACTAAATAAAAAGTAAGAAAAATATTCCAAGGTTACACTTACACTGTACAAAACTGACAAATTACCAATGGTAAATCACCACACACATCCACACATACAATCAATCACACAGGGAGGGGGTCAGGATTCGGCGCCCAGTCAGTTGTGACTGGTGCAAGTCAGTCCCCTACTCATATATATATATATATATATATACATGTAAGCAGGTGAAGTGGCAAAGACTGACCTGGACCAGCCACACACAAAAAGAGTGACGGACCCTTGAAGCTAATCTTATCTAAATAATATACATTGTAGTAACTTAATGATTATAACTGGATAAGAAGCTTGACTTACATTTGTTTTTGAATGAACTTAAATAACTGCATGATGCAACATTCATATTCAAATAATTCCAGATGCGAGGACCCTGATGACGAATCAACTTCAACGTGCGATTATTTTCTACTTTTGGATAGTGCCATTTGTAGTTTTGCCGAGTATGGTAAGAGTGTATATGTTTATTTAATTGAAAGAATGAAGAAATACTTTTCGGTAATATTGCACTTTTATGTTTGAACATTAAAATAGCAATTCGGTAAGTATGAATATCAAAGATATTTAGAGTTTTAAATCTGAAGAATATTGGTTGAGAGGGAGCAAGAAAATGAGAAGATGTACGAATTCGTAAAGCTTTCTTTTGAAGTTTGAGCAAAGGTTCAAGTTTTGATAAACCTGGAATAACGTCGATTAAATATTTAAAAAACACGAGAGTCTATAAATCCCATTGGAAATAGCACTTTAAGGATAATAAAAAAACTGTTTTCATAGCTCGTTTCGCTCTATCGTAAAATTCAAAAACAGCATGATTGCAGGCAGCCAAGATCCTGAATACCTCAACATGTAGGCAACGAGTTACCAGCAAATCATTCTTGTTGACAGCAAGGTACCCAAATATATCTTATATCTCTTCTATTGAAACTTATTATTGAATAAATAATTGTACACGTAACATGATAAGAAATGAGCAATGTTGCACTGCAAAATCCGTTGTTTTGAGTTTCAGTGAAATTTAGAGTAGTTTTTGAAACTTTTTTTTGATAAAGGATTAACCTAAGTGTATAATTTTTATTTGCAGGTGAATTAATCCTTCAAATATATAACACAGAAGATTACTACATTTGAACCTCTCATTCTCATTCTTGTATGTACTCGGAGTTGATCAAAGTATGATTTCTCATAAATGGAATGTCCCCATCTAAGTTGAAGCAAGTTATTCGGCTTGTCTACATTAACACCACTGCTCAGGCACTATCGTATTTTAAATGCAGTTGTTCATGTTTTTTTGTCAACGGTCTTGCACCATTTCAGGTGTGAACTTGAAACTTCGTGATAATATATATTATGTCTTCAAAGGAAGATTGTCTGATAAGATTTTGAAGTAAGTAGGCAAAAAGTCATTGATTTCTGAAAAAAATATTTTTTACCCTCGTTATCACAGTATCTCAAGAAGTCACTAAATGTATGATCGAGCTTCAAACCTGGTAAAGTGGGTATCACCAATAGAAAGCGATCTGATAACTTTCTGAGGTAAGTAGGTTAAAGGCCAAAGGTCATAGAGGTCAATTTCCTAAAAGACAGGTTATAGGCTCATTACTGCGATATTTTGAAAACCACTTGCTTCATTGTGATATTCAAAGAATAATTGATGCCATGATTTTAAATGAATTTAGGCATAGGCATATCGGAAATACAGTCCCATGTCTTTTGTTTAAATATATATTGTTTTGTTTATGTTTTAAGGTCACCATAGGAAACCTCGATAAAAAGTAGGCATTACTGCTTGTACGTTAACTTAGTTGATAAGAAATCGTCAAATTCAAGCCCATATATCTTTCCCCCTTTGGGAACTATCTGGTTGGCTCTGCCTAGGTTATTGGATGTGCTCCCTCTTTTTATGAGTTTGGTATATGAACTCCCTGGAAAGACGAGTTTATTTCTAATATTCTCTAATACTGATTATGTATGACATATCACTTTCAGTATCCATTCTATAGAGTTGTCGACATACGAGATGATGAGAAACTTCCTCGTCCCTGGCCTCCTTACACACACCACACACTTAGGCTACACGCCCATCCGCCCACATACTCAACAAATTGTACAACGCGAAATGTATACACATAAATATTGAGATCTGTCTCTCCTTCTCTCTCTCTCTCTCTATCTGTCTCTCCCTGTGTCCTCCCGTTCTTTCTTTTTTGATAGCGTGTATCTATTCACCTAATGGGACCACAATATCAAAGGAATTTATTGATTTATTTCATATTTATCATCCTTTTTTTTTGTTTTATATTCAAGTTAATAAATGTGACATTTTATTAATTTCAGTTTGATCCATCCTTTTTCGAATTGAGTATGTACAATTTTATAGAAAATTATAACGAATTAAAAGTGTTTGCACCCTTTAGATTAACTAAATATATATAAAAGTAGACAGTGACTCGCTATTAAAACAGATTTAAAAGGGGGGTGCCGATAAATACAACATTAGTAACACCTGACGAGATAATAAGAGGCAGGTTTATAACATTGTATTATTCGAGGTCGTGGAACATATCAACTGAATGAACATAAATGTATAGAAAACACAAATTGAAGAGTAAAACATGAGTCGATAATAATTGCATAAGAGCCTAGTTTTAACACCTTGTTTACAAACATTGTGTGTATTCAAATTTTAACAAGAATTAAGAGCACATACAGTTAAATGGAGATTGTCAATTTGTCTAGTGGGATAAGAGTTTAAATCTTCATTCAAATTGAACAATAGGTGGAAGTATGAAGGTATTTAAAGGTATTTTGTAAGCGGATCGAACATAAAAGTGCAATTTGTAGGATATTTATATCTTTAACTTTTAATGATTTTCGTTTTAAAAGTAACGGATTGGAGTGGTCACGAAAAAAGAATTATTGAAATGCATTAGTAAAATGGAATATATTGATAAGAAATACCCTAATAGCACCTTAGAGTGCAATTGCTGATACACGGATTTACTATAAATTGTGTACTTATTTCATACAGTAATGAGTAATGAGCATCTTCGTCAAATTCTGACAGACAAATAATATTAACGATTATGTGCGAGTAATTAGCATATCAATATCCGACCGCCGTATAGAGACTGAAACTGTCCCACTTCAAATACACGCTACTTTGTCTTTTGTTTTTATCTGAAGTACTACATAAAATATCCATATATACACAGCTTATTGCTATCTCTATTAAACTTCCTGATAAATTTAATGTGATATGTGCGATGTGCTCCTCAACATAATTTCACATTTGTTCATTTATTTGTACATTAATTTAAATAATCTGTTTCATTTTATATTTTGTTTATTTCTGTCTTTATATCTTTATTTATTTATTTATTCGTGTGCTTATTTTGTATTAGGATATGTATAACGTTTGTAATGCCTCAAAGTCATGAAGCGGATAAGACTGTCTATAGTGTTTACTCACTATGAAATGTTTCATAATCCCTTTTCAGTATTGTATCGACATATGAAACTTCCTCTGTATTCATATACGTAGGGTCACCGAGAAAAGTCTTTCCTGTGGTTGTCGGGAAGTGCTTCCGTGTGAGTGTAGGGCTCATGTAAGACCCGAGTTCATCCTCCATTGAGGCTCCATCACCGATTAGCGTTATGTATTGCTGGACCGGTGCTATAGGCCGCATATCCATGTAGCCGGAACACATATCGTGGTCTTCCGCATCTGAAACCTGTTCCTATTTAAAGGGAAATCATAGGTCAAGATCAAAATAAATACAATAAGAGCCCGTTCCTATCTCAATTCGCTTTTGTCCTTTAACAAAAATGAAGAGAAAATGCGAAAAAGAGTGCATTGGGCATATTAGGTGATAGGACCATAACAGTTTTGTTCTTTTTCAAAAGGATTAAAAAAACTATCGTAAAGTAGTAAACTTTTAGTTTAACCAACCAATTCGAAAACAAGAAGAAGTATATATTACTTCTTATCCATCCAGACAACGCGTTATTTTTTTCTGATTTGGCAGTTTACAGTGTCATGATTCCCTCATCTTATGATGGTATCACAGCGATAGTTGAGGGAAAAAAAAAACATTTTATTTTAGTCCGGTTGATATAAAATTAATAACAAAACAAATTATTTTGCTTGAGGTATATGTTATTCTAAGTAAATGAAATATACTGGTATTTACTATGGGGTTTTTTTAGAGGAAAAACCGTGACAGATGTTCCACGAAGGGGGTGGGGGAAATGAAGTAGTAAGTGTTGCAAAGAATCTCTACCACTTTTCTGTTTCTTTAATTCCGTAGAAAATAAAAAAAAATGTGTATTGATGAAAAGAAGAGAAAATAGCATTACCATGTTAGCCCTAGTACCAGCGTTAGACCTGGCTCCCATGGTCCTGTTCTGAACTCTCTGGAGGGTATCATCCACAGGAGATACGAGTGACTGAAGCGGAATCAGGTCCTGGCTTCTCTGAGCCATATGGCGATTGATTTTAGCCACGTGGGATGGAACGGGTGATTGGTGAATAGATGGTTCAGTTGTGATGGTTGGGATAGGGGGAAGAGCTCCTCGATCATGCCCCTTTGGGTGTGTACCTGGACCATGAACGTTGTCTTGTTTTCCAGGAACTCTTCCTGTAAGCATTATACACACATAATTACCTACAAAATATGGCAACTATAGACAAGTGGCCCTTATAGAGAAGTGGCTACTAAGAAAGGTTTGACATACGATTGTTAAATCTTTTTTATTATCTAGACTTGACCACATTAGCAGAAATTTTCATGAAATATAAGAGAGCATAATGTTCAACGAAAGTTCTGAAAATATGAACACCTTACTTTAAGGCAGTAGATAATCTTTATTGGTAACCAAATTAGCTAAGTATTCTGGGATTCCTGATTTGTTCGTTAAACAGTTACTGTCTTCTCATACTCCCCTCCTCTCCCCCTTCATTTCTTTATACCAGTCCCTCTTTCATTGACAGCTCGCTTATTTATATAAAATGTGAACATATATGGCAACTTATGCCCTTGATGATGTTTTGGTTAGCCCATATTTTCACCCTGTCACCGAATTCTGACACCCATTTTGAAGTCAAGTTCTTTTGTAATGACACAATTATAACCTTTTTTCGTTTTTCTGCATCTCTGAAAGACGAATATGAAAACAATGACAATCATGATGAGAAGTACTGTGGCTCCTACAGCGTACATGGCAAATGGCACCGTTTCTGCAGAGAAAAGAAAATACTCTAAGAGCTAATGCAGGTTTATTATATAAAGAAGAGTATCACCCTAAACAGATCGAGTACATGGTTGCTTGTGTCTGCTGTTACATGCTGTCCATGCTAATATCGTTGTAAAAGACATCCTTTATTTTACCGTCTAGATAATAAATATTACGCCGAGTTTCCCAAATACATAATCGTTAATAATTAATAATTATATTTGCTTATATAGCGCCTAACACTTACTTTATCAGAAGTCTCTAAGCGCTCTACAATAATGCAGCATAATTACCCTGGCTTTAGCAGTGCAGCTGTCACGCGCTCTGCGTTTCAAGGAATAAATTCCTACCAGGTCCCCATTTACTTCACCTGGGTGGAGTGTGGCAAATGTAGATCAATGTCTTGCCAAAGGACATTAGTGCCGCGGCGGGACTCGAACCGCGGACCTTGTGATCGATAGTCCGGCGACGTATCCACTCGACCACGACACCTCTACGTTAGGGCATACTGGGACTCGGAAACTTGTTTTAAAAGCTTTTAGTGATAACAAGTACAGTTTGTAATAACTCTTATTGATATCAAATTCCTAAAATGTTCAATTACAGAGATATACTAATGCCTCAGAATCAAAACACCATTCATTAATGCATACGTACATATGCAATACATTTTTTAGATGTAAACATTTTCAGATGTGTCATCACGAAAAATTGTTCATGTAAATGGGAACCGGATGTTTTAAAGAAAGAATTGCAATTTTCCACTTAAATTTAGCACAGATCTTTAATTATCCCTGTTTTTATTATATACATTTTTTACATTTCTAGAAAGGCAACATACTACGTCTACATCTAGAAGAAACAGAAAGTTACCTAGCTTTCAATGATTTTGGGGAGCCAATTGAGGATTAAGAAACCTTGATATTTCGCACCCCAAAAGAAAATATATATTAAAAATATCACAAACTTACATAGTTAAACGACCTATAAAGGACCATTCATGAAGAACAATACGTTGTTTCTCATGGAATATTTTCAAATTACCCGACTGGAAATATTTCATTTTTAAATCCATCTTACCTGGAAATCCATCGGTATTAGCAACGGTTATAATTTCAGGATGGTCTGTAGATGCCAGATATATTGAACCTAATAAAAGAAAAAAACAAATCTGGGTTTCTTCTCTTTGTCAGCATTTGATCGAAGTATTTTAGGGTTATATGCATTGCAAATTTTTAAATAAAGTATTCAATCAAGAAATGTTAAAAATATTCTAGATCACTACGACTGTATTTTCATACTCAAATAGTTGAGTTTCTATCATGTAACAAATCGATGTTCTTTTCATTTAAATTATTTGATGATGTCGGTAGAAGAGAAGCGTAAGTTACGGTTAGCAGGGGGTTCATGTAGAAACCCGTGTTGTATCCCTTACCATTGAGTACCTTGAAGTATTCTTCTGAGCAAACCCCTGGGCATAGAGAGGTCTTTGACACACAGCAGGACATGGAGCTGACGTTTGAATCAAGCTTGATGCTAGACAAATGTAATGCTCCTGCATTTCCCCACGAGGCATTCGTATTTTCATTTCCTCTACCATCCTGGTAAGATGTGTTGAAGAAGAGTGATGACGATGTCAGATTAAAGTTGCTGGTATTGGTTTGACAGCTCAGTGCACTCTGACCGCTGACAGTAGATTCAAAGGAGTCGACTTGAAGATGCTGAATACATACTGCAATACAAAAATCAATTAAATTCAATTTAACTTTACCTAATCAATCAAAATATAACATACATACATACATACACACACGGAAAATTACCAACATTCCTTTCAGGACTCCCCTCTCACATGGTGCAATCGTAAGCCTACTGTATACATACATATGTTTATACATTTTTATGCCTAGGTCACATTTGCCGCGGCGGCCGTGGGGTCTAAAATATCTACGGCCAATAGCAATTATTGGGCAGCCGCAGCATTCCCGCGGTCACATACGGTAGCAGTCACATATGTTAGCGTAGCCGCACGGCGTATTTTAATTTGTGGAGGCAGAAAACCTGCGGCTGCGGTACGGCCTTTGAAGTCATGACGCTCGGTCGCCTTAGGGCGTCCCTGCCGCGGCCGCAGGTTTTTGACAAATTCAAAGGCAGACGCAGGGTAGCCCGACGTATGGGCGCCGTGGAACCGCTATACGGCATGGCTACGGTCTGGCTAATTGTCTAATTGCTACGGCGAACCTAAAAATAAAACAAAGTATAATGCCTAGGTCACATTTGCCGCGGCGGCCGTGCGGCATAAACTATCTACGGCCAATAGCAATTATAGGGCCGCCGCAGCATTCCCACGGTCACATACGGTAGCGGTCACATATGTTAGGGTAGCCGCACGGCGTATTTTGAATTTGTGGAGAGAGAAAACTTGCGGCTGCCGTACGGCATTGAAGTGATGACATGACGCACGGCCGCCCTAGGGCGCTCTGCGGCGGCCGTAGGTTTTTGACAAATACCAAGGCTCCCGCAAGGCCACCGTATACGGTCGCGGTAGGGCCGCCTTAAGGCTGACCTAGGACGCCCGTGGAATTCCTGCGGCCACCGCAATTTGTTTGGGGTCCGCAAAAGTCAGTTATAATTCATAAAACCCTAGAGAAGCCGCACGGCAAACGTAAGGCCACCGTACGTCCGACGTATGATCGCCGTGGAACCGCTCTACGGCATGGCTACGGCGTGTCTAAGCGCTACGGCGAACTTAGAAATGAAAACAATTATAACTCCGCGTTATAATTCCACGGCGAGCCGTACGGCCTGTTAAGATAGGGATGCGCCCTAGGGTGACCCTGAGGCCACCGCAGATTATCTGCGGCCGCCGCAAGAATCTCTCGATTTTGGGGGCGTACGGCCGCCGTATCCTAGCCGTAGAGCAAATGTGACCTAGGCATAACTCCGCGCTTTAATCCCACGGCGACCCGTACGGCCTGTAAAGATAGGGATACGCCCTAGGGTGACCGTGGTGCCACCGCAGGTATCTCTAGGTTTCGGGGGCGTACGGCCGCCGTATCCTAGCCGTAGAGCAAATGTGACCTAGGCATAACAAGACCAGGAAGCCGTGAACTGCCGTATCAGAGCCTGTGTGGAGCACTGGACTGGACGGGACTTGTGTAGTGACCCGATAAGAAGAAGAAGACATAAACAGAATAGAATACATACATATTTAAACATTTGTAAAACAATATCAAAGTTGCTTGGTAGGTAGTAGCCAGAAAGGAAGTGACCCTTATAAAGCTGCCGACCTAAAGAAGATATGTAATTAAACGATAAATATAAAATACAAGATTTCATGAACATGACAAAATACAACCATACCAGAAGGAAAAAAAAAACAGTGCTTTACATATAACATTAAAGATAAATAAAATGACAGGTTCAAAGTATTTTAATATTTTCCAAAAATACATGTTCTTAAACTCCTTTTAAAAAACACAAGCGATTAAGATTCTTTAATTAAGGAGGGAAGAGAATTCCAGGTGTCTTTGGTACATTGTATTTTTTTGATTAAAACATTGTGTACGCATATGCGCAAAGTGAAATCCAAAGCATTTCTTGGTCTAAGGCGAGGAAATAGATTAAAATAGGTTCAGGGTGATTCAGGAAGAATTTGTTTATGACATACGTACATTGAAACTCCTACTTGGTATTAATATAAATCATTGAAACGCAAAAATTAGGATTGAACTTAATACACATTAATTATGGGCAAGACACGAGGCATTGTTAATAATTATATCTGCAAATTATTGTAATTTGACTATTCTGTCAAGAAAGGAAACAGATGAGTTCACCCTCACAATGATGTTATAATATATATATATATATATATATATATATCTGGAAGGATAATTGAAATATATGTCATATTTAATATGTTTTTAGGAAGAGTTTTAAGTCCATGTTATACTTGTTATACATTTTGGATAATGTAATTCATATGTAAGTTTCTTGGTCAGACCAATTCAGTTCATTAGTTCAAATATTGAGTCGAACATTAAAATCTCTAAAAGATTATGTTACAATGTGAACCTTGCCAATATTCAATTGGTTTATATTAAAAACACCCATCATATCAAGAACACTTTTCTCTCTATTTACAATCTCAAATACATCAGCAAGAGATTAACAAAAAATTGTTGTTAAGTAGTTGGTCTATATTAATATTAATAAAAAAGAGTTGGAATTTTAAATTTCAACAAACAGACTTTCAATGAAAGGTGTGGGACCACGTTTGTAAGTGATTTCAATCCGAATAGAACAGAAACCCCACCCACGCTTGTTTTTTAAAGATTATATATACAGAGATAGTGAAGGTTGTATTGGCAAGATCTTTAAAACTCCAGATAAATGATCGAAGGTACGAAATAAAATTAAATATTTAACTTGAAAACATGAAAACCTTAATAGCAAGGCTTTCTGAGCATAATGTAATTGACACGAAATTTATTCATCTGCTGTGTAGTATGCTTCTATAGGACTATGATCACTTTCAGAATAAACTGGACTTAAACATTCTTGCAAGGTACATAAATTGGTTTCAGGAAAACGATCGTGGCAAGACAAAGACATTCAACAATAAAACACAAGGTTGTATACAAAGAGTATTAATACATAAATCATATTTTGCATTAATATAGCGCAATACATAATACAGTTCAATGCGGTTTACATTAAAAACAATAATACATAACTATGAAATATTTAAATGCATAGGGTATATACTTAAAGGTAAAGACCAGTTTTGGAAACGGCCCTCTCTCAAAAAAATGAAATGGAAGCTCTCATTACCAATCATGTGAAAGAATATGTTTTGACTAATACGTGATGATACAAATTTTGCCGGAAAGTCGGGAAACCGCCTACTATTTGATATATTTGGTAAATTATTATATCTATTGGGACCAAATAGATATCGCGCACGTGGTCGCGTAGTCCCATATACATCTTTCTGTGTACAGTGCTTGTAACTTTACCAAGACTGGGCCAAATTTCTTATCATTTTTTTTGATGATTCCAGAACCTTGCAGTACACACCAATACTTATATGCTAGATGATCAACCTTTTCTGATCGATTCCACAACGTTTCTTTCACTTTGCAATCGCATGACCAGAACTGGTCTTTATCTTTGACATAAACTCTACCATACTATTTTGTTATATAAAGAATGACATTAAATTACAATATATTACATTATAACACGGCTACGAGTAAAATTAAGCATAGTACGATAAGAAGAGATGCAACTTCAATCTAGTATTAGTTGTACATTAATCAGCAAAATTCGCAATTAAAAAATGAAAGAAAGTGAATCATAATACATACCTTCTACTTGTAATGTGATCGAGATATTAACATTTCCCGATGCCTCATCTTTGTTCTCTGTTCGGCATGTTAGAATGGTTCCATTTTGACTTGCTCTTGAGGTAAACGACAACGTACGGCTACCGTTCTGTGGATCACTCTCACGGCATGCGTGGTAAGAAAGATCAGAACAATTGGGATACCACTGGAGATACACTGATGAATTGGCACGGCATCCTATCGTCGTATTGACGTCAGCTCTGACCTTGAAAAAGCTGGAGTTGATTGCCGTCCCTTCGTTCTCATGTATAAATGTTAAACCTACTGGTGGCTCTGTGACGGGAGAAACATAATAATCATTTAAAAGATGTAACCTATGTTAGCCAATGCGTAAATTTACTGTTTTATTGTAAGATTAACAATGTCCTAAAATAAATATTTTGAAAGGTAAAGAGAAGTTCGGGGAGTTAGTGGCAAATAGACTTTGTGTACGTTTACCCCATTTTGGTGCATTAGCTTGCACCTGCAAGACTCGGTCGCTTTACTTTCATGTTTACGATTTTAATACTTCATAATACGCATCAATTTTAAATTATACATCCACCCTTAATATAATTATTGCAAATATGTTTTCATACAACCCTTGTATGAAACAAATCTATACTGTCATCAATAACTAAGAAAATTAGAGTTTATGAACTTTCTGACCAGAACAAATTGGAGAGGAGATCGCAAATTACGTCACATAAATGCCGATGTGTCTTTGATTTAACGTAAGTTCAAAAATTCTTATCTTTCTTATTTTGTATCGGATTTTAATCCAAATTTCACCGATCTGTTTCTATCATTTGTCGGCTTTTATTTAAACGAACCTAATATTAGAGTGGACTTTAAAAGTAAGGATTGCGTCATCTACCCAAAACGAGATGTTCAATCATTACAGAGTTCTTATCATCCTCATACCTCATCCCATAATCTTGACAGCAACATGTTATAACACTTTCATGCTAATTTCCATGTAGATTTCGGACCAATACATAAATACACCAATAAAGCAGAACGCAGATCACGACATTGTACAAAAGGAAATGCATAGTATACGCACCTTTTATTGTCACGATAAATCTGCACTGTTTTCGTCCCATAATTAAGCGTATTGTGCATACATATTCTCTTGCATCCTCCGGGGAAACGTTCTCCAAAGTTAACGTACTGGTAGAGCTGTTTTGGGCATTCAGAATTTGGTCATCAATATCCTGACAGCTGCCATAGCGCCGCGAAGGACATACGAAGATAAGTGTGTCATTTACACCGTTAATCATGCGCCACTCAATGTAAACGGCCTGTGCAGTTGGAGGTCCATCACATTTCATCTTCAAATCTGCTCCAACGAAAACGAAAACCTTCCTGTCCTCGTAGAGAATCGGCAGACAAACTAGAATCAAGAGCAACAAAATAAACAAAGTAGGTTCAAAATTATCCCACACAGCTGACATTCCTTAATAAGCAACCCCAAAAAAATAATTAAGAAGGGAAAGTCATAAATAGTTTTGTTACATCTTTTTTCAAACTTTTTAAGATCAAATTCTCATATGGATGCTTTATCCTAATAATTTTGTTGATTTAACATAATTTTGGTTTGTTTAGGATTAAGGCAAAGTTATTGGTTTTGCACATTTAATCTTCTACAATGCACATTTGAATAATAATTTCAATGCAGACTATGAAAAAGTTGCTCACTAGACTGCACTTTGCTCACAGTAAAATAAAACTTGGTATTTATAGTTTCTCATCAAACACAAAGACAATATTTAAAGAAGTTATAGTACAAACATTTATATATGATATATGCACATAATATGATAATATACTAGATTTACGTCTTAAGGCATGCATGATTTCTCTTGAAGGAACATCATCGTTTAGGTTAGAAGTTGAAAGGATATCAACTTACAGATTAAATGAGCGGAGCAGATTAGCCATACTAGGTAAAAACTTATGTCCATAGCGACCAGAGTGTCCTTTACAATCACTAACGACGTCAATGTGTTTGAGGGATTAAAAAAAAATGTTTATTAGAGTGTCTAATATTAACTGGTAAACGAGAACTAATTGCGAATTAAAGCATGATGGCGCTGTTGAACATTTAAACACTGCATACTTAAGTTTTGTAGATACCTGACGTGAGAGGAACAAATAACTTTTTTTGTCACTAAAGTTGAATAAATATGGCACGGGTTTGAAAGTGTTTTTAAAATTATTACTCCGTGGATAGCTTATGTTTTGGCAGCTGTTGTCAGGGCTTAGTGCATTTCAAGGAATGAAACCTGTAAATGTTATCAGCTTTGACCAATATTTTATCAAACATTCAAGATTTGAGATTCAAGTTCTATTGTCAATATATAATAGGCCTAATACAGTAATTCGTTTCACGTTGGTCTTACAAACAATATAAACATAGAAATAAACATGCTCCATTATTCTTTATTTTGATTCATAGGTTAATTTATTTTCACATAAAACAACAGACTAAGATTTTAGTTTCTACCCCTATATTTATTTTATTCACAGACAACTAAGGGAAATTTATGGCAGCGAAAATGACAAGGTCCATGTTGGTCATGTTGGTAGAAACAGATACCACACAAACATTTGAAATAAGACATAAAACTAATTGTAGCCTAAAGTATAGACGCATTAATAATAAAAAAGGATATAAAGGTGAAGAGGGAGACTAAGAGAAAGATAGGGGAGAGGAAGGGTGTAATCGAAGAGAATTGAGGGAACAAATCAAACAGACTATGATAAACTCGGTACATAATATACAACACAAACGAAACCATCAATCCTCTGCATGCATCCTTTATCGTGTCAGAAACGAGGATGCTTTTCGCTACAAAGCCATGACGCTGGACTAAAAGGCGACACAAGCTTTGGCGACATAATAAAACATAAATACAATTTTTTGGCCAACCCTACAACTCTTTAAAAGCCGGAAGGAATCATTGTCATCGGGATCACTGTCGGAGAACCGACCTTTAAGCATTTTTTCAACATTATTTTATCAATCATATATAGTTTTGTCCAAAAATTAAACTGCATGATTATCACATTAAATTACATAAAGACCACATCGTTCCCCAAAATTGTCGGTTGCTCAAACGAACGACCAGCCGTCATTACAACATTTTTTGAAGGGGGTGGGGTCTTCAATCCCGGCCTCCCACCTTGTTCGCCTATCGTATCAGGACAATTGTCCCCTGGACAATCATCCCCGGAAAATTACCCCCGGAAAAACTACCCCAAAGTACATTTACCACCTAAAAAAATTACCCCCGCAGACAATTAACCCCACCCATGAAACTTACCCCTAGGACAATTACCCGCCCCCTACCCTGTTCATTGAGGGAAAGGCCACCCCAATAATAAGTTGGTTTTAATAAAAGCAGCTTTTTCGGAGGGTAATTGTTCTCGGGTCGGGGAGTTGTCAAAGGAGGTAATTTTCCGTGGGTAATTGACCTGGGGAGGTAATTGTACCGCTGGTAATTGGCCGGGGGTGATTTCCCTGGGGCTAATTGACCCAGACCTTTCGCCATTATAATTATGCACAGGGCAATAAATAAACAGCTACTTAAAATAGACTGAATGTTAATTTCTGGTTGTGAACTAACAGAAAAAAGCATGACCACCTTTAGTTGATTATTGTGTAGACCATGGAAGTGGGCATGCACAATTTTAATTATATTAACATGACATTGATATTTTACAGATTTCTCATCAAAATTGATATGTGAGATAATAATTCGTTTGGCAGATTTTGACAACTGCATGACTGTAATGGCAGTAAAGAGTTGTATGCCTGGTGACAATGACTTGTTATCTCATATATGATCTTCCTTTTATCTGCAAAATGTAGGTCTACGTTGGGGGGTTGGGTCGAATTCCCAATTTTACGCACTGTTATTATTAATAACTGTTATAACATTCTAGGCCGTATGTAGATTCAAAGTATGTCTGCATTCTTGATACTCCCGATCGAGTTGCGATTTGGTTGAATAAACCGAGTGTGTGAACATAGAATAAAGACATTAAAGTGTGCGCTTAAAAAAAAAAAAAACGCAGACAAATACAAAATTTAAAAAAAAACACAAAAATAGACTGAAAATCCACGGGCAGAAAACTTTTTTTCTCTGTTAGAGCATAAACGCCGCACGATTATAAACACTGAATTAGCGGGTGTGTAAGAGCGAGCGGAAATAGGGCAGGGGCATCACAGGCCCTGGGAGACATGGCCGAGTTCAAGCCTCGATAACTTTTGTATAAATGATAATTTCCGCAAGAAATTTGCGCAGGTGAAACATCAGGAACTCTAGCTTTCATATTTCTATAAACAAAAGTGAAATTTTCCACTACATTTTTGTTCTGAACGTTCTGTATATAATAAGCCACTTGTATCAGGAGAGCGGTAACCGGGCAGGATACGGTACGTCAAGCGGTCTATTTTCCGTTCAAAGTTGTTGTTACATCCGGGTTCTTTTCATACGCGTTGCACATATGCGCATAATATAATCTCTTCGAATTTTGAATCTTGGAAAAGTGGGCAAATTACGGTGGGTGTTTTTTTGGAAAATTTGCGAATAGGTACCCATTGTACTAAAACTCTCTACAAAGGTGAAGATCGAGCCCAAAACTTTTTATGAAGAGACATAATACAAATATAATCCTGAATTTGTTAAAAATTGACAACAGTATGAAGTCCGCTAAACATATAGTTTTGCATGATACGAAAAATGTCGAAAAAAAACGCTTCAAATTTCACCCAAGTGAAAAAGAAAATCGTGTACGTGTTAAGTACTAGTTCAACCCAATTTATGTTAATGTTGACACCTACTTTTCGTTGGACGCATTAGCAAGATCAAAAACGCTTTGCAAAACCGGTATGTTGCTCTTGAAAACATTAAGGGGGAAGTTATATTTTTCCTAGAGCGAATTTTTTTTTATACGATTTTCCTCTTAAGGCCGCTATTAGCATGATAATAATAATAATAATAATAATAATAATAATAATAATAATAATAATAATAATAATAATAATGATAATAATAATAATAATAATAATCATAATAATCATAATAATACATCCAGGTCGAAAGTAGCAAATGTAGATTAATATCTGTCCAAAAATGGGAGACTAATGCCAGGGTCGGGATTTGAACCCTCAACCTTATTATTAAGAGTATTCAATATATTGACTGGTATCAGTTTTGCCAGCTTGTCATCAAAACGGACTGAAAAAGGCCATACGACTTAAAAGTCATTCAGGCTTTCGAGCACGCACATATACACTCTTTCACCTGAAAAAATGACCTGTTTTTTCGTAGTTGGGAGATTTTTATGTTTTTGCTCATTTGGAATGAGTTACCGGAAGTTCTTTGAACAATATTTAGGAAAAATACCGACACAGGAACCCTCATCTGGTAAGCGGGCTTATCACCTTTACAAATTGAGAACCCTACTTGCTAGTAATGTTTGTACTTTTACAGGACCCAAATGATTTGAAAGAGATACCGACTTTATATTGTTTCAGGAATTCAGTCCAACATAATTTTCTCCAGGAGTATGAACAATGAGCAATACACACCTCTTTGTAATGATTATTTTGTCAATCCATCGTTGTTTGCTTTTTAATCTCGCACCCATGCCTAGCATGTCTTGAGATTTTGCCAGTCTCATCTTACTCTATACTACTACTACTATCTTTTTCCTTCGCTTTCCTTCTCGCCTCATCATCCCCCCCCCCTCTCTCTCTCTCTCTCTTTCTATCCATGTACCCACTCATCTATCTACCTATCCATTTATATATTGATACTTTTGTTGTTCTCCCTCTCCACCCTCTATTTCTCTCTTTATCACTTTTATGTTTCATCTATTTCACTTTTTGCCTCAGTATAGTGTATGTGTATTTTTTTTCTTCTTCTGGACATGTATATTACGTCAGTAGTGTAATACAGGGAACCGAAACGCAACAAGCCTTTGAATAGGTTTACTTTTCAATCCCGTAATTAATGATTTACAGATCATTCTTTCATATTATGAATCAGGAATATTTACTTTCGAATTCATGCATGTATTATCTAAAATGACATCAATGTTTTGTAAAATGTATCATCCTTTGTTATTTTTTGCATGGAATATGCTTGGAAGCAACCAATCAATTAATCAAGTCAATCTATCAGGAAACAAGAGGCGCTTTGAGGAAAACTAATGTATCTATGATCATATTACAAATGTGGTAATTCCCACATTTGTGTTTATAGATAATATTGGAGGCTTGGTCATGCATGCCGTAATGCTGCATCGGTGTGTGTGAAATGTTACGAGTCATAATTACATGTACATTGTCCTGATGCAGGAATTGTTTCCTTAATTCAATATATAGTTTATCATATGACTCTGCTATATAATCGTTTGCATAAGCCATTAACAGAGTCGTCGCTCCGGGGCTGTTTATCTTCATAAAGATGTAGTATCGACGTGACCGAATATATGAGATTTTGTATTCCGGCATATTCCTCTGCGAGGTGCCCGCATATATTATTGTCTAGTGTCTTAGTATATTATAATGTCTTATCTAGTGTGTTGATTACAAAATAATTATTTTACAGTATTAAATAATTCTTTTTTTTTTTGCTCGGTCACAAAGTTTCAAATCAAATTGCCGTACATGTAAATATGACAAACGATGAGTACCAGAGCGATGCAAAGTGAATTTGATGTGATATATGTGGGATTGGGGTGACGTGAAGCTTTTTATTTATTGAAAGGATGCCGTGTTAAAAAGATTTATAAAACACTGATCTGGTAGATTAAAGACTGGTCCCCCCCCGAATGACCGAACCCCTGATACGCCACTGGTGAGCGGAATAACGCTAAGTGTGCATCGGGCTTTAAGGATCTTTCTTTGTTCACAAACGATTGTGAAAGTGCCTGTTCAAAGAAAATCAAAAATATTGCAAATAACGTATCACTAGAAACTGGTTAGATGGCCATCGTACAGGTTTTAGGTCAACTACATATCGGGTGATTTATAAGAATACAAATAAAACCACCTCCATAGCATCTGGGATATGCTAGAGATTCGTCAGAAAAAAACGATGTTTAAATGCCGTCACAATATGAACCAATCCTGCCCAAGCAGACGACATCCCATAAAAGAATGAACATAATTGCAATGCTATTATTTCTCAAATTATAATGAGTTTAGTGTATATAAATGTGATGGAATTTTACACCATTCAAAAAGTATTATGAAACCGATTCTAGTAACTAAATTGTTTTGTTTGTAAATACACAGGATAGGGGTTTATTAAGAATCAAAGAAACCACACTTTCAAATTAAAAATACCCCGGAATGAAAGCATAGACGGCATTTGTTCCCTCTTGGAACGCCGAACATACCGCGGTGTATTTTTTAGAGATTTAGAGCGAGGCAATAGATTAAACATTTAGCCTGAGGGTATTGAAGTAAGAGAAATAACTGAAGACACGCCACGAAACAGGCACTGATAATGTGTGAGATATCATGGGACATCGTCTGCTTGTGCAAATCATGTTCAACATGTGACGTCACACATCTCAGCAGCAATCGTAGAGCTTTTCAGGTGCTATGTCGGGGTTGTATTTAAGCGTTTTGTAATTGATAATAATCATTACTCCGAATGTTTCCAAGCATTGAATTTTGATAAGCTTGTCCAATCAAAGTTTCACCTTTGCAATGATGACAATAAAGTTAGTTTTTAAAATCAATGAACCTTCTCTTTTAAGTCAATACAATAACCGACTGATAGAGCATGTAGAGCAAAAGTGATAAAAATCAACACAAAGTCCCTTGAAGAATATCTGAATGATGCATGTGCATTTAGATAGAATCGGATGGAACTCAACTGAACAAACATGTTTATAAATAAAGTAAGCAATCATGACTTGTGTGCCATACAGTGGCAGCAGAGTAATTCGTGGGTCTTTAGATATAATTCAAATTAAAGTTCTCTTTTCTACATTTCACATGATTACAAGAAAACTAATGTTAATAATAATAATAGTAATAATAACTAGAAAAGTAATTCGTCATCAGGACGAATTAGGTGATCTGTCTTCAATTCTTATGATCATGCTAATCTTCAATTCAATGATCCAATTTAATGATGTTAATGTAAAATGATGTATTAAGATATGAACTGATGAATGAAGTACTGATGAACTGATATATTGAACTGATGTGAAATGAACTGAATTGATGAGCTAAACTGATGAACTGATGAATGAACTGATAGATTGAACTGTGACCTGAACTGAAGTGATAACTTAACTGATGAACAAAATATTGAGAAATGATTATGATCAAAATCATGATCATAATGAAATTTAATGAAAATATAGATATAGAGAAGGAGAGAGGGAGACGAGTTATTGACATGTAAAAATACATGAGCTGGACCGAGGAAAGAAAGAGGAATCAGAATGCATACACTTTGAAGTAGAGAGGATAGTATAAGGAAACATGGTAGGGGTGAAATAAGAATACAAAGGGCAAAATGAAGAGCTAGTGGAAATTAAAGAAAATTACAATAGATATCGGAGGGAGAACGAGAACCAGAGGCCGGGAAAGGGAGAGGGTGAGAGAGTATACAATGAGAGGCAGAGACAGAGGGAGCTAGGCAGAGCAAGAGAGGGAGACTGAGATAGGGAGAGAGTGAAAGAGTAGAGAGAGAGATGCAATGAGAGAGCAAGAGAAGGATAGAGGGCAGATCAAGAGAGGGGAAGGGAAACAGAGCAAGAGAGAGAGGAGAGACTGAGCAAGAGAAAGAGATGCAATGGAGAACGATGCTTTTAATATTTCCAGCATAAATAGAATTGAATATTTACTATATTATAGAGAAAGAGAGAAGTTATAGACATGTAAACAATTCTATGTCCGCGGGAGAGACGTAAAGATTGCATATACCTAGGCTGAATTACTGGAAAGTATAAACGTCTGGGAAGGAGACTAAACATCATGAAAATGGGATGATTTGATATATTCCAACAGACTTGGGAGATTAACCCTATAGGTTTAATACACGACAAGGAATCAGATTTCCCATAGGGTTGTACTCAAACGATTGACATTCTTCTCCCATAGATATAACACGCAAAATTAGGCATTTTATTACATTGTTTGTGATTGTATATGATAATATGTTATAATAGTCGAAGAAGATCATAAAATCAAATTTAAAACGACGGCAAAAAAAAAAAAATGACCCACCAGGAATCGAACTTG
This sequence comes from Mesocentrotus franciscanus, assembly GCA_037976565.1. Lineage (NCBI taxonomy): Eukaryota > Metazoa > Echinodermata > Echinoidea > Camarodonta > Strongylocentrotidae > Mesocentrotus > Mesocentrotus franciscanus. Next base: position 9,937,024 of record CP137667.1, on the reverse strand, counting down.
GGTCGCCGGAATGGGAGGCAAGTGCTATGACCACTATACCAAAATAATCCACATAGACATTACACGTGAACGGAAAATGGAATTCTCAAATCCCACTTTGCAAGTGAAATATGAGCATGATCCCGGCATCTGATCGAAAAATAAAGGGCACACTTGTGATAGCTTATTGTCTCAGCTACAACATACTCAAAGCTCAGCAAAAACAAAACTAAAACGACGGAGATATTGCTCGCGAAAGACGGGAATGTAGAATCCAGTTTAGGAAAAAGTCATGTCCCATAGAGAATACACGCAAAATGTGAAAAATTGACATGCCTCCTTTAATCGCAAAAATACGCCATGATGCCTTTGTCAAAATGAAAATCGTGGTGACTGCATTTGTAGAGAATTGTCTCAGCTAGAACATATCAAAATTTGGAAGAAAATCGATCAATATTTACAGAGATACAATCAATTTTCCAAAAATATGCTGACGTCATAATATGCAAATTGAAATTTTGAGTTCGGAGGCCATTATGATGACGTCATGAGTTAATTGAGGGTCAAATGAGACATGAAATCATATCTCCGACTCATAATCTATCCAAATATGAAAAAAATTGGGGGTATCCATCCATTCTGAAGAGTTACAATGAGTTTTGTATAGGCATGTTTTTGCCTATGTATTGTGGATAGAGATATGCGGTCCGCGGGTGCTGTTATACTTTGACGGACGCTCATTGCGTTATTACTGGTCAGAAAAAGTGAACAAGGTATCAAAATGCTTGGAAAAATATGCCAAATATGATGACAGAGAAAATTTGGCGATTCTATGTTGCAAAATGCCAAAACGCGCGAAAACGCGCGCGCATAAGTGCGCGCGCAAATTTTGAAAATGCTTAAAATGGCCTGAAACGTGCAAACAAAATTTGGGACGAATTGGAGCATTTTGAAATTTTGATGCGCGCGTACGCGCGTCGAGGTGCGCACGCGGATTTTGTCGACATTTTTGTTGACCTTTGACCTAAAATTGATGTATACCAAATATGGTTGATTTTTGATGACTCGTTATCGAGATAAGATAATGACCTGATGTTTACAAAATGGCGCCTGGATGACGTCACGATGACCCCATGACCTTGAGAAAGTTACTAGAACTTGATATTATAGGGCCTGATGACTGACAGAAATTGAAGGAAATTGACCATGTCGATTTCGAGTAAACGTTTACACAAAAAGTGTACGGATGAAATAAAAATAAACTAGAAAAGTAATTCGTCATCAGGACGAATTAGGTGATCTGTCTTCAATTCTTATGATCATGCTAATCTTCAATTCAATGATCCAATTTAATGATGTTAATGTAAAATGATGTATTAAGATATGAACTGATGAATGAAGTACTGATGAACTGATATATTGAACTGATGTGAAATGAACTGAATTGATGAGCTAAACTGATGAACTGATGAATGAACTGATAGATTGAACTGTGACCTGAACTGAAGTGATAACTTAACTGATGAACAAAATATTGAGAAATGATTATGATCAAAATCATGATCATAATGAAATTTAATGAAAATATAGATATAGAGAAGGAGAGAGGGAGACGAGTTATTGACATGTAAAAATACATGAGCTGGACCGAGGAAAGAAAGAGGAATCAGAATGCATACACTTTGAAGTAGAGAGGATAGTATAAGGAAACATGGTAGGGGTGAAATAAGAATACAAAGGGCAAAATGAAGAGCTAGAGGAAATTAAAGAAAATTACAATAGATATCGGAGGGAGAACGAGAACCAGAGGCGGGAAAGGGAGAGGGTGAGAGAGTATACAATGAGAGGCAGAGACAGAGGGAGCTAGGCAGAGCAAGAGAGGGAGACAGAGATAGGGAGAGAGTGAAAGAGTAGAGAGAGAGATGCAATGAGAGAGCAAGAGAAGGATAGAGGGCAGATCAAGAGAGGGGAAGGGAAACAGAGCAAGAGAGAGGAGAGAGAGCAAGAGAAAGAGATGCAATGGAGAACGATGCTTTTAATATTTCCAGCATAAATAGAATTGAATATTTACTATATTATAGAGAAAGAGAGAAGTTATAGACATGTAAACAATTCTATGTCCGCGGGAGAGACGTAAAGATTGCATATACCTGGGCTGAATTACTGGAAAGTATAAACGTCTGGGAAGGAGACTAAACATCATGAAAATGGGATGATTTGATATATTCCAACAGACTTGGGAGATTAACCCTATAGGTTTAATACACGACAAGGAATCAGATTTCCCATAGGGTTGTACTCAAACGATTGACATTCTCTCCCATAGATATAACACGCAAAATTAGGCATTTTATTACATTGTTTGTGATTGTATATGATAATATGTTATAATAGTCGAAGAAGATCATAAAATCAAATTTAAAACGACGGCAAAAAAAAAAAAAAAATGACCCACCAGGAATCGAACTTGGGTCGCCGGAATGGGAGGCAAGTGCTATGACCACTATACCAAAATAATCCACATAGACATTACACGTGAACGGAAAATGGAATTCTCAAATCCCACTTTGCAAGTGAAATATGAGCATGATCCCGGCATCTGATCGAAAAATAAAGGGCACACTTGTGATAGCTTATTGTCTCAGCTACAACATACTCAAAGCTCAGCGAAAACAAAACTAAAACGACGGAGATATTGCTCGCGAAAGACGGGAATGTAGAATCCAGTTTAGGAAAAAGTCATGTCCCATAGAGAATACACGCAAAATGTGAAAAATTGACATGCCTCCTTTAATCCAAAAATACGCCATGATGCCTTTGTCAAAATGAAAATCGTGGTGACTGCATTTGTAGAGAATTGTCTCAGCTAGAACATATCAAAATTTGGAAGAAAATCGATCAATATTTACAGAGATACAATCAATTTTCCAAAAATATGCTGACGTCATAATATGCAAATTGAAATTTTGAGTTCGGAGGCCATATGATGACGTCATGAGTTGATTGAGGGTCAAATGAGACATGAAATCATATCTCCGACTCATAATCTATCCAAATATGAAAAAAATTGGGGTATCCATCCATTCTGAAGAGTTACAATGAGTTTTGTATAGGCATGTTTTTGCCTATGTATTGTGGATAGAGATAGCGCGGTCCGCGGGTGCTGTTATACTTTGACGGACGCTCATTGCGTTATTACTGGTCAGAAAAAGTGAACAAGGTATCAAAATGCTTGGAAAAATGTGCCAAATATGATGACAGAGAAAATTTGGCGATTCTATGTTGCAAAATGCCAAAACGCGAAAACGCGCGCGTATAAGTGCGCGCGCAAATTTTGAAAATGCTTAAAATGGCCTGAAACGTGTGCAAACAAAATTTGGGACGAATTGGAGCATTTTGAAATTTTGATGCGCGTACGCGCGTCGAGGTGCGCACGCGGATTTTGTCGACATTTTTGTTGACCTTTGACCTAAAATTGATGTATACCAAATATGGTTGATTTTTGATGACTCGTTATCGAGATAAGATAATGACCTGATGTTTACAAAATGGCGCCTGGATGACGTCACGATGACCCCATGACCTTGAGAAAGTTACTAGAACTTGATATTATAGGGCCTGATGACTGACAGAAATTGAAGGAAATTGACCATGTCGATTTCGAGTAAACGTTTACACAAAAAGTGTACGGATGAAATAAAAATAAATAAATAAATAAATAATAACTAGAAATGTAATTCGTCATGAGGACGAATTAGGTGGTCTGTTATGTAATCTGAATAACTGATCTTGTAGAAAATTGTCTTAGCTACAACATATCAAAATTTGGAAGAAAATCGATCCATATTTACAGAGATACAATCAATTTTCCATAAATATGCTGACGTCATAATATGCAAATTCGTATTTTGAGTTCCAAGGCCAAAGGGCAAAGGGCAGAGCTATAGAAAATTAAGGAACATTACAAGACATAATAGAAGGAGAACGAGAACCAGAGGCGGGAGAGGTAGAGGGTGAGAGAGAAGAAAAAGAGAAGGGCAGAGGCAGAGGGAGACAGAGCAAGAGAATAAGAGGGAGGCAAGGCAAGAGGTCGAGGTAGAGGGAGGCAGAGAGAGAGGGAGAGGGTAAAAGAGTAGAGAGAGATATATATGCAGAGACAGAGCAAGAGAAGGAGAGGGGCAAAATAAGAGAGAAGGGAAACAGAGCAAGAGGGAGGAGAAAGAGAGAGATGCAATGGAGAACGATGCATTCAATATATCCAGCATAAATAGAATTTAATATAGAGAAAGAGAGAAGTATAGACAAGTAAACAATTCTATGTCCACGAGAGACGTAAACATGCATATACCTTGGGCTGAATAACTGGAAAAAGTAAAAACGTCTGGGAAGGAGACTAGCAAGGTGATTTGATATTGTAGCAGAGTTGGGAGATAAACCCTATATTAGGTTTAATACCAGATTTCCCATAGGGTTGTACTCAAACGATTGACATTCTTCTCCCATAGATATAACACGCAAAATTAGGCATTTTATTACATTGTTTGTGATTGTATATGATAATATGTTATAATAGTCGAAGAAGATCATAAAATCAAATCTAAAACGACGGCAAAAAAAAAAAAAAAAAATGACCCACCAGGAATCGAACTTGGGTCGCCGGAATGGGAGGCAAGTGCTATGACCACTATACCAAAATAATCCACATAGACATTACACGTGAACGGAAAATGGAATTCTCAAATCTCACTTTGCAAGTGAAATATGAGCATGATCCCGGCATCTGATCGAAAAATAAAGGGCACACTTGTGATAGCTTATTGTCTCAGCTACAACATACTCAAAGCTCAGCAAAACAAAACTAAAACGACGGAGATATTGCTCGCGAAAGACGGGAATGTAGAATCCAGTTTTGAGAAAAAGTCATGTCCCATAGAGAATACACGCAAAATGTGAAAAATTGACATGCCTCCTTTAATCGCAAAATACGCCATGATGCCTTTGTCAAAATGAAAATCGTGGTGACTGCATTTGTAGAGAATTGTCTCAGCTAGAACATATCAAAATTTGGAAGAAAATCGACAATCTTTACTGCAATAATCAAATGAATACAAAAATTATGATGTCATATTTTCAAAATCAAATTTTCGAGTTCATATGCAAATATGACGACGTCAGAACATACGATTGGACAAAATTATACATGAATTCATGAACATTTCATGGGCTTTCAGAAAATGTTTAAAAATTGGGGGGTATTTAGGCATTCTGACGAGCTATGGCGGATTTTATATAGACATGTTTTTACTACTTTTTACATTATATTGCCCATTGACGCGCGCACGAATTTTAAAGTTTGACGCACGCGTGTGGCATTATGGAAGGTCGAGAATGACTGGAAATAGTTGGTAATTGTCAAGGATAGTGTCAGGAATACAAACCATGCGAAAAAACGGCGTTACGTTTTGTACGCGGTGCGCGCGCAAAACGCGCGCGCGGACGCGCACGGACGGAAATTGTTGAAATGCTTAAAATGACCTGATTCGTACTCTCGTTTAATAGATAAGTGATTTTGAGCATTTTAAATTTTGACGCGCGTACGCGCGCGTCATGACCTTTATGTGACCTTTGATGACATGACCTGTTGACCCTTGACCTGAAGTATATGTGATATGAATATGAATTACCTTTGATGACGCATCATGAAGATATGATTGATAATGTGATTTCACAAAATGGCGCCTGGATGACGTCACGATGACCTGATGACCTTGAAAATGTTCCTGTCACGTCTTATGACAATGACCTATGACTGTGCCAAAATTGAACGAAATTGACTGAACCGATCTTGAGTTATCCTACACAAAAAAGTGTAGGAAATAAAAATAAAGAAAGAAAGAAAATTCTGACGAAATCAATAGGTGATCTGTCGAAGACGACAGACCACCTAATAATAATAAAGAAAGAAAATTCTGACGAAATCAATAGGTGATCTGTCAATGACAGATCACCTAATAAATAAATAATAATAATAACTAGAAAAGTAATTCGTCATCAGGACGAATTAGGTGATCTGTCTTCAATTCTTATGATCATGCTAATCTTCAATTCAATGATCCAATTTAATGATGTTAATGTAAAATGATGTATTAAGATATGAACTGATGAATGAAGTACTGATGAACTGATAGATTGAACTGATGTGAAATGAACTGAATTGATGAGCTAAACTGATGAACTGATGAATGAACTGATAGATTGAACTGTGACCTGAACTGAAGTGATAACTTAACTGATGAACAAAATATTGAGAAATGATTATGATCAAAATCATGATCATAATGAAATTTAATGAAAATATAGATATAGAGAAGGAGAGAGGGAGACGAGTTATTGACATGTAAAAATACATGAGCTGGACCGAGGGAAGAAAGAGGAATCAGAATGCATACACTTTGAAGGAGAGAGGACATGGTAGGGGTGAAATAAGAATACAAAGGGCAAAATGAAGAGCTAGAGGAAATTAAAGAAAATTACAATAGATATCGGAGGGAGAACGAGAACCAGAGGCCGGGAAAGGGAGAGGGTGAGAGAGTATACAATGAGAGGCAGAGACAGAGGGAGCTAGGCAGAGCAAGAGAGGGAGACAGAGATAGGGAGAGAGTGAAAGAGTAGAGAGAGAGATGCAATGAGAGAGCAAGAGAAGGATAGAGGGCAGATCAAGAGAGGGGAAGGGAAACAGAGCAAGAGAGAGCAAGAGAAAGAGATGCAATGGAGAACGATGCTTTTAATATTTCCAGCATAAATAGAATTGAATATTTACTATATTATAGAGAAAGAGAGAAGTTATAGACATGTAAACAATTCTATGTCCGCGGGAGAGACGTAAAGATTGCATATACCTGGGCTGAATTACTGGAAAGTATAAACGTCTGGGAAGGAGACTAAACATCATGAAAATGGGATGATTTGATATATTCCAACAGACTTGGGAGATTAACCCTATAGGTTTAATACACGACAAGGAATCAGATTTCCCATAGGGTTGTACTCAAACGATTGACATTCTTCTCCCATAGATATAACACGCAAAATTAGGCATTTTATTACATTGTTTGTGATTGTATATGATAATATGTTATAATAGTCGAAGAAGATCATAAAATCAAATTTAAAACGACGGCAAAAAAAAAAAAAAATGACCCACCAGGAATCGAACTTGGGTCGCCGGAATGGGAGGCAAGTGCTATGACCACTATACCAAAATAATCCACATAGACATTACACGTGAACGGAAAATGGAATTCTCAAATCCCACTTTGCAAGTGAAATATGAGCATGATCCCGGCATCTGATCGAAAAATAAAGGGCACACTTGTGATAGCTTATTGTCTCAGCTACAACATACTCGAAGCTCAGCGAAAACAAAGCTAAAACGACGGAGATATTGCTCGCGAAAGACGGGAATGTAGAATCCAGTTTAGGAAAAAGTCATGTCCCATAGAGAATACACGCAAAATGTGAAAAATTGACATGCCTCCTTTAATCCCAAAAATACGCCATGATGCCTTTGTCAAAATGAAAATCGTGGTGACTGCATTTGTAGAGAATTGTCTCAGCTAGAACATATCAAAATTTGGAAGAAAATCGATCAATATTTACAGAGATACAATCAATTTTCCAAAAATATGCTGACGTCATAATATGCAAATTGAAATTTTGAGTTCGGAGGCCATATGATGACGTCATGAGTTGATTGAGGGTCAAATGAGACATGAAATCATATCTCCGACTCATAATCTATCCAAATATGAAAAAAATTGGGGTATCCATCCATTCTGAAGAGTTACAATGAGTTTTGTATAGGCATGTTTTTGCCTATGTATTGTGGATAGAGATAGCGCGGTCCGCGGGTGCTGTTATACTTTGACGGACGCTCATTGCGTTATTACTGGTCAGAAAAAGTTAAACAAGGTATCAAAATGCTTGGAAAAATGTGCCAAATATGATGACAGAAAAATTTGGTGATTTGATGTTGCAAAATGCCAATACGCGCGAAAACGCGCGCATAAGCGCGCGCAAATTTTGAAAATGCTTAAAATGGCCTGAACCGTGTCCAAACAAAATTTGGGACGAATTGGAGCATTTTGAAATTTTGATGCGCGCGTATGCGCGCGTCGAGGTGCGCACGCGGATTTTGTCGACATTTTTGTTGACCTTTGACCTAAAATTGATGTATACCAAATATGGTTGATTTTTGATGACTCGTTATCGAGATAAGATAATGACCTGATGTTTACAAAATGGCGCCTGGATGACGTCACGATGACCCCATGACCTTGAGAAAGTTACTAGAACTTGATATTATAGGGCCTGATGACTGACAGAAATTCGAAGGAAATTGACCATGTCGATTTCGAGTAAACGTTTACACAAAAAGTGTACGGATGAAATAAAAATAAACTAGAAAAGTAATTCGTCATCAGGACGAATTAGGTGATCTGTCTTCAATTCTTATGATCATGCTAATCTTCAATTCAATGATCCAATTTAATGATGTTAATGTAAAATGATGTATTAAGATATGAACTGATGAATGAAGTACTGATGAACTGATGAATGAAGTACTGATGAACTGATAGATTGAACTGATGTGAAATGAACTGAATTGATGAGCTAAACTGATGAACTGATGAATGAACTGATAGATTGAACTGTGACCTGAACTGAAGTGATAACTTAACTGATGAACAAAATATTGAGAAAGATTATGATCAAAATCATGATCATAATGAAATTTAATGAAAATATAGATATAGAGAAGGAGAGAGGGAGACGAGTTATTGACATGTAAAAATACATGAGCTGGACCGAGGGAAGAAAGAGGAATCAGAATGCATACACTTTGAAGGAGAGAGGACATGGTAGGGGTGAAATAAGAATACAAAGGGCAAAATGAAGAGCTAGAGGAAATTAAAGAAAATTACAATAGATATCGGAGGGAGAACGAGAACCAGAGGCCGGGAAAGGGAGAGGGTGAGAGAGTATACAATGAGAGGCAGAGACAGAGGGAGCTAGGCAGAGCAAGAGAGGGAGACAGAGATAGGGAGAGAGTGAAAGAGTAGAGAGAGAGATGCAATGAGAGAGCAAGAGAAGGATAGAGGGCAGATCAAGAGAGGGAAGGGAAACAGAGCAAGAGAGAGCAAGAGAAAGAGATGCAATGGAGAACGATGCATTTAATATTTCCAGCATAAATAGAATTGAATATTTACTATATTATAGAGAAAGAGAGAAGTTATAGACATGTAAACAATTCTATGTCCGCGGGAGAGACGTAAAGATTGCATATACCTGGGCTGAATAACTGGAAAGTATAAACGTCTGGGAAGGAGACTAAACATCATGAAAATGGGATGATTTGATATATTCCAACAGACTTGGGAGATTAACCCTATAGGTTTAATACACGACAAGGAATCAGATTTCCCATAGGGTTGTACTCAAACGATTGACATTCTTCTCCCATAGATATAACACGCAAAATTAGGCATTTTATTACATTGTTTGTGATTGTATATGATAATATGTTATAATAGTCGAAGAAGATCATAAAATCAAATTTAAAACGACGGCAAAAAAAAAAAAATGACCCACCAGGAATCGAACTTGGGTCGCCGGAATGGGAGGCAAGTGCTATGACCACTATACCAAAATAATCCACATAGACATTACACGTGAACGGAAAATGGAATTCTCAAATCCCACTTTGCAAGTGAAATATGAGCATGATCCCGGCATCTGATCGAAAAATAAAGGGCACACTTGTGATAGCTTATTGTCTCAGCTACAACATACTCGAAGCTCAGCGAAAACAAAGCTAAAACGACGGAGATATTGCTCGCGAAAGACGGGAATGTAGAATCCAGTTTTGGAAAAAGTCATGTCCCATAGAGAATACACGCAAAATGTGAAAAATTGACATGCCTCCTTTAATCGCAAAAATACGCCATGATGCCTTTGTCAAAATGAAAAATCGTGGTGACTGCATTTGTAGAGAATTGTCTCAGCTAGAACATATCAAAATTTGGAAGAAAATCGATCAATATTTACAGAGATACAATCAATTTTCCAAAAATATGCTGACGTCATAATATGCAAATTGAAATTTTGAGTTCGGAGGCCATATGATGACGTCATGAGTTAATTGAGGGTCAAATGAGACATGAAATCATATCTCCGACTCATAATCTATCCAAATATGAAAAAAATTGGGGGTATCCATCCATTCTGAAGAGTTACAATGAGTTTTGTATAGGCATGTTTTTGCCTATGTATTGTGGATAGAGATAGCGCGGTCCGCGGGTGCTGTTATACTTTGACGGACGCTCATTGCGTTATTACTGGTCAGAAAAAGTTAAACAAGGTATCAAAATGCTTGGAAAAATGTGCCAAATATGATGACAGAAAAAATTTGGTGATTTGATGTTGTAAAATGCCAATACGCGCGAAAACGCGCGCGTATATGCGCGCGCGCAAATTTTGAAAATGCTTAAAATGGCCTGAAACGTGTGCAAACAAAATTTGGGACGAATTGGAGCATTTTGAAATTTTGATGCGCGCGTATGCGCGCGTCGAGGTGCGCACGCGGATTTTGTCGACATTTTTGTTGACCTTTGACCTAAAATTGATGTATACCAAATATGGTTGATTTTTGATGACTCGTTATCGAGATAAGATAATGACCTGATGTTTACAAAATGGCGCCTGGATGACGTCACGATGACCCCATGACCTTGAGAAAGTTACTAGAACTTGATATTATAGGGCCTGATGACTGACAGAAATTGAAGGAAATTGACCATGTCGATTTCGAGTAAACGTTTACACAAAAAAGTGTACGGATGAAATAAAAATAAATAAATAAATAAATAAATAAATAATAATAAAGAAAGAAAATTCTGACGAAATCAATAGGTGATCTGTCAATGACAGATCACCTAATAAATAAATAAATAAATAAATAAATAAATAATAATAAAGAAAGAAAATTCTGACGAAATCAATAGGTGATCTGTCAATGACAGATCACCTAATAAAGAATAAAGAATAAAGAATAAAGAATAAAGAAAGAAAATTCTGACGAAATCAATAGGTGATCTGTCAATGACAGATCACCTAATAATTAAACAACTAATACACCAGGGTGGAGAGTTGTAGCAAATGTTGATCAATGTCTGACCAAAAAGAGCCGGGCTGGGGTTCGAGCCTTAACCCTCTCCCCATCAGAGATTTAAAAAAAGGACTGGAGAGAGAGAGAGAGACAGACAGACAGATACAGAGACAGAGACAGAGACAGAGAGAAATAGTAGAAGACGACACAAGACAATAGAAAAATATAAAGGACAAATTAAAAAGAAAAGGAAAGAAGGAAAGGTATAGAGAGAGGAAAATTAGAAAGAGGGGAAAAGATTGAAATCGGTGATAGAGAGTAAAAGATAGAAGAGGGGTATCATGATTGATGAATAATGTGATAAGTGGAGGCCATTTCACCGATTTCATTTTATTTTCTGATTTATTTTTAAAAAATGTTTTCGTATGTTTGCTGGTTGATTTTTTGGGGGGTATTCGCTATAGGCTCCCCCTCCCCCTTTTCTTTCTTTTCGTATGCATGGGGTTGACCGTCTCCTCTTTCAGGTTCTTTGCAACCAAGTCGGAAGCAAGTAACCGCCTGGAATGACCCAGTAGGGTGCGAAAGCCGATGTAGTATGCTTAGCGATTTGAGCTTAGTAGCTCTTGCTGGAATGCTCTCCAGGGAATGGAGAAAGTGCATACATTGTTTGCGGTCAAGCCATAATCCGATGACAGGGGGGTAATAACTGTAAAGCGCTTAGAAACTCGGACTTGCTGATGTATTAAGCGGTATATACGAAGAAATATTATTATTTAATTCTACTTTGTGGGCAGTCAATTCTCATGTTTGTGATGCCTGTAAATGACATTTAATGTCGTGCTCTGGTCCCATATACAAAGAGGGACAGACGAGACATCTGGGGGCATGGAACGTAAATTTGATGACGAAAACAAATGGAAAAAATGAAATAAAGATGGAAAATGAGAAAAGAAGGGAAAAGGGAATAGGAAGAGAAAAGAAGACAATTGGACCCCTTTTCGCACCACCCCTAACCAGCCGCCTTGTAAATTTGCACTGAATGTTTCGAGTAAGACCGGTGCGCCCCCCCCCCCTCCATGGTGCCAGTGCCCCCTCAATGGCTGGCCTCTAGCTACGTCATTGTGTGTATGTGAGGAGCCTCCTGTTCTTCTCTTTTGTTGCTTGTTGAAAACAATTCTGAACTCCCTCAAGGAAAAGGCCCGTTTGTCATAGAACGTACAGTTTTCGTCTTTTTAATCTACACAGGCACTGTTTTTGTTGATCTTCAAAAGACTTTCGACTTAGTGGACCACGGAATTCTTCATGCAAAAGTAACCTCTTGTGTTGGTCTACATGATACATCTTGGCAGTGATTTGAAAGCTTTTTTAATGGTAGACCCATAATAAGTTCGATAAATAATACGCTGTCATTAGAACTACCCCTTACACACGGGGTATCGCAGGGGTTTATTCTCAGCCCAATACTTTTTCTTATATTTTTGTTAATGATATGCCCTCTTGTTTAAAAAAAAAAAGTTCGGTTCACCTTTATGCAGATGACACCGTTATATATTACTCAGATAAACACCCTTGTAGTATTGAAAATGTTTTGAATATTGAATTGCATTAGTTATATTCTTGGATGAATTGAAATAAGTTGAAAATAAATTGTACTAAGACTGTTAGTATGCTGATACTAAATATATGTTGAACAGACACAGTAGGTTAAACTTAACAATAAATGATAAATTAAAATGGAATATACACATTGATGAATTATGTAAACAAGTTTGAAAAATGATTAGTTTCTTAGGAAGATTGCGTAATTATGTTAATAAGACTGGGTTAAAACTTGTATATAATGCCGCAAGTATGCCACATTTTTATTATGGTGACGTGTTATGGCATTGGGGCACTAAGACTCAAATAGACATGTTAAACAAATTACAGAATAAGGCTGGTAGAATTATTTCTTAAATTTAAATTATCTGAACATAAACCAATTGGTGAAATTCATGATATTTTAAATTGGGAAGTTTAAAAAATAGACAAGTTAGGCGCAGCTATTCTTTGATGTATAACATTTCACGGTTTTGCACCTGTATATTTGAAAGAGAAGTTTATTGTTAAGACTACAAACTATGCTCTTAGAAGTACCAATTTAGTTTTGCCCAAACCGAAAACACAGAATTGTAAGCGTACGTTTCTGTATCGCGGAAGTAAATTATATTATGGGTTATCTATGCACACTCGACAATCAAAAAGTTTGGCTATATTTAATAAAGTAATAAAAAGTTTAGTTTGACAGAGAAATATGTTTTTAGATGATATTAAAGGTATTACAAAGTTTTGGTATGGTCTCATGAATTTGGTTCAAATGAACATATTGGAAGCATATGCGATCCTACAATGTTAAATGATCGTTGCCACGGTTGAAATCGTGTCTAAAGTGATGACACTGTAAATAATAAACTCTTTATGTTGTATAGCGCCCTCTCAAGACTGATAAAACTTTAGCTTTAAAACAATGTTTCTTGACTACAATCGACCGATTTGCTATTTCCGTTTGGAAACTATATATCAGAACTGCATATTATGAGATTTCCATGGTCGCAGCTACCATGGAATGGCCTTAGGCGCTATTTGAAAAATTTGAAATTTACCGGGAGCACGGGTGAATTTTGATTATTCAATTTTCTTGAAAGCAGAAGTGTTTTAGGTGCTATTTTTTTAAGTTTTTATAATACATCCACAGGGGCATCCACATATATCAACAAATTAAAGAATTACTATCCGTCCAATTTCAAAATTTCCCGAAACTTTGTATTACCAATTTATGATTGTAAATAAAATTGGTTATTGTTATTAGTAATATACCCTGTAGGACTTGGGAAGGGGTAGCGGGAGGGGTTGGCGGTATCGAGAGAATTGCGGAGGGGTAGGGGGTGGTGGTGAGGCGAGGGGGTCGATAAGGGGGATAGTGTTTTGGTAAATTACTCTGAACATTGATATTGTATGTAAATTAATATGATTTGTTTTGCTTTTGGACCCCATAGAAGAACAGGACCATTTTGAAAATGATCCTGGAATGGGCTATTCAACCGTGTATCTATATGTAACACATTTACTTACTTTCTTATCATTTGAAATGTGTTTTATATGTATGTTTTCAAACTTGTTTGTATATATGGATTTCGGAAATAAAAACAAACAAACAATTTCTAATTTTTAACAGGTTCGGTGTGAATCCTTCTCCTCTCCTACACCAAGTTCAGTCGTATACGTGTGCAGTCATCTCCTCCATCAAATCTCTGTCATTATTAAAGACATTATTATGAATCATGCATGACATGTCTAGAGAAATGTGAAATGTCAAAATTTTCCAGTTTTCCAGTGTCTTATTCATCTTCTACTACATTGAACTTAAACGGTTATACATCATTAAAGTTTTGCATCTCACACTTCCTGCAATTCCAAAATAGTTGACATAATGCCAATATTATTGTTGTCGATAGTTTAGGAGTGGGTAACCACCTACTCCTACTGTATCCCTTGATAGTACACATGTGCGATTTCCAAAATCGTACCATCTACCATTAGAAAATCCTTGATCCAATAATTTATGTTTAACATATACGTACGAGATTATTTTTAATGGGGTTCCTTTTTTATAAGGACACACAGACACACACGCACTGTCACACGCGCACCTTCTGCATCCACCAAGCCCTAGGCGTTGGAACCTTTGTAGCTTGGGGCGGGAGGGAGCCCGGGCAACACTTCGTATAACCCTCTCTCAAGCGCCTTAACCCGTTCCTTCCGGGAACCTGGTATACCAGGTTCCCGTGGAGCGCACTCACAGACGGGAACCTGGTATACCAGGTTCCCATTATAGGCAGGTAAATGACGTCTTTACAGGCCTAAAATTGCCTTTCCCTGCCACTAATTCACTAAATTAGTTGATTTGAGGGTATTTCCAAAGTATATACTATCATTACCCATTGCTCCTGTTTTGTGTACTTTCATATTATTCACTATAATTGTACTTTTTCATAAACATGTCAAGTTTCTCTCACAAGAAATTCGTATAGCAGCGTATACAGTTCCGCGGTGCCTGTGCCATAGATATTGACTTTCGCTGAGACCTTTCCATACACCATTACTGATACTGCTGGTACTTCATTGGGAGCAGCGTAATCCGCGCTCGCCCTGTAGAAGCTTATGACGGCACGCACCCAAATAACTTACCTCCGCTCTTCTATTGTTGGAGTTTATAACCATGACAACGAACTTGACCCTCGGCCACGTTCATTGTTCCTCTTACGTAACTCTTACGTAACAGTAGGTGGGCCTAAGACATAACTCTTTTCGTATATTCTATATAGGTCAAAATTTGCCAATTCTTAGAACTATTACGTTTCCCTATCATCTTCCGCTCTAGAATCCTATTTTTGTTTTTATTTGTTGTGTCCTTTTATATTTTTTCCTGTCTCCCTCTTCAAGATTTCTTCTGCTTGTGTAGGGAATTTATGCTATTTTTTTATAAATAAAAGAGAAAGTTTTATTCTTTCTCTTATAATGTTGTCCACCTTCTTAGATAACCCTTTTGTGCTAAAGTATATAATGTCCGATGTATATTATTTCTGTCAATAACATTATAATGAACGTATTATTTTATTTTGATGCAACAGAGATTTACAAACCAAATCAAAACTTTTACTTTCTATAATTTGTGTACAGTAACATTCTTCTCAGCCGTTATCAGCCGCTCATTCTCTATTTTCGTCCCCTATAATAAATATAAGGTATAATGTGTACATCATTAGGGATATGTTATAATAATTTATCTCAAGGAAGAGATGATGCCGGCATACAAGCAAATGGCGGAATATAAAACAACATGAAAGATGAAGATGCAAAACGACATTGACAAAAAGACAGAGATAGAAAGACAGACATACAGACAGACAGAGAGTGGGAGAGAGGGAGAGAGAGAGAGGGGGAGATAGAAAGTTGGACGTAGTCTTTACTGTATTTATTATTATGATAATTGTCTCTCCAATCACCCCCCAGCTCTGATGTTTTTCTTTAGTTACTTTCTTTTTGTTTCTTTATATCTGTCCGACGTAAATAAGTACCGTCAATATAGCATAATAAACTTTTTTTCTTCATATCATTTTGATGCAACAGAGATTTACATTCAAAAGTTTTACTGTTTATAATTATTGTACAGTAATATTCTTCTCATTTTGAAATCATCAGGCGCTCGTTCTGTGTTTTCCTTCTCCATATCGAGGTTATGGTATGATAATTTATCTCAAGATCGAAATAAATACTTTCAGAATAAAAGCAAATAGCAGAACGGAAAACAGTACCAAAGATGAAGATGGAAAATGGCGCTGAGAAAGCGAGTAAGAAGAGAGAGAGAGAGAGAGAGAGAAAGAGACATACAGAGAGAAACAATCATTTATCATGTCATATTTTCGTCTGTGACATTTTACTAAATCATTTTTTAATTATTCCTTTATCTTTCCATGACTGTTATATATTTTGAATGAATATTTCAGATAGGGTCAAATTTGGTTTTAGGTTATAATTATGAACAGCTCTTTTATTTAGGAGTACGTCGAAACGCGATCTCATTAAAAATCGCGGAACAGAAAACACTATGAGAGATGAAGATAGAAAACGAGAGAGAGAGAGAGAGAGAGAGAATGTTGGACGTATTGTTATTTATTATTATGCTATTTGTCTCTCCGATCAACCCCCAACTCACCCGCTCTGGATTACTTTTTACTTTCTTTTTCATCATGATTTAAATTCAACAATTTTACCCTTTATAATTATTGTACAGTAATATTCTTCTTATTTCGATATCATCGGGCGCTCGTTCCATGTTTTTCTTCTCCATGTCGAGGTTATGGTATAATAATTTATTTCAAGATCGAAAGGAATACTTTCGGAATAAAAGCAATTAGCGGAACGGAAAACAATACCAGAGATGA
The DNA here is from genome assembly GCA_037976565.1 of Mesocentrotus franciscanus. Lineage (NCBI taxonomy): Eukaryota > Metazoa > Echinodermata > Echinoidea > Camarodonta > Strongylocentrotidae > Mesocentrotus > Mesocentrotus franciscanus. The sequence continues at coordinate 9,919,894 of CP137667.1, read as the reverse complement.
AGATGGAAAATGGCGCTGAGAAAGCGAGTAAGAAAGAGATAGAAATACACAGAGAGAAAAGGAGAAAGAGAGAGAGAGAGAGAGAGAGAAAAAAAAGATAGGGAGAAAGAGAGAGAGAGAGAGACAAAGAAAGAGACAGATAGAGAGAGAAAAACAATCATTTGTTATGTCATCTTTTCGTCTGTGACATTTTACTAAATCACATTTGTATTATTCCTTTATCTCTCCATGATTGTTATATATTTGAATGAATATTTCAGATAGGGTCAAATTCGGTTCTACGTTACAATTATGATCAGCTATTTTTATTTAGGAGAACGTGGAAAGTGGAAACGCAATCTCATTAAAAATCGCGGAACAGAAAACACGTCTATGAGAGATGAAGATGGAAAACGACATTGAGAAAACGAAAGAGAGAGAAAGTTGGGCGTATTGTTATTTATTATTACCGCTATATATGCTTTTGTCTCTCCGATCAACCCCACCCGCTCTGGATTCCTCTCTAGTTTCTATTGTTTTATCATGATTTACATTCGAAAGTTTTACTTTATAATTATTGTACATTAATATTCTTCTTATTTCGATTATAATCAGGCGCTCGTTCCGTGTTTTTCTTCTCCATGTCGAGGTTATGGTATAATAATTTATTTCAAGATCGAAAGGAATACTTTCGGAATAAAAGCAAATAGCGGAACGGAAAACAGTACCAGAGATGAAGATGGGAAATGGCGCTGAGAAGGCGAGCAGGAGAGAGAGAAAGAGAGAAAGAGAGAGAAATACAGGGAGAGAAAAAGAGAGAGAAAGAGAGAGAGAGAAAAAACGAGAAAGAGACAGAGAGACAAAGAAAGAGACAATCTGAAAAAGAAACAATCATTTCTTATGTCATCTTTTCGTCAGTGACATTTTACTAAATCACATTAGTATTATTCCTTTATCTTTCATTGATTGTTATATATTTGAATTCATATTTTAGATAGGGTGAAATTCGGTACTACGTTATAATTATGATCATCTATTTTTATTTAGGAGTACTTGGAATCGAGATCTCATTAAAAATCGCGGAACAGAAAACACTATGAGAGATGAAGCTTGAAAACGACAACTGCAAAACAACAAGACCCCCACCCAAGGGTTATTTTAACCCGATATACATGACAGTATACATACATGGATCATCAATGCTGTATGTCAGCATCCAATTACCTTATTTCCGCTCTTCTATTGTTGGAGTTTATAACCATGACAACGACCTATACCCTCGTCCACGTCCATTGTTCCTCTTACGTAACTTAGCTGTATAGGTGGCCCAGATCTGCGCATGCGCTATGTTCCTGCTCGTCGAAGCAGCTGGCCAGGCTTGAACGCACACGCATTGTACGGCCCACTGAACGCACGCGCGGCAGCGAACTGGTCGAGTCTTTGATTTTTATTCTCGTTTGTGAGGCGGCTACCGGGCTGAATAATGTCGGAAGGAACGGGTTAAAAAAGTACCTCTGGGATACAGCTACCTTTATTCCGTGCCCACATTCTGGACTCCCCGTCTAATAAGCACATTCATCTTTGGCAAAACCGGGGGGGGGGGGGCTGGTGGCCCCCATTTTTTTTCTCCAAAACTAAGAAAAGTTTCCTTCCATGACAAACAGGTGCCCATCCAATGATCAAAATAGTAAGCCCCTTCACAGTAAACACATGCCCCTCCAGTCATAGCATAAGTGCCCCTTCTAACGTAAATGTTCATCTTTTTTCATCTATTGTGCCCTTTATTTGTACCCATCCATTACCAAGCGGATGCCCCCTTTGTATGCCTACATCTATTTGTGTGTGCTTTGTTCCGTCTAACAGTTTTATCTCCAATGTTTCTTGACTAAAATCGACCGATTAACTATTCCCGTTTTGGAAATTATATATCACAACTACATATTCTGAGATTTTTCATGGTCGCATCTATCATTGTACGGCCGTAGGCGCTATTTGAAATTTATCAAAATTTACCGGGAGCACCGGTAAATTTTTATATACAGTTTTATTCGAAAGCAGAAGTGTTTTAGGAGCTAAATTTTCTAGTGCTTATGATACATCCACATGGGCATCCAAATATATCAAAATTGTAAAGAATCACTTTCCACCCCATTTTCAAAATTGTCCAAAACTTTTCATTATCTTTACCAATTAGTATAACACAAACTAGGGATTTCCCGCAATACGCGCCGCTGTGATAGGAAGTTACGTTTTTGAACTCATCACACCTGTACGATCACCCTTTAAGCATCCGCTGTGCTGCAATGGGTTAACGACGTGTGTGCAGCTCCCAAACGTCAACACGCTCTAAACGTCAACATGCTCCCTAAGCTACCTGAAAATTAGTTCGTACAGTGCGTACAGTACGGTACCGGCTTCATTATTTCACACACTCGTACTCCCGTACTTATATTGTTTGTTCGATTTGAGAGCGCGCGCCAGTGTGCATTATCGGCCGCTCTCTGTGTATTGCTCGTTTAGAAGCGTGTTGGCGTTTAGGAGCTGGTCAAACGGCCGCTCTCTGTGTATTGCATTTTTCAAGATGGGGAGGGGGGCAAGGCCGGCAAGGTGACGAGCAAAATAAAATTTAAAATCCTAAGCTATTTTAAACATGGGGGTACAGTGTTTCTATAAGTGCTATGATAGCTTTTTAAAGGGATAGTTGAGTGTTGGTCAAACTGAATGTTATTAACCCAAACCTGCACCATTACAGTACAAACGTATGGGCATTTCATTACCGTCAAATGAGCATATTTTGATACCTCAATATTTTGTGACACTGGTAGGTCACTATTCTTTCTTTCTTTCTTTCTATTTCTCTTTAATATACTTTTTTCAAAAAAGGTTTGGGGGGAGCTCGAAGCCCACGAGCCCCGCTGTTCCGCGGTCCCTGACATGGCCTCTTAATAAGCATATTTCTTGCCTGCCTGCACTGTAAATTTAGGAATTTGTCACTTTCAAACAAACGCAGTACAAAGTATAATTGACTAAAAAGTAAGGAAAAAACTATCTACGTCATTTCAGCAAAATGTGTAAATCACTGGTATCGAATTAGAAATAAACCAAATTTGAATTATATTGGGGGGGGGGGAACTGTTGCCCCACCCTTTCTCTCCTCTTTCCCTTTCCCTTCTCTCGCTTGAGGGGGCAATGGCCTTTCGCCCCCGATCCACAAATTGTTTGCGGGAAAATTGCAACTGATATCCCCCTTCTTTTCTTTTCTTCTTCCTCTTGTTTTCCTTCCCCTTTATCTCCTCTTTTCCTTTTTTCCGTTTCCTTCCTTATCTCTTATTTTGTTGATGGGGGGGGAGGCAACAGCCTGGGAGACAAGGCCCTTTCGCCCCCGATCTCCTTCTCTTCCCCCTTTTCTTTTCTTCTTCCTCTTCTTTCTTTCCATTTCTCTCCTCTTTCCCTTTCCCTGCTTTTCCTTCTCTCTCTCTCTCTCTCTTTTGCGGGGGCAAGGCCCGCTGTCCCCCTGGATCCGCGCCTGGTCATACTACTTCTACTCATGGATATGATATGATCATCCAACTATTACTGTACGTGTGCGACATTATGATGCCGGTACCGTACCGTACGCACTGTCCGAACTAATTTTCAGGTAGCTTAGGGAGCATGTTGACGTTTAGTGCGTGTTGACGTTGGGGAGCTGCACATATGTGACGTGTGAGCAACCCATATCGTCCATAGGCGATGGGTTCGGCGAGGTTACAATGGGTTCAAGTCCTTACAAAGGGTTAGCGGTGCATCGCAAGTGTTAGTGAAATTCCCCTAGGTTGGATAGTACGCACAGAACGCGTACCGTAAACGATTGTATATAACATGTATATAATCGACAGACCCTTCGCTATTCGACGATTTACGGATCTAACACGTATTGCATGCTCCGAAAAGGGCAGTGCTGACTGTTGAAATAACCGTAGATCAGGCTAGACTTGTGTAGATTGCAGTTGAATATGGGTATTTGCCCAATGGATAATCGGAGATGTTCATTACTAACAACAATGAATGTGACGATCTTTGTGCTCGTGGATTTATTGTTTGTAGCCGGTGAGTTTTAACAAAATAAGGCTTCTAATTTTTTTAAGGGGCGGCGATCCGGGGACATGTCCTCCCTCAATGTTTGTAGGGGGGTCGTCCACCCTGTAATTTTTTTTTTGAATGCAAGCAGAAAATGTATAGCAAATACTGACTACAGGGTTGCAACACACTTTTAGGCTCTGGAGATCCCTATAGTGCAGTGTTTAGACTTATACAAATGCTAAAATCTTCTCGCTACGCTCCCTCGCATAATATCCTTCAATATATACAAGTAAATATTGTAGAAGATCTGTATCACCGTTATACCCAATGGCGTATTGAATTAGGTAACTAATACAAAATAGAATTTAACCGTGGTTTATTTCTAATTTGATACCAGTGATTTACAATTCGTCCCTGTTTTCACGAAGTGACGGATGAGCGCGCAACTAAAAGAAAGTTAGTTTTGAATAAATCGCTTTCAAAGTTTCAAACCATGATCTCAACCTCTTTAATGTATCAAGGGCCAATACATTTTATATCCTGGGATAGAAAATATCTCAATGTTTAGTTCTATGTTTAATTATTTCCACAATATCTGATATTTTGGGGGGAAATGAGCTGTAAACATAACCGTCACTTCGTGAAAACACGAAATTCAAGGACGCGCTGTGATTTTGTTTTCACGAAGTGACGGCTCGTAGCCGCGCGCGTAAAACATACGGGATTTTTCTCTCGTGGATGGAATTCCCGAAATGGACACTAAATACGGCAAAACGTTTTGTTTAATTGATGTACAGATAAAATAATTCAAACTGCGAGTACATTTTTCTCTTTCTGTAGCTGCTTTTTTATGTCTCTGTTTGAACTGTTAACATAACCGTCATTTCGTGAAAACACAAATTACATAGAACGCTTTGATTTTGTTTTCACGAGGTGACGGCTCGTAGCCGCGCGCGTATAAAACATACATGGGATTTTTATCATGTGAAGCAATTTCATGAGATGGACACCGAAATAGGGCAATACGTTTTGTTTAATTGATGTACAGATAAAATAATTCAAACTACGAGATAGATTGCATTTTTCTCTTTTGGTAGCTCATTTTTTGATTGATAAGAATAAACTGACTTTCTCTGTTTGAAATTTAAACATAACCGTCATTTCGTGAAAACACAAATCACATAGAACGCTTTGAATTTGTTTTCCCGACGTGACGGCTCGTAGCCGCGCGCGTTTAAAACATATGGGATTTTTATTGTGTGAAGCAATTTCATGAGATGGACACCGAAATACGGCAAAATTACATGTTTAATAGATAAATGGATAAAATAATTATAATGGCAAGATAGAGCACCTTTTCTTCTTTGTATAACTAAATGTTAGATAAATAAGATTAAAATGATTGTTTAGAATGAGCTGTAAACATTACTTTCACTCCTAAGCGGAGGGCCAAAGACAAATATCATGCTTAGTTTTTGAGTTGCCTGCCACTACCGCATAAACTAAGCACACCTTGTTTATTTGAAAGATTTTATAATAATACACAATATTTCAGAGGTGCTTTTTTTTAATTTCTTGCGAACAAGCCTAAATCGGAGGGGCGTCCAAAAAGTGGCCCTTTGACGAAAAATAGTATTTTGTAAATTATATTTTAAGGAACCTTGAACCACCATGAGTTTGGTGTCATATGAAAGAGAATTAAATTATCTAAATTTTGATACCAATTTCAATGAAATTGGGATTAATTAACATCGCAAATTTAAGGAAAAACATGATTTTTGTGATTTTTTCCAAATATTGAATTTTATCAATAATCTTTATTTTACATATATCAAAATCGGAGAAACTCATTTTTTTGTAACTTTCCAGGAATCTGCCCATATACTACGAAAATATTCTGTGAAAAGGAAAGGTTTCTATCTTTTTTCAAAAAAAAGTTATAGCAACCCAAAGTTATTGATTCGATTTCCAGAAAAACAACATTTTTGCCCACATGTGTATTAACTGTATGCATATACGTGTATTAGTGTATTGAGGACCCGTTTGGTGTGTTTACATCGAGTTTTAAAGATAATTTTGAGAAAAACCTTGAATCACCATGGATTTGGTGTCAAAAGATGGATAATTAAAATACCTTCAAGTTGATATCAATTTCATTGAGTTATGTAGTGTGTGAAATGTAAATTTTGAGCCAAAAAGGTGCTTTTTTATAGATTTTTTTTTTCCCTCTAATTTTGGCCAGTATCTCGGTATATTAACTCGACAAAAGTGATTGGACATTTAGTAGTGCAGAACGTTCAAGGGATTTGGAGTGCTGACTGCAATTAATAAGTACTTCTTCTGTCCTTTGGATGTTTCAGAAAATGTGGGCATTGGCAGTTGCCCCCATACCCCACCCCCACCAAGATATTTTTCCCTCAAATTTTGGCTAGTATCTCGGTATATTAACAGGAAAAAAGTGATTGGACATATTTTAGTAGTGGTGAAAGTTCAAGGGATTTGGAGTGCTGACTGCAGTTGATAAGTACTTCTTCTGTACTCTGGGATATTTCAGGAAATGTGGGCATTGGCAGCTATCCCCACCCCACCCCAACCCCACCCCGCCCCCCTCACCAAGGTATTTTTCGCTCTAATTTTGGCCAGTATCTCGGTATATTAACAGGACAAAAGTGATTGGACATATTTTAGTAGCGCAGAAAGTTCAAAGGATTTGGAGCGCTGACTGCAATTGATAAGTATTTCTTCTCTGGGATGTTTCAGGAAATGTGGGCATTAATTGGCAGTCCCCCCTCCCACCCCGCCCCTTCCAGCCGCTTGTCATTATCTGGCCTATGCCCCAGACAAGTTTAATTTTTATTCAGAAAATCTAATTGCTCATTTAAATCAGCCAATGACCTAAATAAAATTTTGAAGAAAATGGAAAGAAAAGCCAGCTTACAGGCCTATCGTGATAATGGGAACGGTGTGGGGATTCTTTTATCCAGACGAATAATGATGCATCTTATCCTTTTGAAAAAAATGTTGGATATATCAAAAATACATGTAGGTTAGGAAAGAGTCCTTTCCCACATCATAAATAGTCTGAGATTTTAAATACCAAGACATGATTATAATGCAAAGAAGTTCTTAATTTTGAAGAGAATAATGGATAAATGCAGCATTATGCATGTATTATGGGGTGAGTGTGAAAGAAATCTTGGAATTGTAAGTCCCTAGTTTTGGTAAAGTGTAAATCCTGGCACATCCTGGAGATGGGTTTAAGCACGTTTCACCAACCCCCGCCACCCCAATTTGAAATAGAAATGAGATTTAAAACTACCAAGATGTGTTTAGAATGCAAACTAGTTCTGAATTTGAAATAAATTAAGGCATAAGACATGAAGACAATGTTTATAATGGAAATGGGTGTGGGATGAATGTTTGAGAATTGAATCACCATGATTGTATGGTAAAGAATAAAGAATGCATTTATGTAAATAAGAAAATGACATAGTTATTCATACAAACAAATGATAATCCCTAGAATTTGAATTTCCTGACCAGATTGAAGAATATTAAAGAAAAAAAATCGCTCATTAGATTTTGAAGATTTTGTGTTAAATGCTAGGACAAAATATTTATCAAACTCTTGAGTTGACGTGGTGTCAACCCCTCCCCCTCTCTCTCAATCGACGCCTGTGCTTTACTTTTTACAAGGGGCTTCCACTGGTCTGAGGGCCACGGTATTCTGTGGGCAGGTCGCATAACACTTTCAAAAAAAAATTTCAGTCCCAGTCTGCCCCTGGAAACATCAAATAAGTTTTGTGTCAAAGACATGATGTAGAAAAAAAGGCCTGTCTAAATGTTGTAGTCCTGTTGTTATCTGGTTATTTGATCTTTCGACAAAGCTGTACAAGTTTTAGTTGCTTTAGGATAGTGGATAGGAATTTAAAAACAAATAATTAATTTTATCACATTGAAACGGCATCCAAAGATATATTAATTCATTTTGATAGTGAAGTTGTGCTAGTGTGATCGGAAGACGTCCAAATTTAGAAAGAAAGGCGAGTTAAGGCATTTTTATAATGTCGCTCCTTTCTGCTTAGGCGAATCCAAGGTGAATAATGAAATATATATTAAAATAATCTAGGGGTAAAACACTGATCTGCGAACCCTTCCTTTTCAGAACCACAAGAAAGCCTGAGTGACTCCCGTGCGGGAAATATTCAGAAATGAAAATAGGAATTTCATTCCCCACGCCCACCCCTTCTGTGCAATACCCTAAGCTTTAGGAGTTATGAGTCTTCATTAAATTTTTCATTAAATGTACAAGAGGTTTGGGTGTTCATAAACATTTACCGTCCGAAAAATGGACCTTTTTTAAATACGAGTACCCCAGGCCAGAAAATCTATATACATGTTGCTTTTTGTACATACATGTATATTTATGAAGCAAATAAATATCAATGCAATAAACTGTATTCTAATGCTTGTTAATTAAGTAATGTTTTCTATATTAACGCAAATAAAAGTGTTTATATGTGTTGTCTTCAATAATAAAAAAAAAATGTTTGGCTCAGACTTGATATCCACATGTATTGAAAAGAATTTACAGCACATTAACGCTTCGGCATTATGCATGGTCTTCTGGAAAATTACTTGAGGATTCACAAGACCGCCATGTCAGTTTTATGGGCATTCTGACAATTTTTCTGAGAGTTCAAGAGACCTATGTACATGTACATTGTTGGTCTCGTGGGCTGTTTATATAATCCCATCTAAATCCCAAGCAGTATTTTTTTTAATGATCTGTCTTTGATTATGTTGAAATATTTGTCTTTACCATGACAATATTGTACTAAGCGGTCAGATGACAGATAGAGGGGGTGTCAAATAATAGTTAATTGTGTGTGGGGGAGGGGGATGAGGCACCTGCCCATGCCCCATTTTCTAAAACATCACAGAGTATAGAAGTACTTATCAATTGCACTAAGCACTCTCCTGGCCTAATCCTTTTAATCCTTTTAACTGTCTGCATTACTTTATTCGTGTTCATGGACTAACTAGTCCTGGTCATGGGCAAGATTATGACAAGAGGCTGAAAGGGGCGGGGGTGGGGGGGGGGCAACTGCCAATGCCCACATTTCCTGAAACATCCCAGAGTACAGAAGAAGTACTTTTCAATTGCAGTCAGCACTCCAAATCCCTTGAACTTTCTGCACTACTAAATGTCCAATCACTTTTGTCCAGTTAATATACCGAGATACTGGCCAAAATTAGAGGGGAAAAAAAAAATCTATAAAAAAGCACCTTTTTGGCTCAAAATTTACATTTTACACATTACATAACTCAATGAAATTGATATCAACTTGAAGGTATTTTAATTATCCATCTTTTGACACCAAATCCATGGTGATTCAAGGTTTTTCTCAAAAATTATCTTTAAAACTCGATGTAAACACACCAAACGGGTCCTCAATACACTAATACACGTATATGCATACAGTTAATACACATGTGGGCAAAAATGTTGTTTTTCTGGAAATCGAATCAATAACTTTGGGTTGCTATAACTTTTTATTGAAAAAAGATAGAAACCTTTCCTTTCCACAGAATATTTTCGTGGTATATGGGCAGATTCCTGGAAAGTTACAAAAAAATGAGTTTCTCCGATTTTGATATATGTAAAATAAAGATTATTGATAAAATTCAATATTTGGAAAAAAATCACAAAAAAATCATGTTTTTTCCCTAAATTTCCGATTTTAATTAATCAAAATTTCGTTGAAATTGGTATAAAAATTTAGATAATTTAATTCTCTTTCATATGACACCAAACTCATGGTGGTTCAAGGTTCCCTTAAAATATAATTTACAAAATACTATTTTTCGTCAAAAGGGCCGCTTTTTTGGACGCCCCCTCCGATTTAGGATTGTTCGCAACAAATTTTTAAAAAAGCACCTCTGAAATATTGTGTATTATGATAAAATCTTTCGAATAAACAAGGTGTGCTTAGTTTATGCGGTAGTGGCAGGCAAAACTCTCTTTTCTGACTTTGGCCCTCCGCTTATCCGTGGAAAGCGAAAATGCAACAATATTAGTGACACGTCAATTTGTTTCTACTAAGTGCCTTTTAAATGATTAATGAGCTATTCTCTTTAATCTAAAGCTAAAAATGGATATTATATATTTAATATTCTTTGAGGTTTAATTATCTCATACATTATATGTAGTAGGGATTAAAGATTGCACTAAAGTTACTATATACTTTCCACTTACGAACACGTTCAAGTAGTCTTCCTCGCCTCTTCCCCCTCCCCTCTCTCTTTCTTTACCTCTCCATCTCCCCTTAGTATCACACACATTCTGCAATTTCTTGTTGAAATTCATGCGGGTGATATAAGGGCTCCTGCTTCTGTATTACTACAAGGGATTTTAAGTATTGATCATTGACAATAATCCCTAGTTAACTACTTAACTCTGCAATATAAACACGGAAAATGAATTTTGACTGAGCAGTTTAAATTCAAACGTTTGGAACCAGAACAGCAAGTGGCAAATGGAGCATGAATTTAAAATATTGAATAATTTATACCAAACATATCATCATCAATTATCATCAATACTGTATTGCATTTTCAAATGTACATTTAGGGTTTTGTGGAAAAGACTCATCAGGTATACATCCACGGAATACGAAGGTTATTAAAAACATTATACAGTACTTGTAAATATGCTAAAATGTCTTTATCTTTATACATGTCCTGGTATCATGTTTTAAATCAGCAATCGTAGCAAGTAAAAGCCACATACAGAATCCTTGACATACATGGACTACATGTATGATGAAGTCAATAAAGAAATAAGTCTATATTCAAAATGCCATTCCAAAATCAAAATGAATAACAAATTTTACATCATTAGCAAGCTGAAATATACTGGTTGCTAAATAAATTCCTTTTTTTTAAACGTTCATCATCTGCATAGATGGTTTACCTGAAGACAAAAGAGGTATTCAAAGCAGTACTGTGTGGTATAGTCTTTTTCTTGCATGCCATGGTTATCATGTTCTGGCTGAAAGGTATACATGTTGATCGTAACAAAACAAGGCAGTTCATGAAAAAAAAGATGGTGGAGAGTTTCAATGGGAAATATCACTAATATAATCATCATCGTTACTTTTGTGTTCATCACTGTTTTTCATATTTTGTGAGTAGAGTATCAGAAGCAAGTCAGTTAACACAATCTCTTTGTAGGAAATTTCAATAAAATTTAGTACAGTCTCAAACGCTACAAAGTTTACCAATGCTGAAAGGTTATCTTCACCCAGGCAAACACGTAATCTTTGACGAAACAATTATCAGCTGAACAATGCATGATAAACATGGAAATATCATTTTGACTAAACAATTTCATTTCTCATCATACAGATAAATTAAAAACAGCAACATTATATTGTATGATTATAGGATAGTTTGAAGTACCAAATACAATTACAATGAGAATGACTAGAGAAGTAAAAAATAAAAAAAACATTTAATGTGAACTAGTAACATTGTGTTTTTACAGAAAAACAAATTGTGGAAATGTAACTTATATTCATGTTCTAATGAAGGCATCAACCCCTGTGAATACAAACATTTAAAATAAATAGATAAACAAATTCTTCAATACAAAGATACGATATGAGAATTCATGGAACTGAAATCCAAAACTCTAATATGCATTACTGATTTCTAAAAATGAGTTAGGTATACCTAATAAATAGCTGTTCTGAGCTATACATTTGAATATTAAAGATTTATGCTAGCAGGAGTTCATTCCAATACTGTAACAGAAAACTGACACCGGTACGACCATTCAGTTCATTGTTTCAGAAATTATGGACAATGTTACCGGTTCACTTTAAATAAATTCATTGATTTTATAATCAATCCATTTCATTGTGATTACTGAATTCTACACACAATTCAAATTATGAGTGGAGTTTTCTTTATTTATGATATTCAAAATGTTTACAATTAAACAGTATAAAAGAGAGGTTGAGGTATTGAAACATTGAAGCATTGCTACAACGATCAATGTACTTGACTCTAGTTTCTCAAGCATGCTCTTCAACAAAAGTTCTTCAAGTTTCTTCACACGTATGTCATTCAAGCGATAGCGGTTGAAGCAGCGAAGATTCTTGATCTAGACTGCTTGAAAGCAAAAGGAAATAAGAGAAAGAAAAAACATAATAAAAAAGACCAAGTCAAAATCAATAGAAAATCATTATCAAAATTCAATTATGAAAGAGAAACTTTACAGTGCATTATGATTAGGCGAAATTATTTTGTGTAGTTTTGGTACCAACTTTTAGAGAGGCTCTTGAATTAGATACTTTTTTGGGGTTTTGGTGTCACCTTAGTATTGGCAATTTTTGTTAAGGATTAAATAAAAATTGGATGCTGAACTCGATAGGACCACTCACTCAATTAAACTAAGAGACCTAAACATTAAAAACAATAAATTAAGAATATCCCAGATTTCAACTATTGGGAAACGATCAAGAAGGGAAGAATATACCTTTTGACTTGTTCACAAGCATCGACAGTGGCTCATCATCAGAATCGCCATCGAAGCCGTCTGAAGACTTTGAGGTCACCATGCCAAGTCACATCTGCAGCTCTTACTGTATTCAGTGAATTGCTTCAACAATTCCATACCGCTCCCACTTTGAGGTCACCATGCCAAGTCACATCTGCATGCAGCTTTGTGTTCAGTGAATTATCAAGGACCCATCTAACCAGCATGTCGGTCCCTGTATCCAATCTAATTTTGTAGAATAAAAGAAATAATTAAAGTTATTATTTTTATTTTTTTGCAAGCAGAGTTAAAGAAATAAATCTAATATTATCTTTTGTACATTAAATTAATTACTAGGCATAACTGACCCCAAACAGACGTTTTCAATTGCCCCTACCAAACAACCACCACCCCAATGCACATACGCAGTGAGTGTGCTTGGTACTTGTAATACAAGATGATCAAGACTTTACTCTATACACTCTATTTACAACAAATATTCCAATTTTGGTTTATAGAAGTTTCAGCTGAAAATATTATATACCAATGGTCATGTACATATATAGCCTTTGCCAAAATTAGAAACACTTTCCTGTCCAGCTTTGTACTATGTCTGCTAAGTGCATTACATATTCCATTTCTATATTTCCCTGTTAATATTTAATTGCTTATGTAACCATCATATATAGTAGCAGTGTATTTCAAAGATTTGTTATCGATCGCAAGTTAGGAAATGAGCGCAAATCAATGGATGGCAGTATACGGACTAGTCATGATTAATCATAACTCTCTATATGCTGCTAATGTGTGATTTTCTTGCACAGACCATGAAAACTTTTCTCACCTATTTGTATCTGGCCTGCGGCATTGTTGAAAAGTAGATGTACCAGTCCCAGTACAGTGCTTCCTTCATATAAGCGCAAATTGTATCTACTGCATCTGAAACTAAGTGAAAGCAAAAACATCATCATAATCATTACCACTGAAGTGTAGGTTATTCCTGTAGATTCTCCTGTCGTCTGTGCAATGATGTGACATGTACATCATCTGGTATGGTGCTTGCTTGGAAATTCTATAAAACACGAAGTGGAGTTGGGCAACATTTGCTGGTATCAAGAACAATTGTTAGAAATAATTTTTGTTATAGGGTGAGGGACCAAGGGTACTATAGTGCTGCCGTTAAAACACACACAGAGTACAGACAATGGAAGAAACTAAGCTAAACGTGTGGACATTGTTTCCCCCAAAAGGTAGACTACTCATGATTACTTCAGTCTCAAAACAAAAGTATCCCATTTCCGGATGGTGCCATTTAGTCATTCGCAGGGCAGGACCGTATTTAATTGTCAATTTTAAAATGAATGTTCATTCATGTTCCTCTTTGCTTGAAAGGCAAATCAGTGAATTCCCTAACAGTTAACCAGGAGGGGCTACATCCCAGGCCATCTCAGCTCAGCATGATGATAATTTTCATAACTCCCCTTGCCCTTGGCCATGTTGATGTTGGCCTTGGGCTTGGAGCCCTGATTGAAGCATGCTTACACCCCAGGCACGTCTTTACAAGAAAAGTCTCAGTCTGGTCTAGATCTGATCTTCTCATCTTTAGATACTAGATTACGGACTTGTGGCTGACATAAATTGATAATTATGAAATGATGATTTAGTGTAGACCCTAACTAGAGTTCTAGACTCTAAATCAAATTTATAATTAGCTAAATTACTAAGCATGCTGAGTTACACTTACAGTAAAACTCTAACTTTCGGTAAACTTTGTTCTTAATAATCGTATTAATTTGTCTTTAGGGTCTAGTCTAGGTCTATTAGACTAGTACTAGACTAGATCTAGATCTACTCTTATCTTAAGCAGATGTAAAAGAACCCTAATATTTGGTGTGGTATGAGATAAGAAAGACTCCCCACTTAAGTCATTTAGTCTAGATGTATGTTTTTAAAGACATAATTTGGTCCTTATAGTTTTGGATCTCATGACATACTAGTAGACTCTAGTCTAGCTAGATCTAGGCCTACATTTACTATACATATTCTTCACTCCTTTATTTACTTACATGAAAATAAGTATATGGGGCGATATGTGGAACGGCGGTGTATTTGTTATACATTTCTGCCCTCATGGACATATTTATGGCTTTAAAAGAATCAGAATGATTCAAAAGAGTGTATCAAATTAGTTTACCTAAAAAAAGCTATAACAAACTCACCTTTTCATGGTCTGTGACTGTTCCAAACTTCGTGAAATTAATAAAAGCAGAAAAAAGAGCAGACAAGAATTTCACGAAGTGACGGCTGTAGAGCGCGCACTCAGCCGTCACTTCGTGAAAACAAGAAATCCATTTACTAGGTATTTTCATGTTTATGTCATCGTCATAGTTACATAAATAGATATTATTATGGTCTGAAACTTTGTGAGTTTCAAGATGTTGGTGAATGATGTCCAAAAATGCAAAAAAATAATAACTGAAAATATATGCGATTTTCCCGTCACTTCGTGAAAAAAGGGACGAATTGTTGCTGAAATGACATGATTTTTCGTGATCTTTCCTCACTTTTGTGTAAACTATATTTTGTTTTGCATTTGTTGGACAATAAAAAAATTCCCAAATTTACAGTCAGGCAAACATATGCTCATGTATAAGCCTACATGTCAGGGCCCACGGAAGTGTGGGGATCGGGGGGCTCGAGCTCCCCCTACTTTTTATTTTTTTTATGAAAACGTATGTTAAAGAGAAATAGAAAGAAAGAAAGAAAAAAAAGTGACCTGCCAGTGTCACAATTGAGGTATCAAAATATGCTCATCTGACCTAAATGCCTAAAACCCCTGTGTTTTGGGGGGCTCTGCCCCCTGGACCCCACCAGGGGCTCTAAGGCGGCCCCTGGAAGCTCATCTGAACTTAATTTAATCGACCCCCTGGTCCCCACACCCATTAGTGACCTACCAGTTTTACAAATAAGGTATCAAAATATGCTCATCTGACCGTAATTAAACGCCCGAAACTCCCAGCTTCCGAGGGCTCCGCCCTTGACCCACCCCGCTGCGGCTATGCCCCTAGACCCCAACGGAATACAGATTTTCCCCTCGCATTTCGCCCCGGTCATGAAAAGAAATCGTTGCCCCTGGGTGTATGGAAGTATAAAATGTAGGTTTGATCTCGTAGGCGCATTACCGTTAGTTCAGCAACCAGTTCGTCCACAACCTCATTGGTCTATTCCCATATATTCTACACCCAGCCTGTTTATTATCCTCATGGTCTAATAATCATTTCGTGTATTTATCATTTAGTCTAATGACCATATGGGCTGATAGCTATTTGGTCGGCTTATTGCCGTTTGGTTAACCACTAAACCGTCTACTACCCGATCGACAGGTCTATTTTAGATGGTCTACACCCAGCGTGTCTACATGGTCTAATAAACATTTAGGCTAATATCCATTTGGTAAAATTTCTATTTGGTCTAATATCCCGTAAGTTTACTGCCCATTTGGTCTATTGCTCATTTTTTCTAATTTCCAGTACGTACAATTCCCTCCTATCCTATGATGGTAGAATAATAATTTTGTTTACATATCACTTGGTCTAATGACCATTCATGCTAATTTACATTTAGCCTATTATACTATTTCATCAAATCAATGCATTGTGGTCTCATAGCTATTCCAATACCAATACCAGGAATTAGTAAACAAATGGTTCAATTCACATCTAGCACATGAACATTTATTTTGAAGATGAAGTTATGCCCGAAAGTAAGCAAGAAATGAGAAGCATAAAGGAAACAGAAATTGAAGAAAAAGAAGAAAGAAAAGGTAAAAAGAATGAAATTAATTAATTGAAGGAATTAAGAATACTGAAAAAAAAGAGATATAAATATATTAAAATAAAAATTATATGAAATGAAGAGGAAAGAAAAAGGGACAGGAGCAAGATAATATTGATACCATGTTTCAATTCTTTTTTCTTTTATCTACCTCTCGTTTGTATACCATTTTCTATTTCTATTTCTTTTCTTTCTCTTTTTCTTCTTCTGCCTTCAACTCTTTTATTTTCTCTAATATAGGGTTTCTCGGCAAAATTCGCGAGTTTGTCATTAAAATTAATTTGTCTTACGATCAAATTCGACGGTTTTAGTGCTGTCAGGTATATCTCGGGTTTATATTCCTTTTTCTAGTTTTCAAATCTATG
Organism: Mesocentrotus franciscanus; assembly: GCA_037976565.1. Classification (NCBI taxonomy): domain Eukaryota; kingdom Metazoa; phylum Echinodermata; class Echinoidea; order Camarodonta; family Strongylocentrotidae; genus Mesocentrotus; species Mesocentrotus franciscanus. The sequence continues at coordinate 9,903,109 of CP137667.1, read as the reverse complement.
ACGTTTTCGTTAGAATCTATGTATGTTTCATTCAAATTAATGAACAATGTGCTTCTTTTGCTATTTGGTCATTCGATTTGGCGCAACACGATTTTCTGACATCGCGACGGTGTACTTTTAGCATTCTAATTCATTTGTAGCATTCAAGTTAGCACTTTGTGCACTTAAATTGATGGAAAATATACATTTCTCGTTTATCACACACTTTTTATACCTCATTCTTTTTCTTTCAAGATTGTTTTCTTTATGTGTATTTTATCATATTTTCTTTTCTAGCATTTATACACTTATACTTATTAGATTTATCTGATATTCATCAGCATTTAAGTTTGATTGTTAAGAAAAAAAACGACTTGTATCTAATACGGACTTGATGGTCTCAATATGTTTGTAAATTTTCATGTAGGGAAGTTGTTTGTCTTGTGTTTCATCATAAATTTATCATAATTTCATCATAATTTCATTATGAAGGAAGGGTACAATATTGTGACTCGGGTAGGGACTAGAGTCACACAATTTGAGCATGATTCATTATTTAGCTGAGTCTTTAGCCATCGATCTTTTGGCGGGCAAGGCATCGCGGGATGTAGGTCTGCAATGGCGAAGTTACAAGTAAACTATGAAACTCTTTAGAAAAACAGAGGGGTGTGCTGGATGTAAGAGGCGATGTGAATTACTTTTGTAAAATTCCAAGTCTGTTGAAAAAGGGGGGGGGGGCGATTGAGGGTACCCCACCTTTCCCGGGTATATGAACATGTCCGTGCAGAAATGCCATATCCCTTGATTTTGCCCCTTCTTTACTTAATGTCTGACTACACCCATATGCACTGTCCTGAAAATGAAAAAAATGGAATAACAGAATAGACCCCAATGGCAAATCATGCAATTTAGTTGCATTGTTTAAAAACTGTAAACGTGTGTTGCATTTCTTCCCCCTAGCATTCCTAACTTGAATAAACATATTTAGAATACGAATGACAGGTGTTAATTAACATGATAAAAATGACGCCTCGACAAGTGACGATTAATTTGAATGCTAGTTGAGCAGTTTCTAAATTAAATGACAGATATATGAAACCCTTCGACCAAACTCCTATTAAAATTAAATACAAAAACGGGACAATTGAATGATAGTTGGCATGGCAAAGCCGATCTGCGCTAACTTAAATGCAAAGTAAATGAATTCGAATGACAAACTCGCGAATTTTGCCGGGAAATCCTATATTAAAAGTTCTCTTTGGATTCTTTCTTAGATATATTTTATTCCTTTCTTGTACATGGGTAATATGAATAAATTATGTTATCTTTCGGCGTATCTCGTATGAAGTAGATACATGACAAATAGCGACGAATAAAACGAAATCCGAACGGCCTAAATGTAAGACATGCAAGTGCCATGGATATGCATGCGGAGTGATAATGATAACTGATCGTTTGATATATAAGGTATGAGATCGATAAGAAGATGAAAAGGAGGGTAGAGAATTGGGTTGCGACTAAATGTGTGTATATTTATATACATATATATATGTATATATATATTACACAGATATTGACTGGCAGGGGGTGTAGCATAACAGACCGCTGAAGGAAGTTATATTTTCATAAGTGGTTATATTTTCCCGAAGCGAGCAGCGCTTCGAGAACATATGGTCACGAGATTATATGATATAGCCTTGGTTTGATAATTGGGGGGGGGGAGGTCCCTTTTTGGGGCCGATTTTTTTTTTTTTCCATTTGTTTTTCGAGGACAAAACAAAAATTAAGGCCAACAATTGACAAAAACAAAAAAATCGAGAAAAACACAATTTAAAAAAACATTTTGCGGGAAGGAAAAAAAAGGGGGGCAAAACAAATTTCAAAGGAAAGACAAAAAATTCGAGAAAAGAATAATATTGATTAACAAAATTGACCCTCCCCTCTACAACAACAAATTCCCCAAAATTTTGAAATGTTGTGTTTTCTTTGAGAAAAACAAATTGTCTACTTTAGTCCTATGTAAATCATATCCATGTAAGTGGTGACATCCAGTCCTCAACAGGGTTACAAATATTTATTAAATATTGAAAAATATTGACAAATATTGATTACAAATATATTCGTTTGACCAGTTGGTCAATATAACCATTAAAGGTAGCTAGCCAGGAAATTATAAAGATTTCGATCCTCGAAATCGATTTCACGTGACGCGCTGTGGACCAATCACATCTCGGTATCTGACTAAGCTATGTAATATTATAGTATTAATGACTGCTTTGAGAGAAATAGTTGTTTTTATACGCTCAAGGGAAGGTTACAATTGTGCTATTGCCCGAGGCGTGACGAGGGCAATAGCCCAATTGTAACCTTCCCGAGAGCGTATAAAAACAACTATTTCTTGAATATTAAAGCAGTCATTAATACTTTTATATGCCGAAAAAGAATCAACTTACCAATCAACTGGTAGAACAGGAAGAGCAGAAATAAATACTAAATACACATAGAATCTAGTATAGACTACGTCTCAGTACACAACAATTAATGTGTGGGACTCTACTGACTGGATTTGACAATCATATTAGACCTTACAATTCTAAATCCGTATCATTTGTACCATTCAAACAGACACCATAAACACATCAAGTATTATTAATTACTAACTTACTAATTAATATCACAAATAGTTTCCTCCAGATGTAGTTTTGGAGTACATTGTCCAGGTCCGAATTTGAAAGTTTCTTTACGCTATCGAGCCGGGTCTGTGTTGACAAATTGCAGGATGTCTTCGAATATTTTCATGGAGAATTTCACGGAATTTTTGGTGTTCTTGCTGTCAGCAGAACTAATCAAGTCTTGCATTTGATCATCATCAAGAAGTTGAAATCTTGGGAGAGTTTCTTCTGCCATTTTTGCCTTGTTTGGAATTCAGTACGATCGAGATTGCCGTACGGTCGTCTGCGCTGCATGCGCTGTATTAATAACTAAGCTAGCGACCAATTCTTCGTACACGTACGGTATCCGCGATCGCTCAAACCAGTTTTTAACACTGAACCCAATGGGTATTTCAGCAAGAGTGAACTCTTTTCCCGGTTACTGGAATTTTGCCGGGATTTTACCCTAGAACTATTACATGGGTTTGGCATTTTTCGTTTATTTACGGGAATGGTTAAAACAACGACTGCAATTTCGACCAATCAGATGGCTGGATTTCTTAAGTGAGGTATATAAAGATATATATTACCCTATCAGGAACATTACATCGACATCATAGAATTCCTTAACCTAACCCCGAACCCTTACCCTAAAACTTGTCTATATAATTATTGTCCTCCTAATGACAATGTCTACTTAATGACTCACTTTTTCACTCCAAATGTCGCTCCAATGACAAATATGGCAAATAACGTATCACTAGAAACTGGTAAGCTAACATATGGCCATTGTACAAGTTTAAGGTCAACTACATATCGGGTGATTTATAAAAATGCAAATAAAACTACCTCCATAGCATCTGGGATATACGAAAGATTCGTCAGAAAAATAACGATGTTTTTAATGACGTCACATTATGAACCAATCCGGCCCAAGCAGACGACATCCCATAAAGAATGAACATAATTGCAATGCTATTATTTCTCAAATTATCATGAGTTTAGTATATATAAATGTGATGGCATTTTACACCATTCAAAATGGATATGAAACCGATTCTGATAACTACATTCTCTTGTTTGTTATACACAGGATAGGGGTTAATGAACAATCAAAGAAACCACACTTTCAAATTGAAAACCCCCCGGAATAATAGCATGGACGGCATTTGTTCCCTTTTAAAATGCCGAACATACCGTGGTGTATGCAGCTGAAAATACAATGGCGTCTTATTTTGTTTACAAGCGACGGATTCCTTAATTTTTTATCGCTGCATTTTTCATCAAAATAATACCATGCGTGGGGGTTAAAGTGAGTCAATAGATTAAACATTTTGGCTCACGGTAGTGAAGTAAGAGAAATAACTGAAGCAGGGGTGTCGATTTGTATCCGTGGTTGGGGGGGGGGGATGATAGGTGCCAAAATATTTTCGGCAATGGATCAAAGCAACCAAGAGGTAGAAGCGTGTGGCAGGTTGCACCCTCCCTTCCAAGTTATTAACTTTTTCAAGTCACCCTCAATAAAGATAACATTTCAGAGAATATAAGAGTGGTACTAAAATTAATAACATGCTAAATGTTAGTCCTGACTCTTGCCTGCAGTGTAGGCCTACCAGACTGATATCATCTATTTTTAAACGAAATTTAGACATTACCAAACAAAAAAAATCCAATGGTGAGGGATATCAACTTGTGAAAGTATTATGTTACCAGTGGGCAAATGCATTAATAAGCAACCAGGAAAGGTTCATGTAGACAGAAAATTCTTTATTTCCTGGTGATAGAAACATACATTTTATGAATATTGATGTCTCCAAACAACATTCATCGTGAAAACCCATTCCAATATTCTGTGTAAGGAGATCTCAAAAAACATAGTTCTCATTAGTAAATGAAAAACATATTGCTTTTGGTTCTTCATTTGACTCTCTTCCTTCTTTAATTAAACCAACTGAATCCTCTCTGCGGGAAACTCAATTCAATGAAACAGAATATCACTGATGCAAAATTTGGTTCTCAAAATGACAGAAAATTTCCACTCCTGATCTCATACAAACTGTCTGTTTCTTAAAAACATAATATAAAACTTACGTTCCAACTACCAAACAACAAACTTCCATTATCTCCTTCTTCACCCAGATATACTTATCATACCAGATACGCTCTAAAATATAAGCATAATATTCCCTAAGGCCCTGACCAGAGCACTATTTTTTTCAAAAACTATAACCAGTCTTAGAAGGTGCATTATTATTGGAAGGGTGTTATAAACAAAAAGTCCCAAATTTCATTCAATCTTTTTGTTTCTTGTTTTTCTTTTCACTTTCCTTTTAAGCCCTGTCAATAATGTGACATTGATTATTTACTCGTTTTTAATTAGTTTTTGAAGAACTCCTAGGTGAAAGAAATCATAACTATTCTTGAATATTATTACTTGTTTTAGAACATGTTGGGCCTGTCTCACATTGCCTTCCATCATTCCATGGCAATTTTCCATGTTTCTTTCAGCTTATTTCTCACTTCTTTTCCATCCACTCAACTAATTCCTGATCATGCATTAACCTCATACCTACCATCACCCATGCCTAAGCTTTTTAGGGAGGGGATCCCGTAAAGTAATTTTGACATTGTAAGAAATAAACATGAGCAATATTTCATTGTAGGTTACTTTAAAGTCAACCTCTTTTTCATCGCCCATTCACATCAGTTCCCTGAAAGAAATGCTGGAATATATATGTCCCTCTTTCTCTTGTCTTTCTTCCTTTTCTCTTCCCCTTCCTTTTTCTTCTGCCCGTTTCTTCCCCTTTTCCCTTTTTCCCAGGTAGCAAGCCCATATGGGGCCCATATGGGGATGATCTGGGTCACTTGTGCCATCTGGGCTATTAAATGGAACCCATATATGTATCCCATATGGGGCCAATATTTAGTAACCCATATGGGATCTATCCGGGCCAGCCCTTATGGGTTCCAGATGGGAATGAGCTGGGCGTACACATATTGGTAGAATATGAATATGCCCATATGGGTAACACATGGGGAAAATCTGGGTTAACCCACATGGGATATATCTGGGTTAACCAATATGGGTACCAGATGGGATTAAGCTGGGCATACCCATTTGGGCCCAGTTTGGTATGGGTCCCATCTGTCTTATATGGGTCCCATATGCTTCTTGGGTGCAGATGCCTTAGGGCCCCAGATGGTTTTCCATATGGGGCCCATGTTTCAGAGAATATGGGATCCATGTGGGTCCCACATGGGCTTGCTACCTGGGTTATTATCCTCTCTGTCTCTCATTATCTCTCTCTCCCACTCTCTACTTCTTTTTGCACTTTTGCGCTTCGCGCTTAACATTTAGCTCGTTGCTTTTTAACGCTGCGGCTTTGCATTTGGCGCACTGCATTTCTATGATGCTGTTGATTGAATAAATTGAATAAATTAATCAATTCGTGATGAAGCCGTATATGTGTGTATATTGATGGTCATCTTGCGAGTAATAACCATTAACTACTCTCATCGGGCTCTCTTCGTTAATTTTCTCTTCATTTTTTTTTATTTTTTTTTTATGGTGAATTATTGGGGGGATGATTGTACAGGCCATCCCCCACCTGAAATATTGGGGGATATATCCCCCATCCCCGTGATCGACACCCCTGAACTGAAGAGAAGATGACGAAACAGGCACTGAAAATGTGTGAGATGTCATGGAACATCGTCTGTTTACTTGTGCAAATCATGTTCAACATCTCAGCAGCGATCGGAGAGCATTTCAGGTGCTATGCCGGGGCTGTATTTAAGCGTTTTGTAATTCATAATAATCATTACTTCGAATGTTTCTGAGCATTTGATAACCTTGTCAAATCAAAGTGTCACCTTTGCAAAAATGACAATAAAGTTAGTTTTTTAAAATCAATGAACCTTATCTTTAACAACATTATATTACTAACGCATTTATCCTCGCATCTTGGGGCGCATTTATTCAATGGGATCAAAAGTTTTCTTCTTTTCTCCCCTTTCCCTTTTCTCTCTTTTACGTTTTGTGTGCCTCCTTTTTGTGCTCTCTTCAAATGCACGTGCCCCTACCCCAATAGAGATGCCACTGCGTACCAAACAGATAGAAATCTATAGGTTTGTGATTGGTTGGAGTGCTTTTTATCAAACTGGATAAATCATAACTCTTAATGATGACAGTGTACTGGACTCATGTATTTTCACTAATGACGTACATTGGTTTCTTGCAGAAGGCAATACTTGTAAAATCTAATTTGGGCCAAAGACTAAAAGGAGAGTGGAGGGACTCCGAGACAATCAAAAATAGTTGGGCATTGGCATTCATTTTCCCATTACAAAATTTAAATAATTCCTTTTCCCCATTGTGATGTAATTCCAAATTGTAAACATTAATTTAAAAGTACACCTACTTGCGGTAAATAAGTCATTTCGTCATCAAAACACACCAGATAAGATGCATTCCAGCAACTAGCCTCATTACAGCTTATTACAGTCTGTTATGAGGGAACTATTGAATTATCATATCTCATCTGTCTACATTTCAATTCATTAAGGTCGCAGCTGTTAATTTCAGTTGCCTCTATAAGCACACTGATCAATGAATTATAGATCTCATAAACTTCAGTAAATTTAGGTATTTCTCTAACAGTGTTATTAGGTGTCGTTAGTCACAAGGGCCCATATGTTTCATTTCCAGTATTGTTTTTAATAGATTGTCGCAACAGTCTGCAATCTTGCAATCCTAAAATAAACGAGGTGAGATGTACTCACTAACCCAGTGATCAATACATTTACGTCATCATTCATGATAAAACGGAAAATGTGTGGTTTTATACGTCTGAATGCTAGCTGTACACTGAGAACAGTACATACAAGAGTTATGTCACTATACTCAGTGACATGTAGTTGTATTTAATAATATATCAAAATGAACTGCCCTTTTTTCTATCGCAGTCGATTCTTCTATTAGAGCGAGGTCTACCGTAATATTATAGCATTAGTGTACATGATTGACGAAAAAAAATGGATTTAACGTAAATTTCTTGCCTCTTTCACCCTATTAGTGTATGGGCGTATTCAACAGGCATGGGCTTGCAACGAACAGTCACGTATCACGTATCACGTGTCACGTTCACGTTTTGCGCTGTTTCGGAAAATAGGTGACTCTAATTTACGAAATGTACGGCCTACCATTCGTTGTTTTCCACGCCGGTAAAACACGAATGATCACGTCTACCAAAACGTTACGTGAGTGTTTAATCAATATTTTTAAAATTTCAAGCGCTTGTTACTAAGACTAGTCATGACGTCACCGTTAAATGTATTATTATTTGTTTATGTACGTACGTACAGTATACGTATCGCCTGCGCCTAGCTAGCTGACAACGCGTCGCGACGATATTGACGACGCCGGCACGGTTCGACGACGTGGCGATCGAGGCTAGCCAGCGCTCAGCGAGCCGCAGATTATCGATGATACAAAGTGAGAATGTAAGTATACTTTGGGATGATTATAAGTATAAATGTTCAGCTGCTCGGTCACTCCACTCATTGTCACCCAGGAAGCTCCGCCAGGCTAGGCCAGTAGCTAGGCCAATGCATGCCCAAAGTCAACTGCAGTGGCAAAGCCGCTTCTGAGCCGTGGCCGCGTAGCAGTAGATAGTATCGCATGTCATTACAGAGTCTATAATAGCTGAAATCACAACAGCTGAAATTTATACTTATAATCATCCCAAAGTATACTTACATTCCGGCGTTTCATCCATTTACTGAATTAGTCGAGCATACATATACGCAGAGTAGTCTCTACTCAATGACAATTTGCATTATTTTTTAAAACGTCAGCGTCAATTTACGTGAGCTTTCGTAGATTGCACATAAACAAATCAAGCAAATCAACAAATTGTTGGGTCACGTAAGTTACGTGACCCAACAATTTGTAGATTTAGGTGACCTATTTCACGAAAGGGCGCAAGACGTGAACGTGATACGTGACACGTGACTGTTCGTTGCAAGCCACAGGCATGGGACTGCTTTAAATAGCCTGTTACATTCACCAGAGAGCAATTTCTCCTGGAAAGCTGAAATAGTCAGAATCGGGTAGTTTATCCGTACTTCTTTGTAATAAGATAAATGAAACGTGCAGTATCGTTATTTATTACTACATTATTCAAGCAAGACAATGATCCATTTGGTGGGGCCATATTAACGATTTAATCAACAAATAAGCATTTTTGCATGACAAAGTCAATTATAAAAAAGTGCGCTTCTTTCCAGCATTGGGGTTCCCGGGAGGCTCTTTTATATGTTTTTTTTTAAACTGATAATTTGAATATAATGTGTGTCTGTTTTTGTGCGCGTTAATTGCCTATACGTTGTGTGTGAAAATGTAAGGTTTGCATGAAAACATGACCGTAATGACTTTAGGCTACTTTAACAAAAGTAATAAAGAATGGGCTCAATATAATGATTTTACCTACAGGTCCTATGATTATAGATTTGATCGGTTGATCATTTCGGTACGTGTCACGTATAATGTCTGTTGACTAGAGATAGATTTGCCTTACAAGCTGATTAATGTTCTTATCTGTATGCCCATTTTTCTTCCTGTAGACAAAATTTGCGCAGAGGCTTCCAAAGTCAAGCCACTGGAAATATGCACCTCAGGAACAATCCCCTGTGACCATGTGGAAAACGATCCTAAGGTTCGTGTAGTACAGTGGTACAAGAGCAGGAGAACTGATACATTTGAAAACGGTGATTCCAGTCTGGCATCGTGGGCGGACGGAGTAACTGGGAGCCTGCCGAACTACCACATGGAAAATATAACTTTATCTTTGGTCATTGAGAATGCTACGTTAGAGGACGAAGGTCTCTACAAGTGCTTCGTGGCACGTGGAGACTTGTTCACTGAGTCAAACTACTACATCCATACGGTTATGTATGGTAAGTGTAATTTTTGTTAAAGGACAATTCAACCTTGGTGAAAGATCTCATTGAGTGAAAGTAGAAAAATCAGGGACTCAGGTTGGTAAACGTTAGACAAGATCGGAGAATGATCAAGAATGTTATGAATGTTAGAAAATCACCATCACTAAAAAAAATACATATATGTCAAATCCTAGTCGATGAATTAGTAATTCGACGGAGATGCATGCTTTCATGCGTTAACAAGAAATAATTGCATTAGACAATGTATTGCTGTAAAAAAAAAAAAAAAATTACGCTTTATTACAATTGATATCAATTGTTATTATACATTCAAAAATTTGCTTTCCACTCGTAAAAGTTCACAATCAATTTACAAAAAGAAATGATAATAATCATAGACAGTTCTAGTAATGGTGAAATAAATTTTTAACAGCTTTAGTTTGGTAAATTACATGACATAAGTTGTGTACGATTAGGATGTCCACAGACCAAGAGAGTAGAAGAGGACCAAAGGTAGGTAGTTGTGGAGGAGGTGGTTAGAGTAATGAAGAAACTATAGAAAGCGAGAAAGAATCTGAGGTGAGAGGAAAGCAAAGGTCAAACGAACTGAATAATTAAGTTTACAGTACATGGGGTTTTGCAGTGGTAAGCCCTCATTTAGTTAAAAACATACATCCATTCGACAGATGTATGGTTTTATAGTTATACAGTTGTCTACGTTCTGATTGGATAAAACTATACTGTACATGTATCCATTCGATGGATGTAAGACACGCGTGCATGTATAACAGGCCTTACAGGCCATAATTATGTACAGCTATTCAAGTACGTTGTATACATTTATCAAACTGTTTTATTTTAACTACTTCTCTTTCCTCATACAGACTGCGTATTGTATGTAGACCATTGCCAATTAAACAGTGTGCTATTCTCTTCGTACTGTTTGATTTCTTCTTGCCTGCTTGATTTACATTCCGAAATAAGAACATTATGGTGTATGTCGCAATACTCCAATCAGGGCTCTGTAGATAAGAATCAGAATTGTTTTCTCTACATGCATTTTTTTCATTATTTTCAAGAAGCACACTCGCTGATTGCACTTCTTTCTTAGCATAGTAACATTGGATGATGACCACTGACCTACGGTGAATTGCACACCATTGTTCCCGAATATTTGTAATTATCAACTCACCCAGCACGGATATAAATCGGAGGTCTTAATTGTGTAGAAATCTATGATCATTTCTTTGGTCTTCATGAAATTCAACTTAAGGTGGTGTCGGCCACACCACTCTACATACATGCTTACAGTAGAGACATAACTATTTTCACTTGTATTGTCAGTCATAAATCCTGAAAGTACCGTATCATCTGCATATTACTTGATAATTTGGCAGCTTGACGAAGAGCTTACACAGTTGCTAGTATATATAGAAAAGAGTATGTGAGAGATGACATACCCTGTGGTGCTCCTATGTTAAGCGTCCACTTCTACCAAATATAATGTACTAAACAGACAAACAAATCTTATACAGAATGGATTTTTGTAAACGGAAGTACATCTTCAACGATAGCGATGCATGCATGAGTTTACTTGGGACTCATTCTCCCGCTCATATCTACCTATGTTAACAAACATTATGACCACTATAAATCAGCCATTTTCTAATAAGAAAAAAAAGGCATACCTTTGGTACAATATAAAAGCCAACACTAACGTAGGGATCATACAGATATTTTCAGTAGAACTCGCGTTTCTAAATATATTTTTATATTAAGATTACGTGTGAAATGTTAATCTCACTCTGGAAGTTTAAAGTCTTTTAAATAGCATTTAATTTTCGTTATTCTTGTTTTTTTTGTATTGTTTCGTTTTGTTTCATTTTGTTAAGCTCTGCCTCGAATTGACCCGAATATAACTTTGGACACTGATTTGAATCGTGTTTGTTGCACTGTTGAGCACGTGAAGCCTCTGATATACCCGGTTTTCAATTTTGGCTGGATTCCTGACAGTACTGAGACATATGCATCCCGGAATGAAGACGGAACATACACGACATCGGTATGTTGCGCACCGCCTCAGACCAAGAGTGCATCACAAGTACATTGTTCCTTTTCCTACTTACACTACCAGAGAGTAGGCTCGTTGGTCTTGCGTGATATTACCACTGACAGCCTGATGGAAAATAAAAAAACTACAATGTCTCCGATGGGAACATCTGTGACATTTGCAGGTGAGATAAACCATGTATTCCTTTCCTGCAGTATTAAGATATTTAGATCAGCAACCGGATCTTGTTTTTTATATGGGTTATATCACCCCGAAAACTGAATAAAGAAAATATAAAGTGCTTATTCGTATCAATTACAAAAAAAAGTTGTATTTACAATGTTTATATAGCGCATCTATTCTTAATATTTTATCTTTCCTTGACCAAGATGGGTGGAACATGTATATTGTAATTATTCAGGATTGTAAAAATGGCACTCGATATTTGTGCATTTTATAAATCAAACGTCATCCAGTTGTTATGATATCTTCGATCAATTAAAGACTGAAATACGCATTACTCATGTTCCCTTTTTTCAGGCGATGGATGTAGAACAAATGACCATACAGCAACCACACCCTTCTTGATCTTGACGGTCTTAGTAGTTATTATAACAGTGACCTTCCTGGTAGTAGTTCTTAGTAAGTACATACATTATATTTTCACACACATTTTTTTGTTATATGATTGTGTGCCCGGGCATGTGTGCAATTGTGTTTGCTATCCTGATTCTTGTTGGTTTTATTTCGCTAAGGATTTTATTTACAACGAGTAAGAAAAAAAGCGATTAGAAAATAACACAAGAACAAGAAGAAGAAAAAAGAAAGAAAAAGAAAAATAAGACAAGTAGGAAGACGTAGGTAATGGCAGGACATTGTATACCATGAACTGTCGATAAGCCCACCTGTACGATCCAGAATGACAAACATGTTGTCCTGATCTTGTAATCCTCTTAAATGAATTGGTAGAGGGGCTTTCAGCTAGTTTCTTATTTAGGTTTTTCAATGATTTGTTTTATAAAAGTGATTGTTTTTTAAGATGGAGGTTCTTAGAAGATGAAAATGGTATGTCTACTTAAATAGGAATATATAGCACCGATGCGTTGAAATGTCCGCTTTCTTACTACGGAAGAAAATCAGAGTAAATTGTCTTGGCACGTACTATTAAAGGTCTTTGGGACTACCATGCCATAATTTGTCCAAATGACCACAAACACCAAAGACCTTTTAAGGAAAATAAGTATGTTGTGTTTGTTCTTACCCTTTCACCTTTTTTTATTAATCCATTTGAGCCTTAAAGTCGTTATTTCGGTCGGAAGTTGGAATTTGTTTTGAATGGAAGAGAACTTGTCCAAACGCTGTCGTAATCACTGATACAAGTGTTTTCTTCCCTAAGGCGTAAATTACTCCTGATGTAACCATCTACTGCTATAGACAAATTCCTTTTGTTATTAAAACAAATCTCTCCCATTACATTCCACTTTTTTATAGGAAGGCCAAGGAGAATGTTTTATCGGGGCGTGCATACTTTGAAAGAGGCCAAGGAGAGTGCGGAGAAAATGATTCGTCCTGCTAGGAAACTGGAAGCGGAAATGACGGCTTCAGATGACCTCGGTCATTCTTCTGATTGTTAATGAACATAATCTAGAGGCTCAATAGACTGCTCTTATTTATACAAGAGAATATACAATTTACAAGCTTAGCTGATAATACTAGATTCTCTCATATTTCACCACGAATATATTGTCTAATTTAAGTTCAAATACCATGCAATTGTATTAATGCATCTGTATATTATTTTGACTGTATTATTACTGTCATGGTCTTTATACCCTACTACAGTGTTCTATTATCTGGCATTTGTAATATTCTTTTTTATGTATTTTAACAATTGCTCGTAAGATGTTAACATTTGCCTACTAATCATATTTTGTATTATACCATGAATAAATAAATGAACTAATAAATGAATAAGTAGATGTACAATTTCGAAAATGGAAAGGATTTTTTTCCTTCTATACAACATTATTTAATATAAAGGGAAAAGTTGTATGATATGTGAATAATCAAATGTAAATGTCAAATCAATATTAATGAATATGTACAAGTTTTAAAGGATAATATAGAAATACATAAATCAATTATGAATTATAACAAATGTAGGTGGCATATTCCGGTATACTTTGAATAATGAGCAATTTGTTTCAAATATTTTTTCGACTTATCGTTTTATGTCAAAGATTATCGGTGTAATTTACACATGTGGTTGTATTGCTGGAAAGTGAAAAAAGTAGGCAATAAAATGACTGTGTATACTGGCTACATTAGGCCTTTCGTGAAGTATGCTGTCACTGTGTGGCAAAAAGGCCTCGGTAATCAAAAATGTACTCAACTTCAGAAAATTCAGAAACGCCCTTAAATAATAATACCAGGACCTCGGTAATGTAAGTAAGATAATGCCATGCAAATCACTCATCTCAAATCACTTGATGGAAGGAAGCATGATCTATGTGTCAGAGTTGCAAAAATGCTCAAAAATTCCCCCTCTTCAGAGACTGGTTGCCTATTCCCAGACAGAATACAATATCAAAGGCCCTCAGAAGAGTTAATCTATTTGCTGAGATCAGATGTAGAACGGAACGGTCTAGACAGAATCCAATCCCATATCTTGTTAGGTTGCTAAATTAATAATAAATTATATGAATGTATATCACTTATTGTTATTCTCTCTTTTACCTTCAATCTACTTTCCCCACTCTCCATCCCCCACTCTCTCTTACTTTGATCCTTACTTTCTACTCTTCTGTTCTTTTCCTCCTAAAGTTTTCCTCTTTTCCCCCTTACTCTGCCTATCTAAATGTGCATTCACTGTTATATGTCCCGGCTCATAATATCACCAGGCTAATACTTCAGATGCACCGCCAAACCGACCCCACACCGACCGATTTTTGGCTATTGTTAATATGAGTTATTTTGTTCGATCTGTAGTCGGGCAGACTGAGGTAGAATAGATTATTTCTTCACTGAAATGAATTTGAAATTGATTTGGTTACGTTATTATAAGCGTCTTATATCAGTCTACTATGTTAATGTTTTAATAAGCATAATTGAATTTGTGCCCAATTAACATTATTAACTGTTGTTCCTTCTTCTCATTAATGATGTGCAACATGTAAGTCAAAGACTTGTTTCTATTATATTTGCAGATTATACAAATTTGTTCATTTCTGGCAAAGATGTCACTGAAATGAATAATGCACTAAATGTTGAAGTTAAGTCTATTTATGTATGGTTTGCAGCACATAAACTTGTATTAACTCTTAAAAAAACTTGTTTTATGACTGTAAAACCCCAAAATAAGAGGATAAATAAAGAAGGAATACAAATATGCATAAATAACCATTAAATTCAGTGGGTAACAAATACAAAACTCTTGGGTATCTTTATGGATGAAAATTAAAGATGGAGTGTGCACATAAATGATATTTGTTCTAAAATTCTAAAGCTATTTTAAATTCAATAAATCAGCTAAAATTAATAGTACCGAACCAAGCCATTTTAACTTTATATCATACAATGATCTTGCCGTAAATTATGTATTGTTGTAAAATATATGGTCTAGGTACTAATTATTTATGTGCACACTCCATCTTAAAGTTTGGACCCCTCTGAAAACCAGCAAGGCTGAGCAAGGCTTTCCATCCGTATAGTTTGTATTATTATGTTAATATTTTGCTTTGTTTGTTTCATGGTGTTTTTCATACGGAAAATAAATACTATACTATACAACTATACTATTATCTCCTTGATTGTATATGAAATTTACAAAAACGTGCAGTTCGTATGATTAGCAATTTAAAACCATTTTCTCGTACTGCAGACCTTTTTAAAGAACTTAAGCCCCGCCTTAATTTGTCATTGATATATTATTAACAGTATCAAAGGCTAATATGAACATATTACATCAAAATCCTTGCCGAGACATTTCACATAATCTATACAATAGTCAATAGAGACATAAGAGTAATAAATGTTGTTTTAAATGCAAGATGTTAGAAATACATCATTCATTTGATTACATAAGCGTTATAATTATGTATGATAGAGGTATGACAACCTAAGGAGTGGGTCATGGGTTGCAAAATTTAATAATTAAAACGGAAGAAAAAGGGAGAAAGTGTGAGTACAAACAGATACGACTTATTCGAAGAGGCAAAGGTGGAAGAAGCGAAGGTCCGGATAAGATAACTGAGGAGAGGAAGAGAAAAAAGTGCATTACAGACAGACTGAAACACAATATGCAATATTCCCATCTTCCCAAATAATATAAGAAACATAATTAATAGAGGAAAAGAGTAATAGGTAATAAGTATTTCACAATTTGCTATCGCATATATGCTATCGCATAACATATATGTTAGGCCTATGTCACAAAACGTACCATCACACTTAGAAAATATTTCAAAAAAAAACATGAAGATAGTGAAATAGGGATATGAAAGTGGGCGGAAGAGGCTCTAAATATAACGAAAACTTTCACGTTTAAGAATAGTGAATCCTCTTGCTCGGTCGCTACTCTCACTTGCACAACATCTAACAAATAAATACATAACTTGTAGAAGAGTTTGTGGAATTACTTTGGCTGTGTGATCAAATGTGCTCCTAAATCAAAGTTCAACACTGCAACACGTACACCGTTGCGATCCTCATGGTCGTGGGGGCATAGTACGGTTACATGTTTACTCTGGGTAATAACCGTGCCTCTCAAATACTGAAACGAGCCACGTCAACAATGACTTTGGAAACTAGATTTTTTTTCTTCATATTTCTGACGACGTGTATGAATTTCAAGAACACCGGGGATTTCCACATACGTAGGCGTTGCAGTCTACCTCACATGCTCTTTATATGCGAACCTGGGGCTATCGAGTTGCATTTGGGTCTTTAAAAAAAGGTTGAACTTCGGGAAATGTGTAAAACAGTTTGTGAGCTTTTTCATTCCTTCTTTGTTAATGATTTTAATAGCAATTTCTAGTTTTATTCTCAATTATATAAAATTATTAAATCATTGTCTACTATTATTTTAGGTGAAGATATACGTCTTGATATCGACCACGGTCGATTTTTTTTTTAATTTTTATTTAAAAATCTATTTTTACAAATGAATATATTTGCTTTGTGTTAAAACAAAAAGTTTTATTTCAAGTAATCACCTGTAATAATCTTGCGAAGGGAGTGTAGCAAAAGGGAATAAACTGTTATGCGGTTTTAAGATTAAGTGGACTTTATTTATTAGCAAAAGTGCCGTCAAGGTTTATTACGTGAGGTTGTATTAGATTATCACCATGTGAACAACAGCTATACATGTTCATTTATGAATACATAATCTATTAGAAAAGAGTCGATAACTTTGTAATATATCAAATCAATGGTAACAAATCGAGTATTGCGATATAGGGGAATGTCTAAAGTACCTTATTTTGACTACATCTACTTGTTTAAATATATTATTTTCTCCATCCTCTCT
Organism: Mesocentrotus franciscanus; assembly: GCA_037976565.1. Classification (NCBI taxonomy): domain Eukaryota; kingdom Metazoa; phylum Echinodermata; class Echinoidea; order Camarodonta; family Strongylocentrotidae; genus Mesocentrotus; species Mesocentrotus franciscanus. Next base: position 9,885,960 of record CP137667.1, on the reverse strand, counting down.
CTCTCTCTCACACACACTCTCTCTCTCAATCTCTGTTTCTCTCTCTCTCTCTGTCTATCTCTATCTCACACACACTTCTCATGTCATCTTTCAGGCATATCAGCCGGGAAAAGGTCAGAGAAAGTATTTATCCGTGTTTCACTTAAAAATATATATTTACTACGTTATTTAGGAAGGAGGTGAAATTTCCTAAAAGCACGATACCCGTGGCTGGGTCGCAATAACAAAACAGACATATGATACTTACAAACAACGTTCATAATCTACATAAAATCTGCATAAAATATCAATAAAGATAAAGAGATAGAGGGGAAGTGTAAGTGTGTATGCATGTACAAATTTATATATATTTATATTATGTATAAAATCAATGGTGAAAATTCGAGTACTGCGATAACAGGGGAACTTTCAAAGTGCTTTATTATGACTATATATATAAAAGTGCGAGAATTCTCAACTCTGACATGACAACGGGTGTTCCAGAATATGTAGGCGTGAAGAAAATGGTCTAGGAACGTGAGACGTAGCTGTACTTGACTATATGATTGAGTGATATTAAGTTTTATGCCATGTATATCTGTTCATACAATGTATTTGTTTCTGTATGTGTTTGCACTTCAGAACCTGAAGAAGGCCTCACAAGCCGAAAGCTCGTAATAAAATTGTAAAGTACAGCTACGTCTCACGTTCCTAGACAATTTTCTACACGCCTATATATATATACATATACATGTCATGTGTACGCACACAGTTACACGTACATGTACACATATATATATATATACACACATTGGGAACCTTGTTTGTCATATTTCAGACGACGTGCATGTATTTCAAGAAAGCTGGGGAACTCCACATGCGTAGGCGTTGTAGTCTACCTCACAGGGCTACGCGTAGCTTTTTCTGTTCACAAACGATTTGTTTGTCCATACAATAACCGAATGGTAGAGCATGCAAAGCAAACATGATCAGATCAACACAAAGACCCTTAAAGTTCGAAATACCATATCTATGACTACAGGCTGCGTAAATATGTCAATTTGAATGATGCATTTGTATTTGGATGGAAAAAAAAATCAGTAATCTTATGGCATTATCTTTTTTCACTGAATATGGAATATGGAGGAAAAACCGACTGATAAAGCATGCAAAGCAAACGTGATGAGATCAACACAAAGGCCCCTGGAGATTTAACCTAGTACCATATATCAGGGGTGGATCCTGGATTTTCCAATAGGGGTGGCCTGAAATGTGGAAATCGCGCCGACCGATATTTCGTTCAGTGGGGGGGGGTATATGAGCACTAAGTCATTTTTTTTAAATACTGGTTACCATCTTTAATTGACAACCCCGTGGATCCGCGCCTGCCGTGGATCTATGACTGCAGGCAGCGTAACTATGTTAATATGAATGATGCATTTGTATTCCGATATTTAAAAAACGTATTCCTAGACTAACTGATAGGCATTATCATTTTTTACTGGATATGAAATATGGAGGAGGAAGTAAACGTGTGTCCACTAGCATAATGTTAATGATTATAACAAAAGTCAATGTAAATGGCGAATATACAGTGTTACCCATAACGTTGGAATAATATCTTCTTGCCTCTTTTCATGAAATGCTTGTGACAATCTGATTTATACTTTATACATATAGTTTATAACTTCTCGAACCTTTATTTATCAATATCTCTGAGTCTTTATTTTAACCAATATCTATCAATTATAAATCATATTCTCACAATCATTCAACATAAAGAGGTAAAAATGCGTTGTGACTCCCACAAAAACTATCTGGAAGCGACTTGAAAATATTGATTATGTATCACATAGACATTTATGTTTACTGTGAGATTTTAAACTCATCAAAATAATGGCTCAGGTTGCTGAAAGTCACTTGCTTACTTTACACGGAAATCTGTATATGACGCTATACAAACGTTGAATCCAAACATTGCATCTATTTATTGGGGTTTGTTCCATTATGAGCTCACTTTAAGTGCAGTAATTATTAGGGACACATTTTATGTGACTTTCTTCTACACTAGCATTAACTAATTATTGTATTATTAGTTTTATGTGTTACTCTTTTATGTACAAACTGTATTTCACCTTTCCAAAAGATCAACCTTATATCGTTACAAAATAAATGTTAAAATATTTTTTAAACAACACATGATTTTAGTTCATCCACATGAATTCTATAACTTAAGTGGTCTAAATAATGTAATGCAAAATGGGGGTAACAAATAATTCTCAAATATATAATTTAAATTCAAAGGAAACGTGTCCTTTTACCGCCAGGGGCGTTGTCCCCAGGCCCCATTTAAGCTTCCTCCTTTTGGGGAATTTGTATGTCTCATCCCTGAATAACCGACTGAAAGAGTGCGAAAAGCAACGGGATAAGATCAACACAAAGGCCCTTGAAAACCTACCAGCGCTTAATGTGACTGCGTGCTGCGTATCATTGTTACATCTGGATGAAGCATTTGTATCCGGATAGAACAGGATGGAACCTTTAACAAACTGTTTATTATTAAAGTAGGCGCTTATGACTTGTGCGCCATACAGTGGCAATAGAGTATACAACGTGAGTTTTTAGTTTTAACTCAAAGTACAGTTCTTGTTTCTACATGTTACATGATTATATTTATGATTATAAGTCATGTAGAAATTAGACAAATAATGATGATGAAGATGTTGGTGATGATGATTACAATAATAATGATAACAATAACACACAATATTGGCAATAATAATAAGAATAATACTTCTGGTTGGAGTGTGGCAAATGTGGATTAACTATTCAATATGTTAACGGGTATCAGTTGTGCCAGCGTGTTACCAAAAAGGGACAGAGACAGAAAAGGGTCATAGGAAATATAAGTCAGTCAGGATTTCGAGCACACACATATATACTCTTTCACTCAAACACAATGTTTAGGAAAAATACGAAATTACACAGCTACCCCAACAGGTTAGCGGGCTCCTATCACCTTCCAAAATTGAGAACCCTACTTGCTTTATATTCTTTTCTTTTACAGGACCCAAATCATTTGAAAGAGAGACCCACTTTATAATGTTCAGGAATGCACGCAAACATTCTTTTCTCCAGCATCATAAACAGTGACCCATAGACAGCCCTTTGTAATTATTATTTTGCCAATTGATTGTTGTTCACATTTTAATTTCGCACCCATGGCTAGCATGTCTAGATAATTCACCAGTCCCATCTTACTCTATACTACTACTATCGTTTGCCTTCGCTTTACTTCTCGCTTCATCTCTTTGTCCCCGCCCTCCCTCTCTCTCTCTCTCTCTCTCTTTCTCTATCCATCTCCTCGCCCATCTATCTATTTATTTATCCATTTATCTATCTTTTCCGCCCTCTATTTGTCTCTCATCCACTTTCAGCCGTGACATTTTGTATCTTGTTTCATTTCTCTGTTTGCGTCAGTCTAGTGAATGCGTTTCTGTGTGTTTGTTTCTGTACATGTAGATTACGTCAGTAGTTTAATCCAGTGACCCGACACGTAACAAGCCTACCTTTTAAGTAGGTTCGCTTTTCATATCTTTATTTAATGATTTACCCAACATTATTTAATTTTATTAATAAATATGATTCAGGATTATTTACTTTCTTGCATGTTTCATTTTACAGAACGTCAATGTTTGGTAAATGGGTCATGCTTTGTTATTTTTGCATGGAATATGAATAAAATCAACCATTTAATCAATCAAATCAATCAGTGTGGAAACAAATGGCGCTTTGGGGGAAACTAGTCAGGTGTGCAACCTCTATATATGATGATATTACACTCGTCCCCCGTGCATTGCGCTACACGCAATTTTCAAATGTGGGAATTCCCACATGTCTGTGTATAGAAAATAGTGTAGCTTTGGTCTTGTAAGCTGCAATGCTGCATCCGTGTGTATGATATTTTATGAGTCATACTAACATGTACATTTTCCTGATGAAGGAATTGTTTCCTTAGCTGGATACAATGGCGGATCCGGGGGGGGGGGGGCCCGGGCCACCTCCCCAAGGAAAAAACAGATAAAAACACCCTTTTTTGTATTAAAAAAAAAGAAAAGATTGGCCTCCTCCCCTGGCGCTCAAGGGGGGGTGGAGGGAGAAATAAAATAGCACTCTCCTCCCCCACTCAGCGAAAAATCTACCGGCACGATTTTCAAATTTTCGCACGAAGTGGGCCCCTTTTTTGGCCCCCTCTCTTGCCGTCGGCTGGATCCGCCCCTGGCTGGATATTTAGTTTATCCAATGGCACTGCTGTAGAATCGTATACAAAAGCAATTCACAGAGGCGGCGCTCGAGGGGGCAGGGGGCACTGTATATCCTCATTTTGATGTATCGAGGTGAATGAATATATGATAATTTGTATTCACGTATATTCATCTGCAATGTGCCTGCATAAAAATATTGTTTGTTTAATCTTGTGTGTTGATTACCATATTACAAATTTATTTTTGTGCTCGTTCACAAAGTTTAGAATAAAATATCCCGTACATGTGTACATGACAAATGACGAGAACCATATTGATGCAAAGTGATTCTTCTGTGATGTATTTGGGATTGGGGTGACGCGAAGCTTTTTATTTCTATAAAGGGTGCCGTGGCAAAAAACAGTTTTAAAAAACCTAACAGAATAAAGACTGTTCCCCCACCACCACCACCATCCCGCCCAATGACTGAGCCAATGCTACGCAATTGGCGAGTCGGATATCGATTACGTGCACAGGGATTCATGGAGCTTTCTGTGTTCACAAGCGATGGTTCAAGTCCATGCTATTATAACCGACTGATAGAGCGTGCAAAGCAACGGGATAAAATCAACATAAAGGCCCTTGAAAAATTAAACTTACCAGCGCTTAATGTGACTGCGGGCTGCGTATCATTGTTATATCTGGATGAAGCATTTGTATCCGGATAGAACCGGATGGAACCCTCAACAAACTGTTAATTGATAAAGTAAGCGCTCATGACTTGTACGCCATACAGTGGCATCAGAGTATACAACTTAAGTTTTTGTTCAAATTCAAAGTCAAGTTCTCGTTTCTACATTGTACATGATTAAATTAATCATAAAAAGCCATGTAGTAATACGATAAATAACGATGTTTAAGATTGTTGTGATGACGATGACAACAATAATAATAATAATAATAATAATAATAATAATAATAATGATAACAATAATACTCAATGATAATGATAACAAAAATAAACCATAATAACGACCATAGAAATAAGAATAATATTTCCGGTTGGAGTGTGGCAAAGGTGGATTAATGTCTGGTAAAAAAGGGACGTTTATCCCGGGGCTGGGGTTCAAACCCTTAACACTAGGATTGAGAGTATTCAATATATTGACTGGTATCAGTTGTGCCAGCGTGTTACCAAAGAGGGACAGAGACAGAAAAGGTCATAGGAATTATAATTCATTCAAGCTTTCGAGCACACATATAAATACTCTTTCACTCGAACAAAATTTCACAGATACGCGACCTGTTTCTCATATTGTTTTTGTAATGTTTTTGCTCAGTTGGGATTAGTTACCGTAAGTTATTTGAACCATGTTTAGGAAAAATATCGAAGTACACAGCTACCCCAATAGGTTAGCGGGCTCCTATCACCTTCCAAAATTAAGAACCCTACTTGCTAGATATTTTTTAACTTTTACAGGACCCAAATCATTTCAAAGAGAGACCCACTTTATGATGTTCAGGAATGAACTAAAAAATTATTTTCTCCAGCATTATGAACAGTGACCCATAGACAGCTCTTTGTAATGAATTTGTTAGGTCAATTCATTGTTGTTCACTTTTTTTCATTTCGCAAACTTGCCTAGCATGTCTAGACAATTTACCGGTCCCATCTTACTCTGTACTACTACCATCTTTTTTCATTCGCTTTTCTTCTCGCTTCATCTCTCTGTCCCACCTCTATATACCCCCTCTCTCTCTCTCTCTCTCTCTCTTTCTCTGTCTCTGTATCTCTCTCTCCCTTTCTCTATCCATCTCCTCGCCCATCTATCAATCTTCTTATCTATTCATTCATCTATCCTTTCTTGTCCCCTCTCTACCCTCTATTTCTCTCTCTTCCATTTTCAGCGGTGACATTTTGTATTTTTTGTTTCATTTCTCTGTTTGCCTCAGTCTAGTGTTTGCGTATTTTCTGTGTTCGTGTTCGTTTCTATACATGTAGATTAAGCAGGGGCGGCGATTTATCTTCATGACCGGGGGACGCAATGCTAGGGACGAGGGAGCATAGTGAATGAGAGGGGCGAAGGTCAGCAGGGGCGCCGGAAGTGGGGCAAAACGAATTTTCGCCCGACCCCCGAAAATAAATCAGCAGTAAAGGAGTAAAATTGGTTTGTATTTTTTAACCAAAAAGAAAATTAAAAATAATAAAACCTGAATTGAATCATATCAACATTATATTCCATTTAATAAAAATAAGAGTAAACAGGAAGTAAATTTCCTAAACATTCTGTTAAGCGTGTTATTTTTTAAAAGGGTGCCGTGGAAATCACAGTTGAAAAACACAAAACTAGGAGAATAAAAACTGTTCCAAACCCTCCCCCACCCCCGCCCAATGACTTAGCCAATGCTACGCCCATTGACGAGTCGGATATCAATTACGTGCACAGGGTTTCATGGAGCTTTCTGTGTTCACAAGCGATGGTACAAGTCCATGCAAAAACCGACTGATAGAGCATGCAAAGCAACGGGATAAAACCAACATAAAGGCCCTTGAAGAATTAACCTTACCAGCACTTAATGTGACTGCGGGCTGCGTATCATTGTCATTATCTGGATGAAGCATTTGTATCCGGTTAGAACCGGATGGAAACCCTCAACACTAGGATTGAGAGTATTCAATATTTTGACTGGTATCAGTTGTGCCAGCTTGTTACCAAAAAGGGACAGAGACAGAAAAAGGTAATAGGAATTATAATTCATTCAAGCTTTCGAGCACACATATATATACTCTTTCACTCGAACACAATTTCACAGATACGTAACATGTTTTCTCACATTTTTCAAATAATGTTTTCGCTCAGTTGGAGTTAGTTACCGGAAGTTATTTTTTAACCATGTTTAGGAAAAATACCGAATTACACAGCTACCCCAACAGGTTAGCGGGCTCCTATCATCTTCCAAAATTGAGAACCTTACTTGATACATGTCATAATATGTTTTACTTTGACAGGGCCTACATGATTTGAAAGAGAGACCCACTTTATAATGTTTCAAGAATGCACTCAAACATTATTTTTTTCCAGCATTATGAAGAGTGATCTAAAGATAGCTCTTTGTAATGATTATTTTTTTCAATTCGTTGTTGTTCGCTTTTTCATCTCGCACCCATGTCTAGCATGTCTATAGAATTCACCAGTCCCATCTTACTCTATACTACTACGTTCTTGTTCCTACGTGTTACTTCTCGCTTCATCTCTCTGCCCCCTCTCTCTCTCTCTCTCTCTTTCTCTACCCGTGTCCTCCGCCATCTATATAGCTACTTACCTATTCATTTATATATCCATTCGTTTCCCCGTTCCTGCCCTCTATTTCTCTGTCTGCCTCTTGCAGCCGTGACATTTTTTTTTGGTTTAATTTTTCTTCTTGCCTCAGTCTTGTGAATGCGTATTTTTTTTTCTGTACATGCAGATTAATTCAGTAGTTAAATTCAGTGAACCTACACGCAACAAGCCTACCTTTTAGTTAGATTCACTTTTCATTTCCGTTTTCAATGATTTACAGAACATACTTTCATGTTATTCATTACTATGATTGAGGATTTCTTACTTCCATACATGTATTATCTTAAGAAATGTATTTTTTTTTAAACATGTGTCATCCTTGATATATTTCCATGGAATATGAATACAAACAAAAATATCAATCAAATCAATCTATGTGGAAACACGTTGGGCTCTTGGGGAAACTAGACATGTGTGTAACCTTATATAACGGTCGTCCGCCTTGCATTGCGCTCCACGCAATTTCCAAATGTGGGAATTCCCACATTTGTCTGTATGTTAAATAGTGTAGGTGTTGTCATGTATAGTGCAATGCTGCATCGGCGTGTATGAGGTTTTACGAGTCATAGTTAGATACGCATTGTCCTCCTGGAGGAAATGTTTCCTTGGATTAAAATATAGTTTATCATATTGACACGGCAGTTGAATCGTATGCATAAGCAATCAACTCTACACTTTAAACATGTTGGGTAAAGATCTCCCGATATAATTGCGTAAACATAAAACATACATACTTGTTGAGTCCAACATGGGGTAAATTTTACAATTCATTTGTACGAAAAATCAGAGCGAACAAACATGCATTTTCCATTTTTCCATAATAATTGGTAAAAAAATAATCAAAAGGTAGCTGATTTTAACGTATACTGGGAGATGGTTTGTCTATGAAAACATGATCGATTGAACAATTTGAGGAGTGTGTGTATGTAATGACACCATTTGCACCTCGAATACGTCGTATTTGTTGTGTTTTACAGTAGGTTCAGCTGAAGTTATATTAGTAACATTCATTTAGCGCTTAATACTGATGTTTTTAAGCGCTGTACTATTATCAATACCACAGCATTAGCCGAACTTCCCTTATCAGGCGCTTTGCCATTCAAGGAATTTCTTCCCACCTGTAGGTCTATCCATTTACATCAGCTGGATGGACAGTGAGAGTGCCAGATCTAGATTAATTAAAGGACCTATGTGCCACTGTGGGATTTTCACTATATAGACCACTACAATTCTACAAAGTTCATTCTATGAGGGTCAACTTCGGTCTAAATTCTCATCATGCTCAATTAGGGACTGGTCTCAACTACTTTGACCCCTCTTAATGCACATCTGAAAATCTTTGTGCTGCACAAAGATTCAGTAAGTTTAATTTTGGCCATTACAAGTAGTGGGTTATTGATGTAAACAAATGATAATGTACCTGTTACAGCTCATGTTATGTATGTTATTACCACACAAAAAATGTCAGTCATCACTCAATAGTGTCTGACAGTGAAGTCTAGAAGGTAAACGGGTTTCCTTGCATAATTTGAATACTAGGACGCTGCTAATGATTAAACTTCACAAGTAGGACATACATGACATATTCATAATTCCTGCAAAGTTCTACAGAATTTGATGTTGGCTGCAAAAGGGACATAGTATCTTTAAATAAGGGACGCGAATGAAATCTAGATAGTAATCATCATAATGAAGAGGGGACACAAATCATCTGTTCATATATCGAGGTGCCCGCATTATTATATATACATTATATAGCGTGTTGATTACAAAAATGATTTGTTAAAACATATTAACAATGCCTCTTTTTTGGATCGCCCTCAAAAATGTAGAATGAAATATGCTTGTACATGTTTACATTGCAAACGACGAGTGCCGTAGTGACGCAAAGTTAATCTTCTGTGATGTATTTGGGACTGGGGTCGCAAGAAGCTTTTTATTTCTTAAAAGGGTGTCTTAAAGAAGAAAAAAGGGTGAACAACACTGATCTAGAAGACTAAAAGCTGTAACAGTGTTACCCAAAAAGTTGGAATAATATTTTCTTGCCTCTTTTCATGAAATGATTGTGACCATCTGATTTATACTTATACATAAATTTTAGATCTTCTCGGAACTTTATTTATTAATTCTCTGAGTTTTTACTTGTATCAATACAATTATGAGAACAAATACACCTTATCAATAAAAAATCATATTCTCACAATCATTTAATGTAAAAAGGTAAAAATGTAATTGCATTGAGACAAATACATATATCTGGAAGCGACTGAAAAAGATTGATTGTGTATCACATATACATTTACGTTAACTGTGAGGTTTTAAACTCATACAAATTATAAGAAATTGGCTCAGTCTTGCTGAAAGACATTTGCACTTTACACGGAAATGTGTATATGAGACTATATAAACATGTTGAATGAGTTTTTGAATCCAAACATTGCAGCTATTTCTTGGGGGGGGGGGTCTTCAATTATGAGCTCACTTTCAGAGCAGTAATTCTTAGGGGCACATTTTGTATGATTTTCTTTCACACTAGCATAACAATTTTGTTATAATTAGTTTTATTTATTACTCTTTGAAATACAAATTATTTTTTAACCTTTCATAAAAAGTCTACCTTATGTCAATATATTTAAGGAAAGTAAACATGTTTGTTTAAACAACACATGATTCTGTTCATCCACATGAATTCTATAACGTAAGTGGTCTAATAAAAATTGATCTAAAAAAAGTACGCTGCAATGCAGTGGAATTTCCTGATTGATGTGACAACATGAAACGTTACATTTCCCTTATGGAACTCCACTGAAAAAAAATTGTTACGAATAAAGTAAGCACTCATGACTTGTACGCCATACAGTGGCAGCAGTGTGTTTTTGGTTTAGTCTCATAGTCCAGTTCTCGTTTCTACACTTTACCTGATTATATCAATGATAAAAAGTCACGATGTAATAGGAAAGATAACGATAAAGAAGATGTCCATGGTGATGATGATTATAATGATAATGATAATGATAATAATGATAATAATGAAAATAATAATGATGGTAATAATAATAATAATATAACAATAATAGTAATAATAGCGATAATAATAACAATAATGATAATTACAATAATAATAGTATCATATATATTAATAATAATAATAATTATAATACTACTACTAATAATAATATTTCCGGTTGTAGAGTGGCAAATGTGGATCAATATCTGGCTAAAAAAGAACGTAAATGCCGGGGCTGGGGTTTGAACACTCATCACTAGGATAAAGAGTATTTAAGTCCTGACTGGTATCAGTTGTGCCAGCGTGTTACCAAAAAGGGACGGGGACAGAAAAATGCCTAACGAATTATAAGTCATCTAGGCTGTAGAGCACACACATATATATACTTTTTCACTCAAACACAATTTTACAGATACGTGACCTATTTTTCAAAATTGTTGGTTAAATGTTTTCGCTCAGTTGGAATTAGTTACAAGATGTTATTTTAACCATGTTCAGGAAAAAATACCGAATTACACAACTACCCCAACAGGTAAGCGGGCTTATATCACCTTCCAAAAAACTGAGAACCCTACTTTATAGATATATTTTCCTACTTTCACAGGACCCAAAGGTTTGAAAGAGAGACCCGCTTTATAAGAATGCACTCTAACATTTTTTTTTTTACTCGAGCACTACGAACAGTGACTCATAGACAGCTTTTTGTAATGATTATTTTGTCAATTCATTGTTGTTCCCCTGTCATCTCGCACCCATGCCTAGCATGTCTAAAGAATTTACCAGGTCCCATTTTACTTTATGTAGTTACTATCTTTTTCCTTCGTTTTACGTCTCGCTTCATCTCTCTGCCCCCTCTCTATCTCTCTTTCTTTATCCATCTCCTCACCCATCTATACATCTACATATCCATTCATTTATCTATCCATTCTTTTTCCCCCTTTCTGCCCTCTATTTTTCTCTCTTCCACTTTCTGCCATGTCATGTTGTATTTTGTTTCATTTCTCTTCTTGCCTCAGTCTAGTGTATGCGTATTCTGTTTTGTGTTGTACATGTAGATTAAGTTAGTAGTTGAATTCAATGAACTTACAGGCAATGAGCCTAGATTTTAATTCGTTCCACTTTTCATTTCCGTTTTTAATGATTTACAGAACAGTCTTTCATGTTATTAATTACTATGATTCAGGATTATTTACTTCCATAAATTTATCATTTTTAGAAATGTCAATGTTTTATAACATGTGTCATGATTTGTAATTTTTTGCATGGAATATGAATAAAAACAAAACTATCAATGAATCAAATTAATCTATGTGGAGGCACATTGGGTCTTGGGGAAAACTAGTTATAATTATGTGCAACCTCTAAGCCTAAAATAAAAATGTTGTATTGCCCTTTATAGGTGCCAAAACACGGGTCGGTCGGTCGGTCGAAAAAAAATTGTTCTCCCTCTTTGGGCTGACATTTCTCAGTTTTGTATTGCATTAAACATTTTTCCCCCCAAAAAAAACGGTTTAAAAAAATTAATAATTAAAAAGCCGATCGTAGATTTCAAGATTTTTGGGGTCGGTCGCAAAAGGCAATACAAGATCTTTTTTGGTAACGCCCTATGATCATATTACGCTCGTCCGCCCTGCACTGCGCTACACACAATTTCCCAATGTGGGCATTCCCACATATGTGTGTATAGAACATAGTGTAAGTTTTGTATTTTGACAAATTTGGAGTCCTTGGTTGAGTAAATTGTATTTTTAAAAGAGTTGATATATGATAGTAGTTTTAATCTCTTTGCTTACAAACAATCTCAAAATTGGTAGTTAAAGCAATACTAATAGTTATGACGATAATGATAGTAATAGTAATAGTAATATTACGAGTAATACTAACTATGGATTGATCGAGTAACAGCCAGTGAATAAAGTAACAGTTTGTTTTTATATTATCAAATAAATATTCTAGTCGAGTTTGGAGCTTCCAAATACTACAAGCCTATATTGTTTATTAGGCAAACAGTTATGATGATATTGCAGATTTTTTAATTTTTTTTTTACATGTAGATATAAAGCTAGGAAAATAGCATTTGCTATTGTGTTGAGTGCAAAAGTTCAAAGGTTGTAATCACAGAAACTGAATGTATACATTTTTTTCACACAGTATGACATTTTCTAAATCAATATGTACTTAGAGATGTCGAGCCCTATACATAATCTAGTTCTGTTGGAGGGGCACAATTAATAATTACATTCGACCATTGCATAATTATATATTGAAAAATGTTGCAAATTATGGGATAAGTATTTCTGTCAATAGTGTCAAACACCACACTGGGTATATGTGGTTGACATAAAGTTCAAATCCAGTTAATTCAATGAGGACATGTTTTATGTAATAGTTGATGAAGTGTAAACAAGGCACAATAGGGCCTACCCGATCGCTACTAACATAAATAGTTGACTAGATATTCATCAGTAATAAAAGGTAGATGTTACCTTAAGCTGGCCGAATAACCTCATATTTATGTGTCGAAATGACGGCATATATGAGATTTTGTATTCATGTTTATTATTCTGCGAAGTGCTCGCAAATTTATGTATGTCTAATATCTAGTGTGTTAATATACAAATATTTTTTTTAGCTCGCCCTAAAAAAAATTAGAATCAAGGTTTTTGAAAAAATCTGCGTAATTTGTGTACGAAATTTTACTGATTATATTCCTTCTATCGTATTTACCCTCTAACATGCAAAAAAAAACTGAAAAAATTCTCAAACCACAAAGATATTTACGGTTTTCTTTGAAGGCGTCACTGTGTGACACCCTCTAACAGTAAATTCTCCCAACCATTTTTGAATTTTTCCAACCCTTTTTCCATAAAAAATAAGACATAAGACAGGCTATTTAAAATCTTTTAACACTTAAATGTCTGGAATGGTATTTAGAGCCAATTCATTGCTTTGTGACGATTTATATTAACCTAAAATGTAATTACATTATAATACTATATTTGGAAGAATTAAGGAATCAATCAGGTCAAATTTTCCCAATTTTTGTCATTAATAATGGTCTGTTCTCACTCAAACTTTCAGATTATCTCTTGTACATCTATCATTGAAGTCACTACCTTAGCACCGTTTTCTCTCATTTGAAGAATGTTACCAAGTCCCTTTAATCGTTTTAGGTTCCAGAATGCTGTAAACTATAGGAGCATGATTTTTACTTGCGCTTGTTTATTGCATAAAGACATTTTACATCTTTCTGTTATTGTTTGCACCTTTACCTGCTGTCACCACACAGCCCATTCCAGTATAGCTTGGAAAAGCTGCTTCAGGGATTACCTCATCAAGGTTCAAGGTTCAAGGGTTTCATGGATCTTTCTTTGTTTACAGTCGAGCGTTCAAGTCCATACAACAACAAACCAGTTTAATCGTACTATATATCATTACCATCTATCTAATTTGCTTTACTACTATTTTTGCATGGAATATGAATAAAATCAACCAATAAATCAATAAAATCAATCTATGTGGAAACACATGGGGCTTTGGGGGAGACTAGTCAGGTGTGCAACCTCCATTATCACTTTACGCTCGTCCTCCCTTCATTGCGCTACATGTTATTTCAACATGTGGATATTCTCACATTAGTGTGTGTACAGAAAATCGGTGATTATGACATTTTTGCGAGTCATAACGACATGGGCCAGTGGGGTGGGATGGGGTATAGGGGGCACTGTATATCCTGATATTAATGTATCGAGGTGAATATAATATGAGATTTTGTGTACATGTGTACATGGCAAATGACGAGTGCCATGTAGTAATGCAAAGTAAATCTTTTGTGATGTATTCGGGATAAGGGTGACGCGAAGCTTTTTATTTCTCAAAAAGGGTGCCGTGACAAAAAGGTGGAAAAAATGATCTAGTATTCTAAAGACTAAAATCTGCGTAATTTGTGTATGAAATTTTACTGATTATATTCCTTCTATCGTATTTACCCTCTAACATGCAAAAAATCCTGAAAAAATTCTCAAACCACAAAGATATTTACGGTTTTCTTTGAAGGCGTCACTGTGTGACACCCTCTAACAGTAAATTCTCCCAACCATTTTTGAATTTTTCCAACCCTTTTTCCATAAAAAATAAGGCATGAGACAGGCTATTAAAAATCTTTTAACACTAAAATGTCTGGAATGGTATTTAGAGCCAATTCATTGCTTTGTGACGATTTATATTAACCTAAAATGTAATTACATTATAATACTATATTTGGAAGAATTAAGGAATCAATCAGGTCAAATTTTCCCAATTTTTGTCATTAATAATGGTCTGTTCTCACTCAAACTTTCAGATTATCTCTTGTACATCTATCATTGAAGTCACTACCTTAGCACCGTTTTCTCTCATTTGAAGAATGTTACCAAGTCCCTTTAATCGTTTTAGGTTCCAGAATGCTGTAAACTATAGGAGCATGATTTTTACTTGCGCTTGTTTATTGCATAAAGACATTTTACATCTTTCTGTTATTGTTTGCACCTTTACCTGCTGTCACCACACAGCCAATTCCAGTAAAGCTTGGAAAAGCTGCTTCAGGGATTACCTCATCAAGGTTCAAGGTTCAAGGGTTTCATGGATCTTTCTTTGTTTACAGTCGAGCGTTCAAGTCCATACAACAACAAACCAGTTTAATCGTACTATATATCATTACCATCTATCTAATTTGCTTTACTACTATTTTTGCATGGAATATGAATAAAATCAACCAATAAATCAATAAAATCAATCTATGTGGAAACACATGGGGCTTTGGGGGAGACTAGTCAGGTGTGCAACCTCCATTATCACTTTACGCTCGTCCTCCCTTCATTGCGCTACATGTTATTTCAACATGTGGATATTCTCACATTAGTGTGTGTACAGAAAATCGGTGTGTATGACATTTTGCGAGTCATAACGACATGGGCCAGTGGGGTGGGATGGGGTATAGGGGGGCACTGTATATCCTGATATCAATGTATCGAGGTGAATATAATATGAGATTTTGTGTACATGTGTACATGGCAAATGACGAGTGCCATGTAGTAATGCAAAGTAAATCTTTTGTGATGTATTCGGGATAAGGGTGACGCGAAGCTTTTTATTTCTCAAAAAGGGTGCCGTGACAAAAAGGTGGAAAAAATGATCTAGTATACTAAAGACTAAAATCTGCGTAATTTGTGTATGAAATTTTACTGATTATATTCCTTCTATCGTATTTACCCTCTAACATGCAAACAATCCTGAAAAAATTCTCAAACCACAAAGATATTTACGGTTTTCTTTGAAGGCGTCACTGTGTGACACCCTCTAACAGTAAATTCTCCCAACCATTTTTGAATTTTTCCAACCCTTTTTCCATAAAAAATAAGACATAAGACAGGCTATTAAAAATCTTTTAACACTTAAATGTCTGGACTGGTATTTAGAGCCAATTCATTGCTTTGTGACGATTTATATTAACCTAAAATGTAATTACATTATAATACTATATTTGGAAGAATTAAGGAATCAATCAGGTCAAATTTTCCCAATTTGTGTCATTAATAATGGTCTGTTCTCACTCAAACTTTCAGATTATCTCTTGTACATCTATCATTGAAGTCACTACCTTAGCACCGTTTTCTCTCATTTGAAGAATGTTACCAAGTCCCTTTAATCGTTTTAGATTCCAGAATGCTGTAAACTATAGGAGCATGATTTTTACTTGCGCTTGTTTATTGCATAAAGACATTTTACATCTTTCTGTTATTGTTTGCACCTTTACCTGCTGTCACCACACAGCCCATTCCAGTAAAGCTTGGAAAAGCCGCTTCAGGGATTACCTCATCAAGGTTCAAGGTTCAAGGGTTTCATGGATCTTTCTTTGTTTACAGTCGAGCGTTCAAGTCCATACAACAACAAACCAGTTTAATCGTACTATATATCATTACCATCTATCTAATTTGCTTTACTACTATTTTTGCATGGAATATGAATAAAATCAACCAATAAATCAATAAAATCAATCTATGTGGAAACACATGGGGCTTTGGGGGAGACTAGTCAGGTGTGCAACCTCCATTATCACTTTACGCTCGTCCTCCCTTCATTGCGCTACATGTTATTTCAACATGTGGATATTCTCACATTAGTGTGTGTACAGAAAATCGGTGTGTATGACATTTTTGCGAGTCATAACGACATGGGCCAGTGGGGTGGGATGGGGGTATAGGGGGGGGCACTGTATATCCTGATATTAATGTATCGAGGTGAATATAATATGAGATTTTGTGTACATGTGTACATGGCAAATGACGAGTGCCATGTAGTAATGCAAAGTAAATCTTTTGTGATGTATTCGGGATAAGGGTGACGCGAAGCTTTTTATTTCTCAAAAAGGGTGCCGTGACAAAAGGTGGAAAAAATGATCTAGTATACTAAAGACTAAAATCTGCGTAATTTGTGTATGAAATTTTACTGATTATATTCCTTCTATCGTATTTACCCTCTAACATGCAAAAAATCCTGAAAAAATTCTCAAACCACAAAGATATTTACGGTTTTCTTTGAAGGCGTCACTGTGTGACACCCTCTAACAGTAAATTCTCCCAACCATTTTTGAATTTTTCCAACCCTTTTTCCATAAAAAAATAAGACATAAGACAGGCTATTAACAATCTTTTAACACTTAAATGTCTGGAATGGTATTTAGAGCCAATTCATTGCTTTGTGACGATTTATATTAACCTAAAATGTAATTACATTATAATACTATATTTGGAAGAATTAAGGAATCAATCAGGTCAAATTTTCCCAATTTTTGTCATTAATAATGGTCTGTTCTCACTCAAACTTTCAGATTATCTCTTGTACATCTATCATTGAAGTCACTACCTTAGCACCGTTTTCTCTCATTTGAAGAATGTTACCAAGTCCCTTTAATCGTTTTAGGTTCCAGAATGCTGTAAACTATAGGAGCATGATTTTTACTTGCGCTTGTTTATTGCATAAAGACATTTTACATCTTTCTGTTATTGTTTGCACCTTTACCTGCTGTCACCACACAGCCCATTCCAGTATAGCTTGGAAAAGCTGCTTCAGGGATTACCTCATCAAGGTTCAAGGTTCAAGGGTTTAATGGATCTTTCTTTGTTTACAGTCGATCATTCAAGGCCATACAATAACCAATTGATAGAGCATGCGAAGCAAACATGATTAGATCAACACAAATGTCCATGCAGATTGAAATACCATATATGACTGCGGGCTACGTAAATATGAACATTTGAGTGATGCATTTGTATTTGAATAAAATCAGTTTTCTTTTGACATTTTATTTGTCAATGAATATGGAAATGGAATATGGATGAGGAAGTAAACATGTGTAAAAAAAAAAATAATGATTATAACACAGGTCACTGTATTATAACTGGTGTATACCAGTATAAATGGCGAATGTATAGTGTTACCAATAAAAGTTGGAGAAATGTTTGCCTCTTTTGATGAAAAGGTTGTGATAATCTGGTTTAATCTCTATACATAAAGGTTATACCTTCTCCGAATTGTATTCATCGATTTTTGCATAAGTCTGTTCTTAAAATTCTGAGAACATATCAAATGTATCAATAATAAATCATATTCTCACAGTCATTTAATGTAAAGAGGTCAAAATGCAATCGTATTGTTACAAAACAAAACAATTAGAATCGACTGGAAAAGTTTGATTATGTGTCACTTAGACATTCATGTTCACTTTGAGGCTTTACACGCATAACATGATAAGAAATTGGTTCAGTCTGGCTGAAAGTGACTTGCACGTTACACAGAAATGTATATAAGGTACTACACAAACATGTGAAATGAAAGTTATGTCCAAATATTAAGCTACGACACTTTAAGAGCAGTAACTCTTAGGGGACAGATCTGCAATTATTTTATTTTACACTAGCATAACATTGGTTTATTATTACCTTGATTTTTTTTGGTTGATAGCAATTATCTTTAACTTTTCTAAGAACTCAACCTTCAATCATCAAAAATTGGTATGTCATTTTTTAAAGGTTGAAAACACTGATCTACTAGTATAGGCTTGTGCCCCCCGTGACTGTGCCCACGCTACGCCACTGGAGAGCAGAATAACGCTTAATTTGCATAGTCTATTAAACTTTCATTTGATCAATCCCAAATTATTGATCCTGCATGAATCAATAAAACAGCATGGTCCATATCTATGGAATGCACTCCCAGACTCAATAACAAATCATGAAAAAATGTGTACATTCATTTCAATTCAATACTGAAGAAAGCATTTCTGTCAGAAAACATTGTTTGATCCTAACCTAGTGCTGATTAAATATTAAGTATAGTTTCCAGATTTCTAGAAAAATTCCTCACTTTATTTTATAACTCTTGTATACACTTGTAAGTTTATTGTGTCAGGCATATTTACATCAGCATATACTTATTTACATTCTCATCATCATTATCATCAACATCATCAGTTTTTTTGTATTCTTTTAATTATCCAGCTCCACCGGGCTATCACGCTCTCAAACAAACGTTTATTGTGATAGCCCTTCTTCTTCTTCAGATTGATTAATGAATAACTCTTGATAGTGTGTTATCAGTTACATTTTGTTTCAATGTCAACATTTCTGTTATCATTATATTGCGTATACGTTAACCCCCAAAAACTGTTATTTTGTGTATATGTTGTATCGTTGAAATGTAACTTGATGTGAATGTTTTGCAGAAGAAAATGAAATACATTCAATACAATGTAAATGTGTTTAATGTAGATAAAATTCATTGATATTATCAAAATTATTTTGTAAGCTTCGAATTTCAATGTGCAGTAAAATAAAACTATTAAGATTATGGTTGGGTCCCGTCGAATTAAACGTTGAATTAACTTCGCTAAAAGTATAATATTATTACTCTGGTGTGTAAAACTGATCTATGAAAATATTATCTGAATCCAAAAATATGTAAAATTGTATGTGGCAACCAATATAAATTAATGATGTGTGTTAGGTGCGTGCATGTGCGTGTGGGAGTGCATGTGCGTGTAGGAGTTCGTGTGCATTTAGTTTGGGTGTCGGCTTTGGAGTATTTTGTTATTGAAACTATTTAATATATTTAACTTAATCTTAAATTGAATCGATTAATGAAGAAAACAAAATACCGCTCGAGTGATTGTTGGTTGTCCTCTGTGAGGTAAATCTTTCGAATTATTTATAGACGAAAGTGAGAAGAAAAACAGTTTACTAATTCATTTCCAGTTAATTTTAAATATGTGTTTGTTCCGGGCATGATGGGTATACGAATACAATTTAATCCGGCATAAAGATGATCTAAAAATGTAGTCAGACACACCCCATGGATCTTTTTACAACCACCCCCTTCCTTTTTCCAGTTTCAGCCAACCTTTATTTTATCGTTGATATATTATTAACAGTAGCAAAAGCTGAAAGGAACAGATTACAACTAAATCTTTGCACCGACGTTTCAAATTATCAATACAAAAGTCAAAAGAGACATAAAAGTAACATAATACAAGAGGAAAAAACTACTTGTATACAAATATGAAACAAATATAAGTTGTCAGAAATACATAATTAATGTTATTACATAGGCTTAAGGATTATTAATAATAATAAATACCTAATTAACAAGAGGGTCTTGTGCTGCATAATTTGATAATTACACCAGCAGGATACGACGTATTTCAAGAGGCAGTGCTGGGAGAAAAAAGCTCAGGAGAAGATAACTGAAGAGAGGGAGAGAGAAATTGCATCACAGACGGACTGAAGAAGTTCATGCGATATTCGTATGTTCAAAAGTAGTATGAGAAACATAATTATTGGAGATGAAATGGTAATAGTCAATTGGAATTTCACAATGTGCAAAGTGTGTGTATGTTATGTCACACAAACGTATATGCACACTTATGCAGACATTAACTAAAATTTATGTAGTAAAAGAGGGATATGAAATGGGCGGAAGAGGCTTTAAAAAGAAACAAAACTTTCACTTTAAAGAATAGTGAATTATCTCGGTCGGTCGCTACTCTCCCTTGCATAGCATCTAAAATATCGATCGAGAGGCAGTACTGTATTATGATTTTCTTTTAATTAATTACCCAGGTCGAAATTCCAGTTGATACCAGTTGAAACCAGTAAGGATTTCCAACTGGTATCGACTGGTTTGAACTGGTCTCAACTGGTCTCAACTGGTACCAGTTAATACCATTTGATACAATTTGGAAACCAGTAGAAATACCAGTTGACATCTGAGACCAGTTGATATTACCAGTTGATTTACCAGTTGAAAACCAGTAGATGATTACCAGTTGATTTACCAGGTGAAAATTACCAGTAGAAATACCAGTTGATATCTGAGACCAGTTGATATTACCAGTTAATTTACCAGTTGAAAAACAGTAGATGATTACCAGTTGATTAACCAGTTGAAAACCAGTAGAAATACCAGTTGACATCTGAGACCAGTTGATATTACCAGTTGATTTACCAGTTGATTTACCAGTTGAAAACCAGTAGATGATTAACAGTTGAAAACCAGTTGATTTACCAATTGAAAACCATTAGATGATTACCAGTTAATTTACCAGTTGACCAGTAGAATACCAGTTGATTTACCAGTTGATTTACCAGTTGATTTACCAGTTGAAAACCAGTAGATGATTAACAGTTGAAAACCAGTTGATTTACCAATTGAAAACCATTAGAAGATTACCAGTTGATTTTCCAGTTGAAAACTGTTAGATGATTATACTAGTTGATTTACCAGTTGAAAACCAGTAGATGATTACCAGTTGATTTACCAGTTAACCAGTAGAATACCAGTTGATTTACCAGTTCAAAAACCAGGTCATTGTGTCTTGTGCATATTCATGAATAATTTGCATATTTTCACATAAAATATAATTATCATGATCTATCAAGCAAATGTGACCATGCACATCAATTTTGTGATTTTTATTTTCTTAGTCAATCATTGAAAAATATATTATCTATGTTTGATCATGTTTTTCATCTAATTTAAGACATAAAAATAGATATATTGATAAATGTAATTACTAACCAGGAAAAAAAATGTATAATTTTGTATATATCTATGTAGTACATAGATATATACAAAATTATACATTTTTTTTCCTGGTACTACGAGCTCCAAATTTCTAAATTAGAATGATACTTTACTGTAATCGACCTCAAATGATCTCTGTGATGGGGGCAATTGCAAGAGTTTATATATTATGGTCCTGTTGGTGGCCAGATGCGAATATTGATTATTGATTATCACAATATCTGCTGATTACTGGTCTCAACTGGTAAATCAACTGGTTTTCAACTGGTAAATCGACTGGAAATATCAACTGGGATATCGACTGGTAAATCTACTGGTTTTCAACTGGTAAATCAACTGGTATATCAACTGGTTAATCTACTGTTTTTTTCCACTGGTTTGTCAACTGGTCCCAGATAGCGTTGTCTCAATTTCCATATTAAAAACCAGTTGAATATACTGGTTTGAACTGGTACCAGTTGACTACTGGTTTGAACTGGTACCTGTTGACCAGTTGCCTACTGGTTTCAACTGGTTTTTCGACCTGGGTAATGCAGAGGTAGCGATTAAATAATTGGGGACAAGGAGGCCTCTCCCTGGAAAATGCTGAGAGGGGTTGTCCTGCCTCCCCAGAGGGTTACCAAAAATTGTCAGATCGAAGATTTAAAAGCTTGAAGAGGCAAAGGAAATGAATTTAGTAAGATTTAAATTACTTTGGCTGCCTTGTGATCAAATGTGTTTCTAAATACAAAGTTCCAAACTACAAAACGTAAACCGTTGCCATCAGCATGGTCTTGGGGCACAGTACGGTTACATGTTCACTTTGGGTCATAACCGTGCTCCTGAAATATTGACACACACTACAATGACTTGGGAACCTCGTTTGTCATATTTCAGACGACGTGTATGTATTTCCAGAAAACTTGGGATTTCCACATACATAGGCGTTGTAGTCTACCTCACAGGCTCTTTATATGCGATCGTTGGGCTATTAAATTGTATTGGGTCTTAAAGGTAATATGTCCCATTTGCAGCCAAAGTCAGATTCTGTAAAACTTTGCAGGAATTATGAATATGTCACGTATGTCCTATCTGTGAAAGTTAAAGGTTAGCAATGTCCTAATATACAAATTATGCGAGGAAGCCCATTTACTTTCTAGACTTCTCTGTCAGACACTATTGAGTGACTGACTGACTTCTTTTTTTTCGTTGGTAATAGCATACAGAAAATGAGCTGAAAAGAGTAAATGAGGATTTGTCTACATCAATAACACACTTCTTGTAATGGCCAAAATTAAACTGATTGAATCTTTGGGCAGCACAAAACGTACAACCTGTCAGTACATGGGTCTGAAATTCAGACTATTACTAAATGGATTACAATCACTAAAGTCAATTCGACAACTAATGTTGGTTATTCTGCCACTTAAATACATTTTCAAGCCCCTTTTTATAGGGAAGTTCTAAATTAGTATTATCTTTCCAATGCCGTAGGGATTTAACCTTTTCCTTTTTTTCGCCTGTAAATGCGACAGTACCTACAAAGAAAAAGTTCAGTTTTGGGAAATTTTTAATACAATCTGTGAGCTTTTTCATTCTCTTTAAGTAAGTGAGTTAGCAATTTCGTTCTTTTCTTCTTCACATATTTTCATTAGGTTGAGGATAAACGTTTGATATCAACTACGATCGATTGTTTATCCCAGCTCATTTCACACTTCAAATTTAACGAAGTGCTAACGCTTGCTTACAAATTTAAAACATTCGTTTTATGTTGAAAAGAAATTACCATTTTTATTTCAGGTAATCACCTATCCATATCTTTTGAAGAGACAATATATAGGGAAATAAACCGCTATACGGTTGTAAGATCAAGCGGACTATATTTTTTAGCAAAAGTGCCATACAGGCTTATTGCGTGAGGTAGTTATAATATTTTTCACCATGTGAACGACAGCTATACATGTATTTTTTACGATTATATAGTTTATAAAAAAAAAAATTAATTACTTTTAATAGAAAAAAGGATGGTGAAAATTCGAGTACCGACATGGAGGGGGTTTCATAAAGTACTCTATTATGACTACATCTATTTCTTTTTTAATATATATATATTCTTTTCTCTATCCTATCTCTCTCTCTCTCTCTGTCCCTCTCTATCTATCACACACTTTTCTCCCCGTGTCATGTTTTCTTTCAGGCATATCAGACTGCATTTAGTATTTTGAGAATAATGCATCACTTATATACTTTTTCTATCTCTCATCCCCCAAAAAAAAGGAGATTCAGAAAAGAAAGAAAGCGTGTTCTAGAAATATGCTGCAAATACAATGATCTGTATTATCAACATGGACTTTATCTAGTACACAGATGACAGATCGATAGATCAAGGACCTTACCATCGAAAGGCAGATTTTGTATCCTAAACCGTATGGCATTACAGAACAAGCAAGGCATTGCATGGTCACAACATGTCTCGTCCCATTCAATTGTTTGTGTGTGTATCGGTGTATGTCGTCCATAATAGAATATCCTATTCGAGTCTACTCTTGTGATATTGTTTCATTAGCCGAGCAGAAAAAGCGATGACCTTCGGGTTTTCCCAGCCAGTGGCGTATCTCCTGGGGGCAGAGGGGCATGTGTCCTGGGCGGCATTTGAAGCGGGTATAAAAAGAGAGGAGCGCAAAAAAGAAAGATAGAGAAAGGGGAGAAATGCGCAATTATCCGCCGCAATACGCTAGGTAAAGTGCAGTAAAAAATAAAGTTTTTGGAACGTTATTTTTGTTTTTCCTAAAGCTTTGTCGCTTTACTCTTTACTAAATAGGTTGGCTCATGATCTCATGATTTCGCGCCTCAGTATAAGATGTACTTTATGAATTACGCTATGTTTAAAGGGTTCATAAACTGAGCAAGAAAATCCGATTCTCCTTGCTTTATTCCCCTTTGCAAGTTTTGTAAGCCTCTTGTAAACTGCCGCGCCAATATACTTGTGTTTTTAAAAGATACAAGATACAAGATATTTTTATTTGGTCTTTGCAAACAAGTTACATAGAAATTTGGTTTCCACTGGCGGTACAATAATATTCAAGAAAATACATAATTACAAGAAATAGAAATATATCTGATCATTTATAGAAATAAATGAAATAAGGGACAAATGCATGCAACGGATAATGAATCGACAAAAGTGGTCATTGGTATTTCAAATCATGATTTTCAGAATTAAGCATTGGTCATTGGTATTTCAAATTATAAATAGTTTCAGTATTAATTTCTGACGTAGAAATTCAACGTTGAACCTTTGAGTTAAATTTATGAACAGAGTCGGGAACAAAAGAATATCTGAATCGTGAAAGGCGGGTTGGGGTGGGGCGAAGTCGGATACCAGAACGATTAAATGAATAAAATGCATGAAGTGGATGGGTATTGTCTTTCATGATTGCACATACCTTATCAACAATTTTGCTCAGTTCAATAAGACTCGACAGAAGCTAAGTCTACCCCAATTATGCGCTGTGCTATTTTACGTGGCCTTTCCAATTTCTTCTTGTCCTGTTTTGAGAGATTGCCAAATGAAAACATGATATTGAAAAGCAGGACACTCTTTATTATTGAATTGTAGAACAGGGTCAGGATTGTTGCATCTATATAGAAACTTTTCAGCTTACGCAGAAAAAACAACCTCTTGTTAGCTTTCTTATACACCAACTGTGTGTTATCTCTCCATGATAATTTGTCATTTAAGACAGTTCCAAGATATTTATAGTTTGCAACCTGTTCAATCGCCTCATTATGAATGATCACATTATCGTGTTCTGTACCTTTTCGACGGAAGTCGAAAAAAATGGCATTTGCAAGTTCTATATTTCGAATAAATCTTTAATTTCCGGTTACTTTAATAAATTCGTCGTTTTCTCCAGGTTTTGGGGGTAAATTTTCGGCTCCAATAAATGACATACTTGATGACATAATAAATAAATACAGAACTGCTTATAATTATGAAATATTCGAAACTTAACCGCAAGATACAGCGCTCCTTTGCCTATTTCCTAATGATATCATAATTAACAATTTTCATTCAAAGGGGGAAGAATATTTTTTTAAAGGATAAAAAGGAGCACGTGGTCTTTGGCTATCTCGTTTTTACATTTACGTAGAAAAGTTTGGGCAGGGAGTTCAATACAATTTTCTATCCCGGGCACCATGATTTTTAGATACGCCACTGTAACCACTTTATAAATAAATTGGGAATCCCACTGGAAACGCGGTAGGTGCCATGTTATTAAAAGAGTGGTGTTCGTTTTTTTCTTTTCTTTTTTATAAAAAAGGAAGACGATTACCGACTGGAGATGATAATAACAAAACTCAAAGGCTTCAAAATTTGTATTTACATCGAAGAAGCTAACATACTCCTTTAGGACATACAAATGAAAATATACAATTTGACGATTTTGAAAATATTAGCACCTGACTGTTAATGTTTATTGATCGTTAATATCCCTGTTACATGGCTATATCAGCTCGTTATCGTTACCACATTGTCATTCTATAAGTCAAGGCACCATGGGGCCTACCAAATCACTACTAAAACAAATAGGCCTAGTTGCCAAGGTATCCATTAGTAATAACAGGTACATGTTAGCGGTAAAAATTCACATCATTTTGGTAAGACCTATTTCGGGGGGTCATATTATCGAAAAATTGTTTGGTGTGACCAGATCTGCGACCTTGTTGTAGCTTACAACAGAGGAGAACTGAAATGGAGATAGGAGTAAAAGATAGAAGACTTACGGGAAAAGAGACAGATAGAGTGTGTGTGTATTTGTGTCCATTTCACTTTTAAATTCACCATTTTCCCACTGTGAAGGGGCCAGAAGTATATCCCCTCCCGGCCTGGTCAATCTGCCTCCCTAAGTTTCGACCATCTACTACAGCATTTTTCAATCGGGGTGACGCGAGACATCTCTAGAGGTGCCACGAGAGAAATTAGTTATATCCCACCAAAAATTGAAGGAATAACATCGATTTTATGAATTTCAAAAACAAAAGTTAGGAAAAGCGGGAGTATGTGATTTCACACGGAAAAGGCATTTCGAAGATAATAAAGTGTCTTTCTTCTTCGCTCGCTTTGCTCCCTCGCAACATTTAGAAAAAGAATGGTTTCATACAGCCAAGTACATGAATAGCTCCTTTTGCAGCAACTTAAATCCTTCTATTTGACAGCGAGGTACCCAAATATATCTTATATCCTTTCTATCGAAATTACACTTTTACCACACTCACTCGCTTCACTCGCTTGCAACATGTGGGCAATCAGATGGCCGAATGTCCTCATATTCGTGGATCAATGTGACCGAATATTATATATTTTTTTATTCATGGGTATTCCCCTTCAAGGTGCCCGCATACCTTATTGTATGTATTATCTAGTGTCTTGATTACAAAACATTTTTGGTTTAACCATATTAAAAATGTGATGTTAGAATCAAATATACCCATGATTGTGTAAAAGGCAACTGACGAGTGCAAGAGTGATTGAAAGTGAATCTTCAGTGATGAATTTGGGATTGGGGTCAGACGCGAAACTTTTAAACTTATTATAAGAGTGCCGTGACTATAAAAAATAAGGTTGAAAAACACTGATCGGGTAGACTAAAGAATGGTGCCCCCCCCCCCTCTGAATGAGCCCCTGCTACGCCACTTGGAACGGAATAACACTAAAAGGAAACGTAACCCAAACAAATAACTTTACTTATTCTGAGAGATTTATTATATTCTTACCCATTAATCTAAGTGTATGTGTGAGGCATAAAGCAAGAATAATGTACAGTTTCTCAGCACGACATAGGCACCGCAATTTTCTTCATAACGTGACGTACTATGTGAAGTCGTACATATCAAGTAAAAGTATTCAAATGTATGTATGATTCCTTCCCTAGTGTGTTTGGTGATGAAGCCTTTCATTCACCTGGTATTATCTTTTGTACTACAAT
Source organism: Mesocentrotus franciscanus (assembly GCA_037976565.1). NCBI lineage: Eukaryota > Metazoa > Echinodermata > Echinoidea > Camarodonta > Strongylocentrotidae > Mesocentrotus > Mesocentrotus franciscanus. The sequence continues at coordinate 9,858,302 of CP137667.1, read as the reverse complement.
TGCCAGAACGCACGTTTCATAAATAATTGGGTGCTCTTCTGGGGTGAAGGTTTCTCGTAAATGAAAGCGAATACTCAAGTGCTATATTCTAGTATTTTCAAATAAAAAAGTTACAAATGCTACCCTGTCATAAATTTTCCACCAAATACGATTGCTTCTTCATGGCTATGATTTTTCCTCATTGTAAAGAGGAGGTTTTTTGTAATGAGCTTAAAAGTCTTTCCAACTAAAACGTGGTCCATGATTTATGTAAAATTACAACTGGTACATCACATTTTCACGAAAATGAATGCACCCATGTCATGATAAAAGGCATTACATCTTTACAAAAATATCTTCATATATTTAACTCTTGTACATTTTCGTAAGGAATTTTGTACATCGATGGGCAGGAATACATCACATTTTCAGAATACCTACACTTATTATTTGGGGCAGTGTTTCCTTTAATATGCACATTGCATCATGGAGCTTTCTTTCTTTAAAAAACGATTGTTCAAGTCCATACAATGACCGACTAATAGAGCATGCGAAGCCATCGTGATAAGATCAATTTAAAGGCTTTTATAGATTGTGCATAATTTGTGGTTCATCATACTAACGCTCACAACATAAATAACATTACACCCAAAGCTACCATCACATTTAAAGACACGTAGAAGTGAGCTCTCATGGGGAATTCGACACCGTTCGGGTGCTTACCCAATAACAGGTGTTGTCAATCACCAGGGTTAGCCATCAGTTTTATGACCATTCGACCTTATGTAATGCTTTGCTTTTCCCTCACCCGATCCGAAGCTGGGTCCGAAGCTAGACTCTCCGAGAGATTAGGGGGTAATTCTTGACTGGCCTACGGGTTTGCTGTGTGCAGATTTGTACTCCCATATAATGTTATTTCCACCAAGTCTGGTGTCAGCGAATTATGGCCTTCTGCACATGGAAACTGACGATCCACTCACTTTAAAACTGTCACTATGAGAACAGAGCAAAATATACAATATTTACTGGAAGAATTAATTCCTTGAAATTCTAGAGCGCTGTAATGGCAGCTAGGCTAAAGCCGGGTAATAATTAAATAGTGCGCCTCGGAATAGTATTGTCTAAATACACGGAACTATATAAATCCCTATTAGTATTATTATTAATATTATGGGATTAGCCTGCCGAGCTACCGGCACGAAGGGCTTGCTTCTATTTCACAGTATGTTCACAATACTTGTAATGTGACATCGAAAATGAACCACGATAAATGTATAGGTAATAATGTTTATTTAATGTACATCAGAAACTGTTAACTTTTTCAAAATTAATCATACAAATCTAACAGCCTGCCCTAACTTACCGCGGGATAAAGAAAAAAACAGAGATAGAAACTATAAAGTGCAAAATTCTGAAAGAACCCGATGGCTATCTTACCTATCAAAAAAAGAATATTGTTATTACAAGTATGCCCATTTTAGGATGTTCCTCTAGGGAATATTACAACACATAGGTTGAATCCATATATATAAAGCCTATGAAAAGACGTGCTATTATTATGCGTGCAGTTGAAAGCTAGAATGGCTCTTCTCATTCGCCGCACCCTGCTCATGCATCTTCCCCTTTTTTCATTGAAATTAACCGCCTCGTACAGAGCGGAATTCAAGAATTCCATCTCGAATGAATGAATACAATAAGTGTTTTCCTTTGTTGCCGTATGAACAACATTTGCCAACTATACTTGTAACGCTGGCAATCACATTGACTGCGGGCTGCGTGAAAAATGAAAATTTGAATGATGCATTTGAATACGGATTTTTCCTTTATTATGAGCTCACTTATAAAGCAGTAATTCTTAGGGACACATTAAACAAAAGATTTTCTCTCACACTAGCATGACAATTATGTTATTATTAGTTTTATTTATGACACTTTTAAATAAAAATTATCTTTTATCTTTCAAAAAAGTCAACTAAAATTAATGAATGTTGAAATATGTGTTAAATAACACATGATATTAGTTCATCCACATGAATTGCATAACTTAAGTGGTCTAAACAAATATGATCTCAAGAAAGAACGATGTAATGCATTGGATTTTTCTTGATTGATGTGACACCATGCAAGGCTACATTTCCCTTATGGAACTCAAATGTGAACATGCAAACATGTTTATAAATAAAGTAAACACTCGTGACTTGTACGCAAAACACTGGCAGTAGATTATTCAAGGTGGGTTCTTGGTTTAAATTCAAAGTCAACTTCTCTTTTCTACATTTGACCTGATTACATTAATGATAAAAAATTCATGTAGTAATAAACAAGATGATAATGATGAAATCGTTCTTGATAGAGATGACTATAATTATACTAATAATCATAGTAATATAAATAATAATTCGAATTACAATACTGTAGTAATAATACTGATAACAATAATAATACAAATAATTATTCGAATTATAATACAAAATAATAATGATTTTACATCCGGATGGACAGTGGCAAATGTAGATTAATATCTGGCCAAATAAAGGGACGTTACTGGTGGGGATTGGGTTTGACCCTCAACCCTTGGATGGAGAGTATTCAATATTTTGACTGGTATCAGTAATTGTGCCAGCTTTTTACCATAAAGGGAGTAAAACAGAAAAACGCCATACGAATTATAAGTCATTCAGGCTTTCGAAAATACACATATACATTCTTTAAGTCGAATAAAATTGTTAAAATACTTGACCTGTCTTCTCATAATTTGAGGATGTTTATGTTTACGCTCAGTTGGAATGAGTTACCGGAAGTTCTTTTAACAATGTTTAGGAAATATACCAAATTACACAGCTACCCCAACCAGGTTGGCGGGTTTATACAATCACCTTCCAAAATTGAAAACCCTACTTGCTAGTAATTTGTTTAACTTTTACAGGACCAAAATGATTTGAAAGAGAAACCTACTCTATAATGTTTCAGGAATGAACTCAAACACTTTTTTGCTCAAGCAGTATGAACAATAAACCCATGACAGCTCTTTGTAACGATTATTTTTGTCAAATCCTTGTTGCTCGCTTTTTTATCTCACACCAATCCATGCCTAGAATGTCTAGAGAATTTACAGGTCCCATGTTACTTTATATTACTACTATCTATGAATAACAGCTACCAATCAATCAATCAATTTAATCTAAGTGGAAATACATGGGGCTGTGGGGTAGACTAGTAAGGTGTGCAACCTCTATGATCATATTATTAAGCTCGTCCGCCACGCGCAATTTCCAAATGTGGGAATTCCCATATTTGTGTCTATAGAATATAGTGTAGGTTTGGTCTTGCATGCTGTGCACGATGCTGCATCGGTGTGTATGAAATTTTACGAGTCATATAATAATTACATACATGTACATTATCCTGATGGAGGTATTGTTTCCTCAGTGGGGTAAATATGTTATCATATGACTCTACTGTAGAATAGTATGCATACTCAACTAACAGAGGCGCGCCGCTCCCGTGGGGGGGGGGGGAGGTCAATGTATATCCTCATATTGACGTATCGAGGTGCCAGAATATATAAGATTTTGTGTAAATGTGTACATGACAAACGATGAGTGCCATAGTGATGCAAAATGAATCTTATGTGATGTATTCAGGATTAGGGTGACGCGATGCTTTTTATTTCTTTATAGGGTGTCGTGACACAAAAAAAGTTGACATACACTGATCTGGTAGACTAAAACTGCCCCCTCCCCACCCACACACAATGACCGAGCCCATGCTACGCCACAGGGGAGTGGCATAATACTAAAATGAGAACTAACCTCAAATAATAACTTAAGTTGTTCTGAGAGATTTATTATACTCTTACCCATAAATCTACAATATTTCTCAACAAAGTGTATTAGAGAGGCATAGAGCAAGAATAGTGTACAGTATTCAGCACGCCATTGGCATCACCATTTTCTTGATAACGTGACGTACTATGTGAAGTCGTTTATTAAGTAAATGTATTCAAATGTATGGATGCTTCCTTCCCAGGTGTGTGTGGTGATGAAGCCTTTCATTCACCTGGTATATTATCGTTTGTACAACAATTGCCAGAGCGCACATTTCACAAATAGGTTGGTGCTCTTTTGGATTGAAGGTTTCTCATAAATGAAATAGATTGGTCAACTGCTATATTTTAGTATTTTTAAATGAAATAGTTACAATTGCTCCCCTGTTATATATTTGTCACCAACTATGATTTCTTCTTCCTTGCTATGATTTTTCGCTAATGTAAAGAGGAAGTTTTATTATTGATCTTAAAAGTCTTTTCAACTAAAGCTTGGTCAATGATATATGTACAACTTCGCCTGGTACGTCACATTTTAAAGCCCCACTGTACTCATTGTAACTACTTGCTCCCTCTATATAGAAAACAATGCCTAAGCGGTGCCTGTTGGTCCCTCATGATCCTCTTTTTCTTATGTTAATTGAGAGCTGAGTTGATGAGATAACCACCTGTCAGTGACCACGCTAATCCCTCTAATCCCTCCTGGCCAAACTAGTGCAGAGGGGCTTTAAAGTAAATGGCTGCGCCCATATCATAATAAAAGGCATTACATCATGCCAGGAAATCTTCATATATATATATCTCTAGTTTACACGTTCGTAAGATTTATGGTACATCAAAGGGCAGGAATTCATCTCGTTTTTCAGAATACCTACATTAATTATTTGAGGTTAGTTCTCCTTTAATGTGGACACGGCTGCATGGAGCTTTCTTTGTGCACAAATGATTTGTTAAAGTCCATTCAATAACCGACTGATAGTGCATGCAAAGCAAACGTGATAAGATCAACACAAAGGCCCTTGAAGATTGAAACTTACCTGTGCTTAATGTATGTGACTGCTGGCTGTGTAACTATGTTATGTGTGTATTTTTTCCGGATAGAACTGGATGGAACTCAACTGAACAAACATGTTGATGAATAAAGTAGCACTCGAAACTTTTACGCCATAAAGTGCAGCAAAGTATAAAACGTGATTTTCTGGTTTAACTTCAAAGTCAAGTTCTCTTTTCTACATTACTCACGATTATATCAATGATAACAATTAATTGAGTAATAAGAACAATAACGTTGATGAATATGTTCACGTTCACGATGATTATGATTACTATAATAATAAGAAGAATGATATTTATAGTAAAGATAAAAATAATAATAATAATAAACCTTATAATTATAATAACAACAATAAAAATAACAATATTATTAATAATGATTATACCAATAATGGTACAAATTATGTTAACTATAAAAATAGTGGATATAATACTAATAGTAATGATAATACAATCAAAATATAATAATTAATTTAAAAAAAAACAATGATAATAATAATAATATCAATAATATTAATAATAATAATAGTAATATTAATAGTAATAATACATCCGGGTGGAGAGTGGCAAATGTGGACTAATGTCGTGCCAAATAAAGGGACGTTACTGGTGGGTCTATGGTTTGAACCCTCAACCCTAGGATTGACTGGCATCAGTAATTGTGCCAGCTTGTTACCAAAAAGGGACTGAGACAGAAAAGGCCATACGAATTATAAGTCATTAAGGCTTCCGAGCACACATATATACACTCTTTAACTCGAATACAATTTTAAAGATACGTGACCGTCTTCTCATAATTTGGGGAATTTCTATGTTTTCGCTCAGTTGGAATGTGTAACCGGAAGTTCTTTAACAATGTTTAGGACAAATACCGAATTACACAGCTACCCCACTAGGTTCACGGGTTCATACAATCACCTTCCAAAATTGAAAACCCTACTTGCTAGTAATTTGTTAAGCTTTTACAGGACCCACATTAGTTGAAATAGAGAACCACTTTATATTATTTCAAGAATGCACTCAAACATTTTTTTTTTCTCCAGCAGTATGAAGAATGAATCATGCATAGACAGTTTCATCTTTGTAAGGATTACTTTTGTCAATTAATTGTTGTTCGCTCTTTCATCTCGCACACATGCCTACAATGTCTACATAATTTACCAGTCCCATCTTACTCTATACTACTACTATCTCTCTAATTTGCTTTACTTCTTATTTTGCATGGAATATGAATAAAAGCTACCAATCAATCAATCAAATTAATATATGTAAATACACATGGGGCTTTGGAGTAGGCTAGTCAGGTGTGCAACCTCTATGATCATATTAGGGACTTTTAGATTTGCACGACGAGAACGTGGACTGCTACGTGGACATCCTTTTAAGGCAATGTAACGTCCTTTTAAGGCACACTGCCGGGCACTGCCAGTGAAAGGACGTCACATTGCTTTAAAAGGATCTCCACGTAACAGTCTACGTTCTCGTCGTGCAAATCTAAAAGTCCCTATTATTACCCCGTCCGCCCTGTAATACGACACACGCAATTTCCAAATGCGGAAATTCCCACATTTGTGTCTAATGAATATAGTGTAGGTTTGGTCTTGATGCTGCAATGTTGCACCGGCGTGTATGAAAATTTACGATTAATATAATTCCATTTACATTGTCCTGATGGAAAAATTGTTTCTTTAGTTGGATATTTAGTTTATCATATGACGCTGCTGTAGAAGGGTATGCATAAGCAATTCACAGAGGCGGCGCTCCCGTGGGGTGGGGGTCACTGTTTATCTTCATATTTACGTATTGAGGTAACAGAATATATGAGATTTTGTGTACATGTGGATACGACAAACGACGAGTGCCATAGTGATGCAAAATGTATCTTATGTGATATATTTGGGATTGGTGTGACGCGAAGCGAATTTTATTTCTTAAAAGGGGTGTCGTGACAAAAATGTTGAAAAACACAGATCTAGTATACTAAATACTGCACCCCCTCCCTCATTAGGAGCGAGATAAAGCCCCTTTCACACCGGGCCATACATAGAGTTTCGTAGTGTTGCGTTCCGACTACGCCGAGCGTACGCTGCACTACGCTGGCTTACGTAACTATACGCTGAGGGACGCAAAGGGGTAAGCCAGAAAGACGCAAACAAAATAATCATGTTTAATTTGTTTCGCGTACTTTCAGCGTAGACACTAAGCGCAGAAGGTACGCATTTTTACGCAAATCTACGCAACACTTCGTAACACTACGCTACTGTACTCCACGCCTACGCAATAGTACGGTACCCTACGCCAGTCCGACGAAGCAGTAAAAGCGTATAAAGGCGTCCTAGATCCAACCTACGCATAACCTACGCAGGGACTTCACCGAAGCATCCTTTTTTTCGGTTATTAGGGACTTTCAGATTTGCATGACGAGAACGTGTGCCAGTGCCACGTAGCAATCTACGTTCTCGTCGTGCAAATCTAAAAGTCCCTAATAACCGACAGATAGGGCATGCAAAGCAAACGTGATAAGATCAACACAAAGCCCCTTGAAGATTGAAACCTCACTGTGCTTAACGTATGTGACTGCCGGTTGTGTATCAATATGTTATATGTGCATTTGTATCCGGATAGAACAGGATGGAACTCATTACTCAACTGAGCAACCATGGTTATAAAAAGATTAGCACTCGAAAGTTGAACGCCATACAGTGCAGCAGAGTATACAACCTTATTTTTGTTTAAAGTTTTAATTCAAAGTCAAGTTATCTTGTTTACATATTTCACCTGAATATATTTCTAATAACAAGTCAATTGTAGTAATAAGAGAAACAACGATGATGAAGATGTTCATGGTGATGATGACAATATAAATAATAATTATAATGATAACAATAATACTACTGTTAATACTACTACTACTAATAATAATAGAAATAATGTTGATCAATGCCAGACTGAAAAATGCCGGGCTGTGGTTCAAACCCTCAACTCTAGGATTTAGAGTTTTCAATATTTTGACTGGTATTAGTTGTGCCAACGTGCAACTAAAAAGGGGGCAGAGGGGGCAGATGACAGCAAACATCTGCAACAGACATTACAGACTAGGCATTTATGGCTTACAAGAAAGCAAATCCGTAGGCCTATTCACACTTTATTATATAAGAACAAGTACATTGTACTTTCAAAAAATCAACCTTTGGACGCTATTTCAGTAGCCTTGTGTGTCACCTATTGAAATATGCGAACATGACAATGAGTTATTACGCAACGCGAACATGATTTCTATTGGGCATACAAAAGGGTATTAAAACTCCCTTTGAGTTGATTTTTCGAAAAAAATAATTTTTGAGATCGATTTTAATGATTGAATGAAACATGTGCTATGATATGAGTTCCAGCAAAGTTTATAATGTATTCTTTGATGTGTTTTTTTTTTTTCTTCTAATACAGGATTGACCTCAGGGTATGATTCTTTATTTCCAATTTCCTTCAAATAAAGTACACAGAAACTTACAACGTTTGAATCTCTGATTCTCATTCTAATATGTATTTGGCAGACTTGATCAAAGTATGATTTTTCATATTTAGAATATCGCCCGCTACGTTGAAGCTGAATATTCGGCTTGCTACTGCTCAGTCACTATCGTAATTTCGTTATTAGTCGTTTGTGTTTATTTCCATCAGTCAGTAAAGACAATCATATTGTTGGATCACAATACAAAGGAAGATATAACATTATTATCATCGACTGTCTTCCATTGCTCATATGAAAGGTACAATGCGAAACGCACAATAAACATTTGGCCCTGGACGTTGTATGATGAAGGGTATGGGACCAATAAACATGATGAATATACAGTTATACATGTACTGACGTGATAAAAGGGAAAATAACGTATGTTAAGTTCTTAATAGTTCAAAAGCGTGGACAAATGATTAGGGGTTGTTTCAACAAAAGGAAAACATAAATGTTATTTACATATACCCCACATTTAGGCAATATACATGCTAACATAAACCTGCTAAATCGTAGTCTGAATGGACCCTATTAAGAGTAATTTCATAAGCAGTATAAAAAAGTAAACCATTCATGTTGTTTTATTCAACATTCACAGCTGCTTATTAGAATGAGGCATCGTGGTTTAGTGGATACGTCACCGGACTGTGGATCACATGGTTCACGGTCAGAGTCAAGCAACGTCAATAATGCCATATTGCAAGATATTCATATAATATTGGGTGGCTTTGAGTGTGATACAAGAATATATTGTCATAGCGAGAGCAACATATTATTGTATCACACGAAAACAAAGCCATACAATATTATTATTATTATCTATATCAGGCTGACTAGCGAAAAAAAAAATGACTTACCTCGGTACAAATATGGCTTTGTTTTCGTGTAATATCGATATTGATAGTTAAAGTACCCGGATGACTGAGCAATACGAAAACAATATTGATCAGTCAACCGAGTACTGCGCTAAAGATATCAAATACACTGATTTATTGTACCACTTCGAAGCCTTATGTGGATAATAATTATCTCTATTTACTACACCCATGTAATTGAGTTAATTTGGTACCTTTATTTATTATTATTATTATTATTATTATAAATGCTTTTTTTAATGCAAAATCATCTCCCAGCCAAAAGCTGAATTGTGTGACTTTTTACAATTCGTTAAAAACATTAAAAAACAATAATACATGTGAAATAAAATAGTATACAAATATACACTGTCTTAAGAGGTTCTGGTTAAAACTATGCACAAGAGGTGACTCCAATAGTACTATTTGCTGAGGGGCGCAGCCCCGAAGCAAATGGTACTTTTGGAGTCACCGAGGCCCTTAGTTTTCACCAGTACCTCGAAAAGAAGGCATGGTATATTTGGTTTATATCCTGCATCAAAAATGTATCTTAAAAAAAAAAAGAAAAATCAATTTTTGGGAGGAATTTGAAGAATTACGATTTTTCATTAAAAAAAAGAAGAATACAAATTATTAGATTTGAAGAAAAAAATATAAAAAATTAATCAAATTTTGAAATTAAAAAAAAAAATAATTGAAAAAAAAATTCAACCCCCAAATAGTACTCTCATATACTAATTCTACTCCCAAATAGTACTCCCAAATAGTACTTTTTCAGAGCAACATTAAAATAGTTGAAATATTTCTGGTCACGTGACAAGCTCTCAACCAATCAAAAACCAACACATTTTTGATGCAGGATATAATACATGATATAAATTGAAAAGTTGTTCAAGTTTATAGTAAGGTTATGAAGTAAAAAGATTTATATAGATATGTTATTGCTTTAACGGATCGTGTGCTGAATTGTTTGTAATCAGAACCGGCTATCATAATAGTTGTAATAGATTGGATTGGAAAAGTGAATAATTGCGTGATTTTAACAGATTAAAACAATCAGTAACATACTATGATACATTGGAAAATTACTTCAAATTGATAGCACATTACTTAAGATTTACATTAGCAAAATATTAATATACTTGTAATATTCATGGATTTTATACGGATCGTGTGCTGACCGGTCTGTGGGCAGGGCCAAGTTCTTCAAATAGTTACAATCGAAACAAATAGAGAGTGTGACGGGTAAAGTAGTAGAGAAGGGATGAATGGAGAAAAAGAAAGAGAGAGAGAGATAGAATAGGGGTGAGAGACAGAGAGAGAGACGGAGAGAGTGCTAGAAACAGAGAAGAGAATGGAGGGGTAGAACAGGATTAGCAGTTACGATTGATACAGCAATAATTTATCAATTAAGTGGATAGAATTTAATAACAAATACGATATCATTTTGCAAATTGGTAAAAAAAATCTAATACATGTATATAAAGAAGTGACAACAAATTGATCATCTGGTTTTGCGAATAATGTAACTATGTCTGACAATCACATTGTTACATGTAATTCAATAGATCCACCAATAATGGGATTGAGCTTATTTTGTACCTATCAGTTCAGATCTGCATCTGATTGCAGGATAATGAGCAACCTTTCTCATAGATTGATAATATCTATTCTAGTGTTGGCGTGGCAACCAGTCCCTGAAATGAAATGAATTTATTAGTAATTTCGCAAATCTTTTGCAAAGTTCTCGCCTTCTAGTGACTAGAGTTTGGAGATTGGTCATTTGTATGGCATTTTCGTAGGTCAAGTACAATGACCCCAGTACAATTTTGAGTGCACGTTTCTAGATCCTTTACATCTGGGCGTTTTTGTTGGTTTGTTTAGCCTGAAGCCTGACATAACCTGTGTATACACATATTAAGTATGTCCATGGTAATTGAAATGGTTTGAGGTTCCTTAGCATGTACATGCACACATTTTCGTTTCGCACTATGTTATTCGAAATGGCTGTTCCATTTCAGATCTGGCTGTAGTAGTATCAACAGGGTTTTAATTGATTGCACCTCATCAAGGGTCTGGTTCCCAAGCCTTACATTAATTGGAGGGAATTGAATTTTCAAGAGTTTAATCTCATTACATGCGTTTAATGGCATTGAGCTGCATGGCGTTGTTTTTGTAGTGTTGAGTTCAGATAGGGTATTGTGGACTTCAGCGGCCGCACCCCGTGGTCTCGCTTCATCAACATATTTCCAATGCTCAAATTTAGAAGATGCCAAAACATCGCTGATGAGGACTCTATGGTGGCTCCTAAGGGACACGCAAACGCAAAAATTTGACGTATACCTATGCAACAAATTTTTCGTTTTTTACGTCCAAGACGTGAAATTAAAAAAAATTGACGTATACCTAGGAAACAAATTTTTCGTTTTTTACGTCCAAGACGTGAAATTCAAAAAAATTGACATATACCTATGCAACAATTTTTTGGTCTTTTTCGTCCAAGACGTGAAAATCAAAAAATATGACGTATTCCTTTGTTTAGTATTTTTTTCATTTTTCTGTACTCAATGGCCCTGAAGGGACACGCAGACGTGAAAATCGGCTGGAAAATCTGCGTCAAATATTCACGTCTGCGTCTCCCACAAGGGACACGCAGACGTGAAAATCGGCTGGAAAATCTGCGTCAAATATTCACGTCTGCGTCTCCCAAAAGGGACACGCAGACGTGAATATTTGACGTGATTTTTTTTCAGTAAGCTGAGCACCAGGAAGATAAGTGTATCTGGATTTGTTCAGCTATGTTTTTAAACAGTTTTATCTCGACATTAATTGTACACCACTTCATTCTACTTTATGGACTAAAATTGACATATACTATATAAAGAACCAAGGCCTATAGATACATTACGCTTTGACATTAATTTTCTAAACATATTTTGCCTGTACCAAATGTAACGTAGTAGAGTGGTACCAGGGAGGTCTCATTTCTCTGGTGGAACATATAAGTGCTTTAATACTGCCCCCAATGTAAATACCTCCATCCCCCCTCAAGTGAAAATGGTGCAGTACAGTTGAGTTTGTTTAGCAAGATTTGCTAATCCCCCCTCCCCTGCCCCAGCATGTTCATTCTCTTCATTGTATGAAGAAGTAGTGCATGTTATTTTGGAAAGCACCTACACTCACCAGAAAGTTTGTCTACAAGAGTCATAAAGGATTCTCATACATGGACGGCTGCTTGTTATGGCCTGCATCATGTTTTACTCGGATATGACATATTCGGGGTGTTTTTTCTTGTTCAGTGTCAAGAAATAAAAGAGAAGACTTAAATTCACCGCATTCCTTTCGTGGTCTTTATCCTGTGTCACACAAGCAATCATTTTTTTTTTGTCCATCTTGTTGCCATTTGCCCCCCCCCCAACTCTTATCACACTCTTTTACTCTCTCTATTTCTGTCTGTCTGTCTCTCTTCTCTTTCTCCTAATGTCTCACCACTCTCTCTCTCCCTTTCTCTCGATCTCTTCCTCCTTTCTCCCTCCCAATCTGTCTCTCCCCTTTCTCTAGCTTCTCTTTCTATCCCAATCTGTCTCCCCTCTCTCTCTTTCTCTTATTTATCTCTCTCAATGTAGTTCATCTCACTTAAGACCTCTTTACAATTGCTATAAAAAAATGTATAATATCAAATGAAATAATTAACAAAATGTTGTCCTTTTTCAAACACTAGTCGAGATCTAAACAGTAATATCACGGTACATCATAAATCCAGTACATGTAGCTAATGTTATGCATGCACTGCACTAGCTAGCACTGCACTAGCACTATGCATGTACTTTGTAGGTGCTCAGCTTACTGAAAAAAATTCACGTCAAATATTCACGTCTGCGTGTCCCTTTTGGGAGACGCAGACGTGAACATTTTACACAGATTTTCCAGCCGATTTTCACGTCTGCGTGTCCCTTCAGGGCCATGCATTAAGTACAGCAAAATGAAAAAAATACTATAAACAAAGGTATACGTCAATTTTTTTGATTTTCACGCCTTGGACGTAAAAGACAAAAAATTTGTTGCATAGGTATACGTCAATTTTTTTTTATTTTCACGTCTTGGACGTAAAAAACGAAAAATTTGTTGCATAGGTATACGTCAAATTTTTGCGTTTGCGTGTCCCTTAGGAGCCATCATAGGACTCGGAACAAGACCGGGCCTAACCGTTAACTGGAGCCCAGGTAGACATGACACCTTGGTAGCGAACACTGGGTGCGACCAGTCAGACAGTTTGTAATCCAGGGTACAATAGAGGGACAAGACACAAGGTGGATGAGTTTTGAGATGACTACGTATGATCAACTTTATCATAATTCATAATTCTTAGAAAAGTCCGTTATAACTAAAGTGGATCTGGTACCTAATTTGTCTGCATGCTTCGTTAGAAAATTTACAATATCTACAAGACAGTGTGTTGTTGATCTACCTGGTCTACTTCCAAACAGGCAGGAATTAATTATTTTGAATGCTAGAGCGTCATGACAGACATGGTAAAGCAAGAGTCAAAATTGTCTAGCGCCAGGAGTGTCCCGTCTGACGGACAATAACCCACAATTATTCTCATTATTATTTTTATTTTGTTTATGATTATCGTTATTATCATTATTATTATTTGTATTATTTTGACAGACGGATGTTCATGACAAACGTCTTTTTTTTTCGATGACAATATTCTACAAACCTCAACCCTGGACCAAATGCTACATCTCAAAGTATACGAATAGAGAAGCCCTTATCTATACCGAGTACAGGAACTTGCATGCATTTGCACACGTACATATACGACCATACACATGCAACATAAATCCAATCACTTGCTACTATGCAGGCTATTTATAGCTTCCTAACCCGTACAGTATGGGTGTCACAATGCTGTACGTACCATTGCAGTATTTCTTTTAAACAATGCCAGAAGCATGACTTGTTGTAGCTATGTCTTAAAGGGAGTGTTATACATGTATGTTTAATATCCATGTTATTGGGTGTATATTAAAGTGCCTATGATGACTGTAAATTAATTTGTATAAACATTGTATTACATGTATAGGTGCCTTGAGCATCTCTAGAAAGATGGATGTGCGTATTTAAATTAAATTATTATCATTATTATTATTATTATCTTTTATTAACATCATTAGTGTTATTACTATTAATACAACTATTATTAGTATTATTATCATTATTATTACATTTTGTATTGTTTTTATTAATACTACAACTATCATTATAATTAATATTATCATTAATATTATTATCATTATTATTATCATTGTATTACTATTACATTTAATGTTTTTGTATTATTTAGTGTTTCTCATATTAGATGCGCTATGTTGTGTAATTGTGATTATATGTTGCGTGATCGCCTATGACGGCAACCATTCATTCTAACAAAGCTATTCACATTTATACATCGTTATGTCGAAATTGACTCAACGGGGGCTTTACCAGAATGTAACAGAGCTCACAAAAGATTTGGTAAACATGCACTTACTATTTCAACGGAATTGATTATGATTGCATGTGGTCCTTTTTTTCTTCTTCAGTCATGTACAAGTCTGAAATGAACATTTCACAAAAAATAATCAAGAACTAGCATATAACACATACATAATAGCATAACATATACCTATGTACATCCAGCACGAACTGTTTTTATGAATTTCATCGGGAAAACACAAACTTGCATGTTAGACGTCATGGCCTTTTTGTTCATTTCAGACTTGTATGAGACTGTTCAGGTGTGAATTTTCTACGAAATTAATTTATTTTTATGCTGTTGAAAACACTAATTGCAATTGTTCATTTTTTCCTATTTTAGCATGTCATCAAGACGAGTCTTGTTAAGCCCCAATTATGTTATTTCTTGCATCTTGTTTAAGTTAACACCTGTTGTATATTCATGGCACTCCTTTAACTCTTCGTTTTCTCTGTTTCTATTCTTCTCTCTTTCTTTCTCTTTCTCTCTATCTCATTCTCTCTCTATCTCTTTCTCTATCTCTCTCTCTTACTATCTATCTCCATCTCTCTCATCACAAAAACGTTTTTTTCCCCTCTCTTTATGTCTCCTTTTTCAAATCTCTTTTCTTCCCCTTTTGTTTCTCCTCGCTCTCCCCCTCTTCTTCATCATTGTTGGGTATTTCCTTTTCCCTCTATCGTCATATTTTACCTTATTTAATTCAACGTGTCTTATTGAGTTTCCTCAACTGTGCAAACTCCTTCCAATCAAATCATCAATATTGTTGCTATTTCCGCTTCCCACAAAATATTATGCTGTTCAAAACTTTGTTAATAGGCTATTAGACAGCAAATTATATTCTTCTTTAATTAATTTTATGTCATTCATTTTGTAAAACGTATTACTACCGGTTTTTTAATGACATGTATCTAAAAATAAATTATGTTCGGGTACTTTTTATAATACTTGCCAGTAAAATCACAATTATGTTATGTTGTAATTTACAAATGCAGTTTAACTTGAATTGCAAAGATTGTAAACAAAGTTTTTATTCGCAGAGTATGTTTATACAGTACTGTAACAATGATTGGAAATATCATATAGGGGTTAGACAAATCTAAATCCACATTACTCTGTTCCTTGTTCAACTGCTTTTTTCAGAATGTTACTTCGCATTATCGTTTTTTTTTTTAACAAGTTTTACCAAACGAGGAAAAGAGTTGTAAACAAACAGGTATTACAATGCATCGTCATTTACAATAAAACCGATCTTTTTCAGCGCAAGATAGTTTGCCACTGTATTAAACAAACAATGGCATCTTTGTACGCATGCTTTCTTACCCAATTGTGTGCACCCATTCTCCATTAACATCAACTTTTTGTTCTTATATGGTTACTTTTTTATTTATTTTTTTATAGGAGGCATTTATCCTCACTGCCACGTTGGTAATATTCAACTTGCCACTTATCAGCATTCGCCATCGCGTGATGAGAGCAGCGACTTATCTTTATTTGGGTGCAGTCTTTCTACGTTACACTTCTTTCCTGTCCACCACGATATAAACTTCTTTTCACGTCCAGTCAGGTACGATCCGTACATAGCCTTTCTGGGAAGAACATCTATGTACGTCGGTATTGATATGTCGGTAAAGCTCATGCAGTGCATGGCGATGGATGTCAACAACAAACAACGCCCGTCCCCATCGGTTCCGAAACCGTCAAGAAGAATGTCGACAAGACAAATCTGAAGACAGCACCGCAGAGACATCAGTTCTTACCCTTGCATCCTGACAATGGCGATGTCTTCATATGGAAGACTACAGTGTAGTGGAGTAATGTTGATTACAATAGAAACGTTAACCAGTGAGTTCTGCAGTTGTAGCCGGGTTCCTCAGGTCGTTTCATCATGAGCTAATCCACTGAAAATTAAAGACCTAGACTGTGGAATACACGCAGGAGATACGTCGGGGAAAAGAAGTTAAAGTTGTGTGCTGGGAGATGGATGATAACCCAGGTACAATTCATTTTCGGTTTGGAGACCGCACTGTCAGTAGAAGCCATCTGATTTTAGGTGCACAGCCAATTGCAAACTGTAGGACCACTTATACAAATGTTTTTTTGATGTTGTTAATGAACCAATTTATCATAGGAACTGATTCCTCGCTCGCGTGACTATGGTCACAAAGTTGCCAATTTGTGGCTCGATTAAAACTCCAAAAAATAAGACGATCGCATCTGTTTATGTAAAATTATCGTTTATCCCATAGAAATCATGTTCGGAATACGTATCACCTTATTGTCAAGTTTGCTTATTTCAATGGGTGGCGCACAAGGCTATTGAAATTGCATTTGGTTGATTTTTAGAAAGTACTTGCATGCTATCATGTTATGAAGTCATAGCAATTTTATTTGTATCGGCTTTGGATCAAATTTTTACTGGTCTATTCAGCATGATTCATAATAAGAATTTTGAATTTGAATCATTAATTAAAACTTCATTTTCATCTGCTCATGAAGGCTTTCTTACAATATGCCTTATTAAATATGTCATTCTTGTCTTTCAACCTTCCATGAAGGGTGTATGCATTGCTTTATACCAATCGTAGTTCAGACTCCACGTGGTTTCTACGCTCTGTTTGTAAGCGTGTGTGTCTCTAGGTGTGTGAGTTTCTGTACGTATAAACCGGTGCTAATAAGTCAAACTACACTGGAACGAGGTGACAGTGATCAAGTTCTTTATTTCGTATGTAATGAGTTTTTTTATTAATGAATGAGTGAATTCAACAAACTTTTAATACGGCATGTCGTCTCTGATATCGTTTTTTCATACACGAATGAAAAGAACATCCGATGTCCCACATCTAAAGAAGATGATTCTTAAAGTAGTGTATTAGTATGTCTTCATATTAAGGATAGGTTTAACTATCCCAACATATTGAAATATTTGTGAAAAAATTGTTAATCCATGATTATTTACTTCATCAATCAATTCACTTAATTTGCAATTTACAATATCTTCCTCCTCTAGACTGTCACACCTGTCTCTTATTCTCCTTTCGGTCTCGTCTCTCTCTCTCTCTTTCCTTTTTTTTCTGTCTCTCGTTCTGTTCTCTCATTTATATAATTGTATTCATATGATATATGTATAGGTTTGTAGGACATTTTGTTTGTTTTTTGTGATTTTACTGGCAGCTATGTGGATTTTATAATAAATACCATTTTCATTCAATTCAATAGATGACATAAGTGAGAAGTGAATTGTCGGGAAGGTAGTTAGATGTTCGGCTTGGCGGGCAGGTAGTGTACAGGCAAGTTGTCCTGTACTACGGCCGCAAAATTATTTTCTTTCTTTCATTCACTTGCATGGCCGTAAGGCACATCTTGCCCTGCAGGTAGTGTGCATCAGTAGGAAGAGTGAAATGATTGTCACGGATACCGAGAAACCCATATGAAATAGTTGGTGTGTGGGTGAGAGTAAATGGGTGTTTTTTTTTATTCGGCACGAGTTGGTGTGCTTGTGTGTGTGTGGGGGGGGGGATATTATTGACCGGTTTACTAACACATTCATATTTATGGATGCTTCTTTCCTGTTGACTTAGTGACGAGCTATCCATTAACCTGTTCCGTCAAAGTTGATTAGTAGGCGAAGACAAATGGCTGACTGTGCTGCGGAGCATCCCGTTCCGTTACCAACGCGTAGCTCACCAGTGTTCTACGGGTTCCTGCATGTATCTTAAACGTGTACCTAACCGTTTTGTTTCTCCTGGTTCAAACCTTTTTATTCGATTTTCTATCTAGCCCATTCCACTGAGAAAAAAAAAATTGTTATCCACACTCAGAACATGCCTTAATGGTATCTTACGATGTACGAAAATCTATCATGTGAGGACAAAACAGCATGCCCTAAACCATTATTTATCGTAATACATGTAGTCTCGATAACAGTGTTCTACCATCTCGAGCCTTCAAAAATGCACTTTACACTTTGCGAAATGCAGGTAACATTCCGATACACTGAAAGAAATCTTCCCCTATACATACACCATGATACAACCAGAACCTTTGTGTAATAATGGCTTCTTATAAGTTCTTAATCGTCACACTGGGACGATTATGGACATTAAACATTAGACATTATTACCCTGGTTACAGCTGAGCCGCCTAAGTAACTAGCACTCAAGCATATCCATTTACATCAGGATAAAGAGTGTCAAATGAGATTATTGTCTTGCCAAAGGACATTAGTTCCGGCCTGGGATTCGAACCCGGTATCTTGTTATCCACCAGTCCAGTACCTTATCCATTAGACCACAAAATGTCAGCCTAAGATATGACCAGAAAACTTGTGCAATACCTAAATATGACCAGAAATCATCTCACAGTCCAAGATACGAATAGAAACATTGTGCCATGCCAAGATATCACCTTAAACGTTGTGCCACGCCGAGATAAACGACAAGAAACCCTGTAACACGCCAATGTACGAACCGTTATGATTAGTGGGTGCAAGATATAATAGACCATTTTTGTAATGAAATGAAGTTAAATGTACAAATCTTTGTTTAAAGGGTCTCGTTTCAAATGATTTCATTCACCTGTTACGAATAACTGTATTTTAATAGTCAATGTATGTGTGTCCGTTTCACTTTTAAATACAATTTTGTCTTACTCTAAAGGAGCGAGGGGTATATCCCCTCCCGGCCTAGTCAATCTGCCCCCTCCAATTTCGACCATCTAGTATAGCGTTTTTCAACCAGGGTGCCGCGAGGGTATTTTTAGTTATATGAAAAATAAAAGTTTTTGAATAACGTAAACTTCTGAAACTGCACGATGATCGAAAACATGTAAAGATCTCGCTGGGTATATTGATGAAGGAATAACAATACAGACATAGTGAAGTGTATTTTTTTACTAGCTCACTTCGGTCGCTCGCTAAATTGAGAAGAAAGGGGTAGTTTCATAGATCAGGCGCCCAGGTCCCTGAATATCCCCATATAATGATATGACGATATTCGGGTAGGGAGGCGAGGCATGCTCACTACCCGAAGATCATCATTATTCGGACAGCATGAATATAACATTATCTGTTATATTTTTATATCAAAATGAAATTAATACCATAAAAAAGTTTCTTGTTCCTCTCGTTTACTTCTATTCTGGCACAATTGATAAATCAGGATGATTCCTGGCAACGGAATAACTGAATATATAACTTTAAGTTTTATCTAGTGTATGTTGATTACTAAATTACATTTTGGTCATAATGAAAGTGCCATGTGTTGGCTTGCTCGCTTCGCTCTTCCGCAATATGTGGGATCCACATAATATATTTCGAGGCAAGAGGCCCTCACAGCCCTCTTGAGAAAATGTGAGCGTACTTCTTTGTGTACGAGGGATGGTAAACAAATCCTCTTTTATGAACTTTGGACTGGGGTGACGAGGATTTTTTAACTCCTTAAAAAGGTGCAGTGACTTAACAGAAGTTGGAAAACACTCATCTTGTAGCCCTAAGTCTGGTGCCCCCTCATGACTGAGCCCACGATACGCCACTGATCATCACTATCATTATTGCTTTAACTACACATTTTGAGTGCGTATATAAACAAAGAGCCTGAAACTACTATCATTTCTCAACTCTGTTTGTTGAAAAAATAGAATTCACTCAAACAAGGACCACAATTTGTTATGTCGTGGCCTTTTATGATATAATTTTCATTATACCATAATCAATTATATTTTTACAAAGAGGCTCAAGGAAAAGTATACACTGGTAAAAGAAGAATTAAATTAAATCTCAGAGTACCATTAATGATGCTCTTTTAATCTGTATGCCTATTATATATAATATTAATTACTTAAAGAAAATGAATTATCGAGTGTCTTTTCTTCCACAATTATCGATACTGATTTTTTACCTTGATACAAAAATATGAATATGGTAAAGATAAAGATTATCTGGTGTGTTGATTACAAAATATTCTTTTTACCATATTAATACATTTTGCCCGTACGTGTGTATATATCAAAGTGAATCTGCTGTAATGAATTAGTGTTGGGGTGAATCGAAGCTTTTTATTTCTTAAAAGGGTGCAGTGACTATAGTAGACTTGAGACTGGTGCCCCCCATGACTGATCCCACGCTACGCCACTGGTGAGCGGAATAACGCTTAATCTGTATAGGGCTATGTGTAGCTTTCTTTGTTCACAAACGATTGTTCAAGTCCATTCAATAACCGACTGATAAAGCATCCACAGCAATGTTGATAAGATAAACGCAAAGGCCCCTGAAGATCGAAACTTATCAGTGCTTAATGTATGTGACTGCAGGCTGCGCAGCTATGTTAATTTGAATCATGCACTTGTTTTCGGATATAAAAAAATCAGTATTCTTAGACTAAATGACATTATTATATTCAATGAATATGGAACATGTAGGAAGTAAACATGCGTAAAACACAAATTGTGTTAATCATTATAAGAATGGTCGCTGTATCTGGGTGTGTACCAGTATAAACGGGGAATATACAGTGTTAGAATAATATTAGTCTTGCCTCTTTTCGTGAAATGCTTGTGACGATTTCGTTAATTGTTTATACATGAAGTTTATACCCCTCTCGGAACATTGTTTATCAATTTGTATTAATCTTTAGATATAAACTGTGTAGAATAATGTGTGAAAGCGACTGGAAAAGTTTGATTTTGTATTAGATAAGCATTGATGACTACTGTGAGCTTTTAAAATCATACAAAATAATTAAAAAAATTGTCTCACATTTGCTGAATGTCACCCTTTATTTATTACTCTTTAAAATACAAATTATCTTTCACCTTCTATCACTTAATATAAGGAATGATAACATATCTGTTTAAAAAATGATTCTGTTCATCCACTGGAATTTGATGAATTTACTGTTCAAAATAAAAATTATCTCATGATTTGAGAATGTAACTACGCCGTACTACAGTGAAATTTTCTTCATTGAGTTGACATCATGAAAGGCTGCATTTTCCTTATGGATTTCAACTGTCACAAACATGTTTATAAATCAAGTAAGCATTCATTACTTGCACGCCATACAGTGGCAGCAGCGTAAACAACTTGTGTTTGTTTTAATACGAAATCAAGTTCTCTGTTCCACATTTCACCTGATTATATTTATGATAACAATTCATGAATTAATAAGAAAAAGAAAGACGATGAAGATGTTCATGATGATGACTACTCTAATACATGATAATAATAACATAACAAATAATAACAATAATAATAAAAATATATAAAACACTGGTTGAAGAGTGGCGAATGAGGATAAAGTTCCGGCCCCCAAAACGGACTTTAATGCCGGGATGAAGTTCGAACCCTCAACTCTAAGACTGAGAGCATTCAATATTTTGCCTGGTATCAGGAGTGCCAGCGTGTTACCAATATAAGAGACAGGGACAGATGGGGAGCTATTATGCCCGAAATCTGCAACAGACATGACAGACAAGGCACTTTGGCCTACACTGTAGGCCAAAGTAGGCCCTGCAAGGAAGCTACTATGTAGGCCTATATACACTTGTACTAATTACTGAACACAATTATTTAACACGTACTATGATGAGAATTGAGCATTGTTGCACTGTAAAATCCGTTGTTTTGAGTTCCAGTGAAGTTTAGATAATGTTTTGTTTTAATTTCTGATAAAGGATTGACCTAAGCGTATGATTCTATATATAGGTGAATTTATCCTTCAAATAAAGAACACAGAAACTTACGACGTTTTAATTTCTCATTATCATTCTTGTATGTATACTCAGACTTGATCAAAGTATGATTGCTCATAAATGGACTGTCCCCCTCTACGTTGAAGCAACCTATTCGACTTATTCGAATTAACACTACTGTTCAGTCAATATCGTAATTATAATGTAATTGTCTGTGTTTATGTTCATCAATCTAGCACCAATTGAGGTATGAACATGAAACTTCGTGATAATATATATATTATGTCACCATAGAAATATTATCTGATTAAATTTTGAAGTAAGTAGGCAAAAGTTCATATAGTTCCATTTCTGAAAATACAGGTTTTAGTCTCGTTATCAAAATATCTGAAGAACCACTAGATGTAAGATCGAGCTTCAAACCTGGTGAAGGAGGGTATCACCAATGGAAAGCGATATGATACAATTATGAGGTGAGTTTTGTCAAGGCCAAAGATCATAGATACAGATACATTTAAATAAATACATACAAATACAGGTTAAAGCCTCATTATCGCGATATCTTAAAAACCACTTGAGGAATAAACTTCACACTTGGGGCGAGTATATCATAGGAAGACAAGCAGATTCGATTTTGGGGTAAAGAGGGGAAAGGTGAAAGGTAATACAGATACATTTCCTTGACATCTCAGGGTTCTAGTCCTGTTATTGCAATGTACCAAAAAAGATTTGAGCAATTAAACTCAAACTTAGACTCAGCATAGTTACGACTAAATCAATTTGACTATTTATGCTATTTTAGCTGTGAACTTGAAACCTGTAACTAAAATTTATCACGAAAAGGACACAAGTGATTTTTGGAATGTCAGGTCAAAGGTCAATTGACATGTAAATATAAGCCTTTTGTTCTCATCGTAATATTCTAAGAATAATTTAAGCCTCGATCTTAACACAGTATTTAGGCGTAGGCATACAGAAGATATAGTCACATGTGTCTAGTTTACATATATTTATGTTTGTTTATGTTGTAAGGTGAAAACCTCGGTATAAAAACAGTAGGCCTCACTACTTTAACCCTAACTTAGGTGATTTGGGATCGTTTAATTCAAGCCCATTTATTCCCCCACCATTTGCAGGCCCCAAAATCGAAAAGGTAAAATTCCACCGGCGTTTGAAAATAAAACTGATTTAGAACTTCCCTCAAAACGAAAGGGCTTAAAAAAGTCTTTTTGTGGGAATATAACGACCGTAAGTTGTCTTATCAACTTTAGTGATTGCAATCATTTTTGTAAATAGTATGATTTTCGGACCCTCGTAGCGAATGGTCATACGTTTTGTGCTGCGCAAAGATGCAATCAGATTAATTTGGGCCATTACAAGAATTAGGTTATTGATAAAGACAAATGATCATGTACCCTTAACAGCTCATTGTATGTATGTTATTAGCAAAGAAAAAAAAGAAGTCGGTCAGTCACTCAATAGTGTCTGACAGTGAAGTCTAGAAAGCAAACGGGTTTTGTTGCATAATTTGAATACCAAGACACTGCTAACGTTTAAATTTCACACATGGGACATACGTGACATATTAGTTATTCCAGCGAAGCTCTACAGAATTTGATGTTGGGCGCAAATGGGACATAGTACCTTTAAGAACTTTCTATGTGAATCTGCCTAGCTTTTGGAAGTGCTCCCTCTTTTGATGAGCTTTGGTATATGAACTCCTCCCTGAAAAGACAAGTTTATTCTATTATTCTCTAATACTGATTATGTATGACATATCTCTTTCACTATCCATTCTACTTAGGTGTCGACATACGGTATGAAGAGATACCCCCCGCAGACACACAACACTTGTTTTGTTAAAGCAATTTTGTTTTATTTCTCCAAACAAACAATAACATACAATTGAATAAAATAAACATTTTCAATATTGATTTCTTATACATAAACACAATTAAACAAAAACTTATTTGCAGTATACATAACTTAGTAAATTTTTAAATACCTAAACATAATATATATGTAAATTGTGAATGTTATTCACTTATATAAAAAAAAATTAAACAAATCTAGAGGTAATTTTACTGGAACAATGCCTGCTTCTCACTGCCCCCTTCCCTGCCCCTCCCTCACACAAACACCCCACCCACCCATCCACACACAGACTCACCAACCCACCCCCCCCCCACACACACACTACTCGCTCAGTGGATTTCTGCTAACATTCTCAACTCAAGAAACATAAACTAAATAAGTTAACCAGGCCACAAAATAGAATTACACTTTTAACAAGCTCACGGTGGAGAAGAAAACAATTCTTAATTAATCTTAAGCTGCTCCCACTTTAAGAAACGTGATCCCAGCTTTCCCATTCTAATGGCTATTTTCTTTTCCCCATCCCTATACTTAAAAATGCCTTTTTTCATATTTTATAAAGTCGGTACTCGCCCCGATCTTGACATAATTGTAACATACTTCACCATGAACATTATAGTATTACACATTTTTATTCTACATGAACTACCTGCCAACCCAACAAATATATCTCGCCATTATAAATCTTTAATTTCATCTAACTCAAAAAGTTGTACTAAAGCCTGCCATATCCTTTGAACGCTCCCGGAAGATAAAAATAAATGTTTGTATGTTTCTATTTCCTGCTTACAAAACGAACATAAATTATCACCAAGAAAACCAAATCTATGACGATGCTCATTAGTATATATGGCTCCATGCAATAATTTAAATTGAAATTCTCGTTGTTTTCTAACAAGTATAGTAATTCTTGGTCTAACAAATATATTTTTTAATTCTTTATCTAAAAAATCATAATCATTTTGCCGATCCCTTACCTGCAAATCACACGTTTACTGCAGTGCTTTGATAAAATAATCATATATTGTTCTTGAACCTACATCCAAAAACTTTATTTTTTTACCTGAAATATGGAAATAAGTATTATAGCTTATAAAATCAACCTCGAGGAATTGTATTAACCCTGAATCATCCTTCCATAACCTGGGTATCGCATCATAAATATCAATAAACAAAAGCAAATTATTACCTTTTATACCGAGGTTCATAAAATATTTAACAGACTTAACATGGCCTTTCTCAACCAAGTGATTCAGTTGAACAATCCCTTTTTCAAACAAGTATCTATCAAATATAGTTTTTCCATTTATACATATATTCCAATTATTAAAAATAATAGGATTAATATAACCCTCCAAATATGTTAAATTACTTGTCTCTTGCCATGCTTGCAATATTTCCACATAGTAATATTTTAAAAATCATAATCACATACAAATAAAAAATCTACCACCCACAAACTGTAAGCAATGATCAAAAAACAATTCCATCCCAAATTGTTCTCTCCATATAAAAAAAAAAAACGTTTTATCCACATTATGCGCTGTATTTTAACGGAAATTTCAAAATTAATCATTCTTAATCCTCCAAAGTCATAATCCTGATACATTATTGCCCGTTTAATTCTATCTTTCCCCCTCCATATACATTCAAATGATTTTTTGCAACTTCTTCTTTACCCATAATAGTTCAATCTCTTTGTTTTCACCATACGAGTATTTTTTTTTTGTTTTACTTAGAATTTCTTTATAATTCAAATCATCTTTTAAAACCCGTTCCTTCCGGGAACCTGGTATACAAGGTTCCCATTATAGGCAGGTAAATGACGTCTTTACAAGCCTAAAATTGCCTTTCCCTGCCACTAATTCACTAAACTAGTTGATTTGAGGGTACTTCCAAAGTATATACTATCATTACCCATTGCCCCTGTTTTGTGTATTTTCATATTATTCACTATAATTGTACTTTTTCATATACATGTCAAGTTTTCTCTCACAAGAAATTCGTATAGCAGCGTATACAGTTCTGCGGTGTCTGTCTCATAGATATTGACTTTCGCTGAGACCTTTCCATACACAAATACTGATACTGCTGGTACTTCATTGGGAGCAGCGTAATCCGCGCTCGCCCTGTAGAAGCTTATGACGGCACGCACCCAAATACCTTCCCTCCGCTCTTCTATTGTTGGAGTTTATAACCATGACAACGAACTTGACCCTCGGCCACGTTCATTGTTCCTCTTACGTAACTCTTACGTAACTGTAGGTGGGCCTAAGACATAACTCTTTTCTATTCTATAAAGGTCAAAATTTGCCAATCCTTAGGAACCATTACGTTTCCCCTATCATCTTCCGCTCTAGAATCCTATTTTTTGTTTTTATTTGTTGTGTCCTTTTTATATTTTTTCTTGTCTCCGTCTTCAAGATTTCTTCTGCTTGTGTAGGGAATTTATGCTATTTTTTAATAAATAAAAGAAAAAGTCTTTCTCTTATAATGTTGTCCACCTTCTTTTAGATAACCCTTTTGTGCTAAAGTATATAATGTCCGATGTATATTATTTCTGTCAATAACATATAATAATGAACGTATTATCTTATTTTGATGCAACAGAGATTTACAAACAAAATCAAAAATTTTACTTTCTATAATTTGTGTACAGTAACATTCTTCTCATTTCGACATTATCAGCCGCTCATTCTCTATTTTCGTCCCCTATAATAAATATAAGGTATAATGTGTACATCATTAGGGATATGTTATAATAATTTATCTCAATGAAGAGACGATGCCGGCATACAAGCAAATGGCGGAATATAAAACAACATGAAAGATGAAGATGCAAAACGACATTGACAGAAAGACAGAGATAGAAAGACAGACATACAGACAGACAGAGAGTGGAAGAGAGAGAGGGGGCGGGAGAGATAGAAAGTTGGACGTAGTCTTTACTGTATTAAATTGTTATGATAATTGTCTCTCCAATCACCCCAGCTCCGATGTTGTTTTCTTTAGTTACTTTCTTTTTTGTTTGTTTATATCTGTCCGACGTAAATAAGTACCGTCAATATAGCATAATAAACTTTTTTTCTTCATATCATTTTGATGCAACAGAGATTTACATTCAAAAGTTTTACTGTTTATAATTATTGTACAGTAATATTCTTCTCATTTTAAAATAATCAGGCGCTCATTCTGTGTTTTCCTTCTCCATATCGAGGTTAGGGTATGATAATTTATCTCAAGATCGAAATGAATACATTCAGAATAAAAGCAAATAGCGGAACGGAAAACAGTACCAAAGATGAAGATGGAAAATGGCGCTGAGAAAGCGAGTAAGAGAGAGAGAGAGAGAGAGAAAGAGACATACAGAGAGAAACAATTTATCATGTCATCTTTTGTCTGTGACATTTTACTAAATCATTTTTTAATTATTCCGTTATCTTTCCATGACTGTTATATATTTTGAATGAATATTTCAGATAGGGTCAAATTTGGTTTTAGGTTATAATTATGAACAGCTCTTTTTATTTAGGAGTACGTCAAAACGCGATCTCATTAAAAATCGCGGAACAGAAAACACTATGAGAGATGAAGATAGAAAAAGAGAGAGAGAGAGAGGGAGAGAATGTTGGACGTATTGTTATTTATTATTATGCTATTTGTCTCTCCGATCAACCCTCAACTCACCCGCTCTGGATTACTTTTTACTTTCTTTTTTTCATCATGATTTACATTCAACAATTTTACTTTTTATAATTATTGTACAGTAATATTCTTCTCATTTCGATATCATCAGGCGCTCGTTCTGTGTTTTTCTTCTTCATATCGAGGTTACTGATAAAAGTTTATCTCAAGATCGAAAGGAATACTTTCGGAATAAAAGCAATTAGCGGAACGGAAAACAATACCAGAGATGAAGATGGGAAATGGCGCTGAGAAAGCGAGTAAGAAAAGATAGAAATACACAGAGAGAAAAGAGAGAAAGAGAGAGAAAAAAAAGATAGGGAGAAAGAGAAAGAGAGAGAGACAAAGAAAGAGACAGATAGAGAGAAAAAAAAATCATTTGTTATGCCATCTTTTCGTCTGTGACATTTTACTAAATCACATTTGTATTACTCCTTTATCTCTTCATGATTGTTATATATTTGAATGAATATTTCAGATAGGGTCAAATTCGGTTCTACGTTACAATTATGATCAGCTATTTTTATTTAGGAGAACGTGGAAAGTGGAAATGCAATTTCATTCAAAATCGCGGAACAGAAAACACTTTGAGAGATGAAGATGGAAAACGACATTGAGAAAACGAAAGAGAGAGAAAGTTTCGCGTATTGTTATTTATTATTACCGCTATATATGCTTTTTGTCTCTCCGATCAACTCCCACCCGCTCTGGATTCCTCTCTAGTTTCCATTGTTTCATCAGGATTTACATTCGAAAGTTTTACTCTTTATAATTATTGAACTTTTATATTCTTCTTATTTCTATTATAATCAGGCGCTCGTTCCGTGTTTTTCTTCTCCATGTCGAGGTTATGGTATAATAATTTATTTCAAGATCGAAAGGAATACTTTCGGAATAAAAGCAAAACCTCTTTCATTCTTTTTGCTAGAACTTTAGATACAATTTTATAATCTACATTCAAAAGCGTAATGGGTCGATAATTTTTTTATATTGAGAGTATCTTTCGCTTCTTTCTAAATTAAGGTAATAACCCCTTGTTTTGGAGATGCCGTTAATTCCCCCTTTCATATGTTTCATTCAATACTTCTACTAACAAATTACCCAAAGCTGGCCAAAAAGTATAATAAAATTAAACTGTTAACCCATCATTTCCCGGAGTTTTATTCAATTTCATTTCTTTTAAGACCTTTAAACATTCATCTTTAGTTAATCTACCTTCACAGTTTTGTTCCTATTGTCTTCATTTAACTTTGAAATATCATTAAAAAAGAAAGGGTCGTTTGAATTATATCAGCCCGTAATAAATATAAATCTTCATAAAATAGTTTCATTTCCTTTAAAATGTCCTCCTCATCTCTACTAGTTTCCCCATTTTCTTTATACACCTCCCGAATTACGCTTTTCCTTTTATTCGATTTTAACAACTGTTCAAAATATTGCGTATTATTTTCTCCATCTTCAAACCAAGCTGTTCTTGATCTTATTTTAATGCCCTTTCGAGAAAAACCATACAATTTATTCAGTTTATCCCTTTTCTCCTCAATACAATCAACAATATATTTATTGGGTCCCACTACCAGTTCGCTTTCAAAATCCTTAATATGTTTCTTTAACAGTTCTATTTTAACCCTCCTTACTTTTGCCCATTTTCGCGAGTATGTTATAATGAATTCTCTCATTTTCATCTTTAAGAAATCCCAAAACACTAATTTATTCAAAATCTGTAATGACCATTCATCTTTTAATTCCTGTATTTCCTTATTCATCCCTTCAACAAAATCTTTATCCATACATAAACTACTATTAAATTTCATATATGATTTCCCCAAAACAAACTTATCAACCAAATAATTAAATTCTAGCCTAACGCCAGAATGATCTGGCGTTATAGATGTCAAAATCTCACACGTACTCACCAATTTTTCAATACTACAAGGTATAAACCAATAATCTAAACGACTTTGCACAACCAGCCAATTTTGTCAAAAAGTAAAGTGCTTTACATTCGGATTTCGTCTTCTCCATATATCTTCTAAATCGTATTTATTTAAAAATTCCTTAATCAAATCAATAACCCGAGATTTCACAGGTGTTTTTGACCCCAAATAATCTAATTTCCATCCAATATACTATTGAAATCACCTCCTAATAAAACAAAATAGTCCCGATCACACTGATCAAAAATACTTTCATCTAACTTCTTCAAAATTTGTAAAGTTTCTTTATCCCTCGTTGGAAAATAAACATTACCCAATAGCATTTTAATCCTTTGTATTTCACCTTTAAAAATAACGTATCTCCCCTCTTCATCTACTTTAATTTTTTTTCTTCGAAATCGAAATGATAAGAAAATAAAATAAGAACCCCTCTACTATGGTTTGACCCATGACTACAAAACACTGGCCCTCCCCAATCTTTTTTCCACCGCTCTTCTATCTCTACTGTACTATATGTTTCTTGTAAGAAAATTATACTATTCGTTTTACTTTTGCACCATTCAAAAATATTCACTCTTTTAAACCTATCTCTTATTCCTCTAACATTTAATGTCATGACAAATATTTTCACTGCCATGTTATTTTATGTATATTTGTATCCATAACCTTACATCCATAAACTCTAAAGAAACGTCCACATAATCTATTTCCCCCGTGAGCAAATGTATAGAAAAAAAACTTTCTGCAGCCAAACATTCATGTATACTTATCGTCGAATTATATTTTTGTTAATGTACCACACCACACAACCCACCGCATTCATACACACAAGCATATTCACTACACACACAACACCCCCACACAAAACAACCCAAATCTGCTCTTCGGTATACATACATCCGAGAACAAGAGCCTCCCCCTTTCCATGTCAGTTAACTAGACCAATGATAGAACTCCTTATCTTAATTCTAAACATTTCTTCTCGCACAAGTCGATGAGAAATACGTTGTATTGTTAATTAACCGTAATCTAATTAAAGAATTGTATTTACTTTATGCATCTGGCGAAAAAAAAAAGAAGAAGAAAAAAGACAAACAAAGAGGTTTTATCCCTTTAGGAATGCCTTGAATTGTAATACGGAACTCTCTGTCATAACTAAGTTAAATGATTTGCCTAAAATGCATTACAGTGAATTAACCGGCCCGCGCACCTCATCACAATATGCACCTTCTAATTAAAATAAAAACACGATCCCAATCAACCAAATTCCCCCAAACGACACCAGCTCGGCATCGCAATAAACTGTTCGTGCAAACAGAACCCCAAGCACTGTCAACCCCTCACTAAATAATACTCCGCCACCAGGCCTCAAAGGCAAGATTGGTGAGCAAAACTGTCAATACTCGAAATATATTGATCTCGTAAGAGAAAAGGCTGTGTTCACTTCATAAATAAATGTATAAAGGTATGACAGAGCATGATGTAATTTACTAAGATAGAATTTGCATAACAATATTTACTATATGCATATGCCTCTGAAAAGAGCCTTGTCGCTTCATATCTGATCTGATTTGCATTTGATTCTGCAAAATCCAATTTACCTAAAATATATGGATTTACAAAGTCAAAGAAAAGATCACGTGAAAGGAAAGTCTCTTCTCTCTTCAAGGCGTGCCTTGATATTGTAATAAAGAGTTGCTATCATTAACCAAGTTCTATAATTTGCATAATATGCCTCACCAATGAATGAATAGACCGGCTCACGCACCTGATCATAATTTGTATGCAATCCCTAAAAACTCATAAAGGGCGTTTCCGACAACTCGAAAGAACACCAAACGTCAGCCCGACATAATGATAGGCCAGCATGCATACCGGATCCCAACACGTTCCTCCCTCTCAAAACATCACACCACCACCTGGCTTAAAAAATAGTTTTGGCTGGGTGAGCAGATCGGACCATTATCTAGATACTCGAATTGTTTTCGCTTTACAGAAAAAAGTTTTAAATATGTATCAGTCATTAACTAAGATATATGAATTTACATAGATTGCGTTATCGATAGCAACACATGAAAGTAGAGGGCCTTCTCAATTCGGACATGGCTTTGCATTTGCATTTGAATTTATAATGCAATGTTTACCATGCTATTTGAATAGTTTTTTGAAATAAAGCTCATTGCAATATAAAAAGCCGTCGTTACCAAGATACTATGGCATTGTATAAAGGCGTTGCAATATACATCGTGAAAGAAAGCGGACGTTCAAAAAAGCATCCAATAATCTACCCACCTATTTGAATTTACATAGACTGTGTTTAAAAATAATGAAATAGTCGATATACTGTATGAGCACCTCGTGAAGGAAATGTATTTTCTCACTTAAGGCGTGCCTAGGATTGTAATACAATCCTGCTGCCATTTTTTACCATTATACCAAGTTATATAAATGTTCATACCATGAGTTACAAATGATGAACGGACAGGCCCTCTCACCAATCATAATTACATACCCTAAAAGAAAGGGCGTTTCCGACACCCGAATTAAAACCTTTACCGCCATTCCGAGAACCCTTTCAATTCAGACGCGGCCTTGCATTTGAATTTGCAATGCTATGTTTACAAAGGTTTATGGAAAGTACCTTGCAATAAAGCTCATTGTAATACCAAGAGCTGTCGTTACCCAGATATTATGTTTTCCATAAATATGCGTTACAACAAAGTACTTAAATATCTTAAAAGAGAACATATCCCCAACCGACCATCCATACATTTGCCCCTTTATCTGAATTTGCATAGACTTGCGTTACAAAATAATTAAATAGTCGATATACTGTATAAGCATGTTTTGAAGGAAATGTTTCTTCTCACTTTAGGCATGCATGCCTCGGGTTGTAATACAAATCTTGCTACCATTTTTTATTAAATACCAAGTAATATAATTTGCATATCATGCGTCACAAAATGATGAAAAAATGATGAAGCACTACTGCCAATTCGACATAACAACAGGGAATGACCGATCCCATAGCATTTTAGCCCCCTCAATAAATAACACCACCTGGCACCATTGAAATATTTTGGAAACCTCACTCATGCACATACTTAACCCCTTTATTCTACAAGTGGCAAATCTTAGAAAAGGGAACTGAAACCAACAGCCCTTGGTACGGCAATCTTATTAAAATGTTATTATTATTTTGGTTAGAACAATTAATGAACCACCTTTGGCAAAAAAACATTAGCCTGAAAAAAATCCCCATTTTCTCTCAATGTTGTCACTTCATCTCCAATATTTATCATGTAAGACATTATGGAGACGAAGTTGCACACACACGTACACGCCCATCCGTCCGCATACTCAACATGTTTAATATTACGTATTGACAATATCTATCTTCTTCTTCTTCTTCTTCTCTCTCTCTCTCTCTCTCTCCCTCCATCCCTCCCTCCCCTCTCCCCCGCTCCTCTCTTTCTTTACCACATCTCCCCCTCTCCCCTTTTTCCCTCTCTCTCCCCCCTCTCTTTCTCTCTTTCTGTCACCTTGTTTTCTTCACCTAATGTGACCATAAGATCAAAACATATTTTCTGTAAATTTTGACCCTGCAACCCTCTCTTTTAAATGTTTCATAACTGTTTTGACCATATATTTTAGAAATTGAGTGATTGAGTAACTGAGTAACTGATTTATTGATTTCTTTCATATTTCTCATCTTTTTTTCCGAACATAAATATCTTCACGTGCATTCCTAAATGTGACATTTCTTAAATTAACGTCGATACATTTTTCCTCCAAATTGAGTACATGATATTATAGAGAAAAAGGGGGAACTTTAACTCCAACCATAGTAACACATGTGGAGATAAGATGCCGGTTTATAGAAGTTAATGATGCTAGGTCATTGATAATAGCAACTGAATGAACAAAAATGTATACGAAATACAAAATGAAGAGTAAAACACGAATCAATGATAATTGCATAATATCCTAGTTTTCACACCTTTTCCCAAAGAGTGTGTAGATTTCGATTGTTTTTTATAAAGAGAGAGAGTTCCAAGTATCTGGTTCAGTGTGCGATCGGAATTAAGATTGTCAAATACATCGCTAAAATCCATGTATACGATTGACCCCTATCAAATAATGTACTTGCAATAATGCTTATTGAGTTGAATGGGATTTTCGTAATACCACAATTGAGACTCGAATGCAAAGATATGAGGCTTTCTTTTTTCTAACTTTTAAAATAATTATCGGGACTAGACCTGGATCCCCCCGCTGATTAGCAACAAGAAGCAAGGTCCATCGAGGTCAATCACTAGGATTAACATTTAAGAACAGATTGATACGAAATGTAAACACGAAAATAAAGAGCGTGCGTGTTTTGTGAGAGTACACTTAAGGGATGGTTTTGTATTGTCTTAATTGCCCTTTACTTTCAAAAAGATGTGAAAGTGCATTTTGAAGTGATCTTACGATTAAAGAAAGGAATATTCTATCTTCCATTATAACATCCAGATATGCGGCGTTCAACATAATGGGACGATTTTTCCATTAGGCACTACATTTATCTCTATACATTTTTTTTTTTTGGGGGGGGAGGGGATGGAAGGGTTGTTTTGTTTCTTTAATTCATCATAACAAATTTTTAAAATATAATTCTTCTTAAAACAGTGAGAACCAGAGGCTATTTTATAATATCCATATCGTCAAATAACCAAATATTTTAGGTGGGCATTTTATGTAATACTGTCGCGGTGCCATATTGGTAAAAAATATCCTTATACCTTCTCAGAGTCCAAATTCTGATACACAAATCAATCTCTTACACATCGAAATAACAACAAATTGATTATACATCCATCATGAAAGGATTTCTATATAACTTGTATTCACATGTTAAATGCAGAATGTGCAAACATAGGCCTTGCTTTTAATTGAATGAAGACAAGAAATGTATATATTGTGTACTGTTTTCATGTAGTAATAAGTAATGACCATCTTCATCAATTCCTTACAGACAACATGATATCTACGATTATCTGCCAAATCGAATTTTGTGCAACAAAAATGTCATTAGCATATCTGCATCCGACCCCCCCTCCCCGCCACCGGCGTATAGAGACTGAAACTATCCCACTGCAAATACACTCTGAAGTTTTTATCTGAAGTACTACAGAGAATATCATTATAAGCACAGCTGCAAGCACACAGATTGTTATCTATATATTTACCATCCTGATAATGTTCATAGGATTTATGTACTATATACTCCTTAACATATTGAAATGTTATTTGTTCATTTATTTTCTCCTTGATTTCTATAAATTTTATTTCAATTTGTTGTCTGTCTTTCTATCTTACTTTATTTCTTTATTCATTCGATTGCTTATTTTTTATTGAGGAGCTTTACATTCTAA
The DNA here is from genome assembly GCA_037976565.1 of Mesocentrotus franciscanus. Lineage (NCBI taxonomy): Eukaryota > Metazoa > Echinodermata > Echinoidea > Camarodonta > Strongylocentrotidae > Mesocentrotus > Mesocentrotus franciscanus. The sequence goes on along the minus strand of CP137667.1, from coordinate 9,822,959 downwards.
GATATGTATACAGTTTGCATTGAGTTCTGGTCATGCGATTGCATTGTGAAAGAAACGGTGTGAAATCGATCGGGAAAATGTTGATCATCTAGCATATAAGTATTGGTGTGTACTGTAAGGTTCTGGAATCATCAAAATGATACGAAATTTGGCCCTGTCTTGGTAAATTTACAAGCACAGAAATATGTATATGGGACTACACGAACATGTGGCATAAAAATCCGTCCCGATTTTTATGCTGTTACATGCCATATTTAGAATATTAAGGCATTTGAAGAGCCATGCTTTTCAGGAAACATTTTTTATCTGATGTTCTTCCACGCTTCCATAATAACAATGATAATGCTCACAAATTATCTTTCACATCTTCCCAGAACTCAACCTTCTCTTTAATCAACGTACTTAATCGGATGGGACTGTTTATAGTCTTTACTCACTATGAGATGATTCATCATTATTTTTCATTATTGTATTGACATACGAAACTTTCTCTGTATTCACATACGTAGGGTCACCGATAAAGGTCTTTTCTGCTGTTGTCGGGTTGTGCTTCCGTGTGAGTGTAGGGCTCACGTAAGACCCGAGTTCGTCCTCCAGTGTGGCTCCATCAACGGTTAGCGTCATGTATTGCTGGACCGGTGCCAAAGGCCGCATATCCATGTAGCCGGAACACATATCCTGGTCTTCCGCATCTGAAACCTGCTCCTATTTAAAGGGAAATCATAGGTCAAGATAAAAAGAATCCAATAAGAGTCCGTTACTGTCTCAATTCGGTTTGTCCGGTAAAAAGTTTATATCGAGGGTTTAAATAAAGACCTGCAATACCAAGATAACACGAGACTGCTTCCGGTTAGGGTATAAGGGATTATTAAACCTTTTATTTTAGCCATGCTACGGCACTAGTGTCCTAGTGGCAAGTAATTAATCTAACTATGCCACTCTCCATTCAACTGTACTAAATAGGTATCTGGTAGGAATTTATTCTTGGAATGATTTGAGAGCCTTAGGTCATGTTGGCGAACGCCCAGGTACTTTGTAGGTGTAATTATCATTATGAGTAGTAGTAGTATTAAGATATAATTATTCGAATACTCACCCTAGCCTGTCCAGAAGAAGAAGGTGGATGGCCTTGTTCTGATGATGTATTCGATGCATGGGATCGAGATCGAGAATGAAAAGATGACAAGGACAAGGCTGTCCCTGCTATGATAGAGAAGGGAAAGAAAAAAACCGTTTTATTTTATTAAGTTGAACTAGGACAACTACTAGGCTGTTCCATGGCGTACTTGCCGCGAAAAAAAAATCTATCGTATTTGCAGCCCGTCATTCCTAGTATCAGAACTTACTTGAACACTGTTAGCTTAGTAACTGCGCTGAAAGTACGCTTTCTTCTATTGCTTTGCTGAAATATATATGGAGAATATATAATATAGTTACTTATCATACTTTAATTATAGTTTTTATATGTCAGATTGACATAAATGAACATAGCCCTACCTCTCTTTGCCGATCGAATGACCAAGCTTATCACAATGACGAACAATAGAACAACCAACGTCCACGGAACCCATATCAGCACTAACGTTGACAGACCTTTAAAGAAAAAAATAAGCGTACCAACATGTAACCCTTGCAAATCTTACTCAGTTACACTTACCATGGACGATCTATCTTTTGTCTAAAAATACAATTCACAGATGACCATAACATTTTAACTTTTGTAGTTAAGTCAAGTTCAAGTATAAAATATATGATAACATTTCAAATCATGTCCAGTTTTGGTGAGCACTCAACAAATTTATCAGAGTTCATTGATTTTAGATGACAAAATATGAAATTATAGATATACTAAATACTAAATATTAAGCTGCTGTGACCTTTTTTCTTCCTGAAGTGAATTATTGCACAACTGAGCTGTAAGAATAGTTTAGACACCCATCCTGATATTTAAAATCTTAAAAAGGTAGCCTGCACTACACACAAGTAATACCTATCGGGACTGTGTGTAGGTCTAAACGTACAGCCTATACGCATGCAATGTTTTATGCGAAGCGCTGAGATAGTTTGTGCAGCCATTGGGATGGAAGGGTCCTAAAGGCCCGGTCACACAGCCTTTCGCGTCTGTATCGCGGGTAAAATTTCGCGATTTTTTTTTGCCCGCGGTTGCCCGTGGTGGAAAATGTGCAAAATTGGCTTACCCGCGGTTTACCCGTGGTATGCCCGCGGAACAGACGCCGGCGACTGTTCCGCGTCCTTATCGCGGGTGAAGCGCGGCGGTACCGCGGCCTACCACGGGTATAATAAAGCAGCCGAACCGGGCTGTAGAAATCATAACCGCTCAAGACACAGTCCCGTGAAGATCAAGCTATGGCACCGAAGAAGAAGCCCACGTCGAGTTCCTCGGCCAAGAAGAAGAAGCAGCGTGCGAGCAAGAAGCCGAGGGCGAAGGCAGCAGATGAAGGCAGCCCAGTGCCAGTGGAGGCCGCCAAGAAGCCCAAGGCTCCACCATGAGACGATCGTACAGCCCCAGCTCAGGTCTCCTGCCAATCCAGTCGCGCACCCAGATGTTCCGGACCACCCTCCTCCTCCTCCTCCTCCTTCGTCTTCTTCTGTCAATGAGGAGCTGATGGACCTGTACCACTTGGTTCTGATGCTGCTGGAGCAGCAAGACGAGGTCATTACGGTGACGGGGATCCATGTTCATCCCTTGACGTCTGGAGCACAACTGACGAATGCTCGGCAAATCGCGCTTTTATATACCTAAAATCAGACGTTGTACGGACGCGATTAGGCCGTGGACAATCGTATTTGGGACGTGTACAAGACGCAATTGAACGTGATTAGGCCGGTATTGGGGCGCGCTGTTTACGCGGTACACACGCTAATGCACGTGATAACAACGCGGTACAGACGCGGAACAAACGTGCTATGACCGTGCTCCACCCGCGATTACCCGCTAAAATTTCGCGTCCTACCGCGTGTAACCACGTCTTAACCGCGGCCGTAGCACGTTCGTTCCGCGTCTGTACCGCGTCTTTACCGCGTGTGTACCACGTGTACCGCCCGCGATTACCCGCGGTCTAAATTTTTGGGCAGCCCAAAACTTTTTCGCGCGGCCAACCGCGTGTGAATTTCTTACCGCGTGTAACGACGGGTAAAGTACGGCTGTATCGCGTCTTTATCGCGACCTCAAAGCGTCCAACAGCGTCTGCTTCACGGGCAGAAATTTTTGGCCGTGATTCGGCCGCGATACGCCCGTGGAGGGCTGTGTGACCGGGCCTTAACAGAGTGAAGTTTATAGCTTTTTATTCAAGCATTCATTACAGATATTTTCAATACAGTCTACCGGAAATCATGGACAGAATACCAAATGATCTTGTATACATATACGTTGATAAAGGGGGAACAATACGAGACTATATTTAACACATTTTTTCTTCTAATTCCCTTTTTTTCTACCAAAACTGTACATAAGCTTTAAGGTTTAATGGGTACGTCCTAGGAAAAGCCCTCAAATCTGTCTATTATAAGAAAAATCAAACAATTCCTACAACATAGTATTTTCAAGTTGGGTTATAAGGCGTATGAAAAAAGCAAAACTAGAACTTATCAGCGTATGTAAGAAGAGTGAGTGAAAGTGAAGTACGAAATAAAGTGTAGAATGAAGTTATCCGCAAATGAATATTGCAAAATAATGTTTACCTGTTGCGCAAGATGATATTTCCGCGACAATCGATATGGTGTATGTGTCGTTCCCAAGAAAATTGTCTGCACTGCACGTGACCTCTTCTCCTCCAATACCGTTCGAAAGGGGAGGGTGGATCGTCAGGGTTTGGTTGTCAATGGTAACAAATTGTGTGTTACCAAACAAACCTCTCCCCGACAGGGACCAGGATATGATAGCTTCAGGGACGGCATCTACTTCACAATGGAATAAAAATATTCCATCCTCCATCGATATGAGCTTGGTATCTTTATGGAGGATTATAGGAGCATCTGCAAATATCAATAAAGCAATAGCGACGAAAGAGGATATTTATTCATCCATTCATATCTGTTTTTCCAAATTTATTGTCCAAATTATATATTTCATTATATGCTTATAATTCATATAACATCATTAATATCTTTCCTATCATGATACACAAATATTGAATGTTTGACAAGAGATGCCATCCTCCGTCGATATCACATTGGTATCTTCGTTTGTTATGTATAATCATAACATATAATCGAATATATTACTAGGAACTTTGTCACACAAATCCATCATGGGTTTTTTTCTCCTTTTTCATTTTATACATTGTAAAGTGAAACATTTTTTATACATTGCCGATGATATTGATCACTCTGTATTTTCATTGTTTTGTTGTATTAATGTTTATTTGCTTTGATTGTATTTTTATGAAAATTAAATGAATAAAAACTGATTGATTTATTGATCGATTGATGTTTGATTGAATGATTGATTGATTTATTGATTGATGATTGATTGACTGATCGATCGATTGATTAATTGATTGATAGATTGATGATTCACTGGATTCAATAGCAACGATGAAAATATTCAAAGGGTGCAGTAAGCTATTTTATTCATCTTCATTCTTTCAAAATTATGTAGTAAACTTATCATGTTAATAAGACAAGGTAGATAAACATATTATTTTGAGAACATTTAATCACCTATACTGTAGTAGATTCTAAATGCAATATAAGTTTAGTAGTATTAGGCTTTCTTTTGTGAAAATATGAGACAAATAAATATGTTCTACTTTCATGACTCTGTATAGAGAACAACATTTAGGGGTAAACAACACGGAGTGCTTGATAACGGAATCGTCAAGTGAAATTTAAAAAAAAACAGAAGATTTGTGTCAATAGATATGTGAATATTGTGCATTGTTGATTTGTTTTATGTGTGTATGTTTGTTTATTGGTTTACTGGTTTTGTGTGTTTTTTTTTCTCTTATCATTTGTTTTCCATTCTACCATACTAAAAAATAAATTGCAATCATAATTACAAATGTGAACGTCAAAGAGACAAACATCTGAGCAGACAGCTTCGCAGAGAGACGTTTTGGAGACGCAACAAGTTATGTTAGATGGTACAAAGCCTTCTTGATCATAGGCCGCTACGTACGGCGTTCCTGGCCCTCCCCAAGTAGCATTAGTAAATGTACCTCTAGAAGCATCCACAGGGGCTATACTAAAGGAGACCATTGATGATACAAGGTTGATGTCACTGGTATTGGTATGACACGATAGTGCAGTCTGGTCGTTGATGATGGCATCAAGTGGGTTGCAGTTGAAGATCTCAAGATGGATAACACACACTACATATGTAACATGAAGAAAAACAAAACAAAAAAGGAGACGAAGAAAGAGTTTTTCTATAAAATATATATATAATAATCGCCGACAGGATTGTCTATCATTGATTTTAACCCGTTCACTACTGACTTCTCTTACTGCCACAGGTTTGATACAGGGGGCATCTGGTTCCAGTAGGCGATTGGTTAAGAGATGATATAGAACGTTACCACACGGTTGACATGTTGGAATGGTAGGACAAAGAGATCATCAATTGCCCTCAAATAGACTAAACTTTTATGACAAATCTGTGTGCGTTTGTGGTGTTCGTCAAATCCTAAACAATTCACTTTCCTTTAATAATTTTGTTCTTATGCTGATTCTGTCATTTTTCCAAAAATACTGTCAGTTTGGTTTGTGAGGAAAACGTTGTCGTTATTTTTTGGTTTTACTTTTACAAAATCTACACTCTTGGGTAAATCAACATGATCAAAACAAATCGATTCACTGTTACCATGGTTACAATGTTCATTTAACTTTTGAAACTTCTTTTAAACTAACAACTTTCGTTTTGATGAGTTCAAGAAGTTGAACTCTACAAACCTTCCACTTCTAATATGACTGATGTCTGTATGTTTTCCAGTGACGTATCATCAACTCGTAACATACACGTTAAAAGCGTTCCATTGTCATCTGCCATTGGTTTGAATGATATCTCCAATGATGCAACCGTACGTGAAACCCCCTCATACTGCTGTTGATGCACATAGACAAAAAATGTCTCCTCTGCTATCCAGTTTAAATTGGCTGATGGTGTGATGGTGTTGTTAGTCTGACAACCTATTGTTGTGTTCATATCTTCTCTGACCTTCAGAACGTTACTACGTATCGGTGCCCGGTCCGTTGAACGAGTAAGTATTAAACCTAAAGGTGGTTTGAAAAGGCGGTCTGAAAAGAGAAAATGAGAAACTTATATCATAGTGCCTAACAATATTTGGCTCGAAATGAAAGATCTAAATTATTGTTTTTCTTTACTTAAGCAGTTGATCATTAGAAATATGTTATTATCCAACCTCTCTATGAAACAACTATATTCATCTAACTGAGAAAACAATTGGAATTAAGTTCAGTAAATTATCAGTATGGGGAAACTGGAGAGGTCTTCGAAAATATGTCACAGAGATGTCGAGTTTGTTTCATTGATATCAATTTTCAAAAGTTGTCTAACTTTTTTTTTAATGGAATTTTGCTCATATGTTCCTCTTGTTATTCTGTTTTTAGAAAACCCGTTGAACTATGAGAGTGGACATCCCCCTTCATAGTAGGTCTATATATTGACCTATATAAATGTTGTTATATGGATACGTGATATGAAAACTATAATGTAACATACCTTTATCGTTAAATCTTCGCAATTTTACTCCTGTTTGTGTGCGTATGACACATTAATATAAGTAACAGTTTATTAGTTGGTGAATTCCTAATTATCTTCTTAATCATATTACATGTACTAACTGCATCCTATTGTTTTTGCCAATCAGAACGCATGGCAATTATAGGGTTAACCAGGTATTTCGTAAAACGGAAAATAGATCATGTTTTGTAACAAACAAATGCATAGTATACGCACTTTTAATTGTCACGTTAAATCTGCACAGTTTTTTTATCTGCGGATGTGCGTATATCACATTCATATTCTCTTGCATCCTCAAGGGAAACGTTCTCCATGGTGAACGAACTGGTAAAGATTTTTTGAACATCCAAATTATGGCCATCAATATCATCACAGCTACCATAGGTCTCCGATGGACAAACAAAGATTAATATGTTATTAAAATCGCTAATCATTCTCCACTTAATACGAATTAGGGTCCCAGAAGAAGTGTTGGGTCCATTGCATCTCATCTCCAAATCTGCTCCAACGAAAACCGTCCTCTCCTCGTAGGAATTCAGCAGGCCAACTAGATTCAAAAGCAATAAAAACATGACCAAAGTGGGTTATTTAAGAATTATCCCGTTTTAAAGATGTTATACCTCGGGAGAACCCTAGATGATATCTTGCCATTAATCCTTATTATTAAGCTGTCGTCTATACGTGCCTTCACGGTTGTTTCATCGCAAAGCATACCGGGACAGATTTCTAGTACGGCAGTAGATTTTCACCTTCGCCGCGATCAGCTATTCCATTGCCAACAACGGGATTTTTATCCTGTCGAATCAACATGACATCATAATCTTGTACAGGATCCGTTATTCTGCAGTTTTTTGTTTCATTCCAGTATCATTTGTACGGTAAGAAACCATGGTCTGTGATTATGTATTTTTATGACGATCCATCAACGTAAAACACGAATGTTTAGCAGCTTAAAAAAGGCAAACCACCGACGCAAACTGCACACACATACATTTGAACATATGGGACTACATATTCATACAAAGGAACCCACTCTCATTAGCCCACTTTACTTCGTATTATCAGCTTTATTTTTTGAAGGATCGTCATAAAAATACATAATCACAAACTTTGGTTTCTTAATGTACAAATGATACTGGAATGAAAGAAAATCACTGCAGAATAACGCATCCTGTACAAGATTATGATATTGATTCGACAGGATAAAAATCCCGTTGTTGGCAATGGAACAGCTGATCGCGGCGAAGGTGAAAATCTACTGCCGTACTAGAAATCTGTCCCGGCATGCTTTGCGATGAAACAACCGTGAAGGCACGTATTGGTGTCTATCGTGTGCGGAAAATCTCTATTTAAAGTGCAGGAGATACATGTACATTCCTTGATAAGCAGAACAAAATAAAGAAGGGAAAGTCATACAATATGTTGTAATGTCTCTTTTTTTCTAACTGTCTACAGACAAACAATAAAGTAATTAGATGAAGATAAAAACAGGCTCAAGGTAGCTTTACTTTTTTTGGCCTGGAAGTTTCCCCCTCCCCCTCTTGATGAAACCAGTCCCAAGATTTGTCCATCATGTTTATTGACATTACAAACCTTTTGAACAATTATTTATTGATATGGACATATCAAATGGTTATACTGATGCATTATACTATTAATATCTATGATTTGAAATAATTTATATTTTTCAGGGACTAAGGTCCAAGTAATTGCTATTGCACATTAAGTACTTTACATTTGAATAATCATTTCACGCGGACATTGAAAATCAGCCCACTCGACTGCATTTTGCTTGAAGTAAAATGAAAAGGTTTATTAACAGTTTCTCATCAAACACAAAGACAACATTAAAAGAAGTTATATATTTTTTTTAAATATATATACATATAATACAGCACATAATACGATAACATACTACATTTACGTTTTAGTGCATGCATGATCTTTCTAAGAGAAACATAATCGATGAAGTTAGAATTTGACAGAATAACTTACATATTAAATGAAGGGAACAAATTAGCCATGCTAAATACAAACATATGTCCATAGCTATCACAGTGTATTTTACAATCGTTAACGACGTCAATGTGTTAGAGGGATAAAAACAAAGATTATAAGCGTTTCTAATAATAACGGGTAAACGATAAATAATTGAGAATTTAAGCAAGCTGGCGCTGTTAAATGTCTAAACACTACATATTTCAGTTTGTAGATACCTGACATGAGATCAACAAATACATGTACCTCTTTTTAAAGGATTTAATGTGCTTTTGAAACCATTACTCCGTACGTAGTTCTTGCTCTAGCAGCTTTTGTCAGGGCTAAGTGTATTTCAAGGAATGAAACCTTGCCATATACACATCTAATGCCTAGGTTGAAAGAGGTAACTTTAGACTAAATGCCAGGTAAATGGCATGCATCCTGTAGAATTAGTGTAGATATTTCATCTCGAACCCCTTTGAGAGTGAATGAACATCTGTACCATGGTGTTTCCATATGTTGATACATTGTTACAATGTAAAATAGTTTTTTGCCCTGATATGGCAGTTGTTAATAAATTGTGAAGGCATTGATCGTTAGATCTTAAATATATAATAATGTACAATTATGAATGTGTGGGGATAATATTCATTTTCTGAAACTTAAAGTTGTTATAAGTTACTCCGGATCCTTTTAGTCTACATGTACCTTTTGTAACAAAAGAGTATGAGCACAATCTTTCACCCACAACAGGTAATGGTGCTGATATCTTGTCATCAAGTATAAAGTTTACAAAGTACCATCACGTTTAGACATGATTTCCCGTATTCTTAAGTTGGGTTTAACTTTAACTCCAGTCTAAGGTAAACCAGAATTTAATTTAATTTGACTTAGACCGCAAGTCCAGTATACTCAATTTCTGTTCCTGAAACTCTGAAACTCTGATTTAGTTAAACCAGAGTTTAAGTCCAATCTATGCTAAAGAGCCTAGATTGTATTTTAACGTTTATATACATGTTCATACGTGTATTGATAATGTGTTGTCGATGGTTATTGGGTGTACGTGGGCATTTGTGTGCATGTACACGCTCGCTGCGCTAGTGTCGCGTAGTGATGTATGCGCTCATATCCAACTGCAAGAACAAAATAAATACCAAATATTTTTATTTAACATCTTCTCGGAACTGCTCGGAATCTGGTGTTGTGGTGTGTTACATCTGAAATGAGGCACTCACCAGAGATGAAAATAGGCCCTTACTAAAATGGCAAATGTGCATTTGTTGAAAGAAAAGGGGCACCGATCAGATTTTAATAAGGGGCATTTATCAGAGGTGAAAGGAGGCTTTTATGACAAGGGGGAAGTGGCCTTTATTAAAAAGAAAAAGAAGCACATGTTCAAATAAACGAGGCACTCATCAGAGATAAAAAGGGATAATTATGAAAAAGGAAAGGGGCACTTATAAGAAGGAAAACGAGCATTAATTAGAAAGGAAAAGGGAACATGTCAAAATAAAAGGGGCATTTATTAGAGTTGAAAAGGGGCACTCATTAGATTTGAAGAGGTGCCATTATCGGAGTGAATGGGGCACTTTTGAGAATGGAAAGGGACACTTTTCATAGGTGAAAATGGGCATTTATGAGAAGGGAGGGGCTCTTTTTTTTACTTATCGTAAGGAAAAGGGGCACATGTGAAAATAAAAGGTGCGCTCATCCGAGTTAAAAAAGGGGCAGTTATTAAAGGGAAAGGTGCACTTCTTACAAAGGAAAAGAGGCCCTTGTCGAAGTAAAAGGGGCACCTCTCAGATTTGAATGGAGTAATTATCAGAGGTGAATGGGGGCACCCATCAAAAATGAGAAGGGGCACTTCTCGTACGTGAAAAGGGGCACTTACTAGAGTTTAAAAGGTCACTTATGAGAATGGAATATGGACACTTATTGCAAAGGAAAATAGTACTTGTCGAAGGAAAAGGGGCACGTGTAAAAAAGGGGGGCAATTATCAGAGGTGAAAAGGGGAAGGGGCACTTTTAAAACTTAATAGGGGCACTAGTCAAAGTAAAAAGGGGCACTTTTTACAAAAATAACAGGGGCCCTTTTCCCATGTAAAAAAAGGGTACTTTGGGGGTACTTGAAAAAGTGGGGCACTGTGTCTTCCTGCCCCCGGAGCGCCGCCTCTGCTGCCCCCATTATTCTTCATGGAGTAGTACCTTGATATTGAGAAGGAAAATGACAAAACTCTCATCAGGATGGGTTGCTGAACACCACTAAAGTTTAGAGTATGTGTTTGTTTGTTTGTTATTTTTTACTTGAAGGCACGTGGACCAAAGACGTATGGCTGTACATTACAAACATTTTTGTAAAAACCTGACAAAATTACTTAAGGGGTGCCAGAACTTCTGAAAAAAGTAAGTGCCATCTATCTTCTGACAGATCCCCGCCCTCCCCCACCCCCATCTCCCCCCCCATCTCCCCCCACACAAAAAATTAATGCCCTCGATGTAAAGAAAACAATATCAACTTCATTCAAACTCTAATGATTCTAAAAATGTTTAATTAAATTTACATTTACAGAGTGTAATTTCGTGGAGTTACCTGGTTGATAGCCTAGATGAATATTTGAGATCAAAGTACACATACATGAAACAGTCAACAATAGGCTTAGGCGATAAAAGGGCCGGTCTATAAGCATCTTGACAAAACTCCACTGGAATAGAGGATAGAGGAGAGGATAGTTCTAGAGGGCGCCAATATCAGTGCACCGGAAAAGACAGTTAAGGCACTTTCAATTTCTCCTGAAGAAAGTGGAATCGAGAGATTTATTCCTTACGAAATACAAGCTGTTTGGAGCAAAGCTGGGAAGATCATCGATTGTAGTCGTAGCATTATTGACGTTCCATCCACTAGCACTCAATCCCTTTGCTTTGTTGGTGAGGATCACTTCAATGTGTCATACCAGGATGATTTTTTTGCTTGTGACGAGGAATGCGGATCATTCGTACTACATGATCGTTTGTTGGGTGAACACACCCTGGCGGTGGCTGAGTAAAAGGAAGAGTTAGCAGACTTTCTGTGTAGAATTAATGCAAAAAAATGTCCATCCTCTGTTAATCAGACAAACACCGTTCTTTAAAAGCAGTGCTCTGAGATTGGACAGAAGAAGAGTACCAGTAAACAAAGAGGTGGCAATAAGATAGCTACCAAAACTATAACAGCAGTTATCCCCAAACCCAGTCAGGAACAGCTTTTCTGTGTTACTCGTAAAGTTGGTGGTATAAAATGTTGCTATAAAAGCAGGAGTTTGGTGAGAGGATGAATATACCTCCGCATAATAAAGTGTTGATAAAAAAGACATCCGAGAGTGGTAGAACATAAATATAGGCTCAGTCATGCAATCAAAAGGACTTGTGCTAACATATTATCATTTGTAATTGGAATGTCTGAGAATGTCCTACCCTTATACTGAATTAAAGGACCTAATATTGCCTAAAAGTCAACATGTAACACAAACACGTAAATACTCTTAAAGGGACTCTATTTGGTATTGTATTATACTGTGTGAAACTGGGAGATTTGAACGCAAGAAATATGATGTTTCAATATTGTTGTACAAATGGTTGAATATTGAACAGATTATTAGTATCTTAACCCTTTTTCGTTGTAATGAATTATTATTTTTGTCCAGTTGATAGCTTATCTAATTGTACGTTGACTTGTATGTGCATCGTATTTTTCCTTTGCAGTAGTATTCATTATTTAGGATCGTACTGTATTGACATGAATGATGAACTCATATTTTCTTGGTGATTGTTTCACCATAAATATTTGACTTAGTTTAACTGTGTATACTGTGTTCATAGTGAAGGAGCAATTACATGGGAAGGAAATCTGCATAAAGATAGAAGACAGAGCGGAATAGTTGGTTAATAGGGAAGTAAAGGTAAGATAGTGACCAAAAATCGCTTGCAAAGAAACTATCACATGCTGGTTTATTATTTCAATACTTGGTATCCTGAGGGGCCTATACTCTTTTTCCTTCTCTCGCCTGTAATAGTAAAAATATGATTTATTAAAACAAATGATGTTGATACAATAATGCGGGTGAAAAATAGTTTTGGACCTTATCTGCCAATCGTAATTAGCCACAACGGATGCATGTTGTTTATCATTATTGACTGTTAAACTAATGTGATGAAGAATTAGCCACAAAGATAAATTAATATGTGTCAAAACTCGCTAGGTTTGCAGGCTCCTAATTTGTGGGGTTGTGACAGTAGGTCATGTACATGTATGTGTGTTGTATAAATCGTTTCTTGGACCTTACCTCTCGTTAATCTATGGGTTGTTTGATACTGGTCTGAATCACAATAACAGTTCGAGTATACGTAGATTACATATATTAATGTCTGTCTGTTGATTACATTAAATTATGTTCCATACTTCGATATTAACAGTAATCTTCTTATATTTAAAATTGTATCAGCTCATAAAGCGGTAGACATTATACAGTCTTGTGCAATTTACGTTGTTCATGCTAATGACAAAATGGTATGGTTTGAAGCTCCATAGTCAAGTTTATAAATCGTTTATGTTCGAGCATATATTTGTTGTTACATATTTATATTGTCGATGCTGTTTTTTTATGATTTTGTGAACATACATAGTTTTCCTATTTTGGCACTACATAATTGATGTGTTCTGAACTGTAAGTTTCCCCAGTGCTTGTATATATGTTTAAACATACATGATATGTCTGAGTAATGATGTATAGTTCATATAAAGTTTTTAAAAATACCCTTTTTACAGCTGATATGGTTACACTTTATTCATGCATTACAGATCTATAGTTACTAATATTTGCACTCATTGCAGACATCCTATCCAAGGAAACATATGTACATGTATTGCATATGTGGTCAAGTTGTTCAAAAACTATAAGGAGCAGTTGCCCTTTTATTTAGTTGTGATTTTTTATGATTTAGCAAATTTCAGACAGCTGTATATATTTTCAAATTTAAATATCGTTACTTTTATTTTCATTTCATTTTCTGCCATTCATTGTCTGGTTAAATGTTTTAAAATTGAATTATTTGTGGTGATATCATTAACTGCATTTTTTAACAGCAAAATTGAGTTGAAGCTTATGCTTGAAAGGACAAAGAAAATTTTTACCACTGATAGAAATGTTTAGTAGTTCAATAGAAACAAATCATTTGACTTTTCTCTATAACCATAGACGGTCGTAAAGAACATTCCACAAATGGCAGTTTGATGTGAATTTGAATGCAAATTGTAGACAAAAACTGTGTTTTAGACGTACATTTAAGAGTCGAAGTAAGAGTCGAAGTGTAATGTTTGGAATGTTCTTGCTCTATTGGGTTTGTTATGTGCACGATTACTTAAAATTGAATATAATTTTTTTTCCATTTTCTTATTAAAATGTTCCCAAGATATTCTTTAAAAAGATTAATAATTGTGAAGAATCAGAGTTCTTTCTAATTGGCTAGGTAACGAAATATGATTTATATTTTGATCAGAAAGGTGGCGCTATCTTGACATCTTTTTTACTGTCTGAGAGCTTTTGTAACTGATAACATGAGAATATATAAGAATGTTTAACCTTGTTTAAAGTTCACCAACTTACTATTTTTATTATATTTTTCACCCAGCTCGATTTGATAGAAAATTTGTTCATTCAAGTTTATCTAAAATACTATATTTATTTTCTAAATTATTGCCATGTTCATGTAGAGCTGAAGACATGCAACTGCATCATCTTTGGGGCTTTTTTAAAATTTTCATTAGGTGTTGGAATTCTACTTTTCTTTTTCAATATAATCTTTAATTGTATTCGTAGACAGTCCATATAGTGTGTATCTAAAAAGGATACCCAACTTAGGTAGCGTATGATTGAAAAGTCAAAATGTATGTGAACTTGACATTTATTTCATGTTATAAAGGATCTTATTTTTGATGTCTAATGATACCCTCTTCATATTCTTTTCAACGAATGACGGAGCACCGGGGTTTTTTAAAAATTGCCGTCCAAATCTCCACGTACCAAGTTTAAGCTGATGCATCAAACGCGGGTCATGCCATATGAATGTTTTACTTTGGTCTGAAATCCCTTTGAATGTAAGATATTCTGCTTCATGCTTCAGTTCTTCATTGTTTAAAGTGATCAAATGTATCTGGGCTTTTACTTGAACTTGACAAGGAACCCTGCAATTATCTGAACTTCTTGTAATATGTTATATAATATTTGTGAGCACAAAAAATTGTCTAGCAAATTATTATAAAAACATATATATAAGTGTCAACAGTCATTATCATATAGGATTGTATCATTAAAAGAAACAATTATAGGGAAAACCAAAAGATAGACAATTTTAATGATTAGAACATGAGCTCACATGCACGGTAGTAAAACAATAATAATAATAACAACAAAATTATCCTTGTGCGTTACTGCTCCCAACCAGCCAATTAATTTACATAAATACAAACTTCGTTGAAGATTCCCAGCATAAAAAAACGTTTTCTCAATTATTAATCTCCATCATTAATAATTATAAGTGCTAATTAGTAATTTATAATGGATATTAGACTAAAGACATTGGACATTAGACAAACTGAGAGCTAGACTAAAGAGTATTAGACCAACTGGGCAGTAGATGAAATGATTATTAGGCTGCTTATTGGATGAAATGTGTAGACGCAATGATGATTAGACGAAGTGATGATTGGACCATGTGGATATTAGACGAAATGGCTATTAGACAAATTGGAGAAACTTGATATGAAACAAAGCGATAATTACACAGAATGGGTATAGACCAAAGGCCAAGGCCGAATGGGTATTATACAAAGTGGTTATAGGCGAATCGGTCATTCGGACGAAATAAGAAATGTTGTTGGTCAACATTTTGATGGACTAAATGATTACATTCGGACCAGATGGCAATTTAACGAGTTATCATCATTATAGTAATTTATTACAGAAACCCCAAAAGTCGCATTTCGATATGACCGCTCCCAATTGTTCTACGCTACACACACAAATAATATTCTGCCTTTACCAGACACTTCGTCACTCGAAAGGTATTTTTTCTTCACAAATGTTGGCGTAAAAAGATTAGTCTTATACCAATGACCACCTTTGCAAAATATCCGATTTATAAAACTCACTCCTAGATCCTAATAAAATGATTGGTCATGCGCGGTCACGTGTGATTCATTTACTGAGACTATCCCACGTTTTTCATGAAAAAGCGTGCAATATTTTCCAGTACTATCCACAACGTTTTTTTTTTGTGTGCATGTACATGATGCGCAGTAGTGTGCGTAGAGGTTGAGAGAGCTTATACTGTGTGTAGGCCTATTCTTGCGCAACTCTATGCGTATAGAGGTAAGTGCGCTAATCACTGTGTGCGCACTAAATTAAGCCTATTAAACTTGAGATTTATTTGTCAGCCATACTGTCACAAAACAATCTTGAATTAATCCCGTTTACATCAAATAACAAGGTTCTAGGAGTTTCGTAGTATAAAACAAATGATGCATGTTTTCATTCATTCATTATACGATCTATCCGCCCTCGTTGAGGCTGTGTGTATCAATCGCACTCAGCCTAACGGCTTCGTGCGATAGATTCACACACCCTCAGCTCGAGTGCGGATAGATCGTATAATGAACTCATGAGGATGCATCATTTGTATAATATTGCACTCGATTTACCCGACATTTCGTGAATAAAGGGGCGTGTTTTAATGAAAGATCAGGTAGCGCGAACACCCGACCGGACGCGGTGATCAGATGATTAGAAGTAAGTCAAATTATATTTTTTGTTTTGTTTAAGGGATAAGAATAGTGTCATCGGCGTGTAGCGTATATAGTGGAGGAGTTTGAAATTTCATCGACGTAATAAAATAAAGCGGTCCCAGGATGGATCCTTGGGGTAAGTTGCATGTTATGTCTTCATAGTATGATGATTTAGCATTGCATATAACGCCTTGCTGTCTATTAGATAACTAATCCCTGAACGAGAAGAGCGCGGTGCCTCAGGCCCTGATAGCATAATATTGTAACTTTATATGAATACAAATCCTGTGATCTGAAGTATCAACTAAATACACTAATGATATCTTCATTATTATTTACAATACAAGTAATTCTATTATATAATTGGGCCAGGACAAGATGGGTAGAGTGTTTTTTTTCTAAAGCCATATATGTTAGGATTTAAAAGGTTTGCTTTTGAATCAGAATTTATATCTGGCATGCATATCGGCGATTTGTTATACTTAATAGAAATATTTATTTCTACTCAGCCCTGAAGAGTAATAATTGCCACTTAAATAATCACATAATTTTGTTAGCAGACAGATCTATCAGACATAACGTTTCTGACATATGAAATTAACTTCCAGATACAATCAAGTCACACCCGTTT
Source organism: Mesocentrotus franciscanus (assembly GCA_037976565.1). Lineage (NCBI taxonomy): Eukaryota > Metazoa > Echinodermata > Echinoidea > Camarodonta > Strongylocentrotidae > Mesocentrotus > Mesocentrotus franciscanus. Next base: position 9,805,808 of record CP137667.1, on the reverse strand, counting down.
TTATTTATATCCATTCATGACAACGGGAAAAGTACTTCATTATTAAAGCAGTATGATGACTCTGGACACAAATGAAAAGTTATATTCAAACCCCTTCCCCCTCCCCTCACCCAAACTCTCCTATACATAAATCTGTACTATCCTCACTTTCACCCTCCCTTCCTCCTTCTGTCTAATTTCCTTTATCTTTTCAATTGAATCCCTGTTATTATCATCTCCTCCTGCCATACATATCATTGCACTCCCATCCCTCAATATAATTTGTCATATTGTAATTATTAATTTATGTAAGCGACTGCCATGCCTTCAAGCTTAGGCGCCTTGGATCAATTCGAGTGGCTGTAATCACGCGTGCTTCCTGCAATGCAGCCTAGTTTGCGTGAAAGCCGCGGTCATCCTAATCCTATCCTATTCAAAAGACGCACGCGGGAATCCCGCATAAAGAACGCGTCCGTTCCTAACATCTTCACCACAGCGAGCGACCGACTTATCGTGCTTGTAACTGATACCAGTTGACCGCCCTCTAGAGGCCTGGTCCGCCCTGTGCGTTTAACTCTCACATTATACTATACTATGCAGGGGCCGCGGAACCGGGTGGCTGGGGCTTTTTTTAGTAGACACGTTTCATAAAAGCTCCGAAAAAGGGGTTTATATATTGTTGGCATGCTGCATCCCCCTTTCAAAAACGCTCCGCGGTCCCTACTATGTAGGGTCTGAATTCAGGTTCCCTTTCACCAAAGGGAGAACTTATTAAGACAATTTATTATCACACATTTATACAAGTCATACATTAATGCCCTTTCTTCCTTTAATATGTTTTGCTTTGTTGTAGCTTCATTTGTCACGTTTTCGTTTCCAAACTTTATTATTTTTATGGAGTTATCTTAAACAATACTTGACCTCTGGAACACTTTTAAACATATGGGCCATGTGACAATCCTTCAGGACTTTAATATATTATATAATGTAATTACAATGTAAGTGCCTTTTGTTTATGATGCATTAAATATATGACTCGTGCATTATCCTTTAATTATTTTTTTGAAAAAGACCATGAGGAGAAGCACAGAGATCAAATTAATCAAATTAAGACCGAAGAATTATTAGATTTTATAAATTGTTGCATGCTACCTTTTCTTTGAAATTCTTCAGTAAAGTACCACCTTGCTTCCCCATTGTACGTGGGTTGAAAGAGGCAATAAGAAACTAAAACTCAGTCTACTTAATGACCACTACAGGATAAAGTATATTGTGGTATAACCAATATGTTAAATAGTATTAAACAGGAACCCTACCTGCGATTGAAGATGCGGATATCGATAATTCCTGAAAATGTTATATCTTTCTTCATCTCAATTGATTTATTCGAGTATATATATGTATATACATATATCATCGATTGTTATTACGTGGTATAATCATTGACATGTTTTACAGACGTCTACATAGTGAATCCATATATTTTGAAGCTTCTTCTGTTGCTTTTACAAAAGCATATTATTGTACTTTTAAGGAACAATTAAATATACCACGAGACACCACAAAGTGAGTGACCCATAACAATTGGAAATACAGTACAAGAGTTTCATAGAATAACAAGACATAAACCATAATTCTCGATTGTGGGTATTTCATGGAAATTTAGTAAGCAACCCTCTTAATAACAAGATTGGTCCTACGCTTTACCTCTCCTATACAGGCAAATATATATATATATATATATACAAAAAGACGAATGTATAGAGTTATGCTAAATCCGGTCCAATATTAGTAAAGTATTTATTGAATGCCTCAGCAACATCATTTGGGTCTATGTGATGCCCATTATCATTAAATTCAATATTATTTGGAGTATCCTTTTTCTTCCCCAAAGAGAGGGGCACATTGCTTATGATAGTTGGCCTCTGCATTTATTTTGATTATATTTACTTACCTCCATACTTTCAAGCTTTCAATTATATATATATATATATATATGCATTTTTATGTGTGTGTATTTAAGTTGTCACTCTTTATGTAAATCAATTATATTATATACTATTATTGTTATTTAAATTTTTAAATATTTGATTTATCAATAAATGCAGAAACATCTGCTAAAAAAATATTAAAAAATGCTCGGAGCTCGACCAAATACACAAAAATACAAGAAATAATGATGATCCGTACACGAAGAAATTTTAAAATAATAACTAAACAAAGTCCTAAGGGCAAAAATCTGTACAACAATTTCTTCATGTACGGAGCATCATTATTTCTTGTATTTTGAATGAATCTCCATTTACACAACCGAGTACTTTGATCTTTGTGTTGTCATTGTTGTGTATATTTTTGCATATATTGTCCGTTTAGTAAAAATTAAAAAATCAAACAAATGGGTTTTCTTTTCTTTGTTTTCATGTTATTCAAGAGAGCGACACATAAAAACTACAGAATGAAGACAGGTTGTGTAAAATTGTGTCTTTTTCAGTTCAAACATTAGTACATAAATTTATCAGTAGTATTCACTTACCCCCAATGTATACTGAGAACGAAAGTAGTTTGATAGGTAACATTTTCAATAGTTCTTTCAATAGCCAAAAAAGAAATGTTCTTTAACTCTTCGCCATGACCATTCCTTTAAGAAGAAGAAAAAGTATATCGGCTATTCGTCTGTCTCTCTCTCTCTCTAGCCTGATTAATAAGTAAATCGTTTACTTTTGCTCTCCCTCAATCCTCTTATTTTAAGAACAAATAATATTTTTCTCTCCCTATCTCTCATTTTCTATCTTCATCTCTCTCTCTCTCTCTCTTTCCATTTCTAGATCTCTCTCTCTCTTTCCATTTCTAGATCTCTCTCTCTCTGTCTCTCTCTCTCTTTCATTCTCTTTCTATCTTCCTTTCTCTTCCTCTCTCTCTCTCTCTCTCTCTTTTCTCATCTTGTTTATAGGTAAATAACAATATCACTTTCATACAAATGACATGGGACCGCAGAATTAATGACATATCAACACGAGCAAATATTAGATGAGATTTTAGCTGTTGCCTTTATTAATAACGCTCAATATATGTGCTTAGCATTCCTATTTTTGTACCAAAAGATTTATTTTTTAAAATCCTGTTTTGTGACACAAGCTTATTTACAATGAAACAATACTGACGCAAAATTTGAAATTTAAGTCCTACATTTTGATTATGACAATAGTGTTAAGGCAAGTAAACTATATTGCGACGTGATTATCATACCATGCACACCAGTATTTGTATAATCATTTATTTTGTATACATACCTAGTTACTTAATTTTCTACCACTCATTATTAAACGCTTAATATTTTCAAGTACCATGGTTAAAAAAAAAAACTTTACGTTTTTGACAAAATCTTCTTCACCAATTCAATATCGAAATGTTGCATGATATAAAACGAAAACTGAAAACAGCTTGTGCATTTTTAGCATCCTCTTTAATCTCCCTTTTTCTTTATATATATATATATATATATATATATATCTTTCCTTCTCTCTTTTTCTCTCTATCTCTCTCCGAAATATTAACATGGTCTTCAATTGGAGAAATTCAAGGTCATAAACACATAATTGAAACATTTCGATATCAATGCACATATTCGTATAATTCGATTTAAATATGTATCATTATTTCTAAACATATATGCTCCTTTGAAAAATGCTTTGTACAATATTTTTGATAAGATTGCCTTTATTTACACCATATTAGTACTTACATTGTTTGATTGATATAGCATAGCTGTTGATTATAAATGGAATATATACCACACATCCATTTCACCACTAGGCTATGTGTAGCCTTACTCCTTTGCTGTAGTAAGTAAGGAGGGGGCTTGATACAATCACATGTAATTATCATCGCCTGTTTGTTCCCTTTCCCTTTTGATTACCAAGATCTTCTCTGATAGTCATATTTCATTCTTTGTTAGCGATACTCCAAGATCCCTTTCACATATTAGCTTGTCACGCATCTCAAACTTTCGACTCTTAATCAAATCGCGATATCCCTTGTATACTATTCATCAACTTATGACGCTACGCTGCTCTAATATGGAATTAAATCAAAACGTTCACTATGACTAAAATAAAGAATATTGTAAGAATATTAAATAGATAATTTTCGCATTGGTGACTTCTTTGTGCACTTCTTCACATAATACAAACTTAATTCTGCGCTACGATATATTTTTCAACCGTCTTTCTTTTCTAAATGTAGAGAAATAACTTTGTTTGTGATTTTTTTTTTAATCTAACACAATATGTACACGGAGCGATATATAATTACCTTATTAATTAGATTTGGCCTGACAATAACATTTTCAAGCTTACTTGTAGGCCAACAGGTTGAAACAGTACATTGCAATTTTGTTTACATTAAACCAACGAACAAAACAAAACGCAACTTCTCTTTTAAAATCCGTTTAAGTTCATGTTGCTCCAAAATACAAATGCAAGGAATTAAATATACACATATGATTAGAAATGTGGATGTAATTATCAAAAGGAACGTGTACTCCCTTTTTTTGTCTTTCTTCTATTTTTAGTATCCTCATATTATTTCTCTCGTCGGCTCTTTTTCGTCTTGTCAACTACAGCATACTCTACTTCCAGGTCATGGTAAGCCTGAAAATAATAGTGAGATAAAAATATATAATTAACAGCAAATTAATCGCTGATTTCCTACTTTACTATTCACCACTTTCAGTTTCAATTTCAAAGTGCATTTAATGGCTTCTCTATTAAATGTGCTCATGTAAACATTACTCAGTATGGGAGGTAACACCTATTCGTATTCAGTCATCAGTTATCTATCATAGAGATACAATTTTGGTGCTCAGCCCTTTTTTCTGGGGGTGGGGGGTTGTACTGTAGGGAGAGCAAGAAAATAATTGAGATATGTATTCTCGGTAAGGAATCTTCGAAATGGAGATCGACCATAAAAAAATCAATGTAACTCTTTACAGAAATACTCCTATGCCCCTTTGTATTTATTGTTGAAAAATATTCAACAGGCTTCAATATTTTATCACCGTTTATGGTAAAAGATTGTTCTATACCATTGTTTAAAGGGTTGCCATGGAGCTTATCAAGAACGGAAATCGGTAGTTTGTGGGATAAATAGCAATCCTTCCGTCATTTGATGCCTTTTTTGTCCAAAATTGCATTTATGGCAAACAAGCTACCGTGCAGGAAGGAAAAGAAAGCAACCAAAGTTAGGGAAGTGTTCAAGAAACCGACAGTGAGGTGTTCTTAGAAACAATTACTTTTCATCTAAATATATTTTGGTTTCAGATAATGAATTAGGTAAAACATCTTTAACATGACGTTATCAAGATCCTATTCAAGATGACCGCTCGTACCAAAATTATGTAAAAGAACAAAGAAATGTAATGTCGTACATAGGTATATGGACTAAAGGAGGACACTTTTCCCCAAAGCTTCGGACTGCCATCTAACATAGAACAAAAAATTTATTTCCCAGAACTAACCATATTCCTTTGGTGAGCTCTTGATTGACCTTTCTTTCTCTCTTCTCTAGTTGTGTCTACAACTGCATACTCGGCCTTCAGTATTATATTAAGAAAAGAAATATGAAACTTGATCAGTTTCGTGCAAGAATATGTGAACCATTAAGACAAACGAAAGCTTTATCTTGAGTATTTCAAGGCTTTCATTACGTGTCAAACGCACGTGACTGTCCCTGCCACTAAACAAAACTAACTAAACTAAAAAGTCCAACAACATCTGAACATCATGGCAACTGCAGACAAACAGGCAAAAAATATTAAAGAAATTATTCAGAGAATAACGTATTATTATTACTTTGAAACATCTTACGCAGGGAAAATGTCGTCTAAAACATATAACTTTTTGTTAACCTGATGTTAGCTTTATTTCAAATTAGGCAATAATTGTGAAAATTCACATTTTGAAACAAACTTCTTTTGAGTTCTAAAAGATGTGTTTTCATGATACCCCCAATATCACACTAAAACATGTGATGCTTGATAATTGATGAGTCCTGACCTTGTCATACTCTAAATCACCAAAGGAGATATAAGTATTATGGTTACCAGTCCACTTGCTGATGCAGTGTACACATGCGGTATATTTCCTCTTCTTCCTATCTCCTTTCTTAGAGACTTTTCTGGTTGTAGAGCATCTCCTTTCTGTTTGTATATGATATGTAAGGGTTAAGATAATAAGTACTAGTATTTCGAAGACATGGTACTTACATCAGTGATCTTCTAACCCCTTGGGGAAATATAACTCCCTTCGGCGGTACGAAGAATGTTATATAACACACCCTACCAGTCAGTATCTGTGATATAGCAGCCACTTCTCTGCCATATGATTTCACCCCCTAAACTAAATACTTTTCCTTTGTGCAGATTTCTATTTCAGTAAATAAAGGTGTAGATTTTAATAAAGAGCGTAAATGAGATATATACAGGAAATATTTTGCTTCTTCTTAATAAAAACTCTTGCACTTAGCTCTTGTGAAAAAATCTTTGTTATTAATGACATCATAGCAAATTAATGCAGGTCATTCAATTCAAATGATTATATTTCCATAACCCAATCAAAACATGAAAAATATGCTGAAACAAAATTAATATCAAATGACATTTGCAATATAACATACACAATGAAACTTTTGTAATTATACATTATAAAGTCTGCGTAAGTAATCAAATATTTTGGGATACTAAATATATAAGCATTTCATAAATTAAGTCGAAATTTCATGTAAAAGAAAAGTCGTCTAAAGAGTGGAGTTTTTATTTGCGTGGATTACATATATAATAAGAAAAGAAAAGAAGAAAGAAGGAAAGAGAACGGAAAAATATGCCTACAGAAGAGAAAAGAAAGAGAAATAGTTTGATGGGGAATTTCAATTGGGATTTCAAGTGCTAAGGAGAAACTGGCTCTTGAAAAAAAAGGGTAATAGAAAGGTATTCGTTCAAGTGCATTGTGTGTGTATCCTGTAAGTAGAGAGTGTGTAGATTATAGGCGATATCAAAAGAAAATACATTGCCTATTGATACCTGGGCAGATGATGAACCAAGATTTGAAGAGATGTTGCGTTGTTTATCGACTGTGGCATACTCCACTGACGGATCTAGGGGCCCTCTCTACAGAATAAATAAAGTATGGTATGATGTGACACTCCGTCGTCTTCTAATTTAAAGTAAACAATCAAACACATTTCTGCCTTTTTTGTCTAAAATTCTGTAAAATTTTGAAAGTTTACTGCTTGCATTTAAATAGCCCGGTCTAATATCTTATTATACGGCCGAGTATGAATGTCAATGTCCTTCCTACGTTGGGAAACAAAGTACGAACTAAAGATCATGTGGAATCATTCACTGGCCGTGATATTCTCTTAAAATATTTTCAATAGTATCAAAATATTGCTAACGATAATTGCCATAATCTAACAAAATTAGGAGCTCCTAATATTTTGATGGCTAGGGTAATTTCAGCGGCGCAGATATGATTAATTTCCTATTCCGACAGGGTAACGGGAGGAACATAAACAGTTTTAATGGTGGTCATACAGTACGTGCATCCACATTTATACAGTTATACATATGATGTTAAATGGCAAATCTGAGTATTCACTACATTTACCTATTACATTATATTTGTAAAGACCATTCGTATAGCCATGCCAAAAGGACTCACAAAATAATGATTATGTTCTAGTTTCATTACGTAGTACTTTATATACTACTTACCGAAGCTGAAGAGATATCTATATCTAGTTTGTGTTTGTCTGCCCGGCATTTTCCTGATCGCGACTTTTTGTCTACTACAGCATACTCAACGTCAGGATTCATCGGGACCTGTCTTTGAAAATATCCAAAATCGAGTGTAATTAGGAAATGACATGAAATCATGAAAATAATAATCCAGTGCGTTACATGGTCTCAAGAACAAAAGGAAAATGTAATATAAATGACAATTCTTTAAAAAATATTTCGACAGTGTGCTGCGAAGCAAAAATGGCATTTCCTTATTCCCCATCTTTAAATTCATTTTTTCATTTTCTTTGGTTTAAAAGCAGTTTTCAAAAAATCATACAGGACGTATCTGCACGACCTAAATACATATAATATGAAAGAAATGCATTTGCATTCATTTAAGTTAATAGTACGTTAGAACGTTCCCAGGTCTGGAGAGTATGAGGAGAAAAGTCGTTTAAACGATTTAGCTTACTAAAGAGATATTTGTATTCTGAATATCCTATATTACAATGAAAAAAGTGGAAAATAACGATAAAGTCATGTTCGTTACGATCGAATGTGGTCGCGTATTAAAGGGCCTCCACCCACGAGAGCAAATAAGAGGGTGATTCAACAAAAGAGACTCAAAAGGGGTTTCAACAAATGCAGTTTCGAAAACGGCAGTGGAGAGGTAGAGGGGGTTGAGAGATATGGCAAAATAAAATTTTAAAAATAATTAAACTACATGTTATATATTGATAAAAAGAAAGGGGAAAGAGAAAGAAAGAAAGAAAACAAAAACATTACCGTTTTGACCCTTGTACCATCATTGGCCCTGGCTCCCATGGTTCTGTTCTGATCTCTCTCGAGGGTATCATCCACAGGAGACACGAGTGAGTGAAGCGGAATCCGGTCATGGCTCCTCTGAGCCATACGGCGATTTGTTTGAGCCACGTGGGATAGAACGGGTGAACGGTGAATAGATAGGTCAGCTGTGATGGTCGGGATAGGGGGAAGAGCTCCTCGGTCACGCCCCGTTGGATGTGTACCTGGTCCATGAACGTTGTCCAATTCTCTACGAACTTTTCCTGTAAGCATTATACACCCACAAATACTTAAAATACATGGCAAATATAGACAGGTGGCCCTTATAGAGAAGTGGCGGGTTTGACATACGAATCATTAATCTGTTTCTTATCTAGACTAACAGAGATTTTTTACAAAATATAAGAAAGCATATCATTTAACAAAAGTTCTGAACGTATGAACATCTAAGTATAATGCAGTAGATAGTTATATTTTGTCACCAAATTAGCTACGTATTCTTATATTCTTGATTTGTTTTAACCAGATGCTGTTTTCTCATATTCCCCTCCTATCCCCCTTTATTCCGTCCTTCTTCTATTGACAGCTCGCTTATTTATTTAAAATGTCAACATATATAGTAACTTTGAGCAACCTTTATCTAAAACGAAGAACATTCATCCCACCCAACCCAACGGTGTGTAAACATTTGGTTACCTTGAAAGAAAATGGAAAATCCACTACATTTGTAACGGATGCATTGATTATATTTCATGTTTCTCCTTGTGTAATCACCCAACATTAGCAATGCTTGTAATCTTTGATTTGTGAACTTACAATCAATTTTGAATTTAATACACCAATATAATCTTTTGGTTCGAATCTCTTGTATTCTGGCAACCATCTCATGTACTTGATGGTGTTTTAGTTAGCCCATATCTTTACCCTGTTACAGAATTCCGACAATCATTTTAAAGCTAATTTCATTTATAATGACAAAACTATAACCATTGGTCTTTTTTCTGCATCTCCGAAAGACGAATATGAAAACAATGACAATCATGATGAGAAGTAGTGTGGCTCCTACAGCGTACATGGCAAATGTCACCGGTTCTGCAGAGAAAAGAAAATACTTTAAGAGCAAAAAGTATGTATTTTATAAAGAAAAGCATCGCCCTAAACAGATTGAGTACATGGCTGTAAAATAAGTAAATTATGTTATCATCTAAAGAATAACTATTACGCCGAGTTTCCCAAATACATATTCGCTAGGGCATACCGGAAAATGTAAAAATATTTTAAAATCTTTAGTGATAAAAAGTACATTATGTAGTAATTTAAATATCATTTAACTACCTCTAATAACAAAATAAATATCATACTGCCAAAATGTGCATGTACTGAGATGTACTCATGCCTGGAAATTCAAACTCAATTCATTAATGCATATGTAAATAAGCAACATATATTATATATGTAAAATTTTCAGTTAATTTACGGGACACGCATACTATGTGTCATCATTACATGGGCAGGAAGCAATCATTCAAACAAAAAACGATCTACAAACACTGGAACCTGATTTTTTAGAGACAGAATTGCATTTTCTGCTTACATATAGCACATATTTTCAATTCATTTCATTCAAATTATTTCTACATTTTTAAATTTCTAGCAAGACAACATACATGTAAAGGGATAGATCATAAATGTTCGTATACATCTAGAATAAACAGAAAGTGACCTAGCTTTCAATGATTTGGGGGAGCCAATGCAAGATTAAGAATCCTGGATATATCACACCGCAAAAGAAAATTTGCATAAAAAATATTAAAATTACATAGTTGAACGACCTTTAAGGGACCTTCCATGAGAAACAAAACATTGTTTCTCATGGATTTTTTTTCAAATTTACCCGACAGGACATGATTCATTTTGAATCCATCTTACCTGGAAATCCGTCGGTAATAGCCACGGTTATAATTTCAGGATGGTCCGTAGATGCTAGATATATTGAACCTAATAAAAGACAGAAAGATATGAATTTCTATTTTTTTTTTGCGTTTGATCGAATTATGTTGTGGCCATATTCAATTAAGAGATGTTAATAATAACCCGCATCAATAAGAATGTATTTTCATACCCAATGTGAGGATGTTGCGCTAGTGGTTGCACTCAATTTTTCTGCTCTCTCTTTCATAAGACATTTACATGGATTGTGGGATAAATGCATTTATATTTTGATAGCAGTCTGTTTCTACAGCTCCCAGGACACTGCTAGACAAATTTGGAGTTCCATATCTATAGGACTGAGCAGCAGTAGTTGGGAAAGTTGTACATGGAAATACAGGTTGAGATTGCTTCTTAAACCTCCATGTTACTACAGGCATGCATGACCGACCAGCCACCTATTGTTGGACATTGCAGCAATTTCCTTTGTTATCTGACTGGCTATATAGAGAACGCCAAACTTGACCGCATTTACACAATGGTGTACTTGTACATGTAGCTGTTGAATCTGGACATTCACTTTATGGACTGTCCTGCCTTTTCTATACCTTGTATATCACACACACACCGTAAATCGGGCATTGGGGCCAACAGAGGTGGCTGGCTTAAGCCAGGCCCATCCTATGTGTGGTCATCAGGCGGCTTGACACCCGTCTGGCTAGTCAGTGGTAGGGCTGGCCCATACCCATCCGGCTGGCTGGTGACCCAACTGCTCGAGGATCTGGTGTGTTGTGGCCCCAGAGAAAACATCATCATTGGAGGAGGTTAGAGAAGGAGATGTAGAAGGACCTATGACTGACTGATGAATAACGTGTTGTAGATCGGTGCCTGTAGGTTCCACTCAAAAGCTATGGGGAACATATTGTCAAGTCAAGTCTTGTGCATACTCCTTTTTGTGCTCTCTGTTATTATGTGTGCACAACAAAACACCACTCAGTACAGTCCTGAAAACCTGACTAGGATTAAAGCAGAGCTGAAGAAAAGCAGAGTTCCTCCCGATTTGTACCACTATTTAAAAGACCTTGGGATCTCCTCAGCCAAAGCCACCAGGCGAGGAAAGAGATCATGGATGAAGCTTCGAAAGAAGATCCCAGTGATAATTACTAATGTAAGGAATTCTGTCCGCCATAATCCCAAATGCAGGACATCCTCTGCAAGAAACATTATTCATCTGGACCACATCAGGATGCCGCCTAAAGCAAAAATCCTGTGAAAATTGGCCTGTGGAATGCACATTCCATGATGAACAAACCTACAGAAGTCTGTGACTTAGTGCTTACAGAGAAGCTTGATATCCTCGCTATTACTGAAGCTTGGCTGCGAGGGGATAGCCGGGATGGACCTTCTTTAGCTGATATTCGGAGCACGCTACGTGAACATCATCTTCTGAAGCTTCCAAGAAAAGGGAAAAGAGGCGGAGGAATTTGTGTCATGGTGAAAAACCAATACAGCACTAAGGCTAAAGCTCATACCTTTGAGACATTTGAATGTCTGGAAGTTAAGATCCTCTCCACAGGCCAAGTTCCAATTACACTGATTGTCATCTACAGGCCACCGTCTAGGGTCAGAGCATCAGAAACTTCCTTGAGGAATTTTCCAGACTCCTAGAATCTGCTAACTTGCTGAGCGACCATCTGTTGATTTGTGGGGACTTCAATATTCATGTTGATAATTCCCAAGATACTGATGGAAGAGCTATGCTTGACCTGTTGGAATCAGCTGGATTGCATCAGGAGATATCTGAGCCAACTCACATCCATGGTCATACTTTGGATTTGCTTATAACGAGGGACACTGACCACTCCACCAACAACGTTAGTGTTCTGCCTGCCATGCCGTCAGACCATGCTGCCATTACCTTCACAGTAGCACTTCCTCGCTTGCCTGCAACTAAAGAGCAAGTCTCTGCACGTAATCTTCGAGACATAGATTACAAGACATTCAAAGAAGACATTACGTCGTGCTTTGAGAGAGCAACTTATATTGCAGATCTTAATGTGGATGAAAAGGTTGAATTCTATAATGCAACTCTGTCTACAACTCTTGATAAGCATGCCCCGGTATCACAGCGGAGCATTCAACTACGCCCTCATGCACCATGGTATGATGAGTCTCTTAGAAAGCTCAAACGTAATGTCCGGGCAAAAGAGAGAAGATGGAGGAGCAGCATAACAACAATCAATAAGCAGCTGCTCAATGATGCTTCATCGGACTATCATTCTGCCCTTAAAGAAGCAAAGAGAAGCTATCATCGTGACAAAATTTCAAGCTGTGACCAGAAGGAATTGTTCCGAACCATCCAAAGGTTGACCGTGGAGAACCCTTCACAGACCTTACCTCTTCATACTTCACCAGCAGAGCTGTCCGAGAGATTCTCACAGTTCTTTGAAAGTAAGATCGTCAATCTAAGAACGCGGAACGATGAACAAGTAGAAAATCAAGAACCTGGATCTTCTTGGGCTTCTTCGCGTTTGGTAGCTGGAAGCAAACCGATCTGCTCCTTGGAAAAGTTTGGCAAGGCTTCCCATGCTGATGTGCTCAAGATCGTCAAATCAAATAAGATCAAGGCATGTTCACTTGACCCTGTTCCAGCATGTGTCTTCAGAAAGTGCTTGGATATCCTTCTTCCTGCTTTGACGGACATGACAAACCAGTCACTTCAGACTGGAACCTTTCCATCATCACTGAAATCTGCACTTATCATCCCAACGCTGAAGAGTCCTTCTGTAGACCCAGAGACTCTAAAAATTACCGTCCTATATCAAATTTACCTTTCCCTGGGAAAGTCATAGAACGGATCGTTAGTCAGCAGCTGATGACTTACCTGAATTCGAACTCTCTACTACCCTCTAGACAATCTGCATACAGGCAGCATCACAGCGTAGAGACTGCTCTCATAAGAGTTCAGAATGACCTCTTGCAGTCCTTGGATGCCGGGAATGAGGCAGTCCTTCTTTATTAGATTTAACCTCGGCATTCGACACTGTGGATCATCCCATCCTTCTTACCAGGCTCCGAGACAGATTCGGTGTGACCGGGGTGGCATTGGACTGGTTTGCGTCCTATCTTTCGGGAAGACAACAGAGTGTGTTAGTCAAGGATGTGACGTCTAATCCTAGACCGCTGCTATGGGGCGTCCCACAAGGATCGGTGATCGGCCCGCTCATGTTTATATGCTATACCGCTCCTGTGGAAGATATCATCCTTAGCCATGGCTTTTCGACAATGATGTACGCAGATGACACACAGCTGTATGTCACAATGAAACCCCAGGCAAGGGACCAAATGGTCTCAAAACTCGAACTCTGTCTACAGGACATTCGCTGCTGGATGAAGGATAATCAACTTACACTTAATGATAATAAGATGGAGGTATTGCATGTGTCGTCACGTTTTAAGCAACGTCAAGAACTGGGTACTATTACATCTGGTGGCAGTCAAGTTGGACCATCCCCATCTCTACGCGATCTTGGTGTAATCCTTGACAGTCACTTGACTATGCAGCAGCATGTCAACAATACTTGCAAGAAAGCATCTTTGGCCCTTAGAAGAATAGGTCGTGTCCGCCAATATCTCAATAGCAGGACAACTGAGATATTGGTCCACGCCTTTGTAACATCTTTGCTTGACAGCTGCAACTGCCTTCTTCTGGGAGCTCCAGAGAGAGAACTCTGTAAGTTGCAGAGGATTCAGAACTCTGCAGCTCGCTTAGTGTCAAGAGCGAAGAGATCTCAACACATAACACCTATCTTGAGAGATCTACACTGGTTGCCAGTTCAGTTACGGATCTGCTACAAGGTCAATCTAATCATCTTTAAAGCTCTCCATGGCACGTGTCCAGAGTACATCTCAGATTTGCTCACACCGTACATCCCACCAAGGCGTCTGCGGTCATCTTCCCAACACCTTCTCACCATCAATCATGGGGCCACAAAAACCTATGGTGACAGGGCATTTGCATGTGGTGGACCAAAACTTTGGAACGCTCTCCCAGTGTCGCTACGCTCCATGACTGATGTTGAAGTTTTTAAGAGAGCGCTGAAAACTCACCTTTTTGATGAATGTTTCCAGTAATTATGTAAACATTGTACATTGTAAAGCGCTTTGAGAGGGCCTGCGGTCCTGAAATGCGCTATAAAAGAACGAACTATTATTAAATAATTTAGTTTATATCATATAACAATTGAAAGTTCTGTTCATGTAAATATTGTTATGCTATCGGTAGAAGTGGTTGAAGTACATTTAGACCATTCGTTTTTTATTCCTTACCATTAAGTTCGTTAAAGTATTCTTCTGAGCAATTCCCTGGGCATAGAGAGGTCTTTGACACACAGCAGGACAGAGAGCTGACGTTTGAATCAGGCTTGTAGCTAGCCAAATGTAATGCTCCTGCATTTTCCCACGAAGCAGTCGTATTTTCATTTCCTCTCCCGTCCTGGTAAGATGTGGTGAAGAAGAGAGATGACGATGTCAGATTGAAGTTGTTGGTATTGGTTTGACAGCTCAATGCACTCAGACCACCGACGGTAGATTCAAAGGAGTCATTTTTGACGATTTCAATATGATGCACACATACTGCGAAAAAATGAATATTTAAATTCAATTTTATTTCTTTTCACCTAATCGAAAAAATATATTTATACATTCATATGATTATACGTTGTTGCATAAAAAGAATGTGATTTTTTGTAAAACAATATAAACTTTCCTTGGTAGGTAGCAGCTAGGAGGGAAGTGACCTGTATAAGGTGCTGCTCTAAAGAAG
Source organism: Mesocentrotus franciscanus (assembly GCA_037976565.1). NCBI lineage: Eukaryota > Metazoa > Echinodermata > Echinoidea > Camarodonta > Strongylocentrotidae > Mesocentrotus > Mesocentrotus franciscanus. Next base: position 9,790,494 of record CP137667.1, on the reverse strand, counting down.
AAATATACTTAACCGATAAATGTAAACACAAGATTACAGGGACATGACAAAATACAACATTACCAGAAAGACAGAAAAACAGTGCCTGGCAATTAATGTTAAAGATAAATGAAATAACAGGTTCAGAGTAGATTAATATTTGCAAGAATAATAATATTATTTAAAACATACTTTTAAAAACTTAAAGGGATAGCTGAGTTATGTTGCAGAGGGCGCTACACAAAATAATTTGTTGTGAGATAATTAAAAACTGAGTGTTAAATTTGAAAGAATATACAATTCAAATGACAAAATCACTTTGTTTGATCAAAATCGGTTCAGAGGCGGCTGAAATAACCATAAATATGACCATTTCTGATATTTGTGGTGGTTCACAAATATTAGGTAATTTTGAGCCAGCCGTTGAAAAACGAGATACGCCTTATACGTTATATTCTAGCCAATTGCCAATATTGGCTTTTTGTTCGTTTTTTTCGTGTTGGTTATAATGCGCACAACCAGTTAGCCCCTGTATTGTTATTATTAATTAATTCATTAATTAACGGTCACCGTATTTTGGGGGAAAGTGGAGCTGAATTGGTAAAAATGATCGTATTCAATCTAAATTCACACATTTTCGGGTCTAAAATTACCTTCATAGCAATTTTAGGCTCTAAAAGGGCACTAGAAATGTCATAAATAAGAATAAGGGCAATAACCTTGCACATTGAAGGCATTTGCAGTCTTAAAAAAGAACTCAAATATCCGTTTAAGCGATTGAGATCATTTAATTGATGAGGGAAGTGAATTCCAGGTGTCCTTGGTACATTATATATTTTTGAGCGAAAAAATCGGTACGCATGTGCGTTAAGTCAAAACCCGTTGCATTTCTTGGTCTACGGCTTGGAAAACAAGGTTTTATACAAATGGTATAATCTTTTTTTTAATATGTTACATATATATATATATTTATATATATATATATATATATACTACAACGCACTTTACATTAAGTACAATAATACATAACTATGATATATTTTAATGCATAGGAAAATACTTGACATAAACTATACAATACTACACTTTTTTAGGGTTTCAATATTTCACCATATCACAGACACTGATAACACGTAGGGCCGTGCATCTCAGATTTAACATTGTTAAACGATGCCTTTAAGCATAGTACGATAAGAAAAGATGTGACTTCAATCTATAACACGTTGTATATGAATCAGTAAAACTCTCAATTCAACAGTAAATGAAATTAAATTATAATAAATACCTTCTACTTGTAATGTGATCGAGGAATTAATATTTTCCGATGCTTCATCTTGGTTCTCTATTCGGCATGTTAGAATGGTTCCATTTTGACTCGCTCTTGGGGTAAATGACAATGCAGGGCTACCGCTCCGTGGATCACTCTCATGGCATGCGTGGTAAGAAAGATCAGAACAATTAGGATACCACTGGAGAGACACTGATGTATTGGCACGGCATCTTATCGTCGTATTGATATCAGCTCTGACCTTGAGAAAGCTGGAGTTGATTGGTGTCCCTTCGTTCTCGTGTGTAAGGGCCAAACCCACTGGTGGCTCTGTGACGGGAGAAACAAAAATCATGTTCATTTAAAAGGTGTAACCCGACTCGCATTTAAACACTCATTGGCCTGTTTTGCAAATCCCATTTTTGAATATGGTAGCCAATGCGTTTATTTACTGTTTTCTTCTAGGAGTAACATTACTTGAGATAAATATGTCAGAGGTGACCATGCCAAAGGTAAAAATGTTTCAGGTATTCAGATCTGTGATTTCCCAGGTACAATTGTATTATACAATATAACTTTGTATTTTATGAAATCAATAAATTGAATTGAATTGAAAATAATCAAAGGGGCCATCCTTAAAAGCCTATCGAGGCTTGAAAGGTTGATGGCCCCAAAATATCGGCCTAAAATCTATTTGGCAATGTGACTATTAAAAGTTCATTCATAAAATGAACCATTTGCAAACGGAATACTCGATTTGGCGACATCCAAATGTTTTTAAATACATCTTTAAATGTTGTTCTTTTTCAATCTATCTTATATCTATGACGTTAACCCAATATCCATCATTGCTTCTTTAACTAAAGGAGAAGGCTGAGTTGTGGTAAAATTGACAATAATTGTGAGCTTTTTCAGTATGTGCATGCAAATTTGAAAAAGATTATTTCCTGATTTTTCTTTCAAATTGACAAACACGTACTGAAAAAGCTCACAATTAATGCCATAATTGTGTCTCCTGAATAGAAGTGTCTCCTGAAAAGGATTGCTTTTAAAATGCCATTTTCTACAAAATATGACAAGATAAAGATCGATCAAACATTTGTGTCTAGTCCAATATACCTAATTATGTGAGCAATGCACTTGGTAGCTTTACTTTCATTATTATTATTATTTCAACACTCCTCAGTATGGCGGCTTGCATGAATTATATACTGCATAATCAGCCGTCCCCTACTCTTGACACCAATATGTTGTACAACACTTATATGTTAATTATCACGTAAAGCCGTCTAATGCATCTTTTAACAGAACCCATTGTAAAGCAGAAAACAGATCATGACATTTAAACAAAATGAATAGTATACGAACCTTTAATTATCACGTTAAATCTGCACTGTTTTTGTTCAAATGTGACTATTGTGCATAAATATTCTCTTGCATCCTCCAGGGTCACGTTCTCCATAGTGAACGTACTGGTATAGTTGTTTTGGACATCCAGAATATGGCCATTAATTCCCGTACAGTTGCCATAGGTCTCCGAAGGACATACAAACATAAGTGTGTCACTAACGCCGCTAATCATGCGCCACATAATGTAAAATGACTCTGAAGTTGGGGGTCCATCGCATCTCATCTCCAAATTTGCTCCAACAAAAACAAAAATCTTCTCCTCGTAGGAATCCAGCTGGCAAACTAGATTCAAAAGCAATAAAAACATGAACAAAGTAGGTTATTTAAGAATTATCCCGTTTAAAAGATGTGTTACCTCGGGAGAACCCAAGATGATCTTTTGCCATTAATCCTCATTATTAAGCTTCCGTCATAGTGGTGTCTATCGTAGGCAGAAATCTATATTTAAACGTGCAAGGGATACATGTACATTCCCTGACAAGCAAAACAAAATGAAGAAGGGAATGTCATACAATATTTTATTATGTCTCTCTTCCTAACTGTCTACAGACAAACAATGAAATAATATATAAAATAAAGAAAACAGGCTCAAGGTCACTATTCCTTTTTTGGCATGAAAGTTACCCCCTCCCCCCTGTTTCTTGACATCGAAAACCTTTTGAACACCTAGTTATTGGTATGGCCAGATAAAATGCTGATGCTGATGCTTTATACTATTAATATTTATGATTTGACATAATTTTTATTTTTCAGGATTAAGGTCCATGTAATTGTTTTAGCACATTAAGTACTCTACATTTAAATTATCATTTCAATGCAGACTATGAAAATCGGCCCACTAGACTGCACTTTGCTCACAGTAAAATGAAAAAGATTATTACCAGTTCCTCATCAACACAAATACAAGATTAAAAGAAGTTATATTAAAAAACATACAGATATGATAACTGCACATAATACGATAAGATAAGATAAGAAAAGTCTAATTATTAATTAAGAACTCAGCTTCTCCTTTTCTACTTCCCTTTCAAACCTAATTGGGGATAGATACATTTGTCCTGTTCTAGTGTAATATTCCTATTATTATTATGAAGAAATATTTTTGTTGATGTTTTACGCCATTTGTAATTAATTAAGTTCATGCACTTGTTATTGTAAAATCATTTGTAATTCAGCTCTCGAGCTGCGATGATGATTATTGAATAAATACCATTATTATTAAATACTAGATTTACGTTGTAATGCATACATGATCTCTCTCAAAGAAACATAATCGATGGAGTTAGAATTTGAAAGAATAACTTACAGATTAAATGAACGGAACAAATTAGCCATACTAAATACAAACATATGTCCATAGCGATCAGAGTGTCCTTTACGATAGTTAACGACGTCAATGTGTTTTGAGTGTAAAAGCAAAGCTTATAAGAGTTTCCAATAATAACTGGTAAACGAGAGCTAATTGCGAATTTAAGTATGCTGGCGCTGTTGAATGTTTAATAACTGCATACTCTCAGTCAATGTCAGAGGACTGAGAGTCAAAAGAAAGAAGATTTTTCAGTGGTGCAAAATGTCGGAAATATAATATTCTTGCAGGAAACCTTAAGCACAGAAGACATTGAATACAGTTGGAAGGGTGATTGGGAAGGCTTAATGTTTTTTTAGCCACGGGAGTCACCACAGTAGGGGTGTTATTGTAATGTATAAACCAGGTATTACTTCTACTTTTGTGGCGGAAAAAACCTTAATTGACGAAGGGGGAAGATACGTCATCATTAAAGGCAAATGTTAAGGCGAATAGCGGAAGTGTGTACTTTCCCACAAGGAATAAAGAAAACACCCAATGTCATTTTCTGTCTGATCTAAATAAAATAATTTGTTCTGTATTCAGTCAAGAATAATCCTTGATATTTGGAGGAGACTTCAATGTAATTATGAATCATAATTTGGATTACATGGGTGCAAGTAATATTTCGATATTTAGGGACTCATTAGTAGACTTTCTTGATAAGCTTGATTTAATTGATGTGTGGCGTAAGAGTCATCCTAATAAGAAAAAAATTCACTTTTAGACAGAAGCAGCCATTAGTTCAGAGTAGATTGGATTATATCTTCATTTCCTCGAAAGTAGACAAGGTGGTAAGAAAGTCTGAAATTTTGCCTTCTATTACACCTGACCATGCTGGAGTTAGAGTAGAATTTAATAATTTGTTCGATAGTTTTGTATATGGGAAATCGTATTGGAAGTTCAATAGTAGTCTATGTAATGAAAAAGATTTTGTAGATGGGGTAAAGAAGAAGATTTTTGAAGTAGAGGAAACTTGGCGGATTCAAATAACGAGCAAAATTAAATTTTGGGATTTTATGAAAATGAAATTAAAAGAATATATAATGAAATTCTCCCGTGAAAGAGCAAAACTCAGAAGAGCCCACATTGAAAAATTGGAAAAATAAATTAAAGACTTAGAATATCGATTGACGATCAATTGTCATAATAGTATTCAGGACGAAATTGACTTCAAAAAAATGAATTAGAGAAGCTTTTCGACTACTCACGTCAAGGGTTAAAAGTCCGTTCAAGGACGGAATGGTCTGAAGAAGGAGAAAGAAATTCAACAATTTTTGAAGTCAAATAAAAGCAAAAGTGTGATTAAGGAGATATATAATGAAAATAAGGAAGCTGTGCGGGATGGCAAAGGGATTTTGAAGATTGTCAGGGAGTTTTACGAAAATGTATATGCATGTAAAAATGGTGAAATTACAGAGGATATTGAAAAGAATTACCCAAATTAAGTAAAGAAAATAAAGAGTATTGTGAAGGCCAGATAACACTGGAGGAATGCTATCAAGCAGTAAAGGAAATGAACGGGAACAAATCACCAGGCATTGACGGCTTCATGGCTGAGTTTTATTTCACGTTCTGGCCAACTTTAGGGAAACAATAGTGGAGGCTTTTAATGAAGGTTTTGAAACAAAAATGTTATCAAACTCACAGAGACAGGGGGAAAATTCACTAATTGAGAAAGAAGGCAAAGACCCTTTGTACATGGAAAACTATACGCAAATTACTCTCTTAAATGTTGATTATAAAATATTGTCAAAAGTATTAGCTACAAGTGTTAAGGAGGTACTGGAGGATATTATTCATTACGATCAGGTGGGCTATGTTAAAGATCGGAATATTGGGGAAGCGGTTCGGTTAATTGATGATACATTCTTTCAATCCTTGTATCAGCCAGTAGGCTTTGCCCTATATTTTGAAAAGGCATTCGACTGCATTTCCAATAAACTTTTATTTAAAGCTTTAGAACAGTTTGGGTTTGGTAAAGTTTTGTGCTCTTAGGTTAAAACCCTTTACACTAATGTTAGCAGTTGTGTGATGAACGGGGGACACTCAACAGGATATTTTGAAATTAATAGAGGAGTAAGACAAGGTGACCCTCTATCTCCATATTCATTTGTAATAGTTATCGAATTACTAGCTCGTTATATTAGAAAAGATGGGAGTATTGAAGGAGTAGGATTTGGGAGTAGAGAAATAAAACAAGTTTTGTATGCAGATTATATTACATTGTTTTTAAAAGATATGGATTCAATAAATAGAGTGAAGAAAGCTTACAAAAACTTGAAAAATTAAGTGGATTGAAGATAAATATGGATAAGACAAATTTTATGTGGTTGGGAGAGGAAAGTCATAGGCCGGATTTACTTCTTTTCGGACATTGGGTACAACATATCAAAATCCTAGGGGTTTCGCACGTGATTCCAAAATAAAAGATGATTTGCACTATAAGGAAATTTTGAGCAAAATCAAAAGACTGATCGGTTTGCGGAAGCAACGAGATTTAACGATGTTTGGCAAAATTAAATTATTGAAAATATATCTATTTTCAAAACTAAATTATGTTTCATTTCTCATGACAGTCCCACAGAACATTTTTGAAGAAATCGAAAAGATTTCTTTCAATTTGATTTGGGGAGGGAGAGACAGAATAAAACGGAAAATATTATATCAAGATTACAGCGCTGTCGGACTCAGAGTAACGAATTTCAAGGTATTTGTCAAGACTCAGAGAATAATGTGGATCAAACGGCTGCTAGATGTCGTCTATTTTGGGAAAAGCTTTTAGATAAAGATATCAATTGGCCAAGTTGTTTTAAAATAAATTTAATTAAAATCAATGATAATAAGCTGAAAGAATTTCACTTTAAGATTTTGTATTACATTCTACCAGGGAGAATTAATCTTTTGAAGTGGAATATTGCACCTGATGATGCGTGTAAAACTTCAGAAGCAAGTGAAAACATTTTTCATGCGTTTATTGCATGTAAATGTAATAATTCCTTCAAATCATATTTATGCTGGTCAATAGAAAAAGTGTTTTATACAGAAATAAAGATTAAAGCAGATCATCTTATCAAAGTAGGTGAGGAAAACTCAACAGATCACATAATCTCCATTGCATTTTGGTCAATATATAAAATGATACTATTACGCAACAAAAAGGGGTGCGATCTAAGAAAATCTGGATTGAAGTATATCTTTATTTCAGAGCTTAGAAAAAGAATTTGAATTGATCAGAATCGAAGAAATAAAAACAAATCAATATATTTTTTTCCTAATCGACTATCAGAATGCATCTGAAACAAATAGGTAACAGTCTCTATTATGTTGCACATGAACAATGCAAGTCTTATGTATGAAAAAAAAACATATATGGTTTTAAGAACTTATGTTTGTGATATATGTTGTAAAAGTTTGAAATCATGATGGAAGAATTAATAAAACGAGAGTTTAAAAATAAAAAATAAACTGTTACGTTCATTCTATAAGTTTGAAAATACCTGATGTATGTCAAAATGTAAAATTTTAAAACATGCTCTTCATGTTATTTTTTTTTTTTTAATTACAATTGCATGTTTGGTATATATAAATATGGTTTGTACCCTGTACATGTATTTTTAAAAGAGAGCTCTTCAGCTCTTCGTAATATAAATTGTGGCGTTGCACAAGGGAGCATATTAGGCCAACTCTTATTTATTTCATATATTAATGACTTTTTTCGATCTTCTGATTTTTTTTCCTTTGTGGTTTTTGCTAATGACACCAAAAACAATCTGACAAAGACTCTTATAGATTAGTTGAATAATTAATATTGAAATGTTTAATATTTTTATTGATCATTAGAGCGAACAAATTATCATTGAATCCCAAGAAAACGAAATATGCGTTGTTTAGTAAATCTATAGATTCGTAGCCAGCTAACATAGTTTTCGAAAATACCCCCATTGGAGTGTGTCTCATTTAATACATGTTTTGGTGTAATGGTTAATAAAAAGCATTCTTGGAAATATCACATCTTCAATATTTGTACAAAAAATTCCCGAAATATTGGTATTATTAATAAAATTTAGAAATATCTTCCTTTTAATTCATTAATTATGCTTTATAGTATTTTAATACTCCCATACTTGAATTATTGTCACTTAGTTTTGGGTAACACACATAAAACATTATTAGATAAAGTGTTGTTATCACAAGAGAAGATTATTCGTATTATTTGTAATTCCCCCTTTCGCTCCCATACTGACTCTTTATTTTTTTGAAAATAAGATACTAAAGGGTAAAGACTTTTATTTTTTTCCAACTAGGTCAATTTATGTATAATCATACCACAAATATGTTGCCATCTGTTTTTCAAGATATTTTTTGTTTTAATTGCCCAGTCCATAATTACCCAACAAGACATTCGGGAGATTTTCATTATCCTCTCTTGCGGGCCCTCTTAGCTCAAAATACATTTATATATGTAGATCCATAACTATGGAATTATTTAAGTAATGAAATAAAATATACTCCATCGACTAATATTTTTAAGAAAAAATTGAAATTGTTTGTATTACAATCTGATGAACCTCGTCCTATTAAATCGCCTATTAATTCTTTTTCCCGTCCTATTTATCTGTCTTTCTTTCTTTTTAACCTTTTTTTTAAAACAAAGTCATTCTCTATTCGCGAACTCAAAATGTAATTTGGTATTTTATATTGTGCCCTCTCATGCATATCTCATTTCTAATGCGCATTTCTCCTTGTTCAGCTTCTTCTCAATCCCACATGCAGCTCATCCTTTTGTAATATTTTCTGTACCCCCGATCTCTCACTTCTCTTTTGTATTGTGACCGTGTTCTCCTATCTTTGTAAAGTACTCTCACGTCCCGTCTCGTCCCCCTTTTTTCCTACTTGTAGTTCCTTTTTGTAGTTACGAATTTATTAATGTAATTACTCGTTATTTCTAACTATCATTTGAGGGGTCCAAAACTGTACAAGCATTGCTTTTTCGGGGGCCTCTCTGTTCCCAATATGTATTCCTTAATTGTTGTAAATGATTATAATTGATTTGTAATGTTTTGTTGGAAACAGAAAGAAAAAATGAATTGAATTGAACATATTATGGTACACTGTGTGTGCATAACGAATTATTTGACGCATCCTGACCCCCACCCCTTCCCTCCTCCACCTGAGTCAATAGCCCTTGGACAAAGTATGAATAGTATATTTGCTTGTGTGATCAAAAGTCTAATAAAATGCAAGGGCAAATTTCAATGTTTCGCAATTCCTTGCACTGTTCATACACTTGTTTGCTGATGAGTTAGTTTTGATGGCAGAAAACGAAGAAAGGCTACAGATGAAATGGCAGAAATGGCACCAAGGATTAGGAAAAAAGGGCCTGGAAGTACATGTTGATGTAACAGAAGTACTAGTTAGTAGTATTGGAAAGACAAGGGCGAACATCTCGTGTAATAGAGAGGTTCTAAAGTAGGTGGAGGACTTCATGTACCTTGGTGCCATGGTTAGCGAGGGTAGACGCCAGTCGCGCCGGAAGCAGTCTGGGATTGGGAGGCAAACATTCCAGGGGGGGGGGCTCAAAAGGTCAAGGGGCGGAGCCTCCGGAAACTCTGGGGTTTAAGGCAGTAAATTACGGTCAGATAAACTTATTTGTGACACTGGCAGGTCACTAATTGGCGTTGGTGCAGGGGGTTGAGCCCCACGAAGCTGAGGGGTTTTAGGCATTTAATTATGGTCATCAGATGAGCATTCAGGGGCCCGTCTTAGGGCCCCTGGAGGGGTCCAGGGGCGGAGCCCCCGGAAGTTCAGGGGTTTTAGGCATTTAATAACGTTCAGATGAGCATATTTTGATACCATATTTGTGACACTGGCAGGTCACTAATTGGCGGGGGATCCAGGGGGCTAAGCCCCATGAGGCTCATGGGTTTTAGGCATTTACTTACGGTCAGATGAGTACCCAGGGGCCCTCCTTAGGGCTTTTGGTGGGGTTCAGGGGGCAGAGCTCCGGAAGCTCAAGGGTTTTAGGTATTTAATTACGGTCAGATGAGCATCCAGGGGCCCTCCTTAGGGCTTTTGGTGGGGTCCAGGGGGCAGAGCCCCCGGAAGCTCAGGGGTTTTAGGCATTTAATTACGGTGAGATGAGCATATTTTGATACCATATTTGTGACACTGGCAGGTCACTTATTGGCGGGGGGTCCAGGGGGCTGAGCCCCATGAGGCTCAGGGGTTTTAGGCATTTAATTACGGTCAGATGAGCATATTTTGATACCATATTTGTGACACTGGCAGGTCACTTATTGGCGGGGGGTCCAGGGGGCTGAGCCCCATGAGGCTCAGGGGTTTTAGACATTTAATAACGGTCAGATGAGCATCCAGGGGCCCTCCTTAGGGCTTTTGGTGGGGTCCAGGGGGCAGAGCCACCGGAAGCTTAACCCTAATAAGGCCGGGGCCATTATGGCCCCTCTCCGCGATTTTTCCGATTGCATATGGATGACGCCCCGCCGCTTCATGACTTTTTTTCTTTCGAGTCTTGCGCATCTTTTAAAGTAGCTACACGAAGAATCAAAAGTGTTTTGAATTGATGCAAAACTCATACCATTGCGAAGGGGAAGCCTTATACTGATCAAATACAACAACTCCCCTTTTCAAAATATGTTTGGGGCCCGCAGTAATCAACTCTCAAAAATGTTAGTTTTGAGATCCAGATTTTCTGCCTTCAGCGGTCCTTCGTAGAGCGTCAATATTTGTGACGTCACATACGGGACACGGCTAGCCACGAAGCATCTGGCTGCAGACTGCTATATGCGCGCGCATACGATAATACATTGTAAATTAAATACACGCGACTCGGCCTTTTGTAAAATTTCGAAGCATACTCTTGAGATCAAAATGTCGGCTGTAGACGAGGAAATTGAGCTATTAAATATGGACATTGAAATCAGTGAAGAGAGTGATTCCGTTGACAGTGATGATGATGCTGGGGAGGTAGGAGAACTTGAAGGAGAAGAAGGAGAAGAGGAAGAACTCGGCTATGATGCTAGAGATCAAATGCCGCGAGCCTACCAGCACGAACCAGAGCCGCTGCAGCCGGTGGCCGTGGGAGAGCAAGGGCTAGCGATACATGCTCCAGGTGACGGTGTTGGCTTTCGGGAAGACTGAGATATTACTCGTCTCGACCCAAGAAATACGGATAATTAGTGAGTTTCAAAGAAATATGTTGACATACCTAGACCCTTATATATATATAAATGTTCTTCTCTCGTTTGAAGCTGGTATATTTTTCTGCTTGTTTGTTTGTTTGTTTCTTTACACTTGGTCCTTGGGCTTGGCTTGGCCCTTGCCTTGCAGTTGCACTGCCCTTGGCCTTCCGTCGCTCCGCCACTTCTCCCCGGAGCTACACCGTACATGTCAACTGCTTGCCAATATCATGCTTGTTGCACCAGTGTAATATTCTATTGTAATTTGTATGGTTTAATTTTGTTTGCCAAATTGTCAGCTATATACACCAGATTTTGATGATGGTGCTAGCTGCTCCAGCTGGCTGAAGGCTGTAAAATATTGTTCATCAGGTTATTGTTAGCCCGACCAGATCAGACGCCAGCTACAACGCTGTGTATAGACTATAGCCTTATTTGTAAATACATGTAGTTATAAGATCGAGTAGACAGTACAGTGACCAATATCATATGATGAAAAGTGGGCCCCATATATAGAGTCTTATATACCGGTAAATTTCCATAAACATGTGCATTTATTTCAGTTTGTTTTGTTTTTGTTTTAGGTGCCAATGTGGTCATTGCCAAATACTTCAGACATTTTCTGTTGGAGATTGCCTCTGTTGCAGAGAAATTCCGGAGGTTGCGACAGAAGGGGATGCAAGTGGTGTTGAGTGCATCACTCAAGCTCGAGATTTTGATCCTGCAATTCTCAACCCTGCAACATTGTACATTGCATGGCAGCATTTTACAGAGAAGTGGAGCATTTGGTGCTCGAAATTGCTACCGCGCATGCGTACTTTCTCTTCGCCATGTTGAATCGACGCTACAATATGGATGAATCGTTGGGTTTAAAAAATATAGGACGAAGAATCTCCCCCTTTTTCCCATGGAAGACTTCTTCAAATTATAATTTCAAGTGATCGGCCAGATGCCCAGAGGAGTCGAGAAACCTAGTAAGTCAAAATTGTAATGAATCGCTTTGCATATTTTGACATAATATCGCCCCACCCGCTGTTTATTTCGCGTTCCCGTTCGCCGTTCGCCGGCGTCGCAGATTCTTGGAGTTAGTCTTGAGTATGTAAATTCATGATTTTGTGCGTATGTGAAATTTGGTTTTTACAGACGTGTATCAATCAGGTATGATTATTCTTATATATAAGATTTTTTGTTTGTAATTGGGGGGGGGGATAAATTTTACTGTTCATGACACAAACTTTGATAAATATAATCATTATTTTACAGAAGAAGTTTATGTTACACATATGAAGAATATTGAAAAATCTTTTTTTATTATTGCTTTTTTACCATTCCTTGAAATGCAGGAAATACCGATATGTTGCGTACCAACAATTTGTGCGCTGGTGTTGGGGTGTCTTGGGCAAAGACATCCGTGTCCAGCTCCCTGCCTGTGTCCAGGCCATCATCAAGAACTCTTACCCGGACGCTGGAAACAATTATCGAGGTACCGTGCTGAGACCGCTAGATAACATCTGATTGATGGATGGATTCGACATTTCATTTCCCTCTTTAGGAAATGATATCATTTTCTGTTATATTTTTGTTACATTCACGTCTTGTCTTGGTTCTTTTTTTGTCTTCTAGGCCCAATACTATAATTGTGTTCTTGAGGCTGTATTTACATGTATGTATTGGTATCTTTGGCACGTTTTAACTCTAAATGTATATCACACAACGAATGCTATGTATCTGACACAATGATTCCCGAGTCATAACTTACTTCTTACTCAAGTAGTTTCAGTATGCCTTTTGAAAGTTTTTTTTTTGTTTGTTTTTTTTTCTGTGCTTTGATTTATTTATTTATTTATTTTTTGTATTACTTTTTAAAAAATGTATTATTTGTTATATTTTGTAATGTTGTAATTTAATTTTTATTTATTTTTATCATATTTATGTAAAAATAATTATTCTATTTTTTAGTTTTATTATATTTCATTTTATTCTATGTATAATTTATTTATTTATTTGGTGGGGGGCAGGGGGTAAATGTCTCCAGAATGAATGAAGACCTCTATGACATTTTTCTCAATGCTTGCTTGAAGACTTGCCACATGCTCACTCTCCTCATGATGATGATGATAATGATGATGGTGATAATGATGATGGTGATAATGATGGGGATGATGATGGTGATGATGATGATGGTAATGATGATGGTGATAATGATGATGGTGATAATGATGATGGTGATAATGATGGTGATAATGAAGATGATGGTGATGATAATTGTGATGATGATGGTGATGTGGCAATAGCGACGATGATGATGTAGGGCAAGGGTTGGGTTACATGCAGCGTCGGTGATGTGACTGGTGGTGCATGATCAAAATGATTCACTGGAGACACTGCTGATGATTTCAATGTTACCGAAGATGAAGGGAACATTTTTGGTTGTAAAGGTCAGATCCTATATAACCACACACACAAAAATCCAATCGTCGTTATCAACAACCTAAACTGACCATGACCAATGAAGTACTATTTAGGTTATTTGCCATGGTCTAAGTCTAATATGCAGAAATCAGTAAGTGCTTATCATGTCAAATATGACCAGAACCCATAGGAAAGAAATGAGCCTGTCGCATACTCCTGCGGCAGACCTTCCGCAGATCTGCAGCAGACCTGCTGCAGACAGTCATCCTTTTCACATGCAAATTAGTTTTGCCGCAGACTTTCCGCACCCTTGCCGCATACTCTTTCAGTATGATGAAGAGTCTGCGACAGGTCTGCCGCAGACTCTTCATCATGGATATTCATAGAAAAGGCTATGAAAAAGAGTCTGCGGCAGATCTGCCGCAGACTCTTCATCATGAATATTCATATCCCATATAGACCTGCTGCAGACTTTCCGCATACTCTTTCATGTCCACCCCAGTGGAAGTCGCAATTATTAAAGTATGCAGTCTTGCAGGAAGGCTGCTGAAGAGCCATGGCATGCATTGCATCCTTACATTCTAGCACCTTGAAGTAGAAACAGCCAGAACAGGCAGAACGCTTCAAAAATTCTACAAATGTGGGTTTAACACAGTGCAGAAGTAGAGGTACAGGTAGAAATACAATAACTGCATACACATAGTCCAGAGTAGAGTCACAGATCCATGCTACTGTGCACACATTACACAAGAGTTACAACAAAAAAGTGAGTTAGTGGGGCTGAAGATAAGATCACATGGCATAACTAAAAAGTTTGAAACAGCTAGTACTCCGTTAATTCCTCAGTCTCCTCGTTATGGAATAAATTCCTCTCATGGTACCAGTTAGAACTTGGAGCAAATTACATATTGTTTGGTTTGACAGAAGCTAAAAAGACAAATAACAGTGCCTAACACAGGAATTTACAACCTCATGGTATCGTTGGTTGCATGGTCCTCCAAAATGGCCGCCTATAGCCTGGCCGCAGACTGTATAATTTCCCACTTTTCTGTGGCAGATCTGCCGCAGACTGTTCCTGTGGCATACTGGTATGCGGTAAGTTTGGAGCAAAGTATCATTCTGCCGCAGATCTGCCGCAGACTGTTCCTGCGGCATACTGGTATGCGGCGAGTCTTGAGCAAAGTTTCATTCTGCCGCAGATCTGCCGCAGACTTTTTACTTTTCTATGGGAATAGATGAATTCGGTCTCAGACCACTGTAGTATATGTCGGCCAGAACTGGGGGGCTTCTAAATAATAAGAAAAGAGGAGTCCATGGCTTATGTAATGAGTCAGGTGTGTTGAGATTTCGATGCTTTTGTAAGGCATGCTTGAAGCCCCCAGTTTGAAATCGGCATAAAAACAGCACCTGAACCGAATTGGTTTATACCTTTTATCTCAGATTTTTCCCAATCAGAGCATCTACTCATCACATCATCATCATAATCACATTAAAAACATTCCTGATAGAAGGTCCTCATTTTGTGGTTTGGCCCAGTAGCTTTTGATGCAGAGCCCTAACAATCATACCAATTATATGAGGAGGAAAAGAGAGGGGGATCTTTTCACATATTGTGCCAATTTTTATTCCATCAGTTTCATTCTGATTTTTTGTTTTAGCACTAAAATCCTTAAATTGGCAATGCGATGATTAAAAAATCGCTGTTTTTCCTTGCCAATGTGCGACTTTTGAACTTCAAAACATAAATGTTGACTGGCTGCATGAGCTCAGCTGGAGATGGTCGATGCGCTGGCCGCTGAACCTTGTACAGTAGGCAACGAAACGTGCAACATCAGCTCCCCGGAGCGACTCCGGCACTGAGCTGCACAGGCCCCGCTATAGCTGGACTTGTCAAACACGTAAATCTATTCTACTAGTCTAAACTTATTCTTAACCACGTTTATAGCCTATAATTCCTTCATAAAGAGTACAACAATACCGCAAATGTTTTCTATAACGTTTCAAGATGACACACTCCTGAATGAAATGTAAAATGATGCGAAAGAGCTACAAAATAGTGACTGGCAAATTGCCGTAGATATATGGGTGAACGAGTGCAAGTCTATCTAGCTGGCTGTGTTTGTCCAGTAAGTGACGTCACTATTCAGAGCTCGCTCCGCTCGTGTGTTTGGCTTACGTTCAGGGGCGTTCAGGGGTCCAAGAAGGGTCTTGAAAATCGCATTCTTCGCCTTTTTATGATATCTTTATGATTTCTCAGCAAATTATTCGTGTTTTTCAAGAGAAATTCTTTCCATCAATATGTGATTTGTTCTAATTATCAGTTGTAGTGAATTTTCTTTGTGTAGCTACTGTAATACAATTTTTTTGAAAAATCGGACCTACCGTTACAAAGTCACGTGACCTTTTGTCTTTACATGTCGGCCCAAAAATCGCTCATTTTCGTGATTTGTGTACAAAACATATGAAAATATCATTTTTCCTAAAAAGAGATAAAACATTGGTTATTTGGTCTTGTTTAAAGTTTAGGTGTTTTTTGGGGGGTCACAAATATATGTTATTTTTGGCTAAAAAATACAAACCATTTTTACTCCTTCACTGCTTTTGGGGGGGGGCTTCTGGGGGGGGCGAAAATGTGTTTTGCCCCCTCTTTTGGTTGGGGGCGACCGCCCCCTGCCCCCTTCCGGCGCCTATGGTATACGCTGATGGTCAGCAGTTAGAGCACGAGTTAAATCTGATTGGAGTATGTGGAAGGTGATCTCAGGAGTCATTAGTGACTAACGATTGCCTGTGAAAATATAAAGGTCAAGTTGTAGAACACAGTTACACGACCAATGCTACTGTTTGGTCTTGAAACGTCTGCTCTGAAGAAGAAGGAAGAAAAGACACTGGTGACATGAATGAGGATGTAACGAAGGATAGATGGGGTAACTTTAAGAGACAGGAGAGGAAACGAGGAAAAAAGTAAAGGCGCTGAGGTAGCTAAAATCAAGCGGCGCTCTGGCTGATATCATCCATATATTTTTCAGGAATGTTCTGAATGATATTGCCTCTTTTTTAACAGAAATAGGTGGCAAGATGGATAGCATGAATACATTTTTGTCTCTTCTTATCCTCTTACCGAGGAGTTTTATTTCACTTATTTCATATTTCATATATGTTTACATCAATTTACATTTTAAAAATAATTTTAAAAAGACAAAAGGAAGTAAATATATGAATTAATTGATTACTTAGTAAATCAAATTAACTGGTCCGAATTTTAGAATAAAAATGCAGACGACATGGTGACCTGGAAATATATTAATCGGTTCATAATTGGCTGTTCTGTACATGGAGAATTGTTGTTTTCCCGCGCCCCGCATGTTGGCGTGTCTGGGATTTAGAGTCATAAATGGGCCGGGGAGAGAAACGACCAGGCCCGAGAGAGCCAAGTGAGCGCGGGGGTGTCCCCCTCCCAAGATGACAGTTTTTTGCATGTTAATGTTTGTAATCATGCAATATGGTGCTCATTTATGGAGAGGCGTATCTGGGTATTTCGACGCTCGGGGCAAACAATGAATTAAGCCACTCTCTTATTCATCTACATAAATGTGCACGTAAATGTGCAAGCGAGCGAAGCGAACGAAAAAGACACTTTCATTGTGGAAAAGATATAACTTTGTCATCAAAATACACGCTGGCCAAATTTAAGGACTTTCAAGCCAGTTTGAACTCTTTAAATGTTATTTCATCGTCAAATTTTACCAACTTAGATATATATTATTATTTCAATAGGACAACTTGCTGCCCGAATATAATAATACTAGTTGTGCCCGCGGAACATCCGCGGGATTCTAGGGGGCGCGGGGTGGGGCAGGGGCGGATCTAACTGGCGGCGATTGATGGGGCTCAATTTGTGAGTAAATATTAAGCGGCGACTCAGCCGACCGGCTGAATAAGCGGTGGAGGGGTGGGCGGGTAGTGAGCCTTAAGTTTAACACTATATAGCAAATAGTGGATGAGAGATAGAGGACGGGGGAAATGGAGTCCAGGGAGGGAGAGAAATTGGAGGAAGAGAGAATTAGAGAGCGATACATAGAGAGTGGACATCAGAGAAACATAATAGAGAGAGATAGGCAGATGTGAAAAGGAAGAAAGAAAAGATTTATATTTCTTTTTTTTTATTATTTTAGTGTATTTTGTATTGTTTTTTTTTTCTTATTTTATGGGTGAATTATAATTTCCTTGCTTCAGCAACAACAAGAAGAAGGAAAAAAAATATATATATATTTGATGGACACAAATTCATTCATACACTCCTGAACAATAAATATTTAACACATTCATCTTCTTGTTATTAATAGCTGAGTCGTGTATGAAGGGTATACATTAAGTTTACGTTTATTATGAAAATGTAACGACACAGTTTTAGAAGTATATTTGACAGTTTATTAAATAATGTGTGTATACTGTTATCATCAAACAGCATGATACATTTCGTAAATATTAAACAATACTTCGGAACTGCAAAAAATAGGCTAAGCATTATATTAATTGTTAAAAATAGACATGAATAACATTTATCATGATTGTTTTTACTATGTTTAATTACATTTTTTAATAAGACAACAGTAATGATAGTTATATACATTGTGATTTGTTTGTATGTAGTTGCATATGGGCTTGGTTTGTGAAGGACATTTAGTTCTGGACGTAAGATTTATTTGTGGAGGAAAATTGATCATAGATGCAATTAGTTATAGATTCCAACCTACCTAAAATATACAAATTCTGTGAGCCATGTAAAGATAATCATTATCCAAGCTTCTAATTCTATTTTATTTGTCTATTTCTTACAAATAGATTGAAGTAAACTGTGATTTATTTAAACCATAATGAAATTGACAAAGTATCTAAAATTATTATGCGCTGTTTGTATGTCAGTTATGATTTCGATAATTACGATCTATTTGAGTTAATATTTGTTGTGATTTCAATGTAGTTTTCATGAATAGACGAATAAAACAGAAGCTTGAAGTATGATTATGTTAGTATGGTTCACAGAATTCGTACAATTATTTTCAAAGTAAAGATTTTGTGCAAAAATCAGACGATTTGTGCCAGCTAGCAGACGTGTGTGAACGTACGTGAGAGAAGAATCAACATACGTTCTCGTCAGTTTGGCTGCTGCATATAGTTTTAACTTGTTTCGAGAAAGTGTATTGTATATTTGTTTTATACCCCTTCCACCTGTATAATTCCTTGGACACTTCTGTAATAACATGTACCGTACTCATATTCCCATCACAATAAAAAAGAAATAAAAGAAAACAACAATTGCACGGCTCAAACATGAAACATTGAAGTAGGTAAATAGACTGCATGAGAGTGTTGCAGTTACCGCACACCGTAAATTGCACGGCGTAAGCGCCGTAACACCGCGGGATTTGGCCGTGCGGAGCCATTGAAATCCCGTTCGCTCGCTGAATTTACGTTCTCGTCAGTTTGGCTGCTGCATATAGCAAGATGCCTAACATGGGGTTGCCCAACCCGTTGCATCGTGCATTTGCTACGCTACATAACGTGAGTTGATCGTCATCTAATGTGTATCTCTCTGGCGTGACTGTGTATAGTGCTTACAAAGCATATCATATAGACAGATGCCAAACACGGGGTAAGCCATACCCATTGCATCGTGCTTTTGCTAAAACTCATTACGTGAGTTGATCGTCATTTGATCGTCATTTGCCGTGTACCTCTTTGCTACGTTTGTTCACCACGGATCGCCGGAAATAAACCGTGCTGGACGGGTGGTATTTGCCAACATTTCCAACGACATTGGACCGTCTGTACGCCGGCGGGTGGTGGGCGTGGCCGGTTGCACGTCATCCACGCCGTCTCTGTTTGTGGGGCCGTGATGGAAAATCATATTTTGCGGCCGCACGGCGGGCTTTCGCGAACTGCGGACCCGGCACCCCGGCTGCACGCGGGCGCGAGGGCGTGGTAGTACAGTGGAGATCTGCAGTGCTGAATATTATGACGCTGAAGAAACTGTTGAAATTCAGCAGACACGAACTGAACCCCGTTGTCTGACACGACCTCGGAAGGAAGCCCTTCTCTAGCAAACAGCTGTGTCAGAAATCGTATCACTGAACTCAACGTCACTTCAGAAACAAATACGACTTCCGGCCACTTCGAATAGTAGTCGATCACAACTATCGCGTACTTGTATTCATGTGAATTGAATAGAGCAGTGATGTCGATTCCAATCTTCTCCAACGGCCCAGATGGAAGTGGAACACTTTGAAGTGGAGTATTGCGAGTACGTGCAACCTTATCACTAGCTTGGCACGCGTAACAACTTTGGATGGCTTCCTCTACCATTCTATCCATGGTAGGCCACCAGTAGAGATCCCGTAATCTCTGTTTCGTACGTACAATCCCTTGATAAGCTGCATGTGCCCAAGTGATGAGTTGTGCTCGTAGTTGCGAAAGAATCACAAGTCTCTCCCCTCGGAAGAGACAGCTATCTATGACCGATAACTCATCACGCAGCCTTTGGTATGGAATCATGCTCTTCAACCTTATGTGGGCATCCACTCACCACATGCTATTCCCTGCGAAGATCGTATTGATGGATTGGATAACAATCTCACTATCATCATCCACTATCGCGTCTTCAGTAGGTAACGGTAGTCGCTATAAGGCAAAAAAAAAATCATTTGGTTGTCCTCGACCGCCCGCTCGTCATTTTCGGCCCGCTCGTATTTTTTTTTTTTGAAATATTTTTTTTTTTTTGGAGCAATTTTTAAAGTTCTTTTGAGCAATTTTAACCATTTTATGCATGTTGCAAGGATCGAAATGTGTCCCGTCGCCAATTTGGTCTTTCAGTACGCAATTCTGTTTTTATATTATAATATAGAGGAGGGATTTTCGGCCAGATGGCAATTTTGGGCAGGTCCGTTGTACGCAGGTGAAATCACTTTAAAATACATTGCATCCTTAAATATCACATTTTAGCAATGTAATCGGCGGTCCTGCTACCTGAATCTGAAAAATCAAATATCTTACGCGTGTCTGTAAGGAAGATGGGTACCAAAACCTGAGCTGTATTTCAAGTATTTTCAGATTTAGATCGCGATTTTTCATGTATAGCATACTCAAAGTGTCTCACAGCACGTATTCAATCACTGCAGTCGGATAGCGCGCACACACGATCACTGCATGCAGGGGTAATTTTCGGCGCGGCCAGCTCTGGCGTGGGATACACGCTCCGGCCGGCGGCCGCACGCGCTATAGATCAGCGGGTGAATGAACGACGCGCGTGCGCTCCCCATTGACTTTGTACATGCGGCCGAAAACTGCCTCGCTATAGCCAAAAACTACCTCCGAAACAGTGAGAATGAATTTGAATATTGCCATGGCAATTCATGACTTTTTTCTGGGATTCTTTTTGTGTTTAAATAATAATAATATTGGCCTCATGATTTGAACAAAGAATGAAAATAAATAGGAAGTAAAGAGTCCAAATGAAGAGGGGGAAAAAATGAAATGGAAAAAAAAGAAAAAGAAAAAAAAATCCGCCCGGCCGCCCCTACTTCAGAAAAGCAATCGAGGACAACCAAATGATTTTTTTTTTGGCCTAATGCGTCAGCAGCACAGTTCTGCGCACCAGGACTGTACTCAACGGTGTAGTTGAATCGCATGAGACGTGTAGCCCAACGTGCTATGCGCATCATCTGACGTCCCGATCCTCTTGATGATAGCAGTGTAGTCAAGGATTGATGATCAGTCCGCAGTATGAAATGGCATCCCCATATGTATTGGAACCACTTCTCGCAAGCCCATACACAGGCTAGTGCTTCTTTCCCTCCGACTGAATAGTTCCTTTCCGCTCCGCTCAATGTACGTGACGCGAATGCTACAGGAATCTCGGCTCCCTCTTTTTCCTGAAGGAGAATTGCAACTAGTCCATAGGCAGATGCATCGGTTGCTACGACAACAGGGTCGAAGAGGTGCAACGTGACACTGTTGGCAATTATCTCCTTCACTGTATCGAAGGCCTGTTGAACTTCCGGAGTCCATGCAAATGGAACGTCCTTTCTCGTCAGAGCTCTAAATGGCTCTGTGATTGTAGACAAGTGTGGGACAAACCGCGAATAGTATGAAGCAAGTCCCAAGAACGATCTGATTGTATCTATTTCTGTAGGTACAGGAGCTTTGCGAATCGCCTCGACGTGTGATGGATATGGCTCCATTCCCTTGGCTGAAACAATGTGTCCCAGATATCGAATCTGCGAAAGGTTGAACTGGAATTTCTGGGAATTCAGCGAAAGACCCACACTCGGTAGATGCTCAAGAACTGCGCTCAAGTGAAGATCATGCTCAGCTTGTGCGGCACCGTAAACAACCACATCATCCAGGTAACACTGAACTCCACTCAACCCTCTCAGAACCGATGACATCAATTTCTGAAATGCTGAGGGCGCTGAAGACAATCCAAAACACACATGCTTGAATCGGAACAATCCTTCGTGTGCTATGAAAGTAGTCATATCACGTGACTCTTCGTGTTGTAATAGTTGAGGGTAAGCAGAAGCTAAGTCGAGAGAACTGAAAACGGTAGCTCCTCTCAGCTCTGCAAACAAGTTCTGTATGTTTGGAAGAGGGAACTTAACTTCCACAATAGCTTTGTTGACACTACGTAGATCAACGCAAAGACGGATGTCACCGGACTTCTTGTGCACCACCACAAGAGGTGAAATCCATTCACTCGCATCTACCCTTTCGATGATATCAGCTTTCTCCAGTCGAGCAAGCTCTGCAGACACCTTGTCAAGAAGAGCAAAAGGAAGGAGGCATAGTTTGTGAGCCACTGGCGGAACTTCTGGCTTCACTTTAACGCGATGTACGTATCCTTTTGCCAGACCTACATGACCGCTAAAGAGGTCTTTGAACTCTGCCGCATTGATATTCTTGACCTCCTTCTCTGGCAGTTTGGGCAACACTTGAAGTAGGTCCATGAGGTCACGACCCATTATGCAGCTTCCTCTTTCAACAATGAAGAATTGTGCTTGGACTTGCAAATATCTATGGGATACGTTCGCAGTGAACATACCAATGACTGGAATTTCATTTCGCAAGAAGGTTGTAAGAACAGCTTTCGGAGGCAGAAGAGCTTCTCGTGCGAAATGTTTGTCGAATACTTCTATGGGTATGATCGACACAGGCGATCCTGTATCAAAACCATGTCAAGTTGTGCTGAATCATTCAAAGTAATGTCGAACAGGAAAGCGTCCTCAGTCGGATGAATACCAGTAGATAGGATTTCAAAACTTTGAGACTGTCCTTCCTAAATTTGATGTACAGCTGTAGCTGACTTCGAGACTTACACTTCGAGACTTACCACACGAGTTACATGTAGCCTGTCTCGCCTTGCATGTAGTATCATTAGCTTTGTGGTATTTGCTACCACAACGAAAGCACTCAACAGTAGTATTGGTATTACTCACTGTCTGTTGTCTTGGTCCATGCTGTTTCCGTCTTTGTTGCTGCTTCTTGTAGAATGTTTGAGACTGAGCCCCTACTGCATTGACAGACTCAGCAGAAGCATCAATTACCCGAGCATCTCTAACTGCGGACTCGAATTGTCTAGCGATAGTGAGAGCAGTTTGCAAAGTTAAGGCTGGCTCAACTAGCAGCCTTTCCCGGATGCGGTCCGAAGTAGTTTTTTCCACCAACTGATCTCTTATGAACTCGTCTCGGTAGTAACCAAATTCACAATCCAATGCTAGTTCACGTAATGCACTAATTTAGTCATCCACCAACTCATTCAGTCTTTGTGAACGTTGGCGGAATTTATACCTTTTCGCCACCACATTCACTGCCGGGCTGAAGTGCTTGTCGAGTCGGGCGAATGTTTCGTCATACATAACTAGAACTTGCACCGTCAGCGATAGCTTCTCCGCTCACTTCCAGCTGCGGTGTAGTCGATGGTAGTGTGTTGTACACACGCTGTCCTTCGGGTCCCAAACAGTGTAGTAGTAAGGCACGACGGCACTCCTCATTTAATTTATTTGCACCACTTGCAACCATGTATGTATTAAAAAGTCCCTTCCACTGTTTCCAAGCTAAAGGAGGAGGAGCTAAGTGGGGGTTGTAGACCCGTCATCCTTGTCGCCAAATGTTATGTAATGAACATGTACACAAAGAAATAATCAAAGTAACTCGGAGTAGTTATAAGAATCAACGGAACTGTATTATCGCCATCTTAGTACTCTATAGTCTTGACTTCAGACTTTCGTACATTGTTATTCTAGTGAACACAACAAAGTGTATGAACTTAGTATTTTCTAGATACAGGTCATCTATTGGATATGTCAGCATTTTGGTTCAAGCTCCTCTGGATGTATCCGGGTCTACTTGTGAGCATTTCTTGGTATTGTGTCCTATTCTATGGTCTACATCGATGACACTGATGCTCGGACTGAGAACTGAGAGACTAGTGATCTTGTCTTGTGAAACAGTCACTGTTTTAAATGATGTTGACAGTGACAAGCTCGTTTCACACTTCAGGAGGAAAATAGAGCTCAAATTTGCCTGTCTTTTAGTGTAGACTTTGTCCAGAACATCTTAATCGAGGTTGAGGGATTATTTGATGTGTGTGTTTCGAGTCTTGTATAGTCTTGGCACCCCCATTATGCGACGGGGGCATGCCATTTCAAACACATGAAGCCTGTTTCTATCTTCTTTTCTTACTGTCCAGGATTCTGCCACATAAAGCAGTATTGAGAAGATAAGTGTTCGATATAGTTGCATCTCCGTGTGCAGGTTCCTTGAATTTTGGCTCCTATTTGGACTTCATCCATTGCCATGAGCATAACTAACTCGGGGATTATATTGAAAAGTTGTGGGTAGATGACACGCCCCTGTCTGACTCCAACAGTTGTCTTGAACCACTCTGTCATCTCTCCATTTACTCTGACCGCACTCTGGGATTGTTCATACAGTGCTTGTAGCGGTCGTATCAGCTTGCTAGGATAGCCAAAACATTCAATCGTCTTCCACAAGCCCTTCTGCCATACCAATACCCTTCCATACCCTTCTGAAAGACAATATAGTAGCAGTATAGACATCTTTCCTTTTGCATGTATTTTTCAGCTATCTGTCTTAGCGTAAACATTTGGTGTTTCGTAGCCTTGCCTGGTCTGAAACTTGCCTGGGATTCAGAAAGGATTTCTTTCGCTCTTTTGAGAATTCCTCTGTGTAGGATGATGGTCAGTACCTTTCCTGCATGGGACAGCAGACTGATCCCTCTGTAGTTCCCGCAGTCTAGTTTATATTTCTTCTTATAACTTGGGGTTATTGTTGCTCTTCCCTAGTCCTCCGGAAATTTCTCAGATTCCCATATTTGGTTGCAGAGATAGTGAAAATGTATGTTACTGTTTTTTTCAGCTCCTTTGATTTCTTCAGAACTGACTGTATTAAATCCTGGTGCCTTATCCTCACTAAATTGTTGTATTGCACTTTTAATTTCCTCCTTCAGTATGTTTGACTATGGGTTATCTGAAGAGCTGTTTGGTAGACTGTTTGCTACTGTTTCGTTGTTGGGGTTGTGTTCACTGTAATTATAGTTCATTGTAATTTTCTTTCCATCTCTTCTTTACTTCTGATTGCTCTGTTAAAATTTTCCTAACTCTGCCTAACTCTTTACTGATTGCATTTTCTTTGATGCTGATTTTGGTGATTTTCTTAAAGAGAAGGTTCATTAAAATTTGGAAAATAGGCAAAATATACCTGTACAGATCGCTGAGAACACTAACAAAATGAGTAAATTACTTTTTAAGCCCTCACTATTGTGAGGAACAAATTAAATGCAATTTTGATACCCTTTCACAAAGTGAAATGACGGCGTTATTAACATGCGATAATGTGACGTCACAAAATGAACAACCTACATCACATACTCGGGACCATGTTTGATACCCATTGCAATTTTTAGATATGGGTTAAGGTTGTGTATATATTTACCGCCAGTGGTGATATTTCCTTTATTTTGGGCATTTTGAATGAGATACACTGAATAAATATTACTTTCTACAAATGTTTGTTTGGTTTTATGTAATTTTCCGTCACATTTGAGGATAAAAATCGGGAAAATAATCACATATTCTGAGGGCAGGTCAGCATGTTTGTGTCTGATCTGCTGGGAGTGCAGAGGGCATTTTGCATGCTGACCTAACGATTCTTCAGGAGCAAAATAGGCGACAAATCTGCATAAAATTGTCCAGATATTCATTACGAAAACGTCTGATTAGGCCGGTTGATTTATATTTTCATGAATTAAGTCGTAGTACCAGATAAATTGGGAAAGGGGAAACCAAGAGAAGACTTCGATCAGTCCGGTTCGCGATTCACGGCTAGCTCGAGCGCCGGTGTCACGGGCCAGAGTGTCCGGGTGGCGATCTGTGTCCGCAGACACAGGTCGCCGAAAATTGGGTGGCGAGACGCGTCTTACTTCGGCGATATGTGTCTTAGGTCGGACACATGTCGCCGCTTAAGTCACGGCGAGATGTGTCCACTGGCGAAATGCGTCCTGAACCCTACAACTTAAAAATCGACTTAAAATGTATATACCTCCACTCTGCTCCACTTGATTGTATCTTACCATTAATATTGTATTTTTATGTAACATAAGACAAGAGAGATGTACTGTTTACTCCCAAATCGTTTGTTGGCTACAATTTATATCAAATTAATAACACCATAAAAATGGCTAAACGTACGAGTCTAGCCCCAAACGGAACAGTACTTCACCATACAATTGGCTGTACGTACGAGACTAGCCCTTGACACTAGCGACCAATAAGCCTGCGAACAATACGTTGGAAGCCCACAATGTTAGCGCTTAATGAGGAAGCCAGCCACCAAACGGGGTTGTAGTGTTTCCAAATCGTCTAATCGAAAAGGAAAAAATACCGGTTTGAGCCCAACTTCAATCTGAAACGGTGAAACCCGGAAAAAACTGTCGGCATGTAACACATGTTTGGCAGTAAAGAACAACTTTACCGCTTTTACATGGTGTGGATCAATATGTAACGGAAACGTCATACGATTTTTTTTGAAAGACTTCAAACTTAAAGCCGAATTGTTGCCATTATTGTGTAGATAAGCCCTCGATATGCCGGTTTGAGCCCTAACTTCAATCTGCAGAAGACAAAAAAAATATTGGCACGTGACAAACATATGCGCCCTAATTAGGAGTAATGATCAAAAACATTTAATTTGATAAGCTCTTTATCTTATTGAAATATTATACAATACTTTATATGGCCTTTAAATCTAAATACTGTTAATTTGAGTTATATATTTTATTAAACGTTATGCGTTAATTAATGGCCGATTTCCATCTGAAGCTCTAATATAATTTACCAACTGTGAAAACCTGGCCAAAAATAACTTGAAACTCAAGTATTTCATATTTTGTTTAGTTCAATCTTTTTATTTAGCAATAGTTTGAAAATGCTTAAAATTACCTACATCTATTTGTTTAAGTTTCTAAACTCAATAGAATTGCATGTTCCTATAAAAAGGGCGTATTATATAACCTCAACTTGAAATTGAAATGTCAAAATTCGATAGAAATGCGTGTTCCTAAAACTAAAAGGGCATATTATAATCTCAAATCGCTATTCGGGTCGCTATTCATACAAATTAGATAAGCAATAAACAAAATGGTAATAACAAAGGGAAATATTGGATGGGGACGCCCCGCGGCTGTGGCGTAGCTGCGGGGGGGGGGCTACACATGGCCCCGAATATTTGTCTCTTTAAGAAGTATATTTTACCTTTTATCTTTGATAATTATATAGAGACATCCCCATAATCTAGCTCATATATTTCCCCCGCTCCTGCGGTGACGAAAAAAGTAGTAAAACATCTTATCATATCATAATTTGTCCGCCTTATGGGAAATGTTGCCCCACTACCCTGCCCCCGACTAATCTTATCCAGGCTATGCCACTGAGACATTAAGTAGAACAAGCAGGCCCACTATCACTGAGTTTGCTATTTCAGAAACTAGTAATTGTTTATAAACGAAAATAATGTTTTTGTAGCAAGTAGGTTTAAGTAGGACTTATGGACCTACAAATCATTATAGCCTCAGCCATATCCAGGCATCCAGAAGCTCTTCAATTAATAGCCAATGAAGACTGATAGATTTTCGTTTTCCAGGAATTATCATACCTCAGGATACGAGTAATCATATTGATTAACCTAACTTCATTTATCCATAATCTTGATTTCCTGAAACTTTCCTAACACCGAAACCAAATGGGTTTGGACCGGACCATGAGCCTAGTTACTGCCCGGAGAGGGATGAGGGGGCACTTCAAATTGTTTTTTTTGGGGGATAGGGGCTTGAACACTTTCGGACCTTGAAGGGTTTTTTCGCGTCATGTAGCGTAAAATTGGGGTAGGATATATATAGCCCAGGCGCGGATCCACGTGGGGCGAGGGCGCCCGACGGCCCCCCACCTGGCAAAAAAAAGTTTAGAGAAAAGATGGTAACTACAAATTTTCCTTTTCGTTTGCTCAATGGGAGGGGTTTTGAGTTTTTTTGTTTCTTTGTTTATTTTACTTAGTGCTCACACTACTCCCCCACTGAGCGAAATATCGATCGGCGCGATTTTTACATTTCAGGCCGCCCCTATTGGAAAATCCTGGATCCGCCCCTGCTAAAGCCCTCGTAACATCAATAGCCCTCGTAGCATGATTATAAATGGATTTGAATAATTATTACATCATTACATGTATATTTTCTGTGTTTGCTTTGAATTTATGTCTCGAATTAATTAATGTTGACCTTTTTCTGAACCTGATTGCATATTTATGTTTAAATTCCGTATTTTTCCTGTGTTTGTTCTGTATTTATCATATCCTGCCTCCTTGTCGCTACGAGGGCTATATATCGCACCCTAAATAAAAATAAATAAATAAAAAAATCTCTCACGCCCCTCACCGCGGCTACGCCACGGCCGTGGGGTGTCCCATATTCATTATTTCGCTTTCTTATCATTTTGTTCATTGCTTATTTCATATTCATTTTTTCAATGAATAGCGACCCTCGATCACCCCGTATTATAGAGCGACCCTCATTTCGTAATATGAATAGCGACCCTCATGTCCTATTATGAATAGAGACCCTTTTCTCAAATTATGAATAGCGGTCCTTATGAAAAGCGAGGTTACCCCTCGTGTTTTGCTATGATATGAAATCTGTTATTTTGCTGTGACATTGGAGACTCTGGTGAAAGCTTTTGTCCAATCTTTCTTCTCTTTATCAATATCATCCATGTTACATTTTCACTTTTTGTTTTTTTATTTCGAAGACACCATAGCCTGAATTCTATCATTCTTTTGTTGCGCTAACTACGACCAAAGTCTTATTGGTCGCTTGATCGAAATATAGAAGAGATCTTTCTGTGCGGTGAACTCTGAGTCTAAGACCCAAGAAACTCGAAGGTGAGTCGTGCTATAATTATCCATATATTTAATATATTCCGCTACAATCATGACTGCCATGTACTTTAGATACATTTCTATTTTCTAGTGCTTTCATACTATTTCAGGATTTCATACTAGATCTAGATGTTTTGGAAATAACATACTGTGCAATCTACTCTCGAACTTTTCAGTTTTTGTCGTCATGAGCTAGTTTTCAGCCTTACCCCCTTACCTCCCGGGAAAGTCTTCCCAGACTTTAGGGGGACAATCTCGGGAATTTCCGTGCAAATTAAAGAATAAGAAGAAGTTCGAACTCATAGACCTAATTACATTTTTAAGTTAACCGTTCAATTTCGTAAGTTTCTTGCATCAGTGATCAGAATAAATTCGAGTTATACTGCAACAGATTACCCTATTCCAATCTAGGTGGGTCTTAAATGGTGGATCTATTCTGAAAAGTGAAATGAGTCGTTAATTATACAATGGCAATGGCACTGCTACTGCTACTACTAGTACTAGACTCTATACTATACTATAGACTTTGTATGTAGGCCTACAGTATAGTGCTAGTGCTATCCTGCTACATGCCGTACGCATGCATGCATATCTGTGTGTGTTTAAAATAGTCATCGAAGTAGTCATCGAAGTCAAAGTAGTCTAGATCTACTGCATGTTGCCTGCCCGGTTTCCGGTCACATGAGCGGTTTTTCACAGATAACTTCTCTGGCAATGAATTATATAGGCGCTAATATATTCTACTACTACTACATCACTTTGTCGCGAAAATTCTAACAAATCATGCGATGCCATTCTTTCTCGTGAAGTTCCAAACATTAAATGTCCCTAGTTCGCCGTCTGCGTGGAGCATTTTCCTGCCCTTTTCCACTCTCAGAGTCGGACTCGAGATCAAGGCTTTTAGATAAATCTCAAATAATTTGTCTTGATGAATTAATTTGTTCAATTGCAGTGTTTCTATCTCCCTGATCCAAGTGTTATTATTAATGCCACTCTATAAAGTATGTGTTCATGGCATGCCAAAGTGGATGAGGTATTGAGTTGTACTGAACGAAACAAGATGACTGTCATTTATAATAATAATACATAAGATTTGTAAGGCACCAAATCCACTTGACAATCAAATGCTCAAGGTGCAGCTTGTGCAAAAGATGAAATACATGATAAATAGACAAAAGTACAATAGGAAAGGTATGATGGTTGTTGACAAATTCAGTTGGTCATGTCAGTTCTCATTTGCGAATATGTAGAACTGTGATGGGCTAATGTAGCTTTACAAGCTCAATTGATGAGATAAACTGAGCACAGCATAAAGGTATATTTTGTGGGGCAGTTTTTAAACAAGAGCGCTGTCTTTTCGTTAAATTAGTTGTCTGTGAACTGTGAAAGATAACAATAATAAGACAATTATTAAAAGATGACCAATTTTTCTATCGAATGCGAAAACATGTCAAAATGCGGATAGGGCCTATAGATGTAGGGAAAATTATGAGAAAGATTTTATCTTTCGTTTCGATATCTTTTCCTCAGATTAACTTTAACAGAAGAACCCAACTCATGGAACTTATTATAGACATTGCCACAAATGTTGAAGATGCAAGATGGTATGGACACCTAAAGATTTCACATAAAAATTGACAGGTATAGGCCTACATGTACGTCTATTTATAAACATGATGGTGTAATATTCAGTGATCTTGAAATTGATTTTCCTTAATATATGTAGGTAAACCATGAAAAGATATATAAAAGAGATACAGTCAAACCTGTCTATAGCGACCGCCTAAGGGAAACACAAAAAGTGGTCTTTGTAGACAGGTTCCTTTAGTACATGTTTCAATGAGAAACCATTTTCAAGGAAACAAAAATGTGGTCCTTGTAGACAGGTGGTCTTTGTAGACAGGTGGTCACTAAAGCAGGTTTGACTGTATATGAGTACAATTGTGGAGTAAATGTGATAATTTTGGATTGTTTTTCAAAATGTTTTAAACATTTGTAAATAGAATGTATGGAAGTGATTCATTTCTAGGATGGACTAATGTGGCCACAGTAAAGTGGTATCATTTGAAAAAATTTTATATTGTGGGGTGTCAGGAAGAGTTTGGAAACAATGTTTCCAAAGTCAGTAGATTTACAAATTTGTCAGAAACAAGTTCTGTAAATGACCTGTCACAAATTTGTATGAGGAGGGAGGGGGGACAGAAGAGGTAAAATCTTGATCATCAAACACTGCCCCCACGTGAACATGTATTCTTGTTGAGAAGACTTAATGATGAACATTAGTGCAATTATAATTTGTGTATACTGCTTTTACATATTTAATTTTTCATTTTTTTTCTTCATTTTTTTAGGATGATGCTTTCCCATAGGAGATGAACGCCGATGGAGCAAGATGACAACTTGAGGAGACAAAGGCAGAACAACAAAATAATGGGCCGTTTTGGAGAGGTACATGGTTATGAAAGTTTCCTTCTACCCTGACAACAATCTCTTTTCAAATTTTCCTTTTTCTGTTTGTTGAGACCATTGGAGTCCAGATTACAGGGACTCCATGTGTATACAGACAGAAATGGGAAATCTAACCATGATAACAAGTTGATTTGAATCATAGTAGAAATATCATCAAAAACAAATGAAGGTTATAGAGTACCGAAGTGTGATGTATTGGCCAAGTTGTCAAGGGTGCTGGTTCCAAACAATTTTGTGCTAAACAATGGCGTGGTGATAACACCAGCGCCACACACTGAATTTGCCCAGGTCCATCCCGTTGCTTGAATGATTTTGCGGTGAACCTCATGCGCAGGCTCTGTTGATTGGAACCAGTAACCAAGACGACGATGAAATATGGCATTTATAGCCCTTCGGTACTATTAAGTTTGACAGTTTGGTTCATTTAATAAATACATGTAGATGAAAATCTAAGAAATTATTTATTAGCTCACCTCAGCAAAATGCTCAACTTGACAGGAATCGTCCTTGGGAAAGGAAGTATCTAAAGTTGTTGATATGAGGTAACCATCTGGCATGGGGCAGCCCCAGGTGCCCCAGGGTCATATTTTGATATACTCTTACTTCTATAAAAGGATTGCTGGAATTTAAGCAAACTTGATAGGAATTATCCTTGGGTGAAAGGGATCTAACTTTGTGAGAATGAGTCTCTCTGACATGTGGGCAGCCTCTCCCCAAAATTGCCCCAGGGACTACGGTTATAAAATTTCAATGTCTTCCTTAAAAAAAACTACATATAACTTTCACAAATGTATTTTTCTAGAGAGAGGAAGGGGGGATGGTACTGGATGTGGATTGACATACTACCTCTCATGTAAGCATAATGTCCGCGAAACTCTTGATTCAATTTTTCAACTCACACTGAAATAGCTACATGTGGTTATAATGGTTTAATTGCCCTAACCAACCCCGACCTCCCTAAAAAAGAAGTTGTTTTCATTTTAGGTAAAGTAAAATCTTGATCATCTACCCATGGACCTACTACGAACACTGCCCCCAGCTGAACATATGTATCCTTGTTCAGAAGACTGATCAACATGAGGGCAATTATAATTTGTGTATAATGCTTTTGCATTATTTTAAATTTTAGGATGATGCTTCACCATAGGAGATGAACGCTGATGAAGCAAGATGACAACTTGAGGAGACAAAGGCAGAACAACAAAATAATGGGCTGTTTTGGAGAGGTACATGGTTATGAAAGTTTCCTTCTCTAACAATCTCTTTTAAAATCATCCCTTTTCCGTTGTTGAGACCACTGGAGTCCAGATTACAGGGAATCCATGTGTATACAGACAGAACTAGGCAAATCTAACCTAATCTAACATTTATTTGTCAAATAAACCCAACTGTCAACCTTAAAGGGAGTGTAGACTGACGAGACTAAGTGTCTTTCCCATGGCCTGACTCGGGCTAATCGAGATTAAGTCGCTGACTACCGTTAATCCAGTCCATTCGTTTACGTGCAGTTGTCCAAAAGAAGACGTAGATGGCATTAACCAGTATTTGCCAAGCTACACGGCCTTTAATAAAAATTGGATTTGGTAATTCTCAAAAAAACATATTTAAATATTACATGTACTTTCTATTAACGGATGGTTCCAGTCAAGTATGGTTAACCTCACATTTTCAGAGATTTCGCTGCAAGTCTTATGCACATTCTGATACCATTTTCGTCGAAATCCGATATACCTGTAAGGTGTAACAATTACAATTAGTATGCGCATGTCATCAAAAAGTGCAATACTTGCATATATTCATGTACAAGCAGAAATGTGTAGCGCATATCACATTTTAAACATCTCTATGCGCTTCCAAATTTAGAAATTATTAACCGGCTTTAGCTGTGCCACCATTACGGCGCTCTAGCATTTCAAGGAATTAATTCCAGCCATTTACCTCACCCAGGTCGAGTGTGGCAAATGTAGATTAATGTCTTACTAAAGAACATTGGTGATGCAGCGAACTCGAACAGCGGACCTTGTGATCCGCAGTCCGATGACATATCCACATATACAGGTTTAGATGTATTTCTTCATAAGTGGGAGCTTTGAGTCTAGTTCTGGTAGCAAAAAGGAAATTGAATGTTACTTGTTGAATATGTCCTTATACATGTAATGTTCCAAATTGCATCAAAAGATGTCAATTGTATCAAATGTGCCAGACATGTTCTTGTTCCGCATGATTTCTGATGAATTTGAATTTTCTTTTTCTTTTCATGCAGCATTCAAATGGACTTCCAATCCAGCTCTTTTTCATTGGTAACTAGGCCCAGGCTTTGACGGCTAGAAGGAGAGGCATCAATTATTAAATATAGTTTGCAAACTTTTTTCTTTTTGCAGCATTCAAATGGACTTCCAATCCAGCTCTTTTCATTGTAACTAGGCCCAGGCTTTGACGGCTGTAGAAGAGGAGGCATCAATCGTCAGACGATAGCAGTTTGCACCTGTGCTCGGGCTGCCCCGTCATTTAAAATGTGGGCATGTACTGTTGATCTAAATACAGTGGAACCTCGTTATAATAAACACTATAATTATCCAAATGTAATTTTGATGGTCCCACTTTTTGTATTCTGGTTTTCAATTAACAAGGCTCCAATATAACTACAATGTAGGTAATTTCTGACTTCTCTTTACCAATCATTAGTCTATATAAATGCACCATTTTCTATGAAAACTTAATTTACCACTGCACATGTGCAAGGAATTACGCAGTCAAAGATGTACATATTATATTATAATTTGTGTTTCAATCTATCACTTCCAGTTTTATATTGCACATTTTTTTGCATAAAGCCATTTTTATTACAAAAATTCAATCTCGTTTTCTAAATTAAATATCAATACCATTATAGTAATTGTTGTACTTTTCTATTAAATGTAATTAGGATGAATACATGATTGATATGGTATAATTTGCCATCATTATTTCACATAAATATGTCTTGGTAGTTAAAGGTACATGTAGTCCAGAATGTGTGGTGAAGAATATAGACCAAAGGAAGAGTGTGGTGGGTTGTGAAAAATTGTTGGGTGAAACGTATGATTGTGAAAGGCAGAATGGAAGGCCCATAATGAATATGTGATTGTGAAAGGATGAGAAAAAAAGAAGGGAATACAGGAAGTAGATTGAATGCACTGATTTATAGTAGATGTCATTAATGAATTACAAATGAATGAGTTAGGATAATATGTGTGAATGAAATGACCGAAGGATACGAGAGCTGAATAAACACGTACATATTACATTCATTCATTCCTCCATATATTACCCAGGGGCAAACTCCCATATTTTGGAGGAACTCGCATGTCGAGATATAAAAAGTAGTCCTATATAAGTGCATCATATGACCACTTCGCAACATCCCTATGGTGGACTCACTTTATAGCACATGGCCCTTCCAGAGAGTGCCTAATGTGTTTGTGTGCTGAAAAGGGTATGGTGGGGGCAGACAAAATCTGCATCACCCCACCTTTACATGCAGGCCCGCTGAATGCTTTTCATAGTGGGTGGGGGAGGCTATATATGAGTATATATGATCAGGTAGAGCGTAGCGTAAATTGGCGGGGGTCAAGGTGGAGCCCCGGAAGCTCAGGGGTATGGGCATTTAATTCAGTCAGATGAGCATATTTTGATACCTTATTTGTGACACTGGCAGGACACTAATTGGCGTAGTCCAGGCGGAGCCCAAGCCAAGGGTTTTAGGGAATAAATGATCAGATGAGCATCCATGCAAATACCCACCTTAGTGCCATTGGTTGGGTCGTGGGCAAAGCCCCCGGAAGCTCAGGGGTTTTAAGCGTTTAATTAAGGTCAGATGAGCATATTTTGATACCTTATTTTTGACACTGGCAGGACACTAATTGGCGTTGGGTCCAGGGGGCAGAGCCCCCAGAAGCTCAGGGGTTTTAGGCATTTTATAACGGTCAGATAAGCATTCAGGCCGCCTTAGGGCCCTAGGTGAACTCAGGGGCAGAGCTACCGGAAGCTCAGGGTTTGAGGCTTTAATCAAGGTTAGATGAGCATATTTTTATGTATTTTGTGACACTGGCAGGTCACTTTTCTTTCTTCTTTTCTTCTTTCTATTTCTCGTTAATATACTTTTTCAAAAAGGTGGGGGCTCGAGGCCCCTGAGCCCCGCCGTTCTCGGCCTTGACATTTAGGCCTCTAAATAAGCACATTTCTTGCCTGACTGTAAATATAGGAATTTGTCATTTTCCAACAAACGCATAAACAATTATAATTTACTAAAAGTGAGGAAAATCTCGGAAAACTATGTCGATCATTTCAGCAACATTTGTAAATCACCGGTATCGAACTAGAAATAAACCATGTTTGAATTATATTGCCCCCTGCCAAGCCTCCCTCCATAGTGCGCTTATATGCAGCCCCCTCGAGCCTCACTTTGCATGGCGGGAAAACGCAATTGATCTCTCCTACCTTTCTTCTTTCTTTTTTTTTCTTCACTTTCTCTCCTCTTTCCATTCCATTTCCTTACTTTCTCAGGGTTTGCTGGGGAGGAAGCCTGTTGCCCCTTGATCGATCCACACGTTGTTGGCGGGATTCATCGCAACTGATCTCCCCTTCTTTCTAATCACCTTTCTTTCTTCTTCCTCTTGTTCCCTTTAGCTCTCCTCTCTTTCCCTTCCTCTCTTTTTTTTGGGGAGGGGAGAGGCGCCCGCCTCCCGATCCACAACTTGTTGGCGGGAAGATTGCAACTGATATCCCCTTCTTTCTTTTCTAATTCTTCCTCTTTTTTTCCTTCCCTTTATCTCCTCTTTCCTTTATTTCTTTCCTTCCTTCTCTCTTTTTTTTGCAGGGGGGTACAGCCTAGGAGGTAAGGCCCTTTCGCCCCCCATCTCCTTCTTTTCCCCTTTTTCTTCTTCCTCTTCTAACTTTCCCTTTCTCTCCTTCCTTTCCCTTCTTTCCTTTCTCTCTCTCTCTATTTGGCGGGGGA
>CP137667.1:9655258-9753416 GCA_037976565.1 Mesocentrotus franciscanus | reverse complement strand
CACACGTATTTGTGCGACAACGAACCGTCTATTTTTTATCCTTTATTTCTTCTTTTTTTGGCATTTCTGTTCGCTGTCTCTATTTTGTTTAACTTTATTTCGAAAACTTTGTGATTTTGTTTCATTTTGGTGGACATATATTGCGTGTAATATTTGTTTCGCTAAATTATGGTAAGTTTTGTTCGACGTGAGCCGGTTTATTGCAAACGGCTATTGACTTGTGTGTACAATGTGAATGTGCTGTGTGAGTAGCTGTGTGAGCCGTGCGAGTCTGTGTACGTCGCTGATGTGTGTTCATGTCATTCATAAATATACAAACGTTGAACTTATTTGCTCCGTCCGTCCTTGTCTGAGACTTCGTAGGTGTTTTCATTTTCCTTCTTTCCTTCTCTTTCTTTCATAATATCTGCCTTTTTGCCCGATGATGAAAAATAACAACAAACTAATTGCTATGCCTATGCAAAAGAAAGAACATAGATCTAAATACATCAATCTAACCGTAAAACTAGACCTAGATTCTAGATCTTGGTTCTTGGTTGGTTGGTCCTCCAAAATACTGTCTGAGTTTTTTTTTTTATCGAGTCTAGATCTAGTCTACTACGGAGGTAGAATCTACTAAGCTAACATATTTTTTTTTACATCATTAGTCAGAAAAAGAAATGCTTCCCCCTCCCCCATAAAAAAATTATTCTTGACCTATGAAATAATTTAGCAAAAATTTCATCAAAGAACAAATATCACATTCATATAATTTCTTTCTACATTGACTAAAGTAAATAAATACAATGGAAATAAGGGAGAAAGTTAAATTCAGTAATCGAGCCAAAGAATTAAGACGTTCTTCAGAAGAAGATTAGATTTGTTTTATGTATTTATATTCAACAATATATAAAGGAAAACTCCACTCCATTATTTGTTTACATAAACTCTGGGAAGGGGCCTGCGTGTCTGTCATCAATGAACTGACCTACATCCATTCCTTTTGTCTTTGGTTACTAGGAAACTAAGGCAACACGGACTGTACTAGTCTAAGTAACCAGCCCATTATGATGTTCAATGTACTTGTGGCTGCTTTTACATGTTGAAATAAAGGCTCATCGTGATTCAGATATTCAACAATTATTTATGAAATAATTATGATAATGTGAAATCCTACCAAAACTCGTTATATCTCATTATCAAAGAACATTTTCTCAGCTAATTACAAACGATGCCTGGTTGGCAAGCCTACTGCTTAGCATTCATCAACGATGAGTCATCCTGTTCAGACGTTCCAGCGCCTAGCCCAGCTGGCCCAGCGCTATCGATAGGATCGTATAATTTTGAGACATTCCATTTTGAGACAAGGGGAAATTATGAACTCGAAGATAGATGAAATACTAGCAGAAAATTTGAGTACCGCAATTTAGGTCAAAAAAGCAATGTAATATTTTATCAATACAAGGAAATATAATCACAAAAGAAGAAATTCCGACTTAAATTATTTTGAATGACTTGGTGCTAATCTTTCCGTGTGTGGTCCTCTTTAACTGCATGTATTTTTGCATGATTATTGACTGATTATCCAATCCAGAATAACCAGAAAATATCAAAATAATAAATTACAAAATACCATTTATTCAGTTCAGAATAGAAGTACAACGTCAAGTAAATATACAATCAATTTTATATCTTCCAACAGAACTTGGAGCTCAAAGAAAAGCAGAAGTTTGGCGCCTTGTGTGCCCTGTACAATCCTAACTTAAGGGGAGGGTCCTTGTGATGCATGATAGTCAAGGAGAAAGGGAGAAAAACATTGAAGTGAAGTTGAGACAGAAGTATAGAAACAAAGAGAGAGGATTTGGAATGAGAGTCTAAAGAGTCACTCACCTTTCATTATTAAATGCAGCTCATGCTGCTTTTAACACGTATAATTTATGCATTTTTTATTAAACATTTGCATTATTTAATAACGCATAAAAGTGGGGCCACCTGAAAATCCATTTGGCCACCCAGATCTCCTACCCAAGTGGCCCTGCTGGCCACCTCAAAAAAAAGTTAAGGGCAAGCCCTGGTAAGTCCGTAAATTTCGCATTTAGAAATAAGTCATAAAAAAATTGATAACTGTACATAGAAGAAAAATAGACATAGTATTTTTGTATCTGATTTATAAATCAGAAAATTAGATCTAGACTCTAGATTCTAAATAAAGAAAATCGTGGGAGAAAGTTTTTGGGACCAAAGCGGGCCACAATCGGCTCAATCTCTCCCCGTGGTGCGAGCCATATGGGGTACCGTCTGTGTATGGGGAATGTCAACAAATGTCGATAGTTTTATTAAAGAATGACCCATACCAGACGGTTATTTCTGTCTACATTGTAAGCATCTTCATCAGTTCATGATCATGTTCATAACATTATATTATAATCTATATATTAATACGCAAAATCGCCGCGGGGGGTGCGTAACGGTCTGCCAATGTGAATTTCTTGACATCAAACCCGTCTTTCCTCGACCCTGCCCGCCTCTGCCGTGGCGCGGGAACGGCGACACAATTCCAAATGGATGGGATCGGGCATGCCGCGTGCCACGCCGACCCGTGGTCGCCGTCCATGTCGTTAAAAGGTGGTTTCGGGTCCCGGGAGGACGGGCGGACGAGAGCACGGCCGGCGTCGTCCGTGCAAGGAGGCGACGAACCCGCGAGAGCGAGTCGGCGAGGCGTGCACCCGCCCTCTGCACGTCTAATCAAAGAGATCACACTATCAAGAGACAGTCCCGTCCATGATGTGTTGTAGCAAATATGCACGTCGCAAAGGGTAGGGCCTAGCTATCCCGTGTTAGGCATCTTGCTATATGCAGTCTAATCAAAGAGATACTTTATCTAGAGACACGCCACTCACGTCATGTAGCGTACTAAATACATGATGCGATGGGATGGGCCTATCCCGTGTGAGGCATCTTGCTATATACACGCATCAGCCAAACTGACGTCAACGTAATACGTGGTTCTACGCTCACACACGCACACACACAGTCGAGATAATTCGTGCGACGGTTACAATATATTGGCACAAACAGTCTGATTTTTCGCGTAAAATCTTTACTTTGAATATATTTGTACAAATTCTGTGGACCATGCCAACATAATCATAGTCCAAGCTTCTGCTTTATTGGTCTTTTTATGAAAACTACATTGAAATCACAACAATAATAACGCAAATAGATTGTAAATGTCGAGACCATATAACTGAAGAGAAGACAAATTCAGCGAGCTTAGGTAATATCACATGCCTCCGCATGGGCAACTCCTGCGGTGTCAGGCCAGTCACGGCGCTCACACAATGCAATTTAACCTATGCAGTAACTGCAGCACTCTAGCTATACTGCATGTAGTACCTGTATATAGCGTGTATTTAGATAATTCAATGTTTCATGTTTGAGCCGTGCAATTGTTGTTTTCTTTTATTTCTTTTTTGAATGTGATGTGAATGTGAGTACGGTACGTACATGCTATTACAGAAGTGTGCAAGGAATGATAGGCCTACAGGTGGAAGGAGGCGCGGATCCATGGGGGCAGGGGCCTTGTCCCCCTCCCAGCAAAGAAAAAAAGAGAGAGAAAGAAGGAAAAGAAGGGAAAAGGGAGAGAAAGGGAAAGAAAGAAGAGGAAGAAGAAAAGAAAAGGTGTAAATAAGAAGGAGATGGGGGGCGAAGGGCCTTGCCTCCCGGGCTGTTGCCTCCCCACCCCCTCATCAACAAAATAAGAGAGAAGGAAGGAAAGGGAAAGAAAAAAGGAAGAGAGGAGATAAAGAGAAAGAAAAAAAGAGGAAGAAAGGAAAAGAAAGGGGATATCAGTTGCAATTTTCTCGCCAACAAGTTGTGAATCGAGGGCCAAAAACGGGGTTTATTTCTAATTCGATACCGGTGATTTACAAATGTTGCTGAAATGACATAATTTTCCGAGATTTTTAGTACATTATACTTTTGATTGCGTTTGTTGGAAAATGACAAATTCCCAAATTTAGAGTCGGGCAAAAAATATACTTATTTAGAGGCCTACATGTCAGGGTCCGCGGAATGGCATGCTATCAATTAAAGCACGTAAATGCGCAACCTTGATACAATGTGGGAAAAAATCTCCACCCCGACGCACACGGCCTCGAAATGCGCGTAGCGCCGATGAATAAAAAAATACCTCAAAATCTGTCGTATTCAAACTTAGGCCATGATGCCAAAAAAAACTGGAACGAAAATAAGATCAATGGACTATTTCAGTAAACATTCTCATTCATATTTTTTAAAAATTATCATGACATACAAAAATTGAGAAAAAGAGTTTATAATCATTTTTCTACAACCTTACACCAAAATGTCAATTTTCGTGATTTTTGCCAAAATTATGGTCTATTAAAATTTGAATATACGTCAAGTTATCTTCAATGTTTATTTGAAAACTATGTATCAAATTGGCAATATGAATATTCATTTGGGGGTAGGGAAACCTTCTTTTACATATTTTTACTTGTATTTGATTGGTTGGATGGTAAAGAGTGAGCTAATTTTATTAGCATAATGTCTTGATCGGCTTCGTTTCTTAATACGTGCCTTCACGGTTGTTTCAACGCAAAGCATGCCGGGACAGATTTTAAGTACGGCAGTAGATTTCACCTTCGCCGCGATCAGCTGTTCCATTGCCAACAACGGGAATGTTATCCTGTCGAATCAACACGACATCATAATCTTGTACAGGTAGGGTGTCTGATCGCGCACCCGATGTTGTGTGCTAAAATCCTTCCCATAGAGATTGCACGCAGCCCTATGCAGTCTACGTGCATTACGCGATCATGCAAAATTGGTCAAAGTTTTTTTTTTTTGAAGTTCAAACCTTTATTCTTTGTGATCCTGAAGGTGATACTCAATAAATGAGGTGTCATATGAAAGAGCAGATTAATTCCAATATTTCCAGAGGGGCGTCATCTCGAAATTCTAAAAATATCTTGGTCAAAACAGCTATTTAAACATTGTTTCCTGGCTAACTCGAAATTTGCCACTTATGAGATATGACGCCCTGGCGATAAGTATAGTCCCAGTTGTAAGGAAAATATCCCTACGCTTATTTTTCGCTAGCCCCAGGGATCACAAACAATTACAGTTTGAAAATACCCTTCCCCACATTTTTCGGATCAGCTAAGTAGGGAGGCGTGAGCTCCGCACCCGCCGAACCCATGGTGATAGCGCGTAAAATCTGCACATGAATATGCATCGGGCCGCATGTCTACAAACCCGGAAGTGGGTGCCCATTGAAGACAATGGATTGCCGATCGCGCATCATTTAAGCAACACGCGTACGCTTGCACGCGTATGTGTACGCTTGCATATTGCGCAATTCAGCTGTTGTGCTAAATTTAGCAAAACAACATAACTCTGCGTGTACGTCTTTTTCGTCGATTCTTACAAAAATGGATGAATATTGTAGGGAATTGAAGGGGCTGTAACTTTTGATAGAAACATCGGTGAG
Source organism: Mesocentrotus franciscanus (assembly GCA_037976565.1). NCBI lineage: Eukaryota > Metazoa > Echinodermata > Echinoidea > Camarodonta > Strongylocentrotidae > Mesocentrotus > Mesocentrotus franciscanus. Next base: position 9,747,922 of record CP137667.1, on the reverse strand, counting down.
TCTTGAAATTTGAAATGTATTATTCTGAGTGAATAATTTTTTCAATTATCCAACCAAAATGGTGAAAAACGATCCAAAAGGGAAAATTGAAAAATCGTTCAGACACCCTAGTACAGGATCCGTTATTCTGCAGTGATTTTCTTTCATTCCAGTATCATTTGTACGGTAATAAACCAAAGTCTGTGATTATGTATTTTTATGACGATCCTTCAACCTAAAACACGAATGTTTGGCAGCTTAAAAAGGCAAACCACCGACCCAAACTTCACACACACACATTTGAACATATGGGACTACATATTCATACCAAGGAATGCACTCTCATTAGCCCACTTTACTTCGTATTATCAGCTTTATTTTTTGAAGGATCGTCATAACAATACACAATCACAAACTTTGGTTTCTTACTGTACAAATGATACTGGAATGAAAGAAAATCACTGCAGAATAACGCATCTTGTACAAGATTATGATGTTGATTCGACGGGATAAAAATCCCGTTGTTGGCAATGGAACCAATATGGAGTTTTCGCTCAAGGACGGACAGACCATCTAGGACGCGCGAACACTCAGGGTTATGTCCGCGCACACAGACCGCCCTGGTTACAATAAACGGTTTCGCTTTTTCGTGAACGCGGACGTATAATTACAGAGTGGCTGACGTCACCGCTTGGGAATATCCCTCTCCTTCAAACATGGCGAATTTACATCGAGTGCAAGATGCACTTCTGGCAGCCTATGCTTTCGACATTATAGATGATGTAGAGTTCATGCTTCTTAATGATATCAACACACCTGGCAACCTTGATTTCCAACATGATGGTGGTCACTTTGAGTTAGACAATTTCAACGATATTATCAGGGTAGGAAAAAGAAAAGAAAAGGAAAAAGGTATGGGACCGGCAATCACTTTGTAACCAGAACCTTATCTGACCTCGTTCAAATGAGGTGTTGCTGGAGTCAGTTGGATGAACAACTCAAAAAAATATTTTTCTAATACCAGTAGAATACATTGAAGTGCATTTTATGACACAGATGGACATGTTCTTGAGGTAGTAGGGAAATGTAGTTGTTTTTAATTTGTATTTGTGTATCGTATGTGTGTGCATTTATCACTTTGTGCCTGTTTTTGTATATAAACCAGTCTAAATTTAAGCTATATTTCTTGTATCGCCAGATGGTATCACCAAAATTTTGCAAGATTGTGTGTCATTAAATTAGGTTCTTGCTTCTATGAAAATAAACCAACTATCAGTGTTGATATTGTAAAATAAATTTATTTTAATTGAAATTAATGGCTACAAACACACATTTTCTTTTACCCCCCCCCAAAAAAAAAACAGTACTGGAAGATGATAGAATGTGGTGTGTTGTGGGGTGTGTAACTGTATTTATGTACAGTTCTGTAAGTGTGTTTTTGCTATCCAGTTATGTTATGGGTATGGATATAATGTGCGGGCCATTTGGGTAGTTAGTGTGAATGTTCCTTCACGATTCGGTACTTGTATACAGCATTATGTTTGTGAGTCTATGGTGTGAAGCAGTACTGTATGCTTTGTAATAATCAGATCAATATACAGGGTGTATGGTTCATGTTCATAAAAAAAAAAATTAAACACACACACACGCACAAATAAACCAAGGATAGATGTTATGAAAACAAATAGCTTACCAACACGACAATGCACAAAATTTGAAAGTTCGAAATGTTTGCACATATCATTTGCAAATCCAAAGGGCTGGACAGAGACTAGTCATCCCTTCTCACTCCCCAACACACAACACACATACACATAATTAGATACACACACAAACCACAGTACCACATTACTCATACTCTTGAAATTATTAAGCATAAATGCCATGGTCAAGTTAAAAACGTGAACATTTTGAAAGAAAAATAAGCCCCCTTTGGTGGGATGACCACATCCCCACCCCCTCCTCGCCTTCAAGATTGTCCAGCTTCATTAGCTTGGTCTGCTGGAACATTGTATTTTGATCATTTTTTATAGCTACATCGTGCGTTCAAACTAATTAAGATTTTATGAAAACATAGAAACACCTGTGATAAGAAAAAACATTAAAATCAAGTACTTTTAAATTTTTATTTCTCAATAAAATAGAATACATATATATATATATATGTATATATATTAAAGTATAGACCTATATACATAATAAATAAAATACCACAACTACATAAAATGCCATTTTCTTTGCACTATTGGCTCGATATGATTTACCTTTATCACTTAATTTGGTGACTGCACTGCATTAAAAGGTCACATTATAAAGAAAGGGTAAACATCAATGACTAGACGCAAAATAAATGTGTAATACTTATTGTACTAATAGTATCTATCCTACAATCTATTCCACCCGGTGTCACCTATTTCAATAGTTTTTATGTAAAAGATTTGTTATCACAATACACTGTCTTGGCACTATTAGCGTTATTAACCTGTGTTACGGTTGGTACTGAGTACATCAATAAGTAGAAAATATGAAGTAATAATAAAACTACAGTACAGTGCAATACATGATTCCACTCTAGCCTATATCACCTATTTCATTTGTATGAAATTACCCATAAAGTTAGATACATGAAATAAGCTGAAAACCTGAACTTTCAATCACTTACAACTTACCAGTTACATTATGAAAACACATGTACAATAAACCAAAGATCTATTGAAGCATTTGAAGTACCTGCGCAAAGAATATTATTTAGTATCGATCCTGAGATGATTTCTGTAATTGCTGGTTTACTTGGATCTCTGATGTCTATGGGACTTATAACTTATATAATAATAATATATAATCCGCTAGCTCTCTAGTGATGCATAATTTCAAAATGTGATTTTCTTTGCGTAGCTACTTAAACAAAACTATGTTAACAAGTTACTCTGAAGGCTAAACATGTAAAAGTATTAAGTTGAACGACATACTTGCCTCAACACCTTCATAATATTAACACAAGTTGGCATTGTGAAAACGTAACATGTGTACAACACAAGTAAACACAGTCAAAGTCACCTACTAAAGACTAAGGTGCAATATCTTGCTTTCATATATTATGGTATCCAGATTTGCAGTTGAATGTAATGTTGGCAATGGTAATGGCACATAGAAAAATGTGGTAGCACCAACTACAAATGAAACTAAGCTGCTGTTATTTGTTTTATTCTAACCAAACAGGGCCTCATGGAAGACCACCAAATTGGTGATATGTGCCACCCTGTATAAATATCAGGAAAAAACAATAAATAAATAAATAAAAAGGAGGAAAAAGGAAGTCAAACACATAAAAAAGGCAAGATGTTGTTTAATTGCATATATATATACAAGTTAACACAATGTATCTTTGGCATATGAATATCATAATGGCAGATGGGTAACTCTTAGGAAGACCATACAACTTAATACACACAGACTTAGCAAAACTGTCAAAGTCAATACTTTAACAAGAATGTTATATTGTTAAAAAGTCCTGCAGGCGTAAAAATAGTACTATATAGCAGACAAGACAGATTGGTTATAACTTATGACAAAGTAAAATAATCACTGTTGGTCACTCAAACTTATTTCAGTAGACATGAATGATGAAAAAAAGATATTGTTCTTTACTTCTTTTCTAAAGATCTAATGAGGGCCATCATCATGGATTGCATCTGTTGATTGTGTTGCTGCATTTGTTGTTGTCGTTGAAGGGCTTGTTGATGTTGCTGCAGCATCTGTTGTTGCAGAAGCTCAAACCGACGCTCTCGGATTGCTTAATCAGCTCCCGTCTCTCTTCTTCCTCTCGTCTCCTCTCAATCTCTTCAGCTCGCTGTCTCTCCTCTTCCTCTCTCCTCCTCTCCATATCTTCCCTCTTCATCTCCTGCTCCAACTCCATCTTTCTGTCCAGAAATGCAAAAGTATCTCGCCCTCTGTTTCTCTGCCTTTTGGAGTAGTGGTGGTGCCGCATTCACCTTGGTGTCTAAAATGCAATATAAAACAGAAGAGAAAAAGGAGTTTTAAAGTCAATCTCATGTTGTACATGAAGAACACTACTGAATGTTGGTTTACATAATACTGAAAATATATCAAAGGGATAGTTGAGTTTTGGTATAGAGGGTGCTACACACAATATAATTTTTGTGTCAGATAATGAAAAACTGAGTGTCAAATTCGAAAGAGCATTCAATTTTAATGACAGAATAAGCTTTATTGTGGGGCCCCACAATTATTCAATAATTTTGAACCAGCCAGTTTCTAAATAGTTGTTGATAATCTCTCTATCTTATCAGTCACTATTTCAACAAAACATGACATGCACAATATTTTATTTGAAACCGATAAGTCATTAAGTGTTTAGAAAGTTGGAAGGAATCAAGTAGTAAACTACCCTCAAAATGATTTAACCATGTTAACCAAATAGACCTAGGTCTACTAGTAGTAAATTGTGGGACCCCACAATTATTCAATAATTTTGAACCAGCCAGTTTCTAAATAGTTGTTGATAATCTCTCTATCTTATCAGTCACTATTTCAACAAAACATGACATGCACAATATTTTATTTGAAACCGATAAGTCATTAAGTGTTTAGAAAGTTGGAAGGAATCAAGTAGTAAACTACCCTCAAAATGATTTAACCATGTTAACCAAATAGACCTAGGTCTACTAGTAGTAAATTCGATTTAGAGGAACGTTGTGCAAATTATTGGACAGCAACTGGATTGACCTTTCATTTCATCAGTTCTCAGAAAATGGCAAGGGCTTAAAAATCAAGACCCCGCCACTGGTGACATGCAATTCATAAAACATCTGAGCACTTTTTGTTTTGTTTTTACTCTCAACTACCCCCGTTGAGCCAAAACGATCTGCCTCGAAGCATTTCCCCAAAGTTGACAACCCTGTGTTAATAATAATATGCCCATTTCTTTAAAAATCATGATGAAATCTAGCTTGTCTGACTCGACTCAGTCTGAGAAGTAACTGAGACTAAGCTGAGAAGTGAGAGTGAGAGTGAATTTTAATTCAGGACACAATTTCAAGGAAAATAGAAACTTATAAAACTATTAAAACACCGTTTTGCACGATCAGATGCTAGGCGAGCACTCAGTCTCAGACTCAGAGACGATAAACTGGCAAGACACAACAACATCGCAATGCAATGCCAATGCCCTGCGCAATACAATTACAGTACAGACGGGACTACTTAGATCTACACGACAAGTGTCTAGTACCTAGGCCTAGTACTACTACTACTAGTAGTAGTACTGGGCCTACTAGTACTAGCCTACTAGATCTACTACTACTAGTAGACTCTAGGCCCTAATACTAGCAGTGTAGCACAACTTGTCACGACCAAGCAGCCACTATTATGTTCTTATTATAAAAGACCACTTACTACTCACTTAGAGAGCTTTGATTGAACTAATATAATAAGTTGTAGGGCCTAGAGTTCTATAGTCTATAGCCTAGGCGAGTATGCCTAGCTTAGCTTTATTGAGGCACTTGACTTAGTCTTAGACTAGAACTTAGAAGTTAGAACTAGTTTCAGTCAGACATCTTTGTAATTGTACTTGTAGGCCTAGTCATGTATTCATGACATCATGTATACTACAAGTAGATCTAGGTCTAGACTAGGCCTACTATAGTTTCATTAGTCACTCATGGTACCGGCTAGCAGTTGCAGGTCATTCTATTCTATATTTAGTTATACTTATAGTCTAGATCTAGCCTAGATCTAGGCTAGATCGAGTCTGTATTTGCAGACTCTGTTAACTAGCTATCACTACAGCCACAAAACGGCTTTTTGAATTCATATTTTAAGAATTCATCATCCAATTTTAAACAATCCATAGTTATATCCATAGGCATAGTAGGCCTCTAGGCCTAGACCCTATTGGCCTAGACTAGTAAAGTCTAGGTCTAGGCCTAGATCTAGTTAAGAAACAATAAATAGGCCTAGATCTAGAGACTAGACTCTAGAGGTCTAGCTCTAGATCTAGGCCTAATCGATAAAATAAAAGAAACTCACCGAACGAAGAGCCATTCGCGTTGAAATTCGTCATCTCCAGCCTCGAATTGTCTGAATATGTGATCTTCTAAGTTCTTCTGGTTCTACTTATTTGATTCCTCCACTGCACTATTATTATTATTTTTACTATTATTCCTGGAGTAAACGTGTCAATCCAACTGGTTAAAACGACAGGCTAGTTATTTTGTTCGTCGCGATCTCCTGCCTATAAAAATTGATTAAGTTCCCGGGCCGCGCCGGCGCCCATCTTTACAAGCTCGCTGATTGGCTGTTGATTCACTTAGGGTGTCATTGAGAACGCCCGTAGATTTGGCTAAACACCGTTCTAGATTTCAGTACCTCAGCGGTCACCCCTCTGTTGCTATAGTAGCTTCTCGATTTTGCACACGAACCGCAGATTCTCCGTCCGCGTTGAGCTTGCGAAAACTCCCTAATAACAGCTGATCGCGGCGAAGGTGAAAATCTACTGCCGTACTTAAAATCTGTCCCGGCATGCTTTGCGTTGAAACGACCGTGAAGGCACGTATTATTTACGAGTGACGTCATAGTAGATATGGCGCCGCCCCCTAAAAGCAAGTTAGCGAGTGTATGAGGAACGTACGTGCACACGCATGAAATGATGAATGCGATGAATACGAGCATGTTTTCGAAAATGCCAGTTTAAGTATCTTTTTTCACACTTTCAGAGCAATCTTACCCCTAATCACTCTTTGGGTGCATGTAGGAACTACTAATACACACAAAAATTAATACTCACAGAAATAAGAAGTCTGTTTTGCGGAGCAAATCTAGCTTTTTAGGCCGTAATTCAAACTTTCGTCCACTTGTTTAGGCAGTCATGGAGCGAAAGGGAAGATTTCTATTGTGCATCCTTTAACCTTAAGCTTTCCCTAGCCCTCAGGAAATTGGGAAATCGGGAGCGCCCATTGGTCCAGCGTCACAGTCAAAGCCCGGCCCACTATTTCGCGTCATAGGACGGTGTGATCGCCGATTGGTCGACAATTGGGAAAGGTTAGACTCTCGAAGCCTCCGGATGGTCAACATTAGGGAAAATTTGCATCTACAATTGGACTATGCGAGCGCTCATTGGTCCATCTCAGCCTGGGCGCAAGTTTCTGTTGTAAATGTTAATGGTAAAATATCAACCGTAATTCTTTTTCAAACTCTAAGAGTGTTAAGAACTGACAGAATGTCATTTTTTCATTGTGCTGCTCCCCTTTGCCCCTCCCCCTCTTTTTTGGTGTGGGAATGTCAAACATTTTTTCTTGAACTGTCATACCTTAACAAATATCTTAATTATACACTTCAAGTAAAATTTCATTCAAGAAAACCTGATCCTTGTAATGCTATTCAGCAAGTTCAATCAGTTTTCATAGATCATTGCTTCATTAAATTTTTTATCTGATGTCTGGTAATTGGCTTTGTTTTTTCCTAGTTACATTTTCATAACATTTGTAAAAGTAAAAAAATAAAGTCAATCTTTATTTGTGCATGATGTACTTTACTCTTCTATTTCAACTGACACCAACTATACCCAAGTTTTATATGACATGAGTCATGGTAGAGATAAAAATTTTGTTCTGCTGTCATCCAGAGTGTCAGATCCAAGATTCTCTGGTAGAGGGGCACAAGAAAGGGAGGGGGGACAAGAAAGGGAGGGGGCACAGAATTCGTGTGTGCCGTTTTAGGTACCCAATTCACTGACGAGCAAAGAGCCAAAACAAAACAAAAAAATGGGAGGGGGTATAATTAGCCCATGCTCCTTCTCTGTTTTCTGTCCTTATCTTCCCTTTTTAAGGAGGGGGCACACGCCCCCATTGCCCATGGATATGCCACTGGTTGAGATGGTCCTTGTGATCAAAGTGCATAAATAGGGTTGCAGTTATACAAATTATTTAATATGACTGAAATATTGTTTTCCCTGTTTCTATTGTAATACCATATATATTGCACTGTGAATGATAAATATATATATATTTGTAAATATATATATCTATATAGCAAAGTGAAAGGAATCTGAATTGAATAGAGGTCTTTTGCAAATATCAAAGAGCTGATGCATGTATTAACTTTGTCTCAGTATATTTAGTATGCTGAGAAAAAGACTGAGAAAGGATGTATATATTGAAAATCCTGTTTAATAGAAAAGAAGACAGAGATTAAGCGTGAGAGAAAAGAAACAACGAAGGAGTGAGTGAAAGAGAGAGAAAAGTAAAATAATGGGGAAACATAGGAGATAAATAAATAAATAAAGAGAAATTGACATACAAATGTACATACAGGAAAACAGTGGTTGAGGAAAAGGGGTGTGTACTCTAAAGTTTTTAATTTAGAGAGAAACATATATATATATATATATATATAAATATATATATATATATAACAGAAACTTAAATTGAGACAGAGAGAGAAAGAAAGAAAGAAATGTAGAATTCACAATACAAAAGATACATATAAGGAGAGAACAAATTATTTTACACAAATTCGTCTGAATCTCTTCAAACGTCAAGATAGTTCCCTTTCCCCAGAAATTAGGAAAATGATATTTAGAAAATTACAAACACATTTTAAAAACTAAATCAGAAAAAGAATTAAACGATAAAGAAGGGAAATGGGTCTTCATAATTAGTATAAAACAAACTAGGGATTTCCCGCCCTTAGGCGCCGCTATGACAGGAAGTTACGTTTTTGAACGGTTGAACCCATCGCAGCTCTTCGATCACCCTTTGAGCATCCGCTGCGATGCGATGGGTTAACGACGGGTGAACTCTTCGCATGACTCGCAGGAGTTTAGTGATATCCAAAAGCAACCCATCGTGTATTACGAAGGGTTAGCGATGCATCGCAAGTGTTTGTGAAATTCCCCCAGGTTGGATAGTACGCACAGTACGCGTACCGTAAAAGATGTTATATATAATCGAGAGACCCTTCGCTATTTGACTATATACATGTACAGTAGTAGCGGATCTAACAGGTATTGCATGCTCCGATAACAGACAGTACTGACTGATAACATCACCGTATAGATCAGGGTAGATTGGTGTAGATTGCAGTTGAATAAGGATATATGCCCAAGCTGATAATTGGAGACGTTGAATATTAACGACAATGTATGCGATGTTCTTTGTGTTACTTGTAGCCGGTGAGTTATAACAAAATAAGGCTTCTAATATTATACAAGGTGTATGAAAGTTTAAAATGTACGTGTGGTCCCGTAGGTGCATTGCTGTTTGGTCAACAACCAGTTCGTCCACTACCCTATTGGTCTATTCCCATGTAGCCTACACCCAGCCTGTCTATTATCCGAATGGTGTAATAATCGTTTTGTCTACTTATCTTATAGTTTGATGACCATTTGGGCTAATAGCTATTTGGTCAGTTTACTTGGTTTACTTTACTTACTTACTTTGGTTTACTTTGGTGTCGAGGCTTGAAGCTTCAGCTTATGTGCCCCTCTTTACTGCATTGGGTTCGCGTTGGTATGGGTAATATTTCAGCGGGTGGTGCTAGCTTCCAATGATTTTCAAGTTCTGACTTGAACTTATTAATTGATGTTTGCCGTTTGGTCTACAACCAGTTCGGCTACTACCCGATCGACTGGTCTCTTCTCAGATGGTCTACACCGCAGCGTATCTACATGGTCTAGTAATCATTCTGTCTACTTACGTACGACTTGATCTAATGACCTTTTGGTCTAATATCCAATAAGTTTACTACCCATTCGGTCTATTGCTCATTTTGTCTAATTTCCAGTACAGGTACAATTATTTACTATCCATATGGTTTAATAATCATTTTGTGTACATATCATTTGTTTTTTTGACCATTCAGGCTAATTTCCATTTAGTATATTATACTGTTTCATCGGGGGTGTTTTACTAAGCCCTAAAATGTTAAGGGCCTAGAATGTATATCCATTTTAGGTTTTAGGAGCTGTTTCATGAAATAAATAAAATGGATTTCAGGTTTAAAACCGATTTTAAGTTAGAGTGTGATTAGATTGTGAGTGTGATTTTATGATCAATTTTATTATTATTCATTTCATAATTTAAACGCTATGTTCAGCATCCATGGGCTTTACAGGCAAAAGTGTCGGCTGACTTCAATTTGATCATGCATCGGAAAATAAAGAATTCTGTTCAAATTTAATAGCTATTTTTTTATGGGAGCAAATCTTTGTTCAAAACCAATTTTGTTTTAAATCATCCTACTTGATACTAGCTAGGCAAAATCAATACCAAAGGCGGCACACTCTGGGTGGGGGGCACAATGGCCCTTTTTTCAAGTACTTAACAAGTCTTAACCCTAATAAGACCAGGGGCTATGCCCCCCCTCCGCAATTCTTCTGATTGTTCTGGAACGCATACGGATGACGCCCCGCCGCTTCATGACTTTATTCTTTCGAGTCTTGCGCATCTTTTAAAACATTTTTTTTTTTAATCTGACCTACCGTTACAAAGTCACGTGACCTTTTGTCTTTACATGTCTGCCCGAACATCGCTCATTTTCGTGATTTGTGTACAAAACACATGGAAATATCATTTTTCCTAAAAAGAGATAAAACCGAAAATAATATCGCTAGTGACATTCGTTTGTCTCGCAATGTGGTCAATAAGGAATCTAAAACATCTCGACGTTTCGTGCGCCACTGCAACACTTCGTCAGATGATAAAAAAATTAATGTAAGCAAGCGTGTTCGATCGATAATTGGCCAATAAGCCTTGTGCGTTATTGTTCCAATTATCGATCGAATTTTTGACCGCCGCGCCGGTCCTCCTGTAGAGTATAAAACACGCTTGCTTACATTAATTTTTTATCACCTGACGAAGTGTTGCAGTGGCGCACGAAACGTCGAGATCTTTTAGATTCCTTATTGACCACATTGCGAGACAAACGAATATCACTAGCGATATTATTTTCGATACCACATCCGCAATGAGTAATATATTTAGCATTAAGAAATAAAACATTTGTTATTTGGTCTTGTTTAAAGTTTAGGTGTTTGTTTTGGGGGTCAAAATAGTTGAATTATAGTTAGAAATGAAATAAAACAACAAAAACAATAAAATACATAAGTTAAAAAATCAGTGAAATACATAAGAAATTATCAAAACAAGTGATAACATAAGGAATAACCTGGCTCTTCCAAATTTTGTGGGTCGTATTATTATTCCAAATGGTCTAACAAATATATGTAGTTGAAAGAAGGCTTAAATATGAAGAATATATGATTTATGGGTAAAAATGTGATTTTGTTTTTGTTTGGACCTTATTTGCATAATTTACCATAGATATGCAAATGAGTAATTTTTTCAAAAAATGAAATTACTATAGTATTCTATACACTTCCCTTGACATGCATGCAAATTTTCGCGGCGATCGGCCATTTCACGGCCGAGATCTTAGGGGAGCCATGATGCCCCCGGCCGTATTAAGAACTCAAATAGCCCGGCCTTTTTAGGGTTAAGTGTGCGTCCCGTTTTCTCCTTAAAAGTACCCTTTTACATCTGATTAACATCCCTTTTTGCTACGTGCCCCCTTTTCTATATATTTCTTACCATATCTGCTTACAATTATGTGCCCTTATTCCGCTCTTATACTCTCTCTCTCATTAACAAACTCCCATCACAGCGCTTTGCTTTCCGCCCCTTTCAAAGTGATGTTGTTCTTTCATGAACACCCTACCCTCCTTCCCCCACAAAAAAATAAATAGATAAAGAACAAAAATAAATAAATAACCAATAACTGATAAGAAAAAGCATTGCTAGGATATTTGAATACTCACCATCAAACAAACACACCATCATTGAATCACATCATTGCCCTTTATCATCATTTCATAATTACCACCATGCGCTAGCGTACAATGTCATCCATTCATTTTTTTTTTGTTTTTTTTTTGGGGGGGTCCCCTCCCCTTTATCTTGTTAAATGACAAACAATACATACAAAATAAAATTAAAACAGACTTTTAAAGCTTTAATGTCTAATCAATATGCTTATGCTTTAATGAATGAAATCTATATGTTATAAAGGTTGAGGAGGCGCGATAGCTCAGTTGGTAGAGCAGTGGTTTCGTAATCCGGTGACCCGTGTTCGAAACCAAGTCGATGCGCTAGTGCCCTTTGGTAAGGCATTAATCCTCACTACCAGATCCCTCGGAGAGGACCTAAAGCCGTCGGCCGTCTGGTTGCTTACTTACAAGCATTTATGCTTTCTTAGCAGTCAGGTAAAATAACCATCACATCACATCGCATAGCAAATACATTCAAGGGATACAATAAGAATATTTGAATGACACAAATGAAAGTGCTCCTATTAAAGTGACAGCCAGTTGTTAAAACTATTGCAGTTGATATCTGTCACTGTCTATTCGAGGTACCTATGTGGACAGGCGTGCCGGAACAGTTTGGGATTAGGGGGGGGGGGGCAAACATTCCAGGGGGCTCACCTTTCAGGGGCAGTGGCGTAATGAGCCAAAAGGTCAAGGGGCGGATCCCCCTGAAGCTCAAGGGTTTTAGGCATATGCATTACGGTCAGATAAGCATATTTAGATACCTTATTTGTGACACTGGCAGGTCACTAATTGGCGTGGGGTCCAGGGGCTGAGCCCCATGAAGCTCAGGGGTTTTAGGCATTTAATTGAGGTCGGAGGGGCATTCAGGGGCCGTATTAGGGCCCCTGGTGGGATCCAGGGAGCGGGGCCCCCGGAAGCTCAGAGGTTTTAGGTATTTAATTACGGTCAGATGAGCATATTTTGATACCTCATTTGTGACACTGGCAGGTCACTCATTCTTTCCTCCTCTCTTTCTTTTTCTATTTAACATACTTTTTCCAAAAAGTGAGGGGGGCTCGAACCCTGAGCCCCCGCCGTTCTGCAGATCCTGACCTGAAGGCTTCTAAATAAGCATATTTTTGTCCTGACAGATAATTTGGTAATTTGTAATTTTCCAACAAACGCATAAAAAAATATAATTTACAACAACAAAAAGAGGAAAAATCCGGGAAAATCATATAATTTCAGCAACATTTGTAAATCACTGGTATCGAATACGAAATAAACCACATTTGAATTTTATTTGGGTGGGAACTGCCCCCCCCCATCAGTACGCCAGTGTTCAGGGGCTCATGTCTTCTCACCATAATAAAAAAAAAAACACGCTTTCCCATCCTCTCACAATATTTCCACGATATGCGCGTATCGCTATTATAAAATCCTCTATTAATTGATAATTAAAGGGACATGCAGAATGTTTAGGAAGTTTAATTCCTGTTTACTCTCCTTTTCTTTGAATGGAATATAATTGTGATTGTGATCAATTCATTTCTTATTTTCGTTTACCTAAGGATAAAAATCCAGATGTCATGAATTAGCAGTACATGTAGATGCCATAGCTCTTTATTTTGCAACCCAAGATTTAGAACAGAGATACATATATATGTCATGAATAGAGCAAATATATTTCTCAGAAAAATAATTTTCATTGTATCTAATGTGTTCAACAGAATATAAGTACATTTTTATCAGTGATTACAATAGTAATTTACATGTATTTGGTCTCTTGTTACCAACCACATTGAAGGTTTTAGAAATTTGCAAGATGGACTATGGAGTCTAATCTTGATCTCGGATACCCTGCTCTTGAACCAAACACTGTTGTACACAGAATTAATGAATATTCCCCTGTCGTGAGTAGAAGGGAAAAGGATACTTTAACTGGTATATAACAAACAGAGCAGCTTACATCATACATATGCTCATTACACTTTGTTCAATCACATCTTTATACATTAATTCCTGCCCTATTCTTTGTACAATATTTATCAGTCTGGCTGATGTAGTAATTTATCTATGATTTAGACCTGTCATGGTTGACTTCCTCTTACATAAAATTATCAGTTTGTGATTGTACATAGAAAATGTAATGAAATCCAGTACCTAGCTTAACCCTTTAATCATATATGAAAATCAAGATTACACAATCAACAACAAATAAGTAATTTATTTATATGAAGGTCTAGCACAGTACTCAGTAGGATCTATAGCTGTACACCTAAACATTGAGCTTGAGTACTTTTTGCATATATCCAAACCCTTTTCTAATTGAGGCCGAGGTAGGATGAGAAGTAAGTCCAAGACTGTGGAGACATGGCAGGAGAGAACTTTTGAGTCTTGGACTAAAGGTCTATTCGGTGGATACGGCTCGAGGTCCACTCCATCTCCGAGTCTGACTCTGTCAAAAGAAAAATGAAATTAAGAAAAATTAATAAGAAAGGGAAAGAAGAGAAGAAGAAAAAAAAGAGAAAGAAGAAAGTTAGGGGAGATCAGTTGCGATTTTTACCGCCAACAAGGTGTAGATCGGGGGGGGGGCACTAGCGTGCTGATGGGGGGCTTGGAAGCAGTTGCCCCCTCCCCAAATAAAATATAAACGTGGTTTATTCCTAATTCGATACCTGTGATAAGAAAAACGAAGTTTACTTTCCTTTCAAGGACCTCTCTTGCAGTAGTTTAGCGAGGCTGTTTTGTGGTTGATTTACCCAAAAGTGACTAGCCTTGATTACAGAGCCCTTCACTTTTATAAAAATTAATAAAAATTCAATTTTAGCTTAAAATTGATTCGATGAGACAGTTCACAAGTATCAGTTTTAAGCTAAAACTGATTCGGCCTTAAAATTGATTTTTAAAATCGAAATCGATTCTAGTTGATGAAACAACCCCTCCCCAGGTCATGCACTTTAGTCTAATAGTAGAACCAGTACCAATACCAGGAACTGGGAGATATAAATGTTTCTATTTACATCTAGCACATGTAAGTTTATCTTGAAGATGAAAATATGCCGGAAAGTAAGCAAAAAAAGAAAAGAAAAAGTAAAAAGAATGAAATAGATGTAAAAAATAAATGAATGGCAGAAATAAAGAATAGGGGGAAAATAAAGAAATAAATTAGAAGAAAAATGATATGAAAGGATGACGAAAGAAAAATGGAAAAGGATCAAGATAATATTGATACCATGTCTTTAATTCTTATATTTTAGCTCCTTTTTGTTTTTTATACCATTTTCTTTGTTTCCTTCCGTCTTCTTTTTCTTCTTCTATGTTCTTCACTTTTGTTTCTATAATATTAAAATTTCTCTTTGGTTTCTTTCATAGACTTATTTTTTTCCTTGCTCGTAGGCCTACACGTGTAACATGAAGAAATGATTTCATCCAATGGCGTATATGTGTGGAAATGTAAGGTTTGCATGGAAACCCAACCCTGATAACTATAGGCTTCTATAACAAAAGTAATGAGGAATGGGCTCAATATAGCCTAATGCTTTTTAACTACAGGTCTTATGATTATTAACTTGATCGGTTGATCATTTCGGTACGTGTCACGTATAATGACTGTTGACTGATTATTTTTTTATAAGCTCGAATAGATTTGCTTTACAAGCTGATTATTGTTCTCATCCGTATGCCCATTTTTTTTTTCTCTAGACATAATTTGCGCAGAGGCTTTCAAAGTAAAGCCACTGGAAATAGGCACCTCAGGAACAATCCCTTTGGACCATGTGGAAAATTATCCTGACGTTCGTGTAGTACAGTGGTACAAGAGCAGGCGAATTGACGTATTTGAAAACGGTGATTCCAGTCTGGCATCATGGACGGACGGAGCAACTAGAAGCCTGCCGAACTACCACATGGAAAATAACACTTTATCTTTGGTCATTGAGAATGCTACGTTGGAGGACGAAGGCCTCTACAAGTGCTTCGTGGCACGTGGAGACTTGTTCACTGAGTCAAACTACTACATCCGTACGGTTATGTATGGTAAGTGTCATTTTTTGTTAAAGGGCAATTCAGCCTTGGTGAAAGATCACATCGAGTGAGAGTAGAAAAATCAGGGACACAGATTGGTGAACGTTTACACAAGAGCAGAGAATGATCAAGAATATTATGAATGTTTGAATATCACAATCACTAAAAATTTACATATTATACATGTACGTCAAACCCTAATCGATGCATGCTTAAATGTGGAAGAAAAAACTCATTGCATTATGGTATTGCTGTAAAGAAAAGAAATACCATGGTTTAATACAACTGAAATCAATTATGTGTTATCCAGTCGGAAATTTGCTTTCAACTGGTAAAAGTTCACAAATCAATTTACAAAAGAAGTATTTATTATCATAGATATTTTGGTAAGTTACATGAAATAAGTTTTGTACGATGAGGATTTCGACAGAGCGAGAGAGTAGAAAAGGACAAAAGGTGGGTAGGCTGGAAGGAGTTGGGTAGAGCACTGAAGAAAAGAGAGAAAGGGAGAAGTCAACTTCAACTGGTAGATGATACAAACGGGGGAAAATACAATGTCATACAGTAAACAATCAGTACGAATTTTCAAAGATTCTGAGGTGAGAAGAAAGTAAGGGTCAAACGAAATGAATTATTAAGTTTAAAATACATGGGGTCTGTGAGACTTTCCATTTTACAAATAAATGGAGTTTGGCAAGAATGATTGCCTAGTACGCACTTGTGTATGACGGGCCTTACAGGCCATAATTCTGTACAACTATTCAGCCATCGAATGGATTTATAGTTTTAACCAATCAGAACGCAGGAAACTATGCAACCATTCAACTTTACAACTATAGTTGTATAGTTGTACAGTTTCCTGCGTTGTGATTGGATAAAACTATACGTCCATTCGATGGATGTATAGTTGTATAGTTGCATGGGTGTATGGTTGCACAGTTTCTTGCGTTCTGATCGGATAAAGGTAGACATCCATTCAATGAATGTATAGTTTTATACATGTAGTTGTACAGAATTATGGCACTTCGACACGTACGCTGAAAACTATCCATGGATGGATGTATAGTTGTATAGTTACATAGTTGTATGGTTGCATAGTTTCCTGCGTTCTGATTGATGATTATTATACATCCATTCGATGGTTGTATGGTTGTAGAATTGTACAAATAATTGCCTGTAAGGCCTGTCATACTCGCACGGACCTCGGCACACATAAACAAAAGCCTGACTTGTTGTAATTGTAATTAGGATAAAGTGGGTGGGTGGGGTCGTTTATGATTAGTTTGACTTTTGCTGCTACTTTTTCCTCATACAGACTGGGTCTAGTATGTAGAATACTGCCAATGATACGTTGTGCTATTCTCCTAGTACTGTTCGATCTCTTCTTTTCTGCTTGATTTACATTCCCAAAGTAGAATGTTATGTTTTACGTCGTAATACTTTCACTCAGGGCTCTGTAGAAAAGAATTAGAATGGTTTTATCTACATGCATTTTTCTCATCATTCTCAAGAAGCACATTCGCTGGGTGCACTTTTTTTTTGACACAGTAACATTAGATTGTCTGACGAGTGAATTACACACCGTTGTTCCAAAATACTTATAATTGTCAACTCACTCACGGATAGTAATCGAAAGTCTTAATTGTGTTGGGGATTCTCCCTTGTGTACTGCAAGGTTCTGGAATCATCAAAATTATAAGAATTTTGGCCCAGTCTTGGTAAAGTTACAAGCACTGTACACAGAAATTTTTATATGGGACTACACGAACATGTGGCATAAAAATCCGTCCCGATTTTTATGCTGTTACATGTCATATTTAGCATATTAAGGCATTTGAAGAGCCATGCTTTTCAGGGAACATTTTTTATCTGATGTTCTTCCACAATTGCATAATAACAATGATAACGCTCACAAATTATTGCTCACCTCTCCCCAGAACTCAACCTTCTCTTTAAGGTGGTGTCGGTCACATCACTCTACAAACTTGCTTACAGTAGAGACATAATTATTTTCACTTGTATTGTCAGTCATCAAACCTAAAAGTATCGTTACATCTGCATACTTGATAATTTGGCAGCTAGAGAAAGAGCTTACACAGTTACTAGTAGAGACAGAAAATAGTACGGGAGAGATGACATACCATGTTCAGGGTTTTAACTTCTACCAAATATATGTACTAAACAGACAAACAAATCTTATAAAGAATGAATTATTGTACACGGAAGTACATCTCTTACGATAGCGATGCATGCAGGCATTTACTTCACACTTATTTTCCTGTTCATATCTACCTTTGTTAACCAACATTATGACCACTAAAAATGAGCCATTTTCTAATGAGAAATAAACAGGATTTCCTTTTCAATTTTCTAGCACTAACGTAGGGATCCGAACTTACATTATTGAATATTGTTGGTAGTAAGATTACGTGTCAAATGTACATCTCGCTCAGGAAGTTCAAAGTCTTCCAATTAACATTTGATCTTCATTATTCTGTTATATTTTGTATTGTTTCGTTTTGTTTCATTTTGTTTAGCTCTGCCTCAAAAGGACCCGTTGTTAACTTTGGATACTGATTTGAATCGCGTTCATTGCACTCTTGAGCACATGAATCCATTGATATACCCGGTGTTCAATTTCGACTGGATTCCTGACACTACTGAGACATATGGTGCAGTCCTGAATGAAGACGGTACATACACGACATCGGTCAGTTGCACACTTCCTCAGAGCAAGAGTGCATCACAAGTAGAATGTTCCTTTTTCTACTTACACTACCAGCGAGTAGCCTCGTTGGACTTGCGTGAAACCACCACCGACAGCCTGATCGAAGATAAAACAACTACAGTGTCACCTATGGGCACATCTATCACATCTGAAGGTGAGATAAACCATGTGTTCCTTTCCTGCATTATTAGGAAATTGAGAGCAGCAAATAGATCTCGTCTTTATGTGCGTTAAATCACTCCGAAACTGCATAAAGAGATACGTTAAGTGCTTAATATTTTCCCCCATTTTTTTTTTGTATTTTAATCTAGAATGGATATATAACGCATCTATTATCAATCTTTCATATTTCCTTGACCAAGATGGGTGGTAAATTGTCATTATTCAGGATTGTACAATTGGCTCTCGATATTTTTACATTTTATATATCAAACGTCTTCCAGTTGTTTTATCTCCGATAAATTCAACACGCAAATATATATCATTACTTTTATTTTTTCAGGCGATGGAAGTAGAGCAATTACCAATTTAACAATCCTTATAATGGTGACTGCCATTTTGTTGATAGTGTCCATCGTCCCATTGTCCGTCAAGTTGAGTAAGTACAGACATTATATTTTCACACACCAAAACATTTTTGTATGCTTGTGTGCCCGAGCACGCGTGTGTGTTTGCGTTTGTGTGTGAGCTATCCTGATTCTTCAGGGTTTCGTTTTGCTAAGGACTTTATTTACAACGAGTAAGAAAATGGAAAAGAAGATTGAGTTGAAAAAGACAATATAAAAAGAAGAAGAAAAAGAAGGAAAAAAAAAGAAACGAATTAAGAGGACGTAGAAGAAAATCAGTAAAAGAGTAATGGCAGGACAGTGTATACCATGAACAGTCCAGGGGCGGATCCAGCCGGTGGCAAGGGAGGGGGCCTAAAAAGGGGCCCACTTCGTGCGAAAATGTGAAAATCGTGCCGGTCGATTTTTCGCTCAGTGGGGTAGTGAGCAAAAAAAATTGGCACCCGAAAAAAAAGGGTAATTTTTGTCCACCACCACTCCCCCCTTGGGCGCCAGGGGTAGTGAGCACAAATTTTTTTTTTTTGGTACCCGAAAATCTTTTTTTCCCTACGGGAAGGGTAATTTTTTCCACCGCCACCCCCCCCCCTTGGGCGCCAGGGGAGGGGGCCCAACTTCTTTTTTCAAAAAAGGGTGTTTTTACCTGTTTTTTTCTAGGGAGGGGCCCGGGGCCCCGGCCCCTGGATCCGCCACTGGAACAGTCTATAAGCCCACCTTTACGATCCAGCATGACAAAAATGTTGTCCTGATCTTTTAATTCTCTTAAATGAATTGGTAGAGGGGCTTTCAGCTAGTTCGTTATTCAGGCTGTTCATTTGTATCATAAAAGTGACGATGGGAGTTCTTGGAAGATGAAAATTGTTTGTCTACTTAAATAGGAATATATAGCACTGTTGAGTTGAAATTTCTGATTTATGTCGTACTACGGAAGGAAGTCAGAGTAAATTGTCATGACACTTACTATTAAATGTCTTTGGGACCACAAATACCAACCAGCTTTTAAGGGGGGGGATTTTTTTGTTTTGTTACCCTTTTACTTTTTTCAATTAATCCATTTGTGCCTTAAAGTCATTATTTCGGTCGGAAGTTGGAATTTGTTAGAGAATTTGTCCAAGCATTGGCGCAATCACTGATGCAAATATTTTCTTTCTCACGCCGTTAATTTCACCTCGTGCAACCGTCTATTGTTTTATGAAAATACCTGATGGTATTTTTAAAATTAAATTTCTCTCCCATTACATTCTACTTTTTTATAGTAAAGTTAAGGAGAAAATATCGTCGGGACGTGCAGAATTCTAATGGGTCCAAGGAGAGTGAGGCGAAAATGATTCAACCTGATATGGTCATGGTGGCGTAAGTGACGACTCGATGTGGCCTCATTGATTCTTTTGATTTTAAATGAACATTATCTAGATCTGTGGGTCACAAGGTACGCGGTTCGAGTCCCGCCGCGGCACTAATATCCTTTGGCAAGACATTTATCTACAATTTGCCACACTCGACCCAGTTGAGGTTGAGCCCCAGAGAGAGAGAAATACAAGCAGGAATTCATTCCTTGAAACGCTAGAGCGCCGTAATGGCAGCCATGCTATTACCGGGGTAATTATTTCCAAAGCTCTTTGGAAGCGCGCATAGAGACGTTAAAATGTGATATGCGCTATACAAGAACCGAATATTGATAATATTATTAGTATGAAGCATACAAAGGCTGATAAAGTTCGGTCTCGTTGGTGTGATTGAGGTAGAAGAGATTAATAATTTTCAGTTTTTGGGCAAACATGACATACTTTATATACAGTATACGGGTATGTACATGTAATGTTTATGTGTCGTGGTCGAGTGGATATGTCACCGGACTGTAGATCACAAGGTCCGCGGTTCGAGTCTTTTGAAAATTGAAAAATTGAGTTGAATATTTTGCTAGGTCGCTAAATGAATCTTAAATTCTATGAACGTGTATATTCATGTGTTTTTGTAATGCTCTCTTTGTACCCCACGCTTCCTTCCTCACTCTCTCTCTCTCTCTCTTTCTTTCTCTTCTACTACTCTCTCCCTTCTCCTCCCTTCCTCCCCTTACCCGTTATTTAGAGAGTATTTTTTAAACAGACATGAATTTGAAATTTGATTTCGTTACGTTATCATAAGCATCTTATATCAGTTCATTATATACATTTTGTAATAGGCATATCAATTTATACTCGATTAACATTATTAAGTGATTATTTGGAAGTAATCAGTGCAATATTACGGTAAGAAATGGATACTACATTTATATGAAATTATCATACAGTCTTTATTTCATTTCGTCAGTCTAATTACAGGATCACACTTATTATTCGTCCTTTCTATGCCTTCTACATTCAGTCTCACCCTGCTCTTCATCCATCTTTCCTGTTTTCCTTACTATTTTACTTCTATTTTTACCCATGTACGTACTCCCTTCTCTGCTCATTGACTTCTACCTTTGGTTTTCTACTTTCTGTTCCTTCGGATTGAACATTTTTTCCATTGGATTATATTAATCATGTTAATTATGATTCTCTTATACCACGCTAAATCACTTTTAATTTTTTTCTTTTAGTTCCTTACAACAGGTTGTATATAGTTTTGATATGTATTGTTAATTTCATTTTGTTTGTTTGTAAATTGTGGCTTGTCTATGTGACAGCTTTAGAATAGATATAGCATTCAATTCAATTAAATATATTTTTTTAATAAAAGTATTAAATAAAATAAACTTCAATTTGCATTGGATATATTATTTAAAATAAATTACCGTTCAAGTGATTGTTGAGTTGTTGGCTGTGAGATCAATCGCTTGAATAGATTGTAGCACCCCGCACCTAATAACAGGATGTTACAATTTACTCATTTATTTCCAGTTAATTATTTTACTTGTGTGCTCCGGGAATGACGGGTATACATTTTAAAATTTTACATGGCATAAAGATGATGTTACAATATAGTGACACATACCCCCGTGTTACAACCACCCCCCCTTCCGGTTTCAGACCCGCCTTTATTTTATCGTTGATATATCATTAACAGAAGCCCAGGCTGAATGGGGCAGATTACAACTAAGTCTTTGCACCAACGTTTCACATAATGTATACACAAGTCAACAGAGATATAAGAGTAACAAATGTGAAAAATATAAAGTATTAAAAATACATAATTCATTACATAAGCATAACAATTACGCATCATAGAAGTATACCAACTTAACGAAAGGTTCATGTGTTGCAAAATGTGATCATTACAACAGAAGAAGAAGGGAGAAAGTGTGAGTCCATACGGATACGACGTATTAGAAGAGGCAATAGGGACTTTCAGATTTACACGACGAGAGCGTGGACTGCCGCGTGTGACATTGTGTTAAGGCACTGGCAGTGCCTTAAAAGGACGTCACTTTACCTTAAAAGGATGTCACACGTGGCGGTCCACGTTCTCGTCGTGTAAATCTAAAAGTCCCTAATGATGGGAGAAGCGAAGGTCCAGAGAAGAGAGGGAGAGAGAAAGTGCATTATAGGCAGACTAAAACAGGATATGCGATATTCTCATCTTCAAATATAGCATGAGAAACAAAATTATTAGAGGAAAATGGGTAATTTGTAATAAGTATTTCACAATGTGCTGTCGCAGAAAATGTGTGCACGTATGACACAAAACGTACATGAGCACTTAAGACATAACAACAAACCTTAAATATAGTAAAAGAGGGATATGAAACTAGGAGGAAGAGACTCTAAATAGATATAACCCACTCATTTTTAAGAATAATGAATCTTTGCACTCGGTCGCTATTTTCGGCGTCATATATTTAAAGGGAAAGACCAGTATTGGGAACCAAAAAAAATTAAAAATTGAAATGGAAGCTGTTATTACCAATCATGTGAAAGAATATGTTTGTACTAATACGTGATGATAAAAATTTTGCTGGGAAACCGCCTAATAATTTATATATTTGGTAAATTATTATATCTATTGGGACCAAATAGATATCGCGCACGTGGTCGTGTAGTCCCATATACATCTTTCTATGTACAGTGCTTGTAACTTTACCAAGACTGGGCCAAATTTCTTATCATTTTGATGATTCCAGAACCTTGCACGGTACACACCAATACTAATATGCTAGATGATCAACCTTTTCTGATCGATTTCACAACGTTTCTTTCACAATGCAATCGCATGACCAGAACTGGCCTTTATCTTTAAGTTGTTGAAGAGATGTGTGATTTATTTATGAATGCAGAGGTAGCGATTTAACGGGGACAAGGAGGCCTCTGCCTGGATAATGCTGAGAGGGCTTGTCCTGTCTCAATAGAGGGTTGCTAAAAGTTATCAAGTCGAAGGTTTAAAAGCTGCCTACCCCTATTAAAAGAAGACACCCCAACAAAATCATGGTCTCGGGCCATAGTGCAGTTACATGTTCCCTTTGGGTAATAACCGTGCCCCTCTAATATTGAAACCACGGTCGATCGTTTGTCCCTGCCCAATTTCACAATTCAAATTTAACTAAATACCGACGCTTGCTTACAAATGAACATTTTTTGGAAGAAGAGAAAAAAGGGAGGGAGAGAAAGGAAGAGAAGGAAGAGAAACCGAGAAATAACAGTACAAACTGTAACATTTACACAAAAATAGTGCTTAAATGCTGTAGATTTCATTTCAAGGTAGTAGGAATATACAAGTATTGCGATGGTACATGTAACATACAATAAAGAATTCCCCAAGAGAACATATGAAGAGAAGAGAGTAAGACAAAGGGAGAGTGGGAGTAAATGAGGAAGGGAGAGAAGGGAGATAGGAAGGGGGATAGGGAAATATGAATACAATCTGTAGAATCTGTAAACTCAGCACAAGTATCCAAAAATTGTAGACATTGTAGACATGTACATGAAGGAGACAGAAACATGTGCAATCTACCAATGTGCACCAATAGGTGCACATCTTCATTATATCACTTTTACATGGTCAATTTCCTAATTCTATGAAAATAGCCAAAATTATTCCGTTATTTAAAAAAGGGTGATAAACTGGATGTTGGTAATTGCCAGGCGCGGATCCAGGGGCAGGGCCTTGCCCCCCAGCAAAAAAAAAAGAGAGAGAGAAAAGGAAAAGAAGGGAAAGGGAAAGAGGAGAGAAAGGGAAAGAAAGAAGAGAAAGAAGAAAAGAAAAGGGGGTAAAAGAAGCAGATCAGGGGAGCCGAAAGGGCCTTGCCTCCTAGGCTGTTGCCGCCCCCCCCCCCATCAACAGAATAAGAGAGAAGGAAGGAAAGGGAAAGAAAAGAGGAAAAGAGGAGATAAAGAGAAAGAAAAAAAAGGAAGAAAGGAAAAGAAGGGGGATATCAGTTGCAATTTTCTCGCCAACAAGTTGTGAATCGAGGGGCCCAAAGGCCCTTGCTCCCCTCCCCGCCAAAAAAGAGAGAAGGAAGGAAAGGGAAAGAGGAGAGCCAAAAGCGTACAAAAAAGAGGAAGAAGAAAAGAAAAGGGTGGAAATAAGGGGAGATCAGTTGCGATTAATCCCGCCAACAACGTGTGGATCGGCCGAAAGGCCTTGCCTCCTCCCCAGCAAACCTAAAAGAGAGAAGGAAGGGAAGGGAAAGAAAGAAAAAAGAGAAAGAAGGAAGGTAGGGAGATTAGTTGCGATTTTTCCCGCCAACAAGGTGTAGATCGGGGGCACTAGTGTACTGACGGGGTATTGAGGCTTGGGGCTTGGGAGCTGCCCCGAAATAAAATTCAAACGTGGTTTATTTCTAATTCGATACCGGTGATTTACAAATGTTGCTGAAATGACATAACTTTCCGAGATTTGTCCTCACTTTTTAGTAAATTATACTTTTTATGCGTTTGTTGGAAAATGACAAATTCCTAAATTTACAGTCAGGCAAGAAATATGCTTATTTAGAGACCTACATGTCAGGCCCGCGGAACAGGGGCTCGGGGCTCGTGCTCCCCCACACACACACACTTTTTTGTAAAAAGTATATTAAAGAGAAATAGAAAGAAAGAGAGAAAGAAAGGAAGAATAGTGACTTGCCAGTGTCACAAAATAATGAGGTATCAAAATATGCTCATCTGACCGTGATTAAATGCCTAAAACCCCTGAGCTTCTGGGGGCTCCGCCCCCTGGACCCCACGCCAATTAGTGACCTGCCAGTGTCACAAATAAGGTATCAAAATATGGTCATCTGACCGTAAGTAAATGCATAAAACCCCTGAACTTCAGGTGGCTCTTCCTCCTGGACCCTACCTAGGGCCCTAAGGCGGACACCTGGATGCTTATATGACGATAATTTAGTGCCTAAAACCCCTGAGCTTTTGGGGGCTCCGCCCCCTGGACCTCACGCCAAATAGTGTCCTGCCAGTGTCACAAATAAGGTATCAAAATATGTTCATCTGACCGTAATTAAATGCCTAAAACCCCTGATCTTCTGGGGGTTCCACCCCCTGGACCCACTCAATGGCCCTAAGGCGGTCCCCTGGATGCTCATCTGACCGTAATTTATTGCCTAAAACCCCTGAGCTTCCGGGGGCTCCGCCCCTGGACCCCACACCAATTATTAGTGACCTGCCAGTGCCCAAAATATATGCTCATCTGACCGTAATTAAATGCCTAAAACCCCTGAGCTTTCGAGGGCTCTGCCCCCTGGACCCCACCTAGGGCCACTGCTGGTCACCGTTACGTATCAATATTTGGCTCGCATAATTTCAAATTTGGGCCCCCTCCCCCCTAAGAAATCCTGGATCCGCGCCTGGTAATTGCCGCCCAATTTCTTTATTATCTTCATTTTCTAGAGTTTTGGAAAGAATAATCTATATCCGGATGATCTCCTTTTTGAAGAAATATGATGTATTTTTAAACTTCCAGTTTGGTTTTAGAGAAAAGCACAGCACCGTTAATGCTTTAATGTCTTTTGTTGAGATGGTTGCCCACGCAATTGATACATCGTCACACACTGTAGGTATATTCCTGGACTTCTCCAGGGCCTTTGACACGATCAATCACGAAATCTCACTATGGTGTACGTAGAAGGGCCTTGGAGTGGTTCAGGAGTTACCTCTCTGACAGACAGCAATATGTACACTTAAACGAGCATGCATCTGAATTATGTAATATTAGTTGTGGTGTCCCTCAAGGTAGTCTGCTAGGCCCGCTACTCTTTATTCTTTATATAGATGATTTTTGCAAATCATCTAACTTCCCCTTTACTAATTGCTTTTAAAAAGAAGTTAAAATTTTCCTTATTACAATCATATAATATTTAGAAATTTATTGTGGTAGAACATCTACTTCCCAAATTTTGTCCCTTTTTTTTCTGCCCATCTCTAAAAAAACAAAACTACTTGCCAGCATCTTTTTGCTTTTTTTGTTCAGCTATCTCAAGGATTTTGTGCGCTCCCTATATTTTGTGCTCGATCTCCACAATTTTCCTTTTCTCTCCTCTCCTTCCCTCCAAACGCAGCCCACATTTTTTTTTATTCTTCTTCTTTTTTCTGTTCTTTCTTCGTCATGTAATTGTTTACGTCTTTTTGTTTACAGTCATTACGTGTTTTAATAAATGTTGTCTCTGTTGGCCGCCATTTTTCTTTGATTTATTATGTATTCTATATTTTTTCACACTCATTATTATCTGAGGGGTCCACAAACTACAAGCTCTGCTTTTCAGTGGACCTCTCCATTTCCTCAAAATATAATTGCAGTTAAAAGTAAAATACAATTCTTGTCTTCCTCAAATGTATAAATTAGTGTAAAGATTTGTTTATTACAAATGTAATAATGTTTTGTATACATTTTACATTGTATTCGTTATTATGTATTGTATTTTGTTGGAAATGAAAAAATAAAAATGAAATGATGTGTATATGAAACTACACAAACATGTGGAATGAAAGTTATGTCCAAATATTCAGCTAGGGCACTTTCACAGCAGTAACTCTTAGGGGACACATTTTCAATGATTATTATTTTTTGATAGCAAAATTAGCAATTATCTTTTCTAAAAACTCAACCACAAACGATCGATTCGTATTTCATGTTCATTTCATTCCATGTGCATATGAAGACTTTACAAACATATTGAATGATTTTTGTTTTTAATCCAAATATTTCAGTTATATCTTGTCAATTATCAGCTCATTTGAAGAGCGGTTTTTCTAAAACGACTAATTTTTTATAGTTTTCTTCCAAGCTGACATGAAATCTATTTTATTATGATAGTTTTATATATTACTGTTATCTTTCACCTTACAAAAAACCTCAAGCATATATTATAAATATATATATATATACATATATATATATATTTAACACGTAATTTTGTTCATCCACAAAAATTTCAAAAATATAGTGGCTAAGATAAAGATTATCTCATGACTTAAGAAAGAAAAATACGCTGTAATCCAGTGACGCAATTTCATCAAAGATTTGACAACATTAAATGCTACATTTCCTTTATGGAACTCAACTGTACACGCATGCTTATAAATAAAGTAATCACTCATTATTTGCACGCCATGCACTGGCAGCAGAGTATACAACGTGAGTTTTTTTTTTTTAATTCAAAGTCAAGTTCTCTATTCCAGGGGCGGATCCAGCCGGCGGCAAGGGAGGGGGCCGAAAAAGGGGCCCACTTCGTGCCAAAATTTGAAAACCGTGCCGACCGATTTTCCGCGCAGTTTTTTTTTTTGGCCTCCGAAAATTGAAAAAAAAAATGTTTTAACACCACCCCTTGAGCGCCAGGGGGGGCCCATCTTCGTTTTTTTTACAAAAAAGGGTGTTTTTACCTGTTTTTTTTTCTAGGGGAGGGGGTCCGAGCCCCCCGGCCCCTGGATCCGCCACTGCTCTATTCTACATTTCACTTGATTATATTTGTTATCAAATGTCACAAAGTAATGCGAAAAAGAACGATGATGAAAATGTTTATAATGAAAATTACTATAATGATAATGATAATTATGATAATAATAATAATACACCTGGGTGGAAAGGGAATTCTTTATTACACTTTTTTTCTTTACATCGTGTTATATATTCTTTATTCGGAGATTTAATATGTGTTTATCATTCGGATTCATATGATAAAAATGGTAAATGAACTGAAATATCCTATTTTAGTAATACATTATGCTTATTATCTAATGCGTTTGAGAAGATTATGGTTTGTGTTACGATTGTAATCCAAGTTGGTTTAATAATAAGAGGTTTCAAATTAAATGAAGGTAATACATTTAGTTAAATCATAACATCAGAAATAATTACGAATATTAAAACGGACAACTCCTTCATCTACCCTTTTTTGGTCTGTATGAGTTAATTCTCAATTCTCAATATTTAACATAGGGGAGGGGGCCCAAAATGAAACATTGACTATCCTTGATATAAACGTACAACAGAGTTTGATCTTTATGTTTACATTCATGAATTACCTGCTTCCTGATTCATCTAAGAATTTTGTTGATGAAATAACACTATCCATTCTTATCCTACTCGGAATTCATTAAACTTTCATTTGATAAATCCTTAATTATAGATCCTGCATAATTCAATAAAACATCGTGGTCCATATCATTCTATAAAATGCACTCCCAGACTCAACAAAATCATGTAAAACCATAAATTCATTTAAATTCAATACGAAGAACGCATTTCTGTCAAAGTACATTGTTTGATCTTTTTCCAGTGTTGATTAAATATATAATATTATTTTCAGGTTTCTATAAACATCCATCACTTTATTCTTTAACTCCGTGTCATACATATTTATTTCAACATATTTTCAATCACATTCTCATCATCGCTATCATCAACATTATCACCATCATCAGTTTTGTTATATTATCATATTAATCATCAACCCACACCGGGCAATCACGCTATCAAGCAAACGCATATTGTGATAGCAATTTTCCTTTGTGCGACCAAGCATTTTGCTCCAGATCCGAGTAATCTTTTAATTTGTTAGCATTACCCTGCATGCCCTTGGGGAATACCATTCTCCTGTAACTCATGAACACAATCACTGAATGCTTTCAAACCCACTGCATATTCAGCGGAAACTCGGTATAACGAGGATCTTGGTACCATAAAATTACCATGCTACAGCAGGAATGCCATTATTATATATAATCAAGTTAACAACAAACAACAAAACGATATGGTGTAACGAGCTGGGACCAGGGATATTATTCTGCTATATTAAGAACATTGTTATATCAAATCTCTTTAGACTGAGTTTCCAGTGTACCCTATATATTCGATCGCCTTACCTACAAGCATTAAATACAATCTTTATGCACAATTGCCTTCGTATCTGTGAGACAACACAAGTATCATGTTAATCATAACTTACTCCTTAAACCAACCAAAACCATTATTAAAGAATCGCATTGCTTGAAAGTCAACTTATATAATACTACACAGGCGGTGATATTGAGGATGGTGGACCGTGGATGGATATTTTTGATTGTCCAAATCAACAGGTCTTGCCTCTACCAAAAGCCACAAGAGAATGACACAATTTCCACTTGCACACGCTCCCACAATCGCGTGTTATGTGTTCCGTGTGCAATGACAATGACAATGGCAATTTATTCTCATGTCACCGACATTGGGATATTGGAGAAGTTTACAATCAGTTTGAATTTTTCAATTTAACACTGTACAATATACAATTCAAATCGGAGCATTCGGAAACGCGCCACAAAAGCGCGCCTTGTGTAGAGGCGCCAAATTCTTGACAAAATGTAAACAAGTTTATTATTGCGTCATAATGGCCAGCAAAACCCAAACAAAGAGCGAGTGGCCTACCAGCCGTGTATAAATATTTTTGAAAGCGTTTTTATAAATCTTTAACAAATAATTAATTCTTGATAGTGTGTTATCAGTTACATTTTGTTTTAATGTCAACATTTCTATCATTATTATATTTTGTAGTCAGTAACCGACTGATAGAGCATGCAAAGCAAACGTGACAGGGGACTTGAGATTTCTACATGCGTATAGGCGTTGTAGTCTACCCCACATGCTCTTTATGTGCGATCGTTGGGCTAGCTGTCAAGTGCATTATTTTTTTAGTTAGTAATTTTGCAATTTCCTTCTTTTTTCAAATATTTTCATTACTGTTTCAAACAATTACCTTCTCATTACACTTGGTGAGGATTAACGTTTAGATATCGACCATGATCGATTTTTGTTTTCTTCCCAGCCCGATTTCACACTTAAAAACGCTTGTTTACAAATGAACTTGCTTTATGTTGAAAGAAATTACTGTTTAATTTTAAGTAATCACCTAGCTATCGATATATGTTGCGAAGAGACAGTAAACAGGGAAATAAACTTAAGTGGACTATATTCATTAGAAAAAGTTCCTTCCAGGCTTATTACGTGAGGTAGTAATAGATTTTCACTATGTGAACGACAGCTATACATGTATAACAAAATATCGATTACTTTTTTATTTTAAAAAATCAATGGTGAAAATTCTAGTATTGCGACAAAGGGGAGGATTTCTAGAGTACTTTATTATGAACTGTGGAAGGGGAGATTAAAGACCTGAACCACACATGAGGAACCATTCAAAAACTGGCCCAGGATCGGAAGGAGTGGAAGACTTTTGTTGCTGCCCTATGTGCCAGGAGGCATATAAATGGGCAGTAAGTAAGTACTTTATTATGACTACATCTACGTTTTTAATATAAATATTCTCTTCTCTCTTCTGTCTCCTCTCTCTATCTCTCTCTCTCTATATATATATATATCTTTCACTCTCTAGCTCTCTATCTCTCTCTGTCCCTCTCTCTCTCTCTCTCCCTTTGCCACACACACTCTTCTCCCCCGTTACATGTTATCACACAGATGCACTCTTTTACTTGAACAACATTTAAAAGATATGTGACCTGTTTTCTCATAATTTGGGGATTTTTACTACTAACGCCTATCACCCGATAGCCAGCAGCCGCCGCATCCACCCCCGCCCCCACCCACCCGGCCAGCTTGCCAGCCGCCCTGGGGGCACCGCCTCCTCCACCACCACCGCTGCCCAGCCAGCCAGTTAGGCAGACAGAAGGAGAGTGGAAGCCGCCCGACCGCGTCTTATTTTTCGTACGCAAGCGAGCCCAGATTGAAACAGAAAAATATACATTACAGTTTTGAGGCGCGGGGCAAGGGTGCAATTAAAACCCCGAAAAGTCGTAAAGGTTTTTGAATTCGTAACGGCTATCGAGGCCCTGTTCGAAGAGAGGAGCAAAATTCGTCAAAAATTCACCTTCGCGTATTTTCCTTATTTTGGCTTCAAAGCTCATGAAAAATTTACAGCACATACAATATGAAAATATTATTCTTAAAAGAAATTTTCATTCAAAACTGTAAGGTATTTTTTTTAATATAGGCATTTTTCTGTTTCAGAGATCGGTGAATCTGCATGGGCTTGCTTGCGCACGAAAAAATAAGACGCTGCCTGGCCATCCGCCAGCGCCGTCCAGCCAGCCAGTCATGAGGAGAGAGGAAGACCGGCAGAGCAAACTGCGGCGGGACCCCTTGCCCAAGCAAGTGAGCAAGGTCCGCTACTTCCGCTACCACCCGCTAACCAGGAGCCGCCGCCTCCACCCCCGCCCCCACTCAGCCAACCGGCCAGCTTGCTAGCCGCCCTGGCGGTATCGCCTCCACCACCACCGCTGCCCAGCCAGTCAGACAGGACTCACAGGAGGAGAGTGCATGTGGAAGCCGCCCGCCCATCCCCCACCGCCGTCCATTTATTCTTAAAATAAATTTTCTTCAAAACTGTAAAGTATTTTTTTAATATAGGCATTTTTCTGTTTCAGAGGTCGGTGAATCTGGGCTCGCTTGCGCACGAAAAATTAAGACGCCAACCGGCCATCCGCCAGCGCTGTCCAGCCAGCAGCCGCCGCCCTGCCAGCCAGTCAGCCAGCCAGTCATGAGGGGGACGGATAGGGAGAGGGAGACCGGCCGAGCCAACAACGCCGGGACCCCTGGCGATTTGCAACGACTGCATCTTGGCTAAGCAAGTGAGCGAGGTCCGCTACTTCCGCTACCACCCGCTAGCCAGCAGCCGCCGCCTCCATCACCGCCGCCACCCAGCCGCCGGACAGCTTGCTAGCCGCCCTGGCTGCACCGCCTGCACCACCACCGCTGCCCAGCCAGCCAGCCAGGCAGACAGGAGGAGAGTGGAAGCCGCCAACCCAGCCCCCACCGCCGTCCAGCCAGCCAGCCAGGCATGCGGAGAGAGGGATAGGCAGGAGGAGACCGCCCGAGCCAACACCGCCGGGACCCCTTGGCGATCTGCAACGACTACCTCTTGCGCAAGAGGAAGTTCTTTTAACAATGTTTAGAAAAAGCACACAATTACACAGCTACCCATCAGGTTATCGGGCTCCTTTCACCTTCAAAATTGAGAACCCTACATGCTAATAATTTTGTTGCTTTTACAGCTAGAACCCAAATTTTGGAATTCCCTTCCCCATGATTTCAAAGAGAGACTTACTTCATATTGTTTTAGGAATGCACTCAAACATTATTTTCTCCAGCATTATGAACAATGACGCAAAGACAACTCTTTATAATGATTATCTTGTCAATTAATTGTTGTTCGCTTTTTCATCTCTCACCCATGCCCCACACACATTCAAGAGAGAAAGATTACCAACAGTCCTTTTCAGGTCTCCCAAATATTGGTATTACGTAAGTACTTTTTTCCATACCAAATATTCTTGATTTTATACTCTTTTCTTGTTCTTTATTATTTGAATTACGGAATTCTGGCTTGGGGCAACTGTGCATGTTCGTTATTGGACAGAGTAATTACTTCTTCAGAAAAAGGCTCTACGAATTATAAGTCATTCAGGCTTTCGAGCACACACAGATGCACTCTTTAACTTGAACAAAATTTTAAAGATATGTGACCTGTTTTCTCATAATTTGGGGATTTTTACTACTAACGCCTATCACCCGCTACCCACCTACCCCCGACGCTACCCACCTGGCAAGTTTGCCAGCCGCCCTGGCGGCACCGCCTCCACCCCCACCGCTGCCCATCCAGCCCGTTAAGGAAGACAGGAGGAGAGTGGAAGCCGCCCGGCCGCGTCTTATTTTGTCCAGATTGAAACAGAAAAATGAGTTTTTCTTTAAAAAAAAACCTTACAGTTTTAAGGCGAGGGGCTAGGGTGCAATTAAAACCCCGAAAAATCGTAAAGGCTTTTGAATTCGTAACGGCTATCGAGGCCCTTGCTGTTCGAAGAGAGGAGCAAAATTGGTCAACAATTCACCTCGCGTATCTTCCTTATTTTCACTTCAAAGCTCATGGAAATTTTACAGCACACAATATAAAAAAAAAAATCTTTAAATAAATTTTCATTCAAAACTGTAAAGGATTTTTTTAGATATAGGCATTTTTCTGTTTCAGAGGTCGGTGAATCTGGGCTCGCTTGCGCACGAAAAATTAAGACGCCACCCGGCCATCCGCCAGCGCTGTCCAGCCAGCAGCCCCCGGCGCCTCCTCCACAGCCGCCGCCCTGCCAGCCAGTCAGCCAGCCAGTCATGAGGAGAGACGTATAGGGAGAGGGAGACCGGCCGAGCCAACAACTGTGGGACCCCTGGCGATCTGGAACGACTACATCTTGGCTAAGCAAGTGAGCAAGGTCCGCTACTTCCGCTACCACCCGCTAGCCAGCAGCCGCCGCCTCCACCACCGCCGCCACCCAGCCGGCGGACAGCTTGCTAGCCGCCCTGGCTGCACCTCCTGCACCACCACCGCTGCCCAGCCAGCCAGCCAGGCAGACAGGAGGAGAGTGGAGGCCGCCCGCCCAGCCCCCACCGCCGTCCAGCCAGCCAGCCAGGCATGAGGAGAGAGGGATAGGCAGGAAGAGACCGCCCGAGCCAACACCGCCGGGACCCCTTGGCGATCTGCAACGACTACCTCTTGGCCAAGAGGAAGTTCTTTTAACAATGTTTAGGAAAAGCACCGAATTACACAGCTACCCATTAGGTTTGGGCTCCTTTCACCTTCAAAAAAATGAGAACCCTACATGCTAATAATTTTGTTGCTTTTACAGGACCCAAATTTTGGAATTCCCTTCCCCATGATTTCAAAGAGAGACTTACTTTATATTGTTTTAGGAATGCACTCAAAAATTATTTGCTCCAGCATTATGAACAATGACTCTTAGATCTACAGCTCTTTGTGAAGATTATTTTGTCAATTCATTGATGTTCGCTTATTCATCTCGCACCCATGCCTAGCACGTCTACAGAATTTATTTGATCCATCGTACTCTATATACTGCTATGTATACTATCTCTAAAATTCGCTTTACTTCTCGCTTTACCTCCCCCTCCCCCACCTCTCTCTCTCTCTCTCTCTCTCTCTCTATCCATCTATCTACCTATCTATCTATCTATCCGTCCATCTATTCATCTATCTATCTATCCTTTTTCTCCCCCTGTATTTCTCTCTCTACCAATTTTAGCCATAACATGTTGTAATTTGTCTAGTGCACGAGTAATATGTGGATTTCTTTTGGTTTTATTTTATTTATTTTCTGTACCTGTATTATCTTAAGAAATGTCAATGTTTTGTAAAATATATCATGCTTTGTTATATTTGCATGGATATGAATAAAAGCAACCAATCAATCAATCAAACCAATCTATGTGGAAATACATGGAGCTTTGGGGGAAAAAAGTCAGGTGTACAACCCATGATCAAATTACGCTCGTCCGCCCTGCATGGCGCTACACGCAATTTCCAAATGTGGTAATTCCCACATTTGTGTGTACTAGAAAATAGTGTAGGTTTGGTCTTGTCTGCTGCAATGCTGGCATCGATGTGTATGACATTTTAAGAGTCATAATTTCACGTACATTATTGTCCTGATCGATG
The DNA here is from genome assembly GCA_037976565.1 of Mesocentrotus franciscanus. Taxonomy (NCBI): domain Eukaryota; kingdom Metazoa; phylum Echinodermata; class Echinoidea; order Camarodonta; family Strongylocentrotidae; genus Mesocentrotus; species Mesocentrotus franciscanus. The sequence continues at coordinate 9,712,904 of CP137667.1, read as the reverse complement.
GAGGAATTATTTCCTTAGGTTGGATCCTGGAGGTCCATGGTTGGATATATATAGTGTACCAAATGACGCTGTGGTAGAATCGTATGCAAAAGCAATCAACTCTATAAACTATAAACAAGTTGGGTAAAGATCTCCCGAAATTGCGTAAACATAAAACGTACATATTTCTTGGGTCAAACATGGGGTAAATTTTACAATTAATTTTTTGAAAAATCATAGCGAACAAACATGCATTTCCCGTCCCCCAATAATTAGTAACATTTCATCCAAAGGCAGCTAATTCTAATGTAAACTGGGAAATGGTTGTCTATGAAAACATGAGCGATTGAAAAATTTGAGGAGTCTGTGTATGTAATCAAAGTATTTGCGCCTCGAATACGTCGTATTTGTTTCGTTGTTATACAGTATGTTTGGTTCATAATATTAGTAACATTCATTTACCGCTTAATACTGATGTTTCTATTAAAAGCGCTCGACTACTATTATTAGTACCAAGGCATTAGCCGAACTACCCTGACCAGGCGCTCTGGCATTCGAGGAATTTCATCCAACCCTGTAGGCCTACCCATTTACATCACCTGGGTGGAGAGTGGCAAATGTAGATTAATTAAAAGACATAATTATGTGCCGCTGCGGGACTTGAACCACGAACCATGTGATTCACAGTCCGATGGCGTATCCACTAGACCACTACACTTCTACAAAGTTCATTCCATGATGGTCAGCCTCCGTCTTCATTATCATCATGCTCAAGGGACTGATCTCAACCACTTTCACCTCTCTTTATATGCATATATGAAAATGTGGCACGGTCAATTATATATCGTATTCATTTTACTTTTTTTCCTTTACCGGTTACATCATATTTAAAGGTACTATGTCCCATTTGCAGCCAACATCAAATTCTGTAAAACTCTGCAGGAATTATGAATATGTCAAGTATGTCCTACCTGTGAAATTTAAACGTTAGCAGTGTCCTAATATTCAAATCATGCAAGGAAACCCGTTTACTTTCTAGACTTCACTGTCAGACACTATTGAGTGACTGACTGACTTCTTTTTTTTTTCTCTGGTAATAACATACAGAAAATGCGCTAAAAAGGGTACATGAGCATTTGTCTACATCAACAACCCACTTCTTTTAATGGCCAAAATAAAATTGATTGGATCTTTGCGCAGCACAAAACGTACAAGCATTCGGTACAAGGGTCTGAAAATCAGTCTATTACTAAATGGATTACAATCACTGAAGTCGATTCGACAACTAATGGTCGATATTTTCCCACTTAAAGACATTTTCAAGCCTTTTCGTTTTGAGGGAAGTTCTAAATTGTATTATCTTTCAAATGCCAGTGGAATTTAACCTTTATCATTTTGGGGGGGGGGCGGGCAAATGGGACATAGTACCTTTAAGGAGCAAATGTTGCGGAACGCCCGGCTGACCCAGTGATATTTGAATATTCATGAACCTAATATCAAACGAATGATCCGATTGGCCATTAGCTTTGTTTTGGTACGTTGACCCGGAAATATATCGGCCGGGTCATGTCATAGATTACAGTTCGAATACATGAATCACTGGTTCTGAGACAAAAAATGGATAACTCGTATAAACTAAGCTCGTAAATTTCACCATTGGAATTACGTAATTACTATTTTATTAATTTTATATAAGAAAGAAATATATATACCTTCTTATGACTGATTTATGAATCGGAAAATTAGATCTAAATAAAGAAAAACGGGGGAGAAAGTTTTTGTACCAGATGTGGTACAAAATTGGTAGCAATCTCCCCCCGCTGTGCGAGCCGTAAGGGGTACCGTCTGTGTATGTGGAAGGTTGACAAATGTCAGTTATATTAAAGAATGGCCCATACCAGACGGCTATTTTGGGGGTGCCAGGTAAAAATGTCAGAGGTAAAAATGTCAGAGGAAAACATGTCAGAGGTAAAAATGTCAGAGGTAAAAATGTCAGAGGTAAAAATGTCAGAGGAAAAAATGTCAGAGGTAAAAATGTCAGAGGTAAAAATGTCAGAGGAAAAAATGTCAGAGGTAAAAATGTCAGAGGAAAAAATGTCAGAGGTAAAAATGTCAGAGGTAAAAATGTCAGAGGATAAAAATGTCAGTGGTAAAAAAAATCAGAGGTAAAAATGTCAGAGGAAAAAATGTAAAAGGAAAAAAAATACGAAGGGAAAAATGTCGGAGGTAAAAATGTCAGGTACAAAAAAACATGTAGGGGTTAAAATCGGTGCCGTCATAATATCTCAGCACTTAATCACACAAAATGTCGAGACGTAAGCTACTGGGCTAGTCTATTATATTTTATAAATGACTGTGCATTGTACTTCGTACATGTCCTGAGGATAATACAATGTGGAAAATAAATTTGAAACTTATATTTTGTGATCAGGTTTGCATAGGCCTATATGAGTTTCTATCATGTTTCGATATTTTAAATCGGTTGATATTTTAATGTTTATTTGGTTTTGAGAAAGTAGGCCTAAGTACATAGAATATTAAGATTGAATGAGATAAAACAGGGAATCAGTTATAAAGATCGCACAGAAATTCCACAAATTCAGTAATTAGACCCATGTTCATGTCCATCCCAGCAAAGACTGTTATGACAAGAAAACATTAAGAAAAAGACACGGATGCTTTGTCCCCCTCATCAATACTTTAACAAACAATAGTTTAACAAACAATATCAAAGCTTTGCTTGAAGAATGTCAGATAGTAGGCCTACAAGTAGTAAACGTTGAGACATATCTACCCAGGTATTTTGTCATGTGCTTTCGACTTTTATTAATGCAGTACGTTTCGAAAGGCAGAAATTATTGTATTTGTTGGGTTAAACATAACACTGTGTAACTTTATATAAAAACATCATGTTTGTGATTAAGAAACGTGGGAGAAATACAATTTAAGTCCCTCAATTTCAACTGTTTTTTCCTGCCAAATTCGTGATGCATTTTGTTTAATGTGTAGACTTATACGAATATGTACCTGCTGGAAACTGTCGTATACAGTGTATGCCAGCACACCTTTATAAATCCTGCACCAAATATCCTTCAAACAATATTATCATGTATACAAGCAGTCTCATGATGCTATAAATTGGTACAGTAAAACTATGTTTATGATATGTTACTCATGAATCAATATTTGTCAATTTCAGAGTTTGATCTCTCACAGCAAATAATTATAGAACGATGTAGCTTAAACAGAACCTCTGCAAAGCGCGCGTTTATCTTATCATGTATACAAGCAGTCTCATGATGCTATAAATGGGTACAGTAAAACTATGTTTATGATATGTTACTCATGAATCAATATTTGTCAATTTTAGAGTTTGATCTCTCACAGCAAATAATTATAGAACGATGTAGCTTAAACAGAACCTCTGCAAAGCGCGCTTATCTGGAATGTGATGGTGCGGTTATCATTTGATGTAACATGGGCGGCTTTCTGCTTTGTATCAAAGTATCAAAGCTGCTTATTGATGTACTCCCAGACTATTTATACCGCAATAGTGATCGACGATCAACTCTTTGCAAAGCGCGCGCTTCTCTGGAATGTGATGGTGCGGTTAGCATTAGATGTAACATGGGCGGCTTTCTGCTTTGTATCAAAGTATCAAAGTATCAAGCCCACAAGAAAATGGAATTGTTGGAAATATGCATTTGTAGGAAATTACATTTTATAATGGTCATTGCCACGCTGTTAAGATGTCCATCAATCTTCAGAAGGGACGGGGAAGTGGGAGGGAGCGGAGGACTCACAGTGTGATATCTTATCCTCTTTTTTTTTTTGGGGCTGTGTCGACTTTTCTTTTTATTTAATGATTACACCATCGAGCCACAACTCGGCCTATAATGAATGGCCAAGCTCGATTTAAGACATTCTTTTCCCAGAAGTTTGCTCAGTGTACCAGTATCACTTGCTTAGACAAAGGCATATGAGGGGGAGGCAGCTGGGTCACTATACCCAAAAGAAGGATACACCCCCGTCTCCGCTCTGCAATAATCGGGCAAAAAGTCACAATTTCGGGCAGAAAGGTAAATAAAAGTTAAAGAAAGAAGAAAATAAAGCAGCGCTGAAATTAATGACTGCAGAGAATCCTTCGTTGTATCTTTTCGATATTTAAAGCCTGATATACAACCATTACCAATATTCAACCTGTAACATGCTTTTGCTTTTATATTATTACCTCTGACACTTTTACCTCTGGCATTTTTACCTCTGACATTTTTACCTCTGACATTTTTACCTCTGACATTTTTACCTCTGACATTTTTTCCTCTGACATTTTTACCTCTGACATTTTTTCCTCTGACATTTTTACCTCTGACTTTTTTCCTCTGACATTTTTACCTCTGACATTTTTACCTCTGACATTATTACCTCTGACATTTTTACCTCTGACATTTTTACCTCTGACATTTTTTCCTCTGGACATTTTTACCTCTGACATTTTTTCCCCTGACATTTTTACCTCTGACATTTTTACCTCTGACATTATTACCTCTAACATTTTTACCTCTGACATTTTTACACCGAGCCATTTTTGGTCTAGGCTTAACGTTGCTTGATAAGGTATGAAGGACGAACATTCAGTAGGAAATTCAATTATGTAAATCACTAGCTATTTGAATACATGATTAGTATAAGTAAATTAAATTGCGTGACGTGAGTCCCGATGTCCATTGAGTCATGTCCTAATATGGCCATGAAGTATGCATGATGATGCATGCATGGAAACGACAATGAATTTCACTTTCAGTGGATAAACTGGAGTAATAAATACATTTTATGGTCTTTTTAATCCAGTTTATCCCCAAAGGGAAAATTCTTTGTTCGTAAATATCCCCGTTACAGCCGCTATAATTATAAGCTCGTTATCTTTACATATTCATATCCTTTTAACAAGATAAAATATCTGTATAGATAATAATTATGGAAGAAAAGACACTCGATTATTTTTTTCTTTAAGTAATCAATGCCAAATAGGATCAGTATGATAGGCTTACAAATGAAAGGAGTATATCCATTATATATGGTAATCTAAGATTTAATCAAAATAACAACGTGACAAATTTTGGGTCGTTGATTGAGTGATTCTTTTTTTTTTAACAGAGTTGAGAAATTATATTATTCACCTCTTTGCTTATATACGCTCTCAAACTTGAGAGTTAAAGCAATAATGATAGAGATGATGATAATGATGGTAATAGTTAAAGTTATAGTAATATTAATAGTAATAATGATTATTGGATTGATTAAGTAACAGCCAGTGAATGAAGTAACAGTTTTTCTTTATATTATGAAATAAATTTGATAGTAAAGTTTGCGAATCGCAAACACTGGAAGCCTAACACTACTAACATAAATAGTTGACAAGGTATTCATCAGTACAGTAATAACAGATAGATGTTAGCTGTAAAAACTGGCCGAATATCCTCATATTCATGTATCGAGGTGACCGAATATATGAGATTTTGTATTCATGTATATTCCTCTGCGAGGTACCCTCCTATAGTATATATGTCTTATCTAGTGTGCTATTACAAATGATATATTTTTTTTACCAATTTAAAAATGTATTTTGGGGTCGCTCACAAAAATTTAGAATCAAATGTGACCGTATACGTGTACATGGCAAACGACGAGAGCCATAGTGATTCAAAGTGAATCTGCTGTGATGTATTTGGGATTGGGGTGACACGAAGCATTTTATTTCTTTAAAGGGTGCCGTGACCAAAAGAAAGGTTGAAAAACACTGATCTTGTAGACTAAGGACTGGTGCCCCCTCGCTACGCCACTGGGGAGCGGAACTTAATTTGCACAAGGCTTCATGGAGCTTTATTTTTTCACAAACGATTGCTCAAGTCCATGCAATAACCGACTGATAGAGCAAGCGAAGCAAACGTGATGATATCAACACAGAGGCCCTTGAAGATTGAAACTTACCATATCTATTACTGCAGGCTGCGTAACTATTAAATAAATGATTCCGCTAGAAAAAAGTCAGTATTCCAAGACTAACTGAAAGGCATTATCAATTTTTAATGAATATGGAATATGGAGGAGGAAGTAAACATGTGTCCAAAAAAAAATGTATTCATGATAATTTGTTTTGTATATTTGATAAGTTTTTATTGATCCAATAATATTTTTACATTCAACATAAACATAATACAAATATACAGACATTTATATCCATGTAACAACAGTAGATCAAAGAAGAAATCAAATGGATATATAGTATATAGAATAGAAAACATCAGCGATCGTCAAAATACCCCCTCCCCAGAATAAAAAAATATTTGAGTCAGCGTACTATCATCTGCTAAACTGCTTAAACAGGATTATTTTCTAAAAATTCTGAAATTAAGCGCCATTTTCCATTGTGCCTATCTATTTTGTTGCGTCTTTCAGCAATAAACTTTTCTACCGTCTGAAAATATTTAACATAATGTACAAAATGATGAACGTCGGGCATGTTTTCTGTAATACTACACCTAAAGATATATTGCTTTCCCAACAAAAGCATCAAATTAATGGTGAAAACGTTTCTTACTTTGACAAGCTTGGTCAGCCCGAGCAGGATATTTTTAGTGGACAAAATCGAAGGGAGAGAGAGTTCCGAACAAACTCCTTTTAGGCGTAACCAAAACTGTTCTATAACTTTACATGAAATAAAAAGGTGTTCGAGATTTTCATCTTCATTACTACAAAAGTAGCAAGCTGCATTTTTCAATTCTCTTAATAAAAACCAACCAGACTTTAGTTGGTATTAGATTATGGATGATTTTCAACTGAAACATTCGTAATTTTGTATCTATCGTGAGCATAAATGGCAACTTTAAAAGCTCATCAACGGTGGAATCATGAAGGCTGTACAGCTCATTGAGGCGGGCGAAAATAGACGAAATAGATGGATTGCTAATTTGCATACACATAGAATACATTTGTCCTTTGGACACGTCAACATAAGTTCTTACAATACTATCTATAGTTACAGTTGGAATGGGGCTTAAAGGAAGCATAACAGTGTGGAATGTTAACCAATTGGTTGAGCTCGCTATTGCTTCCGCCCAGCAGGCGAGCCGAACCAGCGGCCTGCTGATTGGTCGAGCACCGTGTGCGTCGACCATTAGGCCATTTGCATAATTAGCCGAACCAGCGGCCTACTGATTGGTCGAGCACCGTGTGCGTCGACCATTAGGCCATTTGCATAATCAGCCGAACCAGCGGCCTGCTGATTGGTCGAGCACCGTGTGCGTCGACCATTAGGCCATTTGCATAATCAGCCGAACCAGCGGCCTGCTGATTGGTCGAGCACCGTGTGCGTCGACCATTAGGCCATTTGCATAATCAGCCGAACCAGCGGCCTACTGATTGGTCGAGCACCGTGTGCGTCGGCCAATAGGCCTTGTGCATTATTGTTTCCGATTATCGATCGAATTATAGACCGTCGCGCCGGTCCTCCCGTAGAGTATAAAGCACCCTTGCTTACAATAGTTTTTATCACCTGAAGAAGTGTTGCAGCGGCGCACGAAACGTCGAGATCTTTTAGATTCCTTGTTGACCACATTGCGAGACAAACGAATATCACTAGCGATATTATTTTCGATACTACATCCGCCATGAGTAATATATTTAGCATATAAACTTTATCAATAATAAATCATATTCTCACAATCATTTGTGTGTGTTATTTTGTTTAGTACATGTATATTAATTCAGTGAACCAACACGCTACAAGCCTAGCTATTAAGTAGGTTCACTTTTCATCTCCTTATTTAATGATTTACAGAACATTATTTCATGTTATTTATTACTATGATTCAGGATTATTTACTTCCATGCATGTATTATCTTAAGAAATGTCAATGTTTTGTAAAAGTGTATCATGCTTTGCACTGGCGTACCTGGCATACCTCTTCAGAGGGGAGCAAGCGATTTGGACGAGCAAGGGGGATGTGTGGGTGTGGAAGAGGGTGAAGGGGGACTAGGGGTGTCCCAATAACACAGTAGCGATCTTGTTGATATTAATATTTGAACGGGCGATTGCATATCTCAGTTTGGTCTATTTTGATCTAAAGAAAAAGTTATTTAAAAAAAGAGTTAAATGTATTGAATTTTGACAAAATCAGTGGTTAACTTATCACTGGTAATGACAATGTTTCTATTATCTTACTTCTATAATTCCTCTTTGAAGAAGTCATTGATATATTATGTTCCCAATTCTGCATATTTAGAGATGTAAAAAAGTGTATTTGACATTGAATTGAATTTATTGATTTGCATTTATTTCATTTCCACATGCACAATTAAAACTAAAAATGAATATTCAGAATATGCATCTATTCACTCATTGAAAATAAATGTAGTAAAGTGAGGAAAAAAATGAAACAGAAACATGATATATCACTATATATAGGATAAATCACTCACTGTGAGGAATGTCATAAGGTTGAGGGAAATGAAATTGGAGGAATATAGATAGGGTATATACAAGGGCGGATCCAGCCTGCGGCGAGGAAAGGGGGGCCCAATTCGTGAGAAAATATATAGCGGCGTTCCGCGCTTGCACGGACAGGGGGAGTCTGAGGGGGTGTGCCTCCCTGAGAAGCTGAAGAAAAAGCGAATTTTCAAACTGAATTTGTGCGATTTGGTGTATAATATTTGCCAGGATATCATTTAAAATCTGTGACTTTTTCCAGCATAAAATTATGATAAGCCTTGGATTTCTAGGAGGAAAAGACTGTAAACACAAGAAGCGGGACTATGTGTGCAGTCCGCATGGATATAGTACGCCGGTGTAACAAAAAGTCTTTATGACACTGGTATTCATGACACCGGTACCTCGAGGGGTAAGTGTTTAATATTGATACATGTATAACTAAACACAGTAATGATTCCCTCAACAAGATCAAGAGTCCACAGAGTATATAACGTTTATCCTTTTTATTTCATTTCTAAACAAGATCTTCAATTGCAACAATGTTGACAACAATATTATTGACACGGTACAGTTTCCTAATACCTCAGGTATCACTTGATTGTCAAAACCAGTCAGTACAAGACTAGTACAGCAGTTGGGATGGGCAGACAGCAACCACTGGGTCGGGCTTCAGCTTCAAACACCTTACATCAGGCCCCGGGGAACGTTTTCAAAGTGGGGGGTAAAGTATTTACGATCAATGAGTACGATCAGGTAGAGCGCAGCGAGCGAAGCGTAAATTGGCGTGGGGTCCAGGGGGCGGAGCCCCTGGAATCTCAGGGGTTTTAGCAGGCCAGGGGCGGCGGAACGTCATTCAAAATGTGGGGGAGCACCAACAATAAAGGGCACTTTCCGGGAAAAGGAGGCACCTACAACGGGAAACCTCAAAGCGAAAACATACAATTTTTTAGACATTGGTATATACCCCTACATTGTGAGTATATTATCAGGGATGATTACAATTCTGATGGGGTTTTAAGCACAATCTAATTATGAAAGACTGAAAAGATCTTTAATAAGAAACCATAATTATATCAACTTTAAATACGAGCGAGCGTAGCGAAGCCAGATTTGGGTGAAATTTAAAGAAAAAGTTGCTCTTAATCGCTTCAAATTAGGAGCACTTTTTATGGGGAAAGAAATAGGGGGCACATTTCCAAAGGGAAAAGGACACTTATCAGAAAAGAAAAAGAGCACGTGTCAATGTAAAAAGGGGAATTACCAGAGGTGAAAGTGGGTCTTCTGCGCACCTGTACAACTGAATGGAGTGTTTTTACCCAGATTCTTTTGGCCGGCGTTTTTTTTTTTGGGGGGGGGGGCGGTGAGGGCCGTCGCCCCCAGAGAGAGAAGAGATAAAATTAAGAGGACGTAGGAAGAAAAAGGAGCAGACAAAGAAACATTTTTGAAAATTCAGACAAGGAGTAAGAGTCGAGAACGGTACAACGAATCGTCTTCTTTCTTTTATAATTTAATGAAACGTCAAAGCTTCCGCGCTTCGCGCGGGTTCGCGCGGGAGGGGAAAAAACCGTCCACTCCCTGCATTAACCCCCCTAGGGAATGAATCGTATGCATAATCCCAAATAACAAAAATGTCGTGTTTCTCGTCCTTTTTTTTTTTTTAAGTAGGAGGCAGGGCATTACTATTTACTATTTTGCAACTTTTAGCTATTTTTTCAAAAATGGCTGTCATGCTAATTACAGATGGTCATGCCTATTTATTGACAGATATTGTACTATGTGAGTATACTGATGCAATGTATGACAAAACAAGTGATTGTATCACTTTAGAAGCTATCTAAACAAAATGTATATCACAGGTTGTTGTTTTGCTTTCTTTTTTGCTTTTTTTTTCTTCATAAAGATGATGTAGACTTTCATGATGATAATGCCTATAATAATAATAATGATAATAATAATTAAAAAATAAAGATAATAATAATTATAACAATAATAAGAAGAAGAATAATAAGAGAAGCTGCAAAATTCAGGAAAGAGCTTCAAACTCCAGACCTACCACCAACAGAGGTTGATGCTGCAACTCCCTATGCCAAACGAGTGAAGGCAGAAGCAAAACAGCTAGGCCAGCATCAGTTGAAAGGGAACTGGTAGGACAATTAAGCTCTACACAGGAAGTACCCCCAAGGACAAAAGAAGGCGATGCGGACCAAGACAAGACACATCGATCCCGGAAGGAAAAACCAGTTGCAAATGGTCCAGTTGAACCAGTTAAAGCCAACTGGTAACCCTGGAAATTGAAATGGGCCAGTTGAACTAGACCAGTTGAATTCTAACTGGACCAGTTAGAATTTGACCGGTTGGAATTCAACTGGTCAACTGACCAGTTTTCAACTGTTGCAACTGGAAATATGGCCACATACCAGTTAGCAACTGGCCAACTGGAAATGTGCCAACAGACCAGTTATCAACTGGTGCAACTGGAGATATGCCAACAGTCAGTTATCAACTGGCAAAACTGGAAATATGCCCACAGACCAGTCAACTGGTGCCACTGGAAATATGCCATGCACAGACCAGTTATCAACTGGTGCAACTGGAAATATGCCAACAGTCAGTTATCAACTGGTGCAACTGGAAATATGCCCACAGACCAGTCAACTGGTGCAACTGGAAATATGCCATGCACAGACCAGTTATCAACTGGTGCAACTGGAAATATGCCCACAGACCAGTTATCAACTGGTGCAACTGGAAATATGCCCACAGACCAGTCATCAACTGGTGCAACTGGAAAAATGCCATGCACAGACCAGTTATCAACTGGTGCAACTGGAAATATGCCCACAGACCAGTTATCAACTGGTGCAACTGGAAATATGCCCACAGACCAGTCATCAACTGGTGCAACTGGAAAAATGACTGGTTCCAGTTAAATGAAATGCAGTCGCACCAAATATCCGCTTGATGTGCATCATGGACCAGTTAGAATCAACTGGAACCAGTTGAATTTAACTGGTTCCAGTGAAATTAACTGGAACCAGTTGGAAATTTCAACTGGTGGTAACTGGTTTTTCCTTCTGGGATGGCTAAGAACTACTGGCTTGAAGGCAAAGACCTTCTGTCTCTGCACAAAATCAGAGTCTGACTACAAGATCATATCGCCATCATATCATCAGAGATGGAACAGACCCGCAATGCAGATTGTGTGTAAAATATGAAGATACCATACACCACATTATGTATGGCTGCCCATGCAGTACTAGCGAAAACCTGGAACATCCACCGGCACAAAAAGGCAGCATCATACCTGCACTGGAAAATTTGCCCGTATTACCAGATCAAAACATCTGAAAAATGGTATGAACACCATCCTCCAACATCAACTGAAAGTGAAGAAGTCTCCACTCTCTCGGATATATGACAATCCATACTGACAGGGAGCTAAACAGCCAACAAACCGGATATTGTTGTCAAGGATATGAATAAAGGAAGATGCATGATCATTGCATCAACCCGAAGAAGAAGTAGATATAGCAGTGCCCTCAGAAAGCAACACATCTGTTAAAGTCACAGAGAAGCTGGCTTAGTACAATTAAAGACCTTGAAATTGAAGTCAGCAGGATGTGGGGTATGAAGGCAGAAACAATTCCAGTGGTTATGAGCTCTAGGAGTCATAAAGCTAAAGAAAGGAATGGAGAAATGTAGTGACCACATCCCGAGCAAGATTGACCTAAGCACCGTCCAAAAGATTGCCATCCTAGCGACAGCACACATTCTACGCAAAGTATTGACAATAAATTAACACATATGCTACTGGATGATTGGGACCAGTCATGGGGATTGTAGAATAAGGTATAGGCTTTTCCTATATATAGTTATAAATAAGATATAGGTTTGAGAATAATAATAATAATAGTAATACATACGGGTGGAGAGTGGCAAATGTGGATTAATGTCTGGCCCAAAAAAAAGGGGACGTTAATGCCGGTGCTAGTGTTTTAATCCTCAACACGAACTAGGATTGAGAGTATTAACTATTTTAACAGGTATTGTGCCAGCGTGTTACAAACAAGGGACAGACACAAAACAGGGCCAAAAGGCATACGAATTATAAGTCATTCAGGCTTTAGAGCACACACATATACACTCTAGTGTTTCACTCGAACAAAATGTTAAAGATACGTTTGCTCATTATTTGATAATTGTTATGTTTTCGTTCGGTTGGAATGAGTTAATGAGTTTCTTTAAACAATGTTTAGAAAAAAAATAATGAATTATATAAAGGTATCCGGCCCACTAGGTTATATAGCGGGCTCCTATCACCTTCCAAAACTGAAAGCCCCACTTGCTAGTAATGTTTTTACCTTTACAGGACCCAAAAGATTTGAAAAAGAGACCCCTTTATATCGTTTCAGGAATGCACTCAAATATCATTTACTCCAGCAGACCCATAAGACAGCTCTTTGTAATGATTATTTTTGTCAATTCATTGTTGTTCGCTTTTTTACCAGTCCCATCTTATACTGTATTATACAGTACTACTACTATCTCTCTAATTCGCTTTACTTCTATTTTTGCATGGAATGTGAATAAAACCAACAAATCAATCAATCAAACTTAAACGATGTGAACACACATGGGGCTTTGGGGAAGAACTATAGTGAGGTGTGCAACCTCTAAGATCATATTACACTCGTCTGCCATGCATGGCGCTACACGCAATTTCCAAACGTGGAAATTCCCACATTTGTGTGTATAGAAAATAGTATAGGTTTGGTCTTGTATGCTATAATACTGCATCTGTGTGTATGATATTTTACGAGTCATAACTATATGAACATTGACCTGAACGAGGCATTGTTTCCTTAGTTTGATATATATATCTTTAGTTTGATATATACCGTGTACATGTAGTTTATCATATGACACTGCTGTAGAATCGTATCAATAAGCAATTCACAGAGGCGGCACTCCGGGGGGAGGGGCACTGTATATATCCTCATATTGATGTATCGAGGTTACCGAATATATGAGATTTTGTATTCATGTGTATTCCTCTGCGAGGTACCCGCATATATTATTGTCTTATTGTCTTTTAAACCTTATTAACAATTTCTCTTTGTTTTACCTAATTTAAAAAAATAATAATAATTTGCTCGTTTACAACGTTTCGAATCAAATATGCCCGTACATGTTTACATATGACAAACGACGAGTGCCATAGTGAATCTTCTGTGGTGTATTTGGGATTGGGATGGCGCGAAGGTTTATATTTCTTAATAGGGTGCCGTGACAAAAAAGTTTCAAAAACACTGATCTAGTAAACTAAAGACTGCCCCCAAAAAAAAAAACTGAGTGCAATGACTAAGCCCATATTCTACGCCATTGGGGAGCGGAATAACACTAAATGTGCACAGCTAGGCTTCATGGAGCCTTCTTTGTTCACAAACGATTGTTCAAGTCCATACAATAACCGACTGATAGAGCATGCATGCACAGCAAATGTGACTGCGGGCTGTGTATAACTATCGCTATATTTGAATGATGCATTTGTATCCGGATAGAGCTGGATGGAACTCAACTGAACAAACATGTTTATGAATAAGGGTAAGCAATCGTGACTTGTACACCATACAGTCGCAGGAGAGTATACAACGTGAATTTTTAGTTTAAATTCAAAGTAAATTTCTCTTTTCCACATTTCACCTGATCATAATTATTAATGATAAAAAGTCATGAAAAATAATGATGATGAAGATGTTCATGATGATGATGACAATAATAATAATAATAATAATAATAATAATAATAATAATAATAATAATAATAATAAATAATAATAATGATACAAATGATACAAATGTTAACAATAAGAATAATAATAATAATACACCAGGGTGGATCAAAGTGGCAAATGTTGATCAATGCCTGACCAAAAAATGCCGGGCTGGGGTTTGAAGCCTCAACCTAGCTAGGATTGAGAGTTTCAATATTTTGACTGGAAGGCTATATGTATTAGTTGTGCCAGCTTAAATTGTTACCAAATAGGGACTGAGTCGATCAGAAAAAGGCCATGCAAATAGGCTTTCGAGCACACACATACACTCTTCCACTCGAACAAAGTTTTAAAGATACGTGACCTGTCTTCTCGTAATTTCGGGATTTTTATGTTTTCGCTCAGTTGGAATGAGTGACCGGAAGTTCTTTTAACAATATGTAGGAAAAATACCGAAATACACCTTCCAAAATTGAGAACCCTACTTGCTAATATTTGTTTTACTTTTACAGGACCCAACTGATTTGAAAGAGAGACCCACTTTATATTGTTTCAGGAATGGACTCAAACTTTATTTTCCCCAAGACCCCAGCACACTCATAGACAGCTCTTTGTAATGATTATTTTTGTCAATTCATTGTTGTTCGCATTTTCATCTCGCACATATGCCTAGAATGTCTAGATATTTTAACAGTCTCCATGTTACTCTATACTACTACTATCTATCTAATTCGCCTTACTTCTATTTTTGCATGGAATATGAATAAAACCAACCAATCAATCAATCAAATCAATCTGTGTGGAAATACATGGGGCTTTGTGGAGAGTAGTCAGGTACGTGTGTAACCTCCATGGTGATATTACATTCGTCCTCCATTATTGCGCTACACACGCAATTTCCAAACGTGGGAATTCCCACATTAGTGTGTATAGAAAATAGTGTACGTTTGGTCTTGTATGTTGCACAATGCTGCATCTGTGTGTATAAAATTGTACGAGTCATAATAACATGTAGATTGTCCTGATGGAGGAATTGTTTCCTAGTTTGATCATTGACCTATAATGATATATACAGTGTAAATGTATAGTTGATCATGGAGGAGGAAGTAAACATGTGTCCAAAATAAATATGTTGACGATTATAACAAAAGTCACTGTATCCTGGTGTATACCAGTATAACTTTAGTTTAACCAATAAAATTCTGAGAAGATATGAACTTTATCCGTATCAAAAATAAATCATATTCTCACAATCATTCAATATAAAGAGGTAAAAATGCAACTACATTGTGAACAACAAAAAAAGAATATCTGGGAGCGAAAGGAAAAGATTGATTATGAATGACATAAATATTTATGTCTAGTCTGAAATTTTAAACTCATAAAATAATAAGAAATTGGCTCAAGTTGCTAGCTGAAGGTCACTTCCATTTTACACGAAAGTCTCTATATGAGACTATACAAATATATTGAATGAACTTTCGAATCCAAACATTGCAACTATTTCTTGGAGGGAAAGGGTTAATTATGAGCTCACTTTAACTTTTTAAGTGCAGTAATTCTTAGGGACACATTTTCTATGATTTTCTTTCACACTAACATGAATTTCTTTTATTATTAGTTTTATATATTACTATTTTAAATGCAAATTATCTTTCACCTTTCGTACTGGAATTCCACCTCCCTGATAGCAAACTGACGTCTTAAAGACGTCATAAATTGGTCGTAAAGTGGTAAACACGTCGTACGTCGTATGGACGACGTCATAACACGACGTCATAACGACGTCATTATGTCGTCTTCAAAAGACTATTTTTTCCAAGATAATTTGTGTCGTATTGACGACGTCATTACGACGTCGTTATGACGTCTTTAAAAAAACTATTTTTTCCAAGATAATTTTTGTCGCATTGACGACGTCATTACGACGTCATTATGGCGTCTTCAAAAGACTATTTTTTCCAAGATAATTTGTGTCGTATTGACGACGTCATTACGACGTCGTTATGACGTCTTTAAAAAAATTATTTTTTCCAATGTAATTTGTGTCGTATTGACGACGTCATTACGACGTCGTTATGACGTCTTTAAAAAAACTATTTTTTCAAGATAATTTTTGTCGTATTGACGACGTCATTACTACAACATTTTGACGTCTTTAAAAGACTATATTTTCCAAGATAATTTTTGTCGTATTGACGACGTCATTATGACGACTTTAAAAGACTATTTTTCCAAGATAATTTTTGTCGTATTGACGACGTCATTACGACAACATTATGACGTCTTTAAAAGACTATTTTTCCAATAAAATTTATGTCGTAATGACGACGTTATTACGAAGTCATTATGACGTCTTTAAATGACTACTTTTTCCAAGATAATTTTTGTCATATTGACGACGTCATTACGACAACATTTTGACGTCTTTAAAAGACTATTTTTGCTAATATAATTTTGTCGTATAGACGACGTAATTATGACGGCTTGCGAAGACTATTATTTGTCATTAATTTTTTCGTATGGACGACGTTATTACGACATCATTATGACGCGTCTTTAAATGACTATTCTTTCCAATATAATCTTTGTCGTATTGACGACGTTAATTTGACGTCATTATGACGTCTTTAAAAGGCTATTCTTTCCAATGAATTTTTGTCGTATGGACGACGTAATTATGACGTCTTTCGAAGAATATTAATTGTCATTAATTTTTGTTGTATGGACGACGTTATTATGACGTCTTTAAAAGTCTATTTTCTTCCGTAATAATTTTTGTCGTGTGGACGATGTCATATGACGTCTTTCAAAGACTATTATTTGTCATTATTTTTTTGTCGTATGGACGACGTTATTACGTCATTTGACGTCTTGATATAAAAAAAAGAGAACAGTAGAAACCAAAAGAAACCATTAGGATCAAATATGAGCATTTGTCACTGAGTAAATAGGGCAACTATCAGAGGTGAAAATGGGAACTTCTTTGCCCCCAATCATTAGTCATTATCAGATTGTGCACCATCTTGACATGCAAAGGTCTGCAATATCGATCAAGACTAAACATGCTCTAATCTCGCTATTTGAAAAAGGCTGTGTGTGTGATACTCAAGGCCGTAGGCCGACAATACATTACAATGTGTATATGTACTGTATATATAGTATGCATTGGGAGCTGATCGGAGTGTAAATGGCCGTTATACAGCTGCCATTGTACAGTGCAGTACTCTGTTTTCCCCTGCTAATCTACAGTATGGGTAAGTCTTAGAATTACCTAATTTATTTACAAAATGTACATAAATCTATAGTTACTGTTTTCTGTTCTGAAAAGTTGACATGCATGTTTATGTATGTCTAATGATTGTGAGCTCGGACTTTCAACGCCTGCTGACAAAAGTAGTCCCGTGTACTGATAATTGTGTCATAATGCAGGCAGCTTGGTTGTTACTCTGGGAAGCTTAACACGGCGCCGCAGGCGTCGGAGCTGGTAACATAGTGGGGGCTTTAAAACAGCCGATGGGGCAACATTACTGTTAAATCTGCATAGTAGTACTTACATTTTACATCATAGAAACCTCAGGGCATAACAATGATCACTTGAATTCATAATTTGAAGAAATCTCGATGGGAGGGTTATTCAAAGCCCTACACAAACGATTCTTCCATGTCAACGTCGATTCAAAATGGCGAAGAGACAGTACGCATGCGCGGCAGAGCCGCAGAGTATGAATATTCATGCTATCGAGCGCCGATCGCTCGAAATCGCTGAATATGCACGACTCGAACAAACAGAGCGGTGAATGTAAACCCAGGTCCTCGGCCCTCTCAACCTCGTGCATATTCAGCGATTTCGAGCGATCGGCGCTCGATAGCATGAATATTCATACTTTCTGCGGCTCTGCCGCGCATGCGTACTGTCTCTTCGCCATTTTGAATCGACGTTGCGACATGGAAGAATCGTTTGTGTAGGGCTTTGAATAACCCTTTTTCCCATCGAAGATTTCTTCAAATTATGAATTCAAGTGATCATTGTTATGCCCTGAGGATTCGTGCACCCTATGATGTAAAAATTGTAAGTACTACTATTGCAGATTTAACAGTAATGTTGCCCCATCGGCTGTTTTAGAAGCCCCCACTACAGTGTTACCGAAGCTCCGACGCCTGCGGCGCCGGTGTTGGAGCTTCCCGGAGTTAGGTGCTGTATGTACTACGTCCATGCTGTTCCCTTCTATGTATTTTTATGTAACATCTTGATCCTGTTGATGGGATGCATGGTTGGGGCATCATTTGAAGCAAAGTTTATTCATTTGCCTACACATGACTTTAAAGGGAAATCCAACCTGAATATACAACTAGATCTAGTCTAGACCTACTCTCAAACTAAAAGAAAGTAGAAAAATAAGAGAAGCAAACTGATGAAAGTTTCAATAAAATCTGACTAGGTCTAGATATTCTGATTAGTCTGATTTGGGTAGGGTCGGCTCCTCTCTTTAGACTTAGAAACAGAAGCCGACCATAGGGTCTGCTCTGCAAACAATTCTGGGCGCTAGTGTAATTGATGTAGAGGTGTCGTGGTCGAGTGGACACGTCGCCGACTGTCGATCACAACTGGTCCGCGGTTCGAGTCCCGCCGCGGCACTAATGTCCTTTGGCAAGACATTGATCTACATTTGCCACACTCCACCCAGGTGAAGTAAATGGGGACCTGGGCCCCGTCTTACAAAGAGTTACGATTGATCCAAATCAATCGTAAGTCCCAATCGCAAGTTTGCATTCTCCTATCTCTTATGTACATGGTTGCGATTGATATCAATCGCAAATAAGTTACGATTGATATCAACTCTTTGTAATACGGGCCCTGGTAGGAATTCATTCTTGAAATGCAGAGCACGTGACAGCTGCTCTGCTAAAGCCAGGGTAATTATGTTGCATTATTGTAGAGCTTACTAAGTAACTTAGAGACTTCTGATAAAGTAAGTGTTAGGCGCTATATAAGCAAATATAATTATTATTATTAGTGTAGTTTCGTATCCATATTTTTTAAACCCTAACCCTAACGGCGTGGAGATACCCTACTAAAACATAACCCAAAATCAACTAAATCTTCATCAATTGTTCAAATAATGGTCATGATTTAAAAGTAGTTATGTTTCTTACCCCTTTCGTGTCAATTTTCTTATCTTTTTTTGGATTATTTTTCCTAAAAATGAAGGCTTAAAATATACACTTTCTCACGTGATTCACGGCAAACTGCTGCACAATACAATGGCATACCGTACGCCTACCGCCTGCCTCACATCTGCTGTGAGTAATGTCAGTTTTGAGAATTTAGTGCTTTATTATTTTAAAAATAAAAAGAATTGGTTATTTGCGCAGCTAAATGATTTGAATTAATTGCAATTTTTATAAGACTGGGCCCAGATGTCTGGAAATTGAGCTTTGTGAGTGCGATGCGCAGAGGAATAAAGCATTGTGACTTGTGTCACATACATATAACCTTAAACAAGTCGTTTCTACAGAGTTTAGTCTTTAGACAGCAAATGTATCAGAAAAAACTTCACCTTTGAAGACGTGCACAAATTTGTGTTACCATAAATTGTTTTAATGGTATAAATTCTAATCAATTCATGGTGTGTTCCTATAGGCTACCGTAAACACAAGCCTTTATCTGGAAATAATCGGTTACACCCGTAAATGGTAAACAAAATTCTTTCCCCACAGGCTGTACAAAGAAGTTTGTAGTAGGCCTATACATGTGTTGCACATGCATACATTATCAACCATTCATTTTGTTTTAACGTTATTTATTTTCTCATTAATTGTAGGCATCTTTTTAACATCTTTCGTCAAAGCAGTGGATTCAAAGCACATTGTGGCCACAATAGATTGGATTGACGTGAGACGTACCATGCAGAAAATGCTACTTTCTCTCAGCCTTCTGGATGTTCCTTAAGGATCAGCAGCCTCATGAAAAGTCGAAGCCATTATCGGTAAATGTGTACATGTACTTGTATTATTTTTGTACATTTTTGTCATATTGTGCATGATCACCGACTAATTAGACACTACAGAATTGATCATTTCACTCGAAGGCGTATTTTCCTTACCGGTAGTTTCAAATATACAGTCAAACCTGTCTATAGCGACCGCCCAAGGGAAACACAAAAGTGGTCTTTGTAGACAGGTGGTCTTTGTAGACAGGTTCCTTTAGTACATTTTTCAATGAGAAACCATTTTCAAGGGAAACAAAAATGTGGTCCTTGTAGACAGGTGGTCACTAAAGCAGGTTTGACTATATATACCGGTATATATAATTCAATTAATTTCAGATCACTAAAACCTGCAGGTATGTTGCAATAACCGACCATATTTTGCGAGTTTCAAACATTTTTATTTCCCTTCAGCATAGGTCAAGGAGCTTTTATTCTACCCTCATCAGCAAACTAGAATTGTATTGATAATTTACAAAAACAATCCTGAATCACGTTTTGCATTGCCAACAAAAGTTTAAAATCCAAAGGTGTGTTTACATTATGTTTGTGAGCAATGAGAAATTATTTCTGATAAATCTTACCAAGCAGTAATTTTCTGGCAGAATTCATTATTTAATTAATTGTTTACATTTCAGTTTTAAAATATATAACAGTTTTTTTCTTAATTGTATTCCTTTCTTTTTGCTTTCTTCATCCATTAGAATTCTTTGCGCCTATGTACCGGATCTGAAAGCAGTGCATAATACAGGAGATTCCACCCAAAAGCTAAACCGTGAGTCCAAGCTGAAGAGGAATATTTCCAAAATGATGTCTACACTCACCCGATAGCATAACTGCAAGAAATATTTCAGGTTATTTTTTCCCTCCATTGATTATAGAGAGAGAGATTGGGGGGAGGGGATGGGGAGGGGTGAGGTGTAGCCACAAACCTGAATGGCAAAGCTGTAGAACTGAATCATGTCACTTGCAATTTTAACGAATTACAGGGTTTACAAACTGACATAATGATTTGGGTAAAAAAATCAGTATTTTGCGTATATTTGTAATTACTATTTATGAAGTTGACCTGTTTCATATACTTATGTCGTACACTTGATATGCTCTGTCTCATGCTCACCCCCCACCCCTTTGTATCGGTTCCTAAAACCTGTGTATGATATAAGTTGGTAATAGAGAAAATTGAGTGAGGTAAATGCAATACAAATCGATTCCATTCTTAAGCAATTAAGACTTGCTCAGGTACGGCACGTGAACCGCCAACAAATTTTAAAAATGATGCAGATTTGGTTTATGTGTAAAGTGAAGTATGTTTTGGACTGCGCGTATTCAGTGAGCTTTGTTTTATAATATACAGAAATGTAAAGCATATTGAACTTTATGTCAACATTAAAAATACTCTGCGGTTTTGAATGTTTTGCAGCATCATATCTGAACGAGCCATAAAGGGACTTAGTTACATTGTTCAGATGAGAGATAATGGTGCTAAGGTATTGACTTCAATGTTAGATGTACAATTAAAGATAATATGAAAGTTCGAGTGAAAAGACCATTATTAATGATAACAATTGGGAAAACTGATGTGGTCAATTCCTTAATTCTCCCAATTATATTATTATAATTTAATTTAATTTTAGGTGAATGTAAATCATCACAAAGCAAAGAATTGGCTCTATATACCTTTTCCAAACATTTAAGTGTTGAAAGTTTTTTAAAGGCCTGTTTTATATCTTATTTTCAGCTCAGACGAGATGCGCAGTACACTAAGCTTGCCCAAAAGCATGACAGAGATAAATGCCTTGTTCCTGCCCCCTCTGCCTTTGAAGGACAGCGTCTCCCTAGAAGACACTTTGCAACACAGGCTGCTGAGCTGCCGCTTGAGAAGCCCCCCTCCACCTTACCCACCTGGAAAGCAAAACGCTGGTCAGACCAGTGGAATTCGTCTACTACCAACTTGAAGGAGTTCATCCCAGAGCCCTGTGCAAAACCAAGTGGCAGCGACCTCTCAAGAAAAGCTGGGTCAACCTCAACCGTATCAGAATTGGAGTTGGCCGTACACAATACTTCCTGCATAAAATTGGAGCTGATCCATCGCCAAACTGTGCCTGTGGAGAGATCCAAACTATGGATCATGTCATCGATGCTTGTCCTATCTACAAATCCCTCACGGTGCTTCTGGACTTCGGGAGCTCGATGATGAGACAATCAGTTGGATAAATAAGGATCTTCCTATCATGATGTACTCCTTGATATTCTTCGCACGAACGAACGATGGAAAACGGTTGGGGAAAATTCAAAAATTTATTGGGAGAATCAACTGTTAAAGTGAGTGGATCGTCAGTTTCCATGTGCAGAAGGCCATAATTCGCTGACACCAGACTTGGTGGAAATAACATTAATGGGAGTCTAGCTCGATCCCGCTCGGATCGGGTGAGGGAAAAGCAAAGCATTACATAAGGTCGAATGGTCATAAAACTGAAGGCTAACCCTGGTGATTGACAACACCTGTTATTGGGTAAACACCGAACGGTGTCGAATTCCCCATGAGAGCTGACTTCTATGTGTCTTTAAAGGGTGTCACACTGTGGCGCCTTCTAAGAAAACCATAAATATCTTTGTGGTTTGAGAATTTTTGGTAGTTAAAAGTATAAAATTGTTGGATTGTACCTGTGATTTTGAAAGCACAATACGGCTTACCTATATTGAATCTAAGTTAAATTTTAATTCTTTGTGAAAATACCCCAGGAGTTTCAAACTTGCCAAATGAATGTTGTGACATAAGCAATGGAATATATCTGTTTGTGCTAAACTGTTTCATCATGCTTGCTATTTTATCTTAAAGTTGGAAATATCTTCTGCATCATTATTGCACAGTCACCTTGAATTGCCCAATTGAGCCAGTCGTACTGGCAGGAATGTTTAATCTGATCAAAATTGTGTTTTTATACTTCAGCTTCTGTATTCGCAAACAAAATCTTTGATGATATTTATAAGAATGAAAGTTGCCACTGCCAGTAATGCCTTTTCTTATATTTAAGTCATGTGCCCGTAAGAAGCAGGTTTCTAGCACAGAGAATAGGTACAGTTGAGCTAATTTCTGCACAGTTTTCCAATATGCTGTATCGCCAAATGCGAACATCGTGGTTTCAACGGGCAAGCAACCATCATCAGAAAACTCTGCAGGTATCAGCATAGCTCTCCCTGTTTTCCTTGCTGCCAACTTGTTTCTTTTGAGTGTAAGAGATAACTAAGCTAAGCCATGTGTTTATCATTTGTGCCATTTTCTCTTATGTGTGATATAGATTGTATAGTTTTATACTTCATTTGCATGTGCCTTTTAAAACTGTGAATATGAATTATTGCCATAAACTTAGAGATTCCCTTGTATGTAACAAGAATTTATCTTTCACGCTCAGAAATTCTATATTGAATGAGCATCTGTGTTTACTTGATGTATTATGTGCTGCTAATAATGCAATTACTTCTGTTGACATATAGCCATTTGTCTTGACTCTCTGGTAAGACTTGTTTCCAACAACCTTTTGTTTTATCTGATACTCTTTATCTGCATTACAGTCTTGTGGTTGTGAGGAGCGGGTTTGCAGCATGGAGACGAGGTAGAGCTATGCTGATGAATGCCCTGCTTTCCACTATTCTGTTTTGCTGAATGTGAGGAGCTTCCCAGTGTGATGTTTGCTTATCTACTAAAAACTGCGGGTATCAGTATAGCTTTACCTAGTCTCTATGCTGCTAACCTGCTTCTCACAACCGCAAGACTTATAAGTTTAACCAATTATGCAATATAATATGTCATGGTTTCTTGTACTGATAAGTGAATTTAATTTGAAAGCAAATGAAAACCGTTCTTTAATTGTAATGTTTATCTTTAAAAAGTAGCACATTTTATGACAAAACAGATATCTTTGTGATGGCCTGTTAACTTTATTAAAATCAATTATGAGATTAGGATGGGGATGGAAAGACACTGTACGTATAGAAGGCAAGTTAGAAAAAGAAGGTATAGAAATAAGTATTTTATAGTTTTGTGTTATCCTTCTTCACACCATTTACATGTACATTAAAAATATGAAAATTACTTTCTGTCTGGCATGTATATATTACCGTATGTGATGCAATATTTGTTGCTTTGATTGTACCGTGTGATTGCTCAGAATGAGTGATTTGTACACTTTCTTCCTTGATCAGGTGGTCATATAGATGTCATTTAGAGGACAAAAAGACGTAAAGCTCATGTAAGGATAAAAAGTACATCGAATTGGTGTCCTTATGTCTTCCGTTGCTACAAATTTACGTCTTGAAGATGTCCTTTTAACCAATAGGATGGACAAATTGTGTAAAGATTCAAGTCCGTACAATGTAAACTATTGATACAAGTTTATGCTTTTAAGACGTAATTTTTACTTAAAAGATGTAAAACTACATAAATATATGACATCTGTATGACGACTTCCTTTTTTACAATTTAACGCCTTAAAGACGTCTTTTTTACCAGTAAGACGTAAAAATCACATTAATATATGACGTCAGTACGACGTCTACCTTTGATACAAGTTACCGTCTTGAAGGCGTCTATTCTTTATCAATAAGATGTAAATATCACGTCAAAATTTGATGTCCATACAATGTATACACGAAGTCTGTAAGACGTCTTTCTTGGGTAAAATTGACGTCTTGAAGACGTCTTTCTTTAACTAATAAGACGTAAAAATCACGTCAAAATATGACGTCCTCACGACGACGTATGCGGGTGCAAGTTTACGTCTTTTGACGTAAAGTTATGTCGTCTTAAAGACGCTTTCGTTAACTAAAAGACGTAAATATGACGTCCATATGACGCCTTCCTATGGTACAAGTTGACGTCTTAAAGACGTCTATCTTTAACTAATAAGACGTAAAAATCACGTCAAAATATGACGTCCTCACGACGACGCACGCTGGTGCAAGTTTACGTCTTTTGACGTAAAGTTATGTCGTCTTAAAGACGTCTTTCTTTAACTAAAAGACGTAAATATGACGTCCATATGACGCCTTCCTATGGTACAAGTTGACGTCTTAAAGACGCTTTCTTTGACGAATAAGACGTAAAAATCACGTCAAAATATGTCGTCCTGAAGACGACGTACGCGGGTGCAAGTTTACGTCTTTTTTACGTCATGTTATGTTGTCTTAAAGACGTAGTACAAGACGTAAATATGACGTCTTTAAGACGTCGCTCTGCTATCAGGGAGCTTATATCATAAAAAAGGAATGATGAAATATTTTTTTTAACAACACATGATTCTGTTCATCCACATGAATTTTATAACTTAAGAGGTCTTAATAAAAATGAAAGTACACTGTAATGCTGTGAAATTATCTTCATTGATGTGACACCATGCAGGAAAGGCTAATTTTCGTTTTGGAACTCAACTGAAACAAACATGTTAGTAAATAAAGTAAACACTCATGACTTGTACACCATACAGTGGCAGCAGAGTATACAACGTGACTTTTCGGTTTAACTTCAAAGTCAAGTTATCTTTTTTTATACATTTCACCTAGCTGATTATGTTAATGATAACAAATCTTTATAAGTAATAAGAAAAATAACGGTGATGAAAATGTTAATGATGATAATGACTATAATAATAGGAAGAATATTAATTATAATAATAACAATAATAATAATAACAATAATATTAATAATAATTTTAACACTAATAACAATTATATGAATAATAACAATAATAATTTAAACATTATTGATAACATTTATAATAATTATAATAATAATAATAGTAATTATAATAAAAACAATAAATAATAATAAATATTATTATAACAGTAATAATAATAATTATAATAATAAGAATGATAATAATAATAATAATAATAATAGTAATAATAATAATAATCTATATATTAATACGCAAAATCGTCGCGGGGGGTAAAAACGGTTCATGAAAAACGTCTTTCCTCGACCGCGCCCCCCTTCGCCGTGGCGCGGGAACGGCGACACAATTATACGAGGCATGTCTCCGTACCCCGCGTGCCACGTCGACCCCGTGGTCGCCGTCCATGTCGTTATAGAGGTGGTTTCGGGGTCCCGGGAGGACGGGCGGACGAGGGCACGGCCGGCGTCGTCCGTGCAAGGAGGCGACGAACCCGCGAGAGCGAGTCGGCGAGGCGTGCACCCGCCCTCTGCACGTCTAATCAAAGAGATCACACTATCAAGAGACGGTCCAGTCCATGATGTGTTGTAGCAAATATGCACGTCGCAAAGGGTAGGGCCTATCCCGTGTTAGGCATCTTGCTATATGCAGTCTAATCAAAGAGATACACTATTAAGAGACACGCCACTCACGTCATGTAGCGTAGCACATGCATGATGCGATGGGTTGGGCCTATCCCGTGTGAGGCATCTTGCTATATATACGCAGCAGCCAAACTGACGTCAACGTAATACGTGGTTCTACGCTCACACACGTACACACACAGTCGAGTTCGTGCGACGGTTACAATATATTGGCACAAACAGTCGATTTTTCGCGTAAAATCTTTACTTTGAATATATTTGTACAAATTCTGTGGACCATGCCAACATAATCATAGTCCAAGCTTCTGCTTTATTGGTCTTTTCATGAAAACTACATTGAAATCACAACAATAATAACGCAAATAGATTGTAATTGTCGAGACCATATAACTGAAGAGAAAAATTCAGCGAGCTTAGGTAATATCACATGCCTCCGCACGGGCAACTCCCGCGGTGTCAGGCCAGTCACGGCGCTCACACAATGCATTTTAACCTATGCGGTAACTGCAGCACTCTAGCTATACTGTAGTACCTGTATATAGCGTGTATTTAGATCATTCAATGTTTCATGTTTGAGCCGTGCAATTGTTGTTTTCTGTTATTTCTTTTTGAATGTGATGTGAATGTGAGTACGGTACGTACATGCTATTACAGAAGTGTGCAAGGAATGATAGGCCTACAGGTGGAAGCAGGCGCGGATCCAGGGGGGGAGGGCCTTGTTCCCCTCCCAGCAAAGAAAAAAAAAGAGAGAGAAAAGGAAAAGAAGGGAAAGAGGAGAGAAAAGGAAAGAAAGAAGAGGAAGAAGAAAAGAAAGTGTAAAAGAAGGAGATGGGGGCGAAAGGGCCTTGCCTCACGGGCTGTTGCCTCCCGGCCCTCCCTCATCAACAAAATAAGAGAGAAAACTTGGAAGGAAAGGGAAAGAAAAAGGAAAAGAGGAGATAAAGAGAAAGAAAAAAGAGGAAGAAAGGAAAAGAAGGGGATATCAGTTGCAATTTTCTCGCCAACAAGTTGTGAATCGAGGGCCAAAAACCTTGCCTCTCCCGCCCCCGCCAACAAAAGAGAGCTTAAATGGAACAAAAAAGAGTAAGAAGAAAAGAAAAGGGTGAAAAGAAGGGGAGATCGGTTGCGATTAATCCTGCCAAAAACGTGTGAATCGGCCCTTGCCTCCGTTCCCCCAGCACACCTAAAAGAGAGAGAAAGAAGGGAAGGGAAAGAAGAAAAAAAAGAGAAAGAAGAAAGGTAGGGGAGATCAGTTGCGATTTTTCCCGCCAACAAGGTGTAGATCGGGGGCGCTTGCGTACTGACGGGGGCTTGGGTGCTTGGGGGCCTGCCCCCAAATAAAATTCAAACGTGGTTTATTTCTAATTCGATACCGGTGATTTACAAATGTTGGTGAAATGACATAATTTTCAGAGATTTTTAGTACATTATACTTTTGTATGCGTTTGTTGGAAAATGACAAATTCCCAAATTTACAGTCAGGCAAGAAATATACTTATTTAGAGGGCTACATGTCAGGGCCCGCGGAGTGTCATTGTATATTTGTAAATTTGTATATTATTTTCACGTAGGACTAAATTAACTTAGCAATGTGTGAAAATAACCAAAATGATAATGGGAAGTGCATGAGAACAATATACGTAGGCCTATCAGGGGCGTCGACCAATCCATTATCCTGGGGGACGGTAGGACCACCCCCCACGATTTGGGGTTAAAATCTTTCTTTTTTCTTTCTTTTAATTCTTTTCTTCTCTCTGTGTTGACATCGCGCGGGAGGGGGGAACTTTATTCAAACAAGGATTAATAGTCCAGAACGGTACTACGAAACGATCTTTCTAAAAATTTCATGAAACAGGGATTAAGAGTCGAGAACGGTACAACGAATCGGCTTCGTTCTCTAATAATTTAATGAAAAGTCAAAGATAAAAAGACAATAAATGAACTGGTCACCATGAAATTACATGCCGTGAAACAGCATAACTAGAGAGAGAGTGACATGTAATTGTGTCCCCTAGATGCTCAAACTCGGATTGCAATGACGCCCTTGATCCGGGAAAGGGATAGTGAGAATAATTGGAACGAAGTGACGACAATAATCGTAAATAACGAAAATGAAAACGAAAGTAAAGTCTAAAATATCTGCATCAATTTTGATTACAAATTATTGATTTCACTGTTTTCTTCCAGTTTTCAAGTTTTGTTACATGATTCAGATAAAAATTCAAAAATTCAAAACGATACATGATGGGACAGCAAACAAAAGGTTGGTATTGTAACGAGTAAAATATAAATGAAAAGAAGAAGAAAAATTATAAAATGATAAAAAGTAGGCCTATACAATGAAGAGAAATAATATCATCTAGCACAGAAATTATCTTTTAAAAAGTATAATAATAATTATAATAAAAAAAATAAAAATAAATTAAATAAAAAAAATAAAAATAAAAAAAAAATCGATATCACATTATCTATTTACAACCCCCTCCCACCCTCCCTAGAATCCCGTGGATTTTCCACGGGCCCTGCTAGTTATAATAATAATACTGATAATAATGATAATAATAATCCATCCGGGTGGAGTGTGGCAAATGTGGATTAATGTCTGGCTAAAAAAGGGACGTTAATGCCGGGGCTGGGGTTTGAACCCTAAACCCTAGGATTGAGTATTCAATATTTTTACAGGTGTCATGCAATTCTGCCAGCTTGTTACCAAAAAGGGACTGAAACACAAAAAGGCCATACGAATTATAAGTCATTTAGGCTTTCGAGCACACACATATATACACTCTTTCGCTTGAACAAAATGTTAAAGATACGTGACTGTCTTCTCATATTTGAGGGATTTTTTTACGTTTTCGTTCAGTTGGAATGAGTTACCGGAAGTTCTTTTAACAATGTTTAGGAAAAAATACCGAATAACACAACTACCCCAACAGTTTGAAGGGCTCCAACTTCACCTTCCAAAATTAAAAAAAAAACACTTGCTAGTAATTGTTTTACGTTTACAGGACCCAAATGATTTGAAAGAGAGACCCACTTTATATCATTTCGGGAATGCACTCAAACTTTATTTTCTCCAGCAGTATGAACAATGACCCATAGACAGCTCATTAATTGTAATGATTATTTTGTCAAATCATTGTTGTTCACTTTTACATCTCGCACCCATGCCTAGAATGCCTAAATAATTTACCAGTCCCATTTTACTTTATACTTCTACTATCTAATTCGCCTTACTTCTATTTTTTCATGGAATATGAATAAAAGAAACCAATCACATAATCAAATCAATCTATGTGGAAAACGAGGGGCCTTGGGGGAGACTAGTCAGATGTGAAACCTCTATAATCATATTACGCTCGTCTGCCCTGCATTGCGCCACACGCGATTTCCCAATGTGGGAATTCCCACCTTTGTTTATATTAAAAATAGTGTACGTTTGGACTTGTATGCTGCAATGCTGCATCGAGCGGTGTGCATGCAATTTTACGAGTAATAATTACATGTAAATTCAGAGGCGGCGGAGCGACTTTCAAAGTGAGGGGGGCATCAACAGAAAGGGCACTTTCTGGAGAAAAAAGGGCACCTACAAAGGGAATTCTCAAAGCGAGAATATACAATTTTTTTAAACATTGGTATATATACCCTTACATTGTGATTACATTATCAGGGATGATTTCAATATTTGTTTCTCTTTATACATCATACAATATATTGCTTATTAAAGTATCATACTTAGCAGTTGGGTGTGATAGTCTGATTATTCATTTGCGAGCGAGCGAAGGGGGCGAGGAAAAAAATCAGGATTTGTACATGAGCTCGCAGTGCTAAAAATTACATCTTATAAAGAGGAAAAACCAAATCCTGATGGGGTTATAAGCGCATTCTCAAAAGGAAGACTGAAAAGACCTTTGATAAGTAACGAGATTATATTATAAATGCGAGCGAGCGTAGCGAGCAAGCTTTGGGGGAAATTGGTCTTAGTCACTTTAAATTAGGGGCACGTTTAATGATGAGTTGAAAAGGGGACACTTATCGAAAGGGATAAAGACACAAAGTACAAAGGGTAATTATCAGAGGTCAAAATAAGGCCATTCTTAAACCTGAAAAGAGGCAGTCACCAGAGATGAAAAGGGGCACTTATGAGAATTGGAAATGAGCATTTGGCAACGGAAAAGGGGCACCCCTCATATTTTGATAGAGACATGTACCAGAGGTGAAAAGGGGCATTTATGTAAAAGGGATAGGGGCACGTATCATCGTTAAAAGAGAAATTATCAGAGGTACCTGAACAAAGGAGCGTTTGTGAGAATGGAAAGGGGCTCTTTTTTAAATGGGGCACTTTTCATATTAAAGGGAAAAGGGCACTTATTAGAAAGGAAAAGGGGCACTTGTCAAAGTAAAAGGGGCACCTCTCAGATTTGAATAGGGCAATTATCAGAGGTGAATGGGGACACTTATCAAAAGTGAGAAGGGGCACTTCTCGTACCT
Organism: Mesocentrotus franciscanus; assembly: GCA_037976565.1. Taxonomy (NCBI): domain Eukaryota; kingdom Metazoa; phylum Echinodermata; class Echinoidea; order Camarodonta; family Strongylocentrotidae; genus Mesocentrotus; species Mesocentrotus franciscanus. Next base: position 9,681,864 of record CP137667.1, on the reverse strand, counting down.
GAAAAGGGGCACTTACTAAAGATTAAAAAGGGCACTTATGAGAATGGAACATGGACACTTATTGCAAAGGAAAATAGGAACTTGTCGAAAGAAAACGGGCACGTGTCAAAATAAAAGGGGCAGTTTTCAGAGGATAAAAGGGGAAGGGGCACTTTTCCTATATGTAAAAAGGGCACTTTGGGGTATTTTGCCCCCCCCCCGAGCGCCGCCTATGTCTACATTTTCCTGATGGAAGAATTGTTTCCTTAGTTTGTTATATACATGTAGTTTATCATATGCCGCTGCTGTAGAATCGTATGCTTAATCAATTCACAGAGGCGGCGCTCCTGGGGGCACTGTATATCCTCATATTGATGTATCGATGTGATCGTATATATGAGTTTTTGTTTTCATGTGTATTCCTCTGCGAGGTGCCCGCATATATTATTGTTAGTCTTATCTAGTGTGTTGATCACAAAATGATTTTTTTTTTTTTTTACCGTATTAAAAATTTCTCTTTTTGCTCGTGCCCTGTACATGACAAATGACGATATAAATTTGTTTAAATACAGTATATATATATATATATATATATATATGAAGAAATATTGTGTAAGCTGTCTATAAGGCAAGCTGTCTGTTGTGGCCAAGTTCTGTGATGGGGATGGCCTTATTAGACAGGTTTTGACGGATGGTTAATGTCCGTGGACTGGTTTAACTGTAACATAGTGACCGATGTTAAGTACAACCATACAGGTTTATATAATTCAATAATAACAGAGAACGTGTATTTTTGCCCACCTGGCGTATGAAATATGTTATCTTTGTTATGTTTGGCTGTCGGTCCTGAGGTAATTAAGCTGTTTTGTAAAATAGAATAGGCCTAAACAGATTCCAGTAACAATAAAAGCTTCATTAGTTTCATTCATCACTTCAATATGAACATAACAGGAATTAAAAACAATCTTCTGTATCTAGATACAGTATGTGGGCCCTATTAAAATGCCCCGATTTGTTTGTGTTTGTTCAGTGGTAATAAGGAATGCATTCATAATGAATCACATGGGATTGCGATTGCATGACCGCATTGTCTAGGGGCGTATACTATGAACTACTTCGAAAAATGAATGCATTTTATTTGAACCAGGAAGAGTCATGTGACAAAAGTAAGGGCGGAGAGGCCAGGTCACGTAAAGTATAAACCTTCCATGCATGCACGTCTTATACTCGATATACTCGTTCCCTCATATTTCGTCCATTCATCCTTGACCGGTACCCCCACCCTTCCTCCGTGAAACCAGCACCCCCCATTGCTAAAACCACACTACGCCATGGTGACTGCTAGATTGATCTTTCTTGTTAGCCTAAACTGTATATCTAATTCAAGAAGCGGTGTTCTACGTATCGTCATGAGGAAACCATTATTTAATGAAAACAAAACTTTTGTCATCTACCATTATAAAGAGAAACATACTGGACCACGACACGATGTACTAACACATATTAATTCAAACAGCACGAAACCGACAGTCGATTATATTGCAACGTCTTATGTTAGTATTACAACGTAAGTATTTAACGTTGATGACGTATTAATTACATAATTTGTTTATCATCATGATTTATGTTGTAATTAGTTTGTAATTTTTGAAAAAGATCATGAAGAAATAAATAAATAAATCGAAATAAATCAAGTAGTTAAAGTGAGGGTGATGACGAAATATAGTTATTTTGACAAACTGGAACTAAAATTAAAAAGCGTGGGAAAGGACACTCCTTATTTCTAAAATAGGACCTTGAGCTTGTGTTTACATTTCTGGTTGAGGGAAGCAGAAGAATTAAAACATAAAATGTGAACACATACAACTTTGTTCACTAAAAGGAACCATATTGTGCTGGTATTATTATTGTGAAGCAAAATATCATTTGGAAAACCCCAAGGCAGTCATTGTAAACTCGACCTTCGCATGCGTTTAAAATTACGACATGCTTTATTCTTTGCACACGACTATTATTTTGTTAGGAAACCAGTAACCAATACCATTTCCTTGGTGTGATGGCTCTATTCAACTAAAAAAAAATGTGTTATTTTATGGTCTGGATCATGAATGGCAAAATTGCCGCTTTCTAAAATAACAAAAACTCAATAAAGATTTCTTGCGTTTAGAGCTGAAGTAATTAGTCATCCAAGATATTTATGAATGTGTTTATTTCAAATACAGGTAACAATGTGAACAGCATACACATGAATCTAAAGAAAGGAGTCATAGCCATTTTGTGATCTTGAAAAAGAGGGTTACCCTCAAATCCTTTTTTAGAAAACACTGGCAGGCCTTTATCCATAACTTTTTTCCCTAAAATGGTTTACCTGGCACTTAAATGTACATTCGTATCTCTTTTGCCTTTATAAATTGACCAATCCGATAGAACCAAATACAGGTTATTAGTCTTGTCGTTGATATGAAGCAGAATAACTGTTAAATGGAAATATTTTGTTAAAGGGGGAAAGAGTTGCACGGATTTCTGGATCTCTGGACACCTATAGTCATGGGAAATGAAAATGAGACATGTAAATGGAAAAATCCTCACGTTTTTAAGGAATGTTATACATTTATATGTAAAGTTATAACAAAATTGAATGCTGATATCGCTCCCATGCACCAAGCAAAGTGGAAGCTCTTGCGCCCACTAGACCCGAATCTTCGGGCTGAGACGGACCAATGAGCGCTCGCATAGTCCAATTGTAGATGCTAATTTTTCCTATTGTTGACCATTCGGAGGCTTACGGAGGCTAACCATCCCCAATTGTTGACCAATCGGCGATCACACCGTCCTATGACGCGAAATAGTGGGCTGTGACGCTGCTACATCGAGTGACCAATGGGCGCTCCCGATTGCTCCAATTTCCCTCAGCTCAGTTAATTAAAGATGCACAATACATATCTTCCCTTTCGCCCCATGACTGCCTAAACAATCGGACGAAAGTTAGAATTACGGCCTGAAAAAAGCTAGATTTGCTCCGCAAAACAGACTTCTTATTTCTGTGAGTATTAATTTTTGTGTGTATTAGTAGTTCCTACATGCACTCAAAGAGTGATTAGGGGTAAGATTGCTCTGAAATTGTTAAAAATTGCTGAAAATTTTTGTTAGACATCTTTACAGATACCACCCCCCCCCCATATCATTCATAATCATATTTTGTTTTAACTTGTAGTTATAGTTGTAGTGTAATTTGTAAGACCAAGTTAGACTCTAGTCTACAGTCACAGCTTTTACGGTACCAAATGAAATAACCCACAAACCTAGATGTAGTCTAAATCAGTAAATGACTGCTGATTGTTAAATTAATTACTAGATGTAGACCTATGAAGATTCTGAGATTAGAAGAAATTTGCTTCAAGTGAAACAAATTGAGACGTGTACTACGGTGTACTAGAGATGACGTTCTCAAATTTACGTGTTGACTCGATGAGAACAAGTTCTGGGGGACAGATGGGACATGTCCCCCCATGTTTTGTCAGTAAAGAAGGGCCGGTGACCACTGGGAACAATGAATTTGTATACATTGCCAACGCATTGGACCAAACAAAAAATTAAGTGCTCCTTACCCCCCACTTATTCACTGGCTGGCTGATTTGCCGCTAAATACTTCTTCACAAATTGCCCCCCATGCTCGAGCTCGGATTGACGCCCTTGGATGAGAACAGTTTTAGAAGTGTGTTTTTGAAGACAGAAGCAAGGATCAAATAAGAACATTCCTTCTTGTGAAGACAAAGAGAGTGCTGATACTAATTCTGGGAGTTACTAGTGAATGCAGTGCACAGGGCCATTATTTAAGCTGATCACTTGTTGATAAATAGCATGGCAATGTCCTCCCAAATCAGTTTTGCAAAATTGAGAAATGAAGAAGGATGAAATGAGGAAAATACTGCAGATCCATGACAATTGATCACGATGATGACTATCCATTCATTCCAATGCTCAGGCAGATGCAGGTAGGGGTATCCCCTCCATAAAAAATCAAAACAGAGGGATAAAGATACTACTTTTTTCTGTTTGAAGAGGAACATGTAATTGATGAGAAAGATAATGATAAGGGAGGGGGGGGGGACTTTCTTTCTCTCCCTTTCTATCTTTCCCTTTATTTCGCCTTCTTTCTTTCTCTCTCTCTCTCTCTCTCTCTCTATATATATATATATCCTTTTATCTCCTTCTCTCCCTCTGTCTTTCTCTATCTCTCCCTTTCTAACTATTCTTTCTCTCCCTGATTCTATATCTCTCCCTCTGTCTTTATCTCTCTTTCCTTTCATCTCTTTATCTATCTCTCCCTCTGTCTTTCTCTATCTCTCCCTTTCTAACTATTCTTTTTCTCCCTGTTTCTATATCTTTCCCTTAATCTCTTTCTCTCCCTTTATCTCTCTTTCTGTCTCTACCCTTTTATCTCTTTCACTGTTTCTCTTCGTTTCTCTTCTTCGCGTGTCAAGACACATTTACAAAAATACAACAATGCTCAATGATTAGTTGTTTGATTTTATTTCTGTGTTTTTCTCATAATACAAACTGGGTACATACATACAGACAAACATATATATATATATATATATATATATATATATATATATATATACGTATACATACAGACATACAGACAAACATATATATATATATATATATATATATATATATATATATATATATATATATACAGACATACAGACAGACAAACACACACATAATATATACATACAGACATAGAGACAGACAAACATATATATATATATATATATACATACAGACATACAGACAGACAAACATATATATATATATATATATATACAGACATAACTATATATATATATATATATATATATATATATATATATATACATACATATATGTTTGTCTGTCTGTATGTCTGTGTGTATATATATATATGTTTGTCTGTCTGTATGTCTGTATATATATATACATATATATATATATATATATATATATATGTTTGACTGTCTGTATGTCTGTATATAGATATATATATATTATATATATGTTTGTCTGTCTGTATGTCTGTATGTATATATATATATGTTTGTCTGTCTGTATGTCTGTATATATATATAAATATATATATGTTTGACTGTCTGTATGTCTGTATATAGATATATATATATATATATATATATATATATGTTTGTCTGTCTGTCTGTATGTATGTATGTATATATATATATATATATATATATATATATGTTTGTATGTCTGTATGTATGTACCCAGTTTGTATTATGAGAAAAACACAGAAATAAAATCAAACAAAGTAATCATTGAGCATTGTTGTATTTTTGTAAATGTGTCTTGATATTTTTAAATGAAAAATGGTAAAGGTAATGGTTTAATATAAATTTCATAAACTTAATAAAGTTAATAATAAAGGTAACAATGGCTTAAATCTATCCCTCAATCATATATGAAAAGATCGTTCTAAATAAGAAAAAGGAGAAAACAAAAGGGCTGGAGGGAAGTAAAATAAAGAAGAGAGGAAAGGACGGAAATTACAGACATGCGAAGAAGAGGAACGAAGAGAAAGAGTGAAAGAGATAAAAGGGTAGAGACAGAAAGGGAGAGAAAAAGATTAAGGGAAAGATATAGAAACAGGGAGAGAAAGAATAGTTAGAAAGGGAGAGATAGAGAAAGACAGAGGGAGAGATAGATAGAGAAAGAGATGAAAGGAAAGAGAGATATAGAAACGGAGAGAAAGAATAGACAGAAAGGGAGAGATAGAGAAAGACAGAGGGAGAGATAGATAAAGAGATGAAAGGAAAGAGAGATATAGAAACAGGGAGAGAGAAAGATAAAAGGATAGAGACAAAAAGGGAGAGATAGAGAAATACAAATACAAAGGGAAAGATAGAGAAACACAGAGGGAGAGAAAGAGATAAAAGGATATATATATAGAGAGAGAGAGAGAGAAGGCGAAATAAAGGGACAGATAGAAAGGGAGAGAAAGAAAGTCCCCTCCCTGATAAGTTTTTTGAATGAACAAAAACTTTCTTCCTCTTTCAATATTGTCTTTCTTTCTCTCTTTCAATATTGTCTTTCTTATTCTCTTTCAATATTATCTTTCTTTCTCTCTATTATCTTTCAATATTATCTTTCTTCTTCTCTTTCAATATTATCTTTCTTTCTCTCTATTATCTTTCAATATTGTCTTTCTTCTTCTCTTTCAATATTGTCTTTCTTTCTCTCTATTATCTTTCAATATTGTCTTTCTTCTTCTCTTTCAATATTATCTTTCTTTCTCTCTTTCAATATTGTCTTTCTTATTCTCTTTCAATATTATCATTCTTTCTCTCTATTATCTTTCAATATTGTCTTTCTTCTTCTCTTTCAATATTGTCTTTCTTCTTCTCTTTCAATATTATCTTTCTTTCTCTCTTTCAATATTGTCTTTCTTATTCTCTTTCTCTCTATTATCTTTATTCCTCTCTTTCAATATTATCTTTCTTTCTCTCTATTATCTTTCAATATTGTCTTTCTTCTTCTCTTTCAATATTGTCTTTCTTCTTCTCTTTCAATATTATCTTTCTTTCTCTCTTTCAATATTGTCTTTCTTATTCTCTTTCTCTCTATTAGCTTTCTTCTTCTCTTTCAATATTATCTTTCTTTCTCTCTATTATCTTTCAATATTGTCTTTCTTCTTCTCTTTCAATATCTTTCTTTCTCTCTTTCAATATTGTCTTTCTTATTGTCTTTCTCTCTATTATCTTTCTTCTTCTCTTTCAATATTGTCTTTCTTTCTCTCTATTATCTTTCAATATTGTCTTTCTTCTTCTCTTTCAATATTATCTTTCTTCCTCTCTTTCAATATTATCTTTCTTTCTCTCTTTCAACATTATCTTTCTTTCTCTTTAAATTCCCTCATCTCCCATTGTCTCACTTTATCTCTATTCTTATTTTTAAATTAAAAATAGCACAAAAAGAAAAAGACACCCAATATTTCTTTTTTTTCCAAATACTTTTATTTTGTATTATACATGGCTCTCCTCATTTTCTTTGTGATACTTGTCGACACGGTTGGTTCCTACCCTGTCACTCCAAACGGCACCATCCTGACAAACCCGCTCGCTCGAGGTACCTTACGAGGGCTTCTCAGGAAGATAAATCTTTCCTATGTCTCTCAGGTGCAGACAGGGAGGTCCCTGTGTATCTCAAATATCACAAACAAACAGTTGTTCAATCTGTTTTGCACCGTCTCGTACTTCTGGTCCAATCACATGATTTATTTACTGCTAATTTCACTACTGCAAATGAATGATGTCATGTTTAAAATTCCAAAAAATTGTCTACTTCTTCTTAGCTGCTGCTTTCTTGCACTTTCCGCAGGTGATCCCCTTGGTTCTCGGCTTGTATTTCTTCGTCACTCGGCATCCCACCTTGGCTTCCTCTCTGGCTACTTTGAGTCTGTAGTGTAGTGTGCTTCTTGCCATTGGAGGAGGACGTGGAGCGATACGTACAAGATGAGGCCCCGGTGGATGGATGTTGATTGATGCTTGTGGTGTGGGTGACGGGATCAACACAAATGTTGGATGCCTCATCTTTGCTTGCTGAGCGGTGTTCTGTGGTGTCTGGAAAGAGAACGCAGGTCGCTCCTCGTGGACGGGTGCTGAGAGGGTATGGGGCCTGTCCACTGGTGCTGGGAGCGGTCTCTGAGCTGCCATTGGAGGGGGTGCAAGAGTGAAGCCTTGTACGAGTACCTCCTTCTCTTCTTTCTTGGATTTCTTGGTGTACCTGTGTAAATAAAATGATAGCATAAGAACAATGTTAATAAAAATGAAGAGAATAAATCAATTGGGATACGAGTTGGTATATATATATACAGTGCATCCCAAAAAAAACTATACACTTTTGAAATGGCTGCCGAATAAAAAAAATATATAATCCTGGGGGGAAAGTTTTATATGTATGGAAAGCTCATAAACTCAACTTTCATATGACACCCAAAAGTCCGAAAATAATTCATGCTTGGGTGAGCACTGCTCACTTTTGTAAAGGGTATGAAAATTAGGTTGCGCAGGAATCAGCCTTCCAATTTATGAGAGGTAACTCCTTTGGAGCTATCTCAGCTTACACAATTGAGGGTGATATGATACATTCATGATTTGCTGAGTGAATTTCATGGTTAATTAAACCAAACTTTTATGCATGAGTGAACAGGAATTGCATTGTTTATTGTAGCATTGTAACTTTCCCTGGTAGACTCAGTGGTGTGTTCATGGGAGTCAAGATGGAGTGATGGTACATGTTGTAATTTCCATGTTACAAACTGTTATTTTTTACATAGGGTTACCCATTTACCTGAATAATAAGTAGCCAACATCTGTGACATTCCTTTTTCAACAAACCATATTTGAATAATCAATTTACATAATCCCCATCTGGTTATTAAGTAAATCAATGAGATGTTCAACTAATCTTACAATAACTGAAATGTGGGGTGAAGGCTTTTATTCAAAGTCACAGATGTAAAAATAACAGTTTGTAATATGGAAATTACAACATGTACCATCACCCCATCCTGACTCCCATGAACTCACCACTGAGTTTACCAGGGAAAGTTACAATGCTACAATACACAATGCACTTCCTGTTCACTCATGCATACAAGTTTGGTTTAATAAACCATGAAATTCAGTCAGCAAATCATGAATGTATCATATCACCCTCAATTGTGTAAGCTCCAAAGGAGTTAACTCTCTCAAATTGGAAGGCTGATTCCTGCGCAACCTAATTGTCATACCCTTTACAAAAGTGAGCAGTGCTCACCCAAGCATGAATTATTTTCGGCCTTTTTGGTGTCATATGAAAGTTGAGTTTATGAGCTTTCCATACATATAAAACTTTCCCCCCAGAATTATATATTTTTTTATTTGGCAGCCATTTCAAAAGTGTATAGTTTTTTTTGGGACGCACTGTATATAAATCATCACATTCATTCAAAGTTTTGTATAACAATATCCTGTCTTTCATATGTCCATAAACAGAGTTGACCCCCACCCACCCCACCCCACCACCCCAAAAAGTTATATAAAAAAAGACGTTGATCAATAAATCAATGGTTGTAATGAGAGAACAAAGTTTAAGGGATAAAGGGATATATATATTATTTATCAAATAGAAATAAATGTTAAACTTACCACTGTGAAAGAGTCCTCTGATTAAGCTCTACCAGTTGAATCTAGGTGCCTCTCATGATGGTTGCGTTATTCAGGACCTTGCTTCTGATGTTCTTGAAGGCTTTGAGGATGAGAGTCCACCTATTGGTCACTGAGTCCTTGGTACGAGCAGGTCCTGGGAATTGGCTGCAGAGTTTTGAAATGGTGCACTCTATGTACCTGTTGTAGTCCGGCCACTGTGTGGGTCCAGCGTTTTGGAATTGGGATGAAGACTCGGGGTGGCGTTGTGGCCCCCCTGGGGGTCGGGGTGACTTTTCGTCACCGTGGTGATGGTGTGACTCCTCTTGGTGTTGGGGAGACTCGGCGAGGTCTTTTCTTGACACCGTGTTCTGCATTGAAGAAATGAAAAGAATAGAATATGTCACTTATTGTCTTCTTCCAAAACAAAAGAAAAAACTTTCCATCCAGATGAATCCCATTACAGAAAATTAAACAACTTATACAAAATTTTTAATATAAATGCATTCCAATAGAAATATCAAATGCATAAAAAGTATGAATAGATAAATAATACATACACATTATACAAATTACATTGAACACAAGGATAAATGGAAGACGACTAGAGGGAAGAAATAGAGAAGAATGTGGGGAATAAAAAGGAGAATGTAGCCCCAGGGAAAAGTAACTACAAAAACTGACCCCGGGCCTCACACTCCTTCAAACAAGTACGAAGAGACAGAGAGACTAGGGGAGAAATGGAATGAAGCATATTGTTATACCATGTAATATATCATGTAACTTTATTCAGATATAGACATATCCATGAGAATTGTAATTCATTTAGAGTCAGGACTTACCGAGTGAAGATGTCTGTTGATCTTCAGGAGGTGCTGCTCTGACGGACAGACGGGTGCTTGCCGATGTAGCAGAGATCCCAGGCTGTGTGAGATCCTCTACCGCGCTTGCATCCTGAAATCCTTCATCAAAGTCCTCGTCTACTACGACAGCTGCCTCCATGCACTCTGGCTCTGTGACCTCGAGAACTCTATTCGTCTGAGCATAGAGGTACTCCACTCCGATGAGTTCTCCTACGAAGTAATTTAAAACGATATATAAATACATACACACATACATTGAAATTTACTGCAAACAACCTATGAAATAGAATATTAATTCTTTCATGGCCACATATGTAAGAAGAAACCAAATGATATATTTTTAGACCTCCCCATTTGATATAATGATTACATCAGAGCTAATAATGATGCTATATTCAACATTTCATCATTCACTTTTGTGTACAACTCCACATTTGCAAGAATGGGAAATTTATAAAAACCTACCTGTGTACTCCTGGGGGTAACAAAGGATGAGTCGATCTTTTTTTGAAGAACTTCCTCCCCAAGGTTGTTGACTGCATGTTGCAGCAGACAACTGTAGGTGTAGACTCTGCGTCCACTGCCCTTAGAGTTTACGGCTTGTTCTGCCCGGTCTTGATTCCAGCAATATACTCCTTCCAATAGGTAGGCTTGGAAGTGGAGGCCATTTGCACGAGTTCCTGTTCCTGGTGGATTGGTAGTAGAATTGGCACACTCAGAACCTGAACACTTGAAAAGGCTGTAGAGAGAGAAGATTTTAAAAATGTTAATAAGTCTATTTTCAAATAAAAGAAGTGTAGCTAGCTAGGAGAAAAGGACCATAAAAATATGGGGGCAACAATTACTTGTAACAATGGCCCCCCTCCCCTTAAAAAAAAAGATTTGCTACTCATAGCAATCATCAATTACATGTTCCTCTTCAAACAGAAAAAAAAGTATCTTTATCCCTTTGTTTTGATTTTTTTATGGAGGGGATACCCCCACCTGCATCTGCCTGAGCATTGGAATGAATGGATAGTCATCATCGTGATCAATTGTCATGGATCTGCAGTATTTTCCTCATTTCATCCTTCCTCATATCTCAATTTTGCAAAACTGATTTGGGAGGACATTGCCATGCTATTTATCAACAAGTGGTCAGCTTAAATAATGGCCCTGTGCACTGCACTCACTAGTTGGCAATGTATACAAATTCGTTGTTCCCAGTGGTCACCGGCCCTTCTTTTCTGACAAAACATGGGGGGACATGTCCTATCTGTCCCCCAGGACTTGATCTCATCGAGTCAACACGTAAATTTGAGAACGTCATCTCTAGTACACCATAGTACACGTCTCAATTTGTTTCACTTGAAGCTAATTTCTTCTAATCTCAGAATCTTCATAGGTCTACATCTAATTAATTTAACAATCAGCAGTCATTTACTGATTTAGACTACATCTAGGTTTGTGGTTTATTTCATTTAGTACCGTAAAAGCTGTGACTGTAGACTAGAGTCTAACTTGGTCTTAAAAATTACACTACAACTATACTACAAGTTTAAACAAAATATGATATGGGGGGTATCTGTAAAGATGTCTAACAAAAATTTTGCCTCTGCAGCTCTGGTGGATTTAACCATTCATCATCATCATAATTAATCATCATCATCTTCATAATCACCATGTCAGGACTAGTATTAGACCCTAGGCCTACTACTGTACTACGAGTACGTCTTCAAATTCAATTCATCAGCATCTTCATCATGTTCATTACATTATTCATAATAATAATAATCATGTCAACTTTGTCAAGGGAACGACTTCAAATCACAACACCTACTTGCTACACTGGCATGATTAGAATCATGGCATTTATCAGGTTTTCATCAATAATATCCATCATAACAGTGAATTAGTGTTTGATATCTATATGGTAGTCGTTCGACTACCCGCCAGCCAGCCAGCAACATCCCCTGCCCGTCGGGGGAGTTCACAGCGCAAGAGGGGCCATCACACGTATGAAATGATGAATGCGATTAATACGAGCATGTTTTCGAAAATGCCAGTTTAAGTATCTTTTTTAACAATTTCAGAGCAATCTTACCCTAATCACTCTTTGAGTGCATGTAGGAACTACTAATACACACAAAAATTAATACTCACAGAAATAAGAAGTCTGTTTTGCGGAGCAAATCTAGCTTTTTTCAGGCCGTAATTCTAACTTTTGTCAGATTGTTGAGGCAGTCATGGGGCGAAAGGGAAAATTTCTATTGTGCATCCTAATTAACTGTACTGAGGGAAATTGGAGCAATCGGGAGCGCCCATTGGTCAATCGATGTAGCAGCGCCACATCCCACTATTTCGCGTCATAGGACGGTGTGATCGCCGATTGGTCGACAATTGGAGATGGTTAGCCTCCGTAAGCCTCCGAATGGTCAACAATAGGAAAAATTAGCATGATTGATTGATTTTTATTCCACAAGCTTCCAACATATACCATAATAACAGATCAGAAATAAGTCAGCTTGAACAGGATAACCCACGAAAGCTCGAGAGCTTATTTCCAGTGGGGTCCCCTACAGACATGTACAAAATTAATAAGTTAAAATAGTAATATTTACAGACAGATAAGAACCATAAAAAGAATTACTTATTAAAGATAATATGTACAAAATTAATAAGTTAAAATAGTAATATTTACAGACAGATAAGAACCATAAAAGAATTACTTATTAAAGATAATAATAATAACAACATTAAACTGATGATGGAAATGATAAAAAGTACAAGAAGAAAAAGAAGAAGGAGAAGAAGAAAAAGAGAAGGAGGAAGAAGAGGAAAATAATGATGAATTTGTAGAATTTCTATAACGTACAGTACAAAAACATAAGTATATACAAAATGAAAAAGTATGAACCGGCAGAAGAATACAAATTTCAATCATATAACATGTCATTCACTTCTCTTCTCCGACTCTCAAGTATTAGGTATTCCTTTAATTTCCTCTTAAAATGAGCATAGTTTTCTATTTCCTTTACACCATTGGGAAGGGCATTCCAATGTTTTATGGCATTGTAATAAAACGAATTTCCAATACTACCTACTCTTTCTGGTAAGTTAAAGTTGAATCGGCTATTTCTTGTATTATAATTATGAACGTCAGTAACAAGATCGAAGTTGGATCGAATATAATGATTCGACCTAGTATGATAAATTTTATGCACGTGATGCAATACGAGTTGTTTTGATCTTTGGTCGACTTCAAGAAAACCAGCTTTAGAAAGTTCGCAGTAGCCAACATGAGTTCTTGGACCAGAACAGTTGATAAATCTCACCATTTTGTTCTGTATAATCTTCAACTTCTTTTGATCTGATTTGTTTATGTTACTATACCATGCAGGGTTAGCATAGTCAAATAAACATTGAATAAGAGCAAAACAGAGCGTACGTCTTGCTTTTAGATCCATACAACTTTGATATCTGTACAAAAATTTCAGACGAGAATTTGCTTTTTTTACAACTGATTCTACTAAAGATGAAAATGAAATTGCGCTAGCTAACTCAATGCCTAAATACTTCACAGACTCTTTCCTCTTGATTACTTGATTATTGTGTGTCACTTTGAATTCAAATGACTTTTTAGAACTACTCTTAGAACAAAACAAAATGCTTTCTGTTTTTCCCAAGTGTAAAGAAAGCTTATTATCAGTCATCCAATCGACACACGTAGACAGCTGTTCACTGAGCTTTTCCTCAATATATTTAGGATCAGGATTTGAACAGAGTAGTACGCTGTCATCTGCGTACAATAATAGTTTTAAGTCTTTTATACAAATACACATATCATTTATATAACTTGAAAATAGAATTGGGCCTAAAATGCTTCCCTGAGGAACACCGCATGTTATAGGCATTAGTTTGGAACGAATATCATGAATGGCCACTACTTGGTGTCGATTAGATAAGTAGGATCTTAACCACTCTAAACTTGCCTTATTAAAACCCATTAGTTGTAACTTCTTCAATAAGACGCAATGATTAACTGTATCAAAAGCTTTTTGCAGATCAAGGAGCACCATACCAACAAAGCGCCCTTGGGAAGTTTCTGTCCTCAAATAATCAGTCAAATGAATTAGACATGTTTCAGTCGAATAATCATGTCGAAAACCAGATTGAAATTCATAAATTATATCATTTTCTTTGAAGTATCTTTCAATTTGAACACAGACCGATTTTTCTAGAATCTTTGATGCTACACTTAAAACACTAATAGGTCTACAGTTGCTAACATCAGTTTTATCTTTCTTTTTATAAAGTGGAGTCACTTTTGCTATTTTCATATCCTCTGGAAAAGTACTCGTCAAGATAGATAGGTTCATTAAGTAACTTAGAGGCTTAAATAAAACCTTCGCACCATCTTTTAGAAATTTAGCTGGAATCATGTCTAACCCAGTACTTTTTGATACATTCAACTTACGTAACTCTTTGAAAACAAATTGTTCACTGATTGGTAATAACTCGAAGCTGTTTTCACGTATACCTTTTCTTTCGTAAAACTCACGAATACAATCATTGTCTGCGCTGAAAAGTCTTTGGAAGGGGAGTTTGTCTACTAATTTGGCAGCCACATTTGTGAAATGAGAATTGAATTCATCAGCGATGGCCATCTTATCATGACATAATTCCCCATCAATTGTAATGACAGATTCTTGTTCTTTTCGCTTCTTATTTTTAATCCTAAGCTTTTAAGATTCTGCCAAAGCCTTTTCGAATCTTGTTTATTTTCTTCTATCTTGTTTTGTAAGTAATCGAGTTTAGCCTTTTCACCTCTCTTTGGACCATATTTCTTAATACTCTGTATCTTTTATAGAGCGTCTCATCTTTTGCTCTTTTCCTAAATTTTTGTATACTATATTTCTCTCTTGAATTAGGGAAAGAATATCTTTAGTCACCCAAGTTTCTGATCTTTGTTTTATTCTAATCCGTTTCAGTGGCGCTATCATATTCAAATTTGAGATAAAAACATGTTGAAATATTGACCATGCCTCATTTACATCTGTACAGTCAGTTATTCCTGACCAATCAACACCAGATAGTTGAAGATTGAAAGTCTCTTCTGTATATTTTTTCATGGATCTGATATCATTAGTCCTGTGATGACCTATAGCCAGTCTAATATTTTTCCGTGTACAGAAAGTAAAAGAATGGTCGCTAATACCTAGATCAATGACACCACTTTGACTTATTTTGTTTTCTTTGCTACAACCAACATGATCCAGTAGAGAAGAACATGTAGGTGTAACGCGTGTTGCCTCTTTAATGAGTTGACTAAACCCGTGAAGACTCAACAAGTCAATATATTTCTTAGCCAGTGGCGATTTGTGAAGAAGACAAATATTCATGTCTCCTAAAAAAATTATTTCGTCATCCTTCTTTAATGTATCAAGAATATTGGACAATTTCTCGATAAACAAATTGTTTTTCGGAGGTCGATACAGAACGCCAACAACAATTGGTTTTGATCTTGGTATAAGCAAATTTATCCACAGGGATTCCGTATCTCCAGTACTTAAAGCATCCATAATATTAAATGCAATATCATTTCTGATATAGAAACATACACCACCTCCAGAGCCAGAGGATCGATCATGGCGTATGATTTTATATCCGTCTATTTCAATTTCTTCATCATTTATGGAATTGTTTAACCATGTTTCAGTGAAAGCAATAACAGACAACCTTTTTCTTTTAAAAAGAATTCTAAGTTCCGATATCTTGTTTAGGATAGACCTCACATTAAGGTGTAAAAAATGAAGACCTTTAACTTTAAACTAAGCATCTACAATTGGACTATGCGAGCGCTCATTGGTCCGTCTCAGCCCGAAGATTCGGGTCTAGTGGCTACCGAAAAGGTAACACTGATCTCGCTCGTAGACTAAAGACCAGTCCCCCCACTCCCTCCCCCGTCGCAATGACTTAGCCCATGCTACGACACTGGGAGCGGGATAATGCTTAGGGCTTCATTGAGCTTTCTTTTAACACAAACGATTGATCAAGTCAAAGGCCACGAGCATTCAAAGCAAACGTGAAAAGATCAACAGAAAGGCCCATGGAGATTGAAACTCACGAGTCACGAGTGCTCAGTTTATGTGACTGCGGACTGCATGCGTACTTAAACCTATGTTATATTTTGATGATGGTTTTGTATCCGGAGAGAACCAGTTGGAACTCAACTGAACAAAACATGTTTATAAATAAAGTAAGCACTCGTGACTTGGAAGTACGCCAAACCGTTGTCGCAGCATGGTATACAACATGATTTGTTTAGTTTAAATTCAAAGTCAAGTTCTCTTCTAAATTTCACCTCACTTCATTAATGATAAAAAGTGATATAGTAATATAAACATTAATGATGATGAAGATGTTCATGATGATGATGATATTAATAATAATAATAATACAAATGTTTATACTAATAATTATAATAATAATAATAATAATAATAATAATAATAATAATAATAATAATAATAATAATAATAATAAAAATAATAATAATAATAATAATAATAATAAATTAATAATAAAACACCAGGGTGAAAAGTGGCAAATGCTGATCAATGTCTGACCAAAAACAGCCAGGCTGGGGTTCAAACCTTCAACCCTAGGATTAAGAGTATTCAATAATTTGCCTGGTATCAGTTGTGCCAGCGTGTTACCAAAAGGGGACAGAGCCAGATGTAAAGATATGACCGCCAATATCTGCAACAGACATGACAGACAATTACGTAAGGCACTTATAGGCTTACAAGGAAGCAAGTGATCTGTAAGCCTATATACACACTTGTACTAATAAAAACTACATTGTACTTTCGAAAAATCAACCTATAGACGCAATTTCAGTAGCCTTCAGTAGTGTGCGTCACCTATTGAAATGTGCGAACATGACAATGACTTATTGCGTTATGCGAACATGATTTATATT
The DNA here is from genome assembly GCA_037976565.1 of Mesocentrotus franciscanus. Lineage (NCBI taxonomy): Eukaryota > Metazoa > Echinodermata > Echinoidea > Camarodonta > Strongylocentrotidae > Mesocentrotus > Mesocentrotus franciscanus. The sequence continues at coordinate 9,664,871 of CP137667.1, read as the reverse complement.
GGACATACGATAAGGTATTCTGACTGCTTTTGAGTTGATTTTCCAAAAAGAATAATAAATGAGATCGATTTTAATTATTGAATAAAACATGTACTATAATAAGAGAGTAACAATGTTACACGGCAAAATCCATCCTTTTGAATTCCAGTGAAATATAAATGGATTCTTTAATATTTCTTTTTTTTCTGATAACGGATCAACCTTAGGGAATAATTCTTTATTTCCAATTTCATTCAAATAAAGAACACATAAACTTACAACATTTAAATCTCTCATTCTCATTCTTGTATGTATTTGGCAGACTTGATCAAGTTTGATTTTTCATAATTAGAATATCGCCCTCTATGTTGAAGCTGATTGTTCGGCTTGCTACTGCTCGGTCATTGTTTATTTTCATCAATTAGTACAGAAAATCATACGGTAAGATCACAATACAAAGGAAAAATATAACACTATTATCATCGACTGTATTCCATTGCCCATATGAAAGATACAAATTTAGCGAAACGCACAATGATAATGAGTATTGAAACATTTGGCCCTGGATGGTGTATTATGAAGGTATGGGACAAATAAACATGATGGATATACAGTTGTACATGTACTGACATGATAAAAGGGAAAATAACGTATTTTATTAAAGTTCTTCATAGCTCAGAAGTGTAGAAAAGTGATTAGGGGTTGTTTTTAACAGAAGAAAAACGTAATGCACATGTGATTTGTAATGTAGAGCATACCGGCGGCAGAGAACCGTAGACTAGAATAAGATGCGGAGGGATGTGGGAGAAAGAGAGTGTGTGGTAAGTCTGTTTTAGTCAACATGACAATTAACGACTGGTGGGGAAGGAGGAGAAGATATTACGATAACGAAGTAATAGGATCGTGATAGAAAGATTTAATCTTAGAATAGAATAAAGGACGAATTGCTTAGTATTTTGCAGAGTGAATTACAAATATAAAATTATATCCAATCTTGTGTAAAGTATGATGTTACATAAAATTGAGTTGAGAAAAGTAGGTGTAGTCACAAATCACATTGTTGATTCTGTTTAAAGGTAGACTGATATATTATTAAATATGAAGCTATATACGATTAACAAAAAGATAAATAATGAAAATAAAATCATAAATAGGCCTAAATTGTTTATTGCCATGATCTGCTCGATCGTAAATTTGACAATGTTAAATTCATTCAGTATATGTGTGCAGGGGCGGCGGAGCGACTTCCAAAGTGGGGGGACCAACAAAAAAGGGCACTTTCTGGAAAGAAAAAGGGCCCCTACAAAGGGAAATCTCAAAGCGAAAATGTACATTTTTTTAGACATTGGTACATACCCCTATATTGTGATTACATCATTTGTTTCTTTATACATGTATACATCATACAAGATATTGCTTAAGCATCATACTTTGCAGCTGGGCGTGATGGTCTGAATATTAATTTGAGGAAATTGTTTTAGATTTGTGAGGTCACAGTGCGAAAAATTACATCGTATAAAGAGGAAAAAGCCCAATCCTGATGGGGTTATGAGCACATTCTCATAACGGAAGACGGAAAAGACCTTTGATAAGTAACATAATTATATCAGCTATAAATGCGAGCGAGCGTACACTGCAAAAACCAGGGTGTTAAATTTCTAACACCAGTATGGTATTGAATTTTTTTGACACCATTGGTGTTATTTTTAACACCGGTCAGATTTAAGCATGCATTAATAATGACTGGGTGTTAAGTAACATGGTGTTGTTTTATGCTTGGTGTTGAAAGTATCATCACGTGATTTCGTTTAAGGCGGTTGATTGGTCGAATAAGTTTTCACAAAGTGTACGCGCGCTTAATGATTACTTTACACGTGTTCACAGAAAAATACATTTATCATGATTTGTTAAGCAAATTATGACAATGCACATCAATTTTGTGATTTGTATTTTCCTTTGGCAATTATTGACCAATAGATTATTTGTCCGATCTTGTTACAATTATATTAACGTTTTAGCAATAGATATATTGATTATATGATTACTAACCAAGAAACAACATGCATGTTTATTATATATATGTGTACCAGCCTGTACCACATACATGTTAATCTTGAATTTACTTCAAATGATCTATGTGATGGTGTTAATGCAATGGAGATTAGAATATACCTATTGGTGGACAGTTGCCAACATCGATTATGAATTATCAGTTTACCACTGGTTCCTCTACCCTGGTCGATAATGGTCGATAATAGGGAATATGGAATGTGGGACCATTAGACATACATAGAAAAATCTCTAATGGATCAACAAGAATATAAACACCAAAAGTGGAATTGAATTTGTTATGATTCCAGATATTGGTGTTAATCTACACCAGTAGGAGTTGTCAAATATTAACACCAAAAGTGGAATTGAAATTATCTAATTCCAGAAAATGGTGTTAAGTAACACCAGAGGAGTTGCACGATATAGATACCAAGAAAGTGTTAAATTTAACACCCTTGGTGTTAAATTTAACACTCTGGTTTTTGCAGTGTAGCGAGCGAAGTTCGGCGGAAATCGGTCTCAGTTGCTTTAAATCAGGAGCACGTTTACTGATGAGAGAAAACGTGGAAACTTATCGAAAGGGATTAGACACTTATTAGAAAAGAAAAGGAGCACGTGTCAAACTTGGTACCGAGCAAACAGCAACCCTCATACGGTCATACCAACCAAACAGCCACCCTCATCGATAATATCTTTTGCAATGTTTTTCCCTTTACTGAATCAGCAATCCTTTTATCTGACATATCAGATCACTACCCAATTTTTTCACGAAGTCCTTGTATTAAAAAACAGATACCCCTTGCAAATATTCAGAAGAGTAACACCTAATTACATAGCACGATTGAAAAAAAAGTCTTGAAGATGCTGATTGGACTGGAGTTCATAGTTCGCATAATACAAATCCTGCGTATAATATATTCATGACGAGTTTCATGTCACATTTAGATAGACACATTCCATTAGTGAACAAATGTTCTAATTATAAAAAGAGTCCCAGACTTCCTTGGATAACTAAATCAATTTTAAGATCAATCAATCGCAAAAAACAACTTATATTATATACGCCAGCAAAATACAGCGTTCCGAAAATTCTCAACGCTAATATACTACTTACAAAAATGTTCTCACAAAAATATTACGTATTGAAAAACGAAAATATTTTACAAATCAGGTAATTCTCCTCAAACATGATATTAGAAAAGCGTGAAAACCCACAAACAGTGCCATTAATAAGCATAACGATGAATCAAGTATAACAAAATGTAAATATAACAACGTCAAAATTCACGATTCAGGCAGATAGCTGATAAGTTCAATCAATATTTCTCTCAGATAGGACATAGCCTTGCAAAGGATATTCCTCCAACGCAAAAGACATTTTTAGACTTTATAGACCAGCCAAATCCCAATTCACTGTTTTTCCCCTGTACATAGAAATGAATTAATAGATATAGTTCATAACTTGAAAAATAAAAAGATTGCTGGACACGATGGCATTGATAATATTTTATTGAAAAACGTCATAAACTACATTGTCGATCAGTTGGTGCATATATTTAATTTATCCTTGACTTTCGGTGTTGTTCCTGATTCTATTAAGATTTCCAAGGTTATACCGGTTTATAAAAAAGGAGAAAAATATAATATATATATGTAATTTTAGACCAATTTTTCTCCTGCCTGCTCTTTCAAAAATTCTGGAAATAATAATATACATAAAACTTCTAAATTTTCTGAATAAAAAAACATGATTTCTCTTTTCCGCCCAAAACATAGTACGTCCCATGCTATACTTACCCTTGTCGACAAAATTACAAGAGCTATTGACAAATTCAATCATACTGTGGGTGTTGTCCTGGACCTCTGATACAAACGATCATAAAATACTTTTCTACAAATTGAACAATTACGGAATTCGTGGTAGGTTCTTGGAGAGGTTCAGAAACTACCTAACAAAACGCAAGCAATTTGTATGAATACATGACCAATGTTCTTCTATGCAAGATGTAGATTGTGGTGTTCCCCAAGGTAGTTTACTGGGCCCCTTTTTATTTATTATCTTTATAAACGATATCCAAATATCCTCTCCTTTCTCTTACTTGCAAATGATTCAAATGTGCTCCTCTCACATCCAGATCCTGATATTTTGATCAATACACTAAATATTGAATTAGATAAATTGTTGCAATGGATAAGAGCTAATAATTTATCAGTAAATTTACAAAAAAATATGTATGCTTTTCAGCAGTTCTATGGGTAACTTACCATATAAAATTAAACTAGATAATACTGGCATAGAAGCCGTCAGTCACTTCAATGAAATGTCTAGGTCTGATAATACATGATAAACTCTCTTGGAAAGTATAGCATTTGCCGAACAATTTCTCGCAATATATGGATATTTAATAAGGGTAAGTTTTTTGGCCAACCTCCTCACTGCTAATGGTTTACTCGACATTAATTTTGCCCTACTTATAAAGTTATGGCATTATTGTTTGGGGTAATACACACAATTCTTATCTTTATAGAATACTACAAAAGAAAGCTATGCGCGTTTTCTGTAACACTTCCTGGAGATCCCATACAGATGTTTTTTATCGAAAATAATATCTTGAAGATAAATGGTTTATATCGTTATAACGTCGGTCAGTTTACGTACGTAGTTTACGTAAATAATAATACGCTACCCTCAGTCTTCAATTTAATATTCAACAAAAGTAAAACTATACACAAATACCCAACACGCCAATCTGAAGAATTCCATCTGCCATTGACTAGAACTATACTCGCTAAATCCATATCCACTTACGCACGCCCGAAGCTTTGGACCATTCTTGATGATAGCATCAAAAATGCCCCTAGTATAAATTATTTTAAATTTAAATTTAAATAATCTTTTCTTCGTAATTATCAAGCGTCAGCTGTCCCCCATTCAATTGATTTCACTCAATAAATTAAATATACTCTATCATGTTTTTGTTTGTTTGTTTGATTTTATTTCTGCGTTCAAAAAGATACAAATTCAAACTGTAATTACACAAATTCGAACAATAACAAATACAATGAATACAATGTTTACGAAAGTAATTAAATAGAAAATCATGTACAATTATATCATACAATAAACATGTACGAAGCATATAAATAAGATAAGAAATATATAGTAATTTTTTTTTCAATAAATTAGAGAGGTAATTAAGAACGCAGGAGACCACCATCTTAAGCGGTTAGGCTGGAGATGGATGGCGGCCTCATAAAAAAAAGAATTGGCTGTCTTGGGAAAACTGAGTGATCAAGTGGGTGCAATGCAAGTGCAGGTGTGGGTGCAGAAAGCAGTTGCATGATGAAGAATAAAATAAGTCACGGTTTTATTATACTAATTTGAAGCACTTCTTAAACCTGAAAAGAGGCACTCACTAGGGATGAAAAAAGGCACTTATGAGAATGGAAAATGGGCATCCATCATATTTTGATAGGGGCATTTATAAGAGGTAAAAAAGGGGTATTTATGAAAAGGGGATAGGTCCCTTATTAGAAAGGAAAAGGGGCACGTATCATTGTTAAAAGGGGAATTATCAGAGGTGAAAAGGGGCACTTATCGCACCTGAGAAGGGGCACTGACCAGATATGAATAGGGGCACTTATGAGAACGACAAAGGGGCACTTATGACATAGGAAAATTTGCATTTGTCGACAGAAAAGGGACACCGATCAGATATTAATAGGGGCATTTATCGGAGATAAAGGGGTTTTTTTGAGAAGGGGGAAGTGGCTCTTATGAAAAAGAAAAAGAGGCACTTGTTAACATAAACGGGGCATTTATCAAAGATGGAAAGAGCGTTTATTAGAAAGGAAAAGGGGCATGTGTGAAAATAAGAGGGGCAGTTATTAGAGGTCTTTCGGATGGTGACGTTCACGGTCGGTCCCCAGACGTAAAAAATCATGTCTGATTGATATACGTCTGTAAAAAAAAAAAAATACACAGACACACACACACACGGTGACAAGGGGCACTCATCAAAGATGAAAAGAGCACTTATCAGGAGGGGAAGGGGCACTTGTCAAAGCAAACGAGCATCTCTCAGATTTGAATAGGGGCAATTACCGGAGGTGAAGGAGGCACTTATCTATAGTGAAAATGAGTAACTTCTTGTACCTGAAAAGGGTCCTTTACAAGAGATGAAAAGAAGCACTTATGAGCATGACAACGGGCACTTTCATTAGTAAAAAGGGGCATTTATGAGAAGGGGAAGAAGCTCTTTAAAACATGGAGGCACTTATCATAAGGAAAAGAGGCACGTCTTGTAAAGGAAAGGGGGCACATGTGAAAATAAAAGGTGCGCTTATCCAAGTTAAAAAGGGGTAGTTATTGAAAGTGAAATGGACACTCCTTACAAAAGAAAAGGGGCACTTATCAAAGTAAAAAGGGCACCTCTCAGATTTGAATAGGGCAATTACCAGAGGGTGAGGGGCACTTATCAAAAGTGAAAAGGGGCACTTACTAGAGATTAAAAAGGGCACTTATGAGGATGGAAAATCGACACTTATTGCAAAGGAAAATGGGAACTTGTCGAAGAAAGGGTTCATGTGTCAAAATAACAGGGGCGCTTTTCAGAGATGAAAAGGGGAAAGGGCGCTTTTACAAGGTAATAGGGCACTTGTCAAACTAAAAGGGGCACTTTTTCCTACGTAAAAATAAAAGGGGCACTTTGGGGTATGTGCCCTGAAAATTGTCCAACAATCAGCAATACCTAACATAATTTATTTAAATGTTTCCGGACAATAATTTTAGGTTGCAATATTTTTCCACTGAGTTTGATAAGGAACGGATTATGAAAGTATTTGGCGTTTACCTCAAAACAATCGCCAAAAAAACAACCAAGATAATTCAAAAAGCAATAATTAAGTTGACGGTGAATTATTATTATTTTTGTTTGCATAGTTCATCAAACTACAGGGTATTATCAACATGGGAATAAACAAGCAATAGTAGCTAGAATTTAAAAAGGCAATTACAATATCTTTAAAAAAAGCATTTTCAGTAATACTGCATGGAGAAACACGCAATGGTTTGGCAATATAAGCCAAAGGCTTGGTTTGAGACGTTGCCACAGCTATACCATTCATTTGACATACATTTATATTCTCCAAGTGATACAAAGCAAACGTATAAAGCTAAACATTATCAATACTAAATATCAATACTAAATACTAATGACGTTTAATAGCAAAAACAACAAATTAACTAGCTAACCATGTGTCACGATCAACAGATATATGATATATATTATAAAACTTTATGTAAACGAATAGAGTAGCCATTATGTGGCTAAAATGTATGTACATTTAAGCGCGACATACAATTACCAATCTCGTTGACTATCTACATACTCAATAGTCATGCCGAGGTCATCGTAAAAGGTCAATTACATTGAAGTAATCTTTGGACAAGAACTATATGAACCGTGCCTTCGTTTGTATGGAAAGGTGGCTACTTATCAGTGTATAGACATATTGGCGCTGCTGAATTCGATTACTGTTTTCCTCCAATACAATACAATGATGTTTCTAGACTATATCAAATCTCTGTTCTCTTCCTCACCGAGGGCGTGCGTTGGATCAAAGACATATCATTCGACAAAAGGGCATTTTTCTAACTCGTCAAGGTAGGAAAGTGTTTTTTCTCAGAATTTCATAAACCCAAAACTGTACAACCTTATTCTTAAAGCTTATCAAGTACCAATCAGTCATTCAATGAAAGCCAATAAAAGTGACAGGATTATACTGAGTATATGTTTACTTGCATGCACTTGCACACGTACATATAATACGATCATACACAATCATGAAAAAAAAAATCCCAGCACTTGCTATCTATTTATAGCCTCCTACCCGTAGTAAATTATGGTCGTACGTACGTACGTAGCCTGACCTAGTACTGTTGCAGTATTGTTGGAAGGCAATTCCAAGAGTTTGGGTATTTCCTAAAAGCGTTTTTGTAGCTAGTCATGTAGAGGGGCCGGGTATCTCAAGGGAGTGTTAAACATATATGTTAACCATGTTATTGGCTGTATATTTAATATAGAGCCTATGATATGAATGGAAATTAATTTGTATATACATTGTATTACATGTATATAAGCGCCTTGAACATCTCTAGAGATCGATGGATATGCGTATTTTCATTTTCATTATTATTATTATTATTATTACATACTTATTGTCATTATGATTGTTATTATCATTATTATGATCATTTGTATTATTATTGATATAATCATCATCATTATAATTACTATTACAATTAATGTTATTATTATTATATAGTCATAGATTTCTTATGTTGTGTTATTATATGAATATATGTTGCATGGTCGCTTATGAGGGCAACCAATCATTCTACCAACTCACATATTCATGACCATTTCGAAATTTACTCAACGGGGCTCTAGATCTACCAGAGTGTAACAGAGCTCACAACTAAGATTTGGTAAACATGCCCTGCAGGTATTTCGATGGACTTGATTGCACTTGCATGTGGTACTTTTTTCAGTCACGTACTTTACAGGTCACAAAAAGGTCATGACGTCTATTATACATAGCTGGGTTTTCCAGGTCAAATTCATCAAAACAGTACGTGCAGTATGACCTGTACATAAGTATATATGTAACTATATGAAGTTGAAATATAGGAAGTCGGGTTTCCGAAAGGTTAGGAAATGCTCTTCTTTAATTTGTACAGAACTAATCGAGATTAGGGGGCATCTTTCTTTGATCCTTTTCGCAGAATCCGCAAAATTTACACGAGAGGCCGCACTATGCAACAACGTCATAACGAGAGCAAGGAGCACACTAAATTTCACAAGTTCTTGAAGGATGTCCTCTGGAACATCCCAAACAAATACCCGAGATCATATCATTTAAAGGAGTTCGGTTGGAATGATTTTAACAAAATTGGTAAGGAATTAACTTAAGTTTTTTTTTTTTCAGACAACAATTGCAAAGCTAGGCTTATTTTTTTATTCCAGCATATCATCGTTGTTCATTAGATCCAAATACTAACAGTATATAGATCTAGAGATGTATTTTTATTGTAAATTTAAAATATGACAACGGAAACAAATATTCTGTTATTGATCAACGAAGCAATAAAAAGCTTCTGCGTTGATTGCTCCAATTATTTAGCCAATTACTTTGCCATTATGCCAGGGGTGGTTTAAAAAGATTGAGATCTACTTATAAGTTTGACCTGAACTATTGAAGGCCTTTCACGCCACTGGTTGCTCTCACCATTGGTCTCTCAATTAGGAAAGTGCAAATCGTGGTTATAATTTAACAGAATAGACATTTCTTAATAGTTCATAATTGTTGAATTAAAAAATACTTAAAATTAAGGTTTACCTATGACTTGGGTTTATACTGTGTTATTAATTCCCCTAAAAAGTCTTAAACCAGATGTAAAATTAGAGGAGAAATACCCAAGACATTATGATTTTTACACAATTTCTTTTCATTCAACAAATAATGAACTATAACAAAATGTAAATTCTGTATATTTGTGACCCTCTGAAGCTTCTGCACA
>CP137667.1:9617484-9655235 GCA_037976565.1 Mesocentrotus franciscanus | reverse complement strand
GTCGGAATTAGCCACGGTTATTATTTCAGGATGGTCTGTAGATGTCAGATATATTGAACCTAGTAAAATAAAGAAAGATCTGGGTTTCTTTTCTTTTTCAGCATTTGATCGAATTATGTATAGTGGCCATAATCATTGACATTTCTGAAATTAAGTATTCATTTAAGAGATTTTCATAATATCCCACATCACCAGGACTGTTTTTTCATACACAAATCTTTTAGTTTCTATTTCGTAACAATTGAAAGTTCTTTTCATCTCAGTATTTTTAGGCTATTGGTACAAGTGGTTGAAGTAAATGTAGAAAATTCGAGTTTAATTTCTTACCATGAAGTACATTTGAGTATTTTTTTGAGCAAACCACTGGGCATAGAGCGGTCTTTGACACACAGCAGGACAGGGAGTTAAAGTTTGAATGAAGCTTGTAACTAGCCAAATGTAATGCTCCTGCATTTTCCCACGAAGCACTCGTATTTGCATTTCCTCTACCATCCAGGTAAGATGTGGCGAAGAAGAGTGATGACGATGTCAGATTGAGGTTACTGGTATTGGTTTGACAGCTCAAGGCACTCTGACTACCAACGGTAGATTCCGAGGAGCCATTTCTGACGATTTCAAGATGCTGAATACATACTGCGAAAAAAAATCCTTTGAACTCAATTTTATTTCACCTTATCAATAAAAAAAAAACTTACATACATATGATTATACATTGTTACATTAAAACAAATAATGGAATATATATACACATTTGTACAAAAGTATAAAAGTTGTTTGGTAGGTAGCAGCCAAAAAGGAAATGACCTTTGTAAGTGGCCGACCAAAAGAAAATAGTACATGATTAAAAGATAAATGTCAATACCAGATTGCAGGGACATGACAAAATATAACATTACCACACAATTATGCATAACACAGTGCCTGTCATATAAATTATAGACAAATAAAATAACAGGTTCAAATTAGATTAATATATTGCAAGAATATCTTTGTTATCCCTACTTAAAAAAACCTTCAGCGATTGAGATTCTTTAACTGATGAGGGAAGCGAATACCAAGTAATATGTGCATAGTACATTTTTAGATGGCTATGAATATTGCAATTTAGATTAAAATGAGTTAAGAGTGATTAAGGGAGAACAAGTTTTTGATATGAGTACATGAAAATGCCTACCTTGTGTAAATATAAATCATTAAAAACGCATCATTTTGAGTGAACTAAATGTAGGTGTTGTATGTAAAAGAAACGAGGTATGGTTACTAATTCTAACTGCACTTTTTGTAATTTAACTATTCTGTCTATTAAGGCAACATATGAGTTTTCCCTCACAATGATGTTATCATATAAATGTCGAAATACAGTTGAATTATATATCATCTTTAATATGTTTTTTTAGGTAGAGTTTTTAGTCTATGTAATATTCCATTATTTCTTTTTAATCTATTTCATATTGTATTTACTTGGTCAGTCAAATTGAATAAATTATCGATAGTTATTCCAAGTAATGTTAGTGAAGTCACCAGCTTATCACCAACCTGAGAACCGCATATATCAATAACAATATTATTATTGTCAAATTTTCTCTTTGTAAAGACCAGAAAGTCAGTTTCCTATATACATTGATTGTAAGTTTCTTTTCATAAAAATAATACATTGTAGAATATTGGAAGAATAACAAATGTCATTAATGTATAAAAGAAATACAAGCGTTTTAATGTTATTCCCCTTATTACAAAATGATTACATTTCATCAATTGAATCAAGCGGGAAGAATTCAAACATATTCTTAATGTATATCTTTTATGACACTTCCTACTTCTGCTTTCGAAGCTAGTAAATCAGAGTCAGAATAGCCATTATCAGGAAAATGATCAGAAATTTCTGTAATAATTATCCCCGATCGGATTGAGCAAGTAACATTTGTTATCATATTACCAAGTAGAGAAGCAGATTGTTCAGTAACACGGGTGGAACAATTTATGAGAGGAAACATTGAGTAAAGTATCAAAATTTCAAGATAAAAAATCGTTACAATGTGAACCTTGCCAACATTCACAAAATTGATATCAAAATCGCACATCATATATAGAATACTTTTCTCTTTATCTACCATCTCAAATAGATCGGCAGGAGACGAAAAGATTGCTTTGACAAAGATCTAAGATATCCATCTAAATTATCAAATTTACGGTATGAGCTTCCATAGTAAACATGAACAGATGAAAATCTTTTAGCAATGCTATCTGATGAGTATGTAATTGACAAAAAAATTGTTATATTCATCTGGTGTGTAGTAGGCTTCTGTAGGACTATAATCACTTTCAGAATGAGCTGGAGTTATAAAATTCTTGCAAGGTACATACAAAAATTTCGGGATTTGGGCAAAACATAGACATTTAACAAGAAGACACAGTGTTAATTAATCATGTTACAATCATATGGCTCATTACACGATACCCTTCAATGCCCTTCACATTAAATACCATTATACATAACTATTAAATAATTCAATAGTTGACTTAAATGTTGCAATACTAAATTTCTTTACAAAGAATGACATTACAGTTACAATATATTACATTATAATACGGCTACGAGTACAGTTAATTACAGTAGGATAAGAAAAGATGTGACTTCAATCTATTACACGTCATACATTAATCAGTTAAATTCCCGATTCAACAGTAAAAGGAAGTGAATCATTATACATACCTTCTACTTTTAATTTGATCGAAACTACATCTATGTTCTCTATTCGGCATGTTAGAATGGTTCCATTTTGACTAGGCCTTGGGGTAAATGACAATGCGCTGCTACCGTTGTGTAGATCACTCTCATGGCATGCGTGGTAGGAAAGATCAGAACAATTGGGATACCACTGGAGATACTCTGATGTATTGGCACGGCATCTTATCGTCGTTTTGACATCAGCTCTGACCTTGAAAAAGCTGGAGTTGATTGATGTCTCTTCGTTCTCATTTATAAGGGTTAAACTCCCTAGTGACTCTGTGACGGGGAAAAGTCATAACCATTTCAAGGGTGTAACCCATGTTACCTTGCATTTAAAAACACATTCGCCTAATTTGCAAAGCCTAGGAAAATTACCCCTAGACTATTACCCCTCGGCCAATTACTAGCGGTACAATTATCCCCAAGGACAATTACCCCCCCGGGAAAAAATTACCCCGAGGACAATTACCCCTGAAAAAATGCTTTAAAACCATCTTATTTTCAGGGAGGACTTCACCTTTAACCCTAATAAGGCCGGGCTATTTGAGTTCTTAATACGGCCGGGGGGGGGGGGCCATTATGGGCCCCCTTAAGATCTCGGCCGTGAAACGGCCGATCGCCGTGAAAATTTGCATGCATGTCAAGTGAAGTGTATAGAATACTATAGCAATTTCAATTTTTGAAAAAATTACTCATTTGCATATTTATGGTAAATTATGCAAATAAGGTCAAAAATTTCATATTTTTACCCATAAATCATATATTCTTCATATTTAAGCTTTTTTTTCCACTATATATATTTGTTAGACCATTTGGAATAATAATACGAAAAAAAAAAATTGGAAAGCTAGGTTATTCCTTATTTTATCTCTTGTTTTGATAATTTCTTATATATTTCATTGTTTTTTTAACTTATGTATTTTATTGTTTTTGTTGTTTTATTTCATTTCTAACAATAACTTAACTATTTAGACCCCCAAAACAAACACCTAAACTTTAAACAAGACCAAATAACCAATGTTTTATCTCTTTTTAGGAAAAATGATATTTCCATATGTTTTGTACACAAATCACGAAAATGAGCGATTTTCGGGCCGACATGTAAAGACAAAAGGTCACGTGACTTTGTAACGGTAGGTCCGATTTGTTAATTGTTTTAAAAGATGCGCAAGACTCGAAAGAATAAAGTCATGAAGCGGCGGGGCGTCATCCGTATGCGTTGCCGCACAATCAGAAAAATCGCGGAGGGGGCTTATTAGGGTTAATGAACAGGGGGGTGAACGAAAATTGGGGGGAGGGGTTGTTATCGTCCGTCGGGTTTGTTTCCTTAATTGTCCTTGGGGAGAATTGTCATAGGGTGAAATTTTTAGGGATGTGGGTAATTGTCCTCGGGGTGGTCGCCTTGGTTGTTCTTGGGAAGCTTAATTATCCTATAGGGATAATTCTTAGGGGTGGGGGTAGTTTTCAATGAGGGGTAATTGTCCTAGGGGTAATTTTCCGAGGGGGTAATTGTACTCGGGGGGTGGTTGTCCTTGTGGGGTAATTTCCCGGGGGAGGTTTTCCGGGGGTTGATTCTCCAGGGAGTAATTGTCCTGATACAGATAATACCCACCGCGGATATCAACTGTTTTTTATAGGAGTAACAAAGTCCTAAAATAGATATCTCAAAAGGTTAAAGGGAAACCCAACCCAGATAGACAACTACTCTAAAGGAAAGCAGAAAATCTGAGAAGCAAACTGATGAAAGTTTCAAAGAAATCTGACTAAATATAAGAAAGTTTTGAATTTTTGAAAATTGTAATCACTATACGTATGGGCACTTCAAATTGGTTGAAGCGGTAATGTCAATGTGATGTAGTGCCGGACTACTTTCCCATCTGTTCCAACATATAGAATGACTAAACACAATTTTTCTTTTTAATTCATGGCTCAGAAGGTTTATTTCTTAAGAGGACCCATAATAACATGCTATCTATCATATATTTTGAGTAGTGCCCAATGGGAGAAGGAGCTTGCGAGAAAAACAGAAATTAATGATACTTTTGAACACGGCAAATGGGAGAGTTATCCAAGACCTACGTCACAATCCACTGACCATACTGCCAATAGCATATTATTATGTCTTTTTAAAAGACTGTTGTTAAAAGAACACTTTTAGAAATGAATATACCAACTTGTAAATTATTGAGAAAAATAAAATGAAATGGAAGGATTCCAGAATTATAGAAATGGAATAAAATGACGCTTAATGCAGGCACTACCCTGGATCTGCAGAGAGTAAACTGAAGAGAAAGAGAGAGAGAGAGAGGTAGCAAATATTATGTTAAACTATATAACGAGAGGCAACCTTCCTCCATAAATTAATAATAACCATTTGGGAATCCTGCATACCTCTCAAGAGTCCAAGGTATTCCCACTGCTGGAAAAATGATAAAATGCTAACAGTTTATTACAATGTGAAATAGACAGCAGGGCCCCGTCTTACAAAGATTTACGATTGATCCAAATCAATCGTAAGTCCTCCAATCAATCTCAAGTTTGCAGTCTCCTATCTCTTATGTACATGGTTGCGATTGATATCAATCGCAAATAAGTTTATTAAAGATTCAATTGTTGTACGTGCATATAAGAATTGACGAAAAGAGTATAATAATGAATGCTTATTTCAATAGATAGTAAATCCAATAACATTCTTGCCTTTTATCAATATCGATATATTTAGTTATTGCTAGGTGTGCTTTATGTTGTCTATAGACTTGTATACATGCTTCTAAACAGTACGGCATCATGGACATAAGTTTTATACAAACGTGCTTTGATCCCTTCACATTTACATCGTATTTTTTCAAGTCGTATACATTTGTCCTTGTATCTTCTTAATTTGCATGTTTTTGGTGTTTGTTTACTTATTATACTTTTACTTTTGTATATAACTGTGTTTCTGTATTTTTAATGTAAATTTGGAAATAAATTCAATTCATTTCAATTCAATTCTTATGTACTACATCATCGACCTGTCCCAACTTCTTGCAGTCAGTTTGTAACGTGTGATAGTATGTATTTTATTACTGGTAAATCGATACCCATACATATTAAGTAGGGATGATAAATAATAATAATAATAACTCCGCTTTTATATAGCGCTTAATACATCTATGATGTCTCTAAGCGCTTTACAGATATATTATTACCCCGGTCATTTGATTCAATACTTGCCCGCACACACTGTGTGCACAATCTCCACTCCCTGGTGAGCAATGCAGCCAGGCGTTACTTGACGCTCTAAACTGTTTGACCAACAATGACGGTCGCATCCTACCGGGTACCAATTTAACACCTGGGTGGAGAGTAGCAAGCGCAGGTTAATATCTTGCCAAAGGATATTAGTGCCGTGTCGGGATTCGAACCCTCGACCTTCAAGTATTATCCAGTATTATCCAGTATTATACTATAAAACATTTCCACATTATACCCTTCACCTACATGTATATCTTGCCATTATTGTTGTTTATGCAAGCCATACACTCCATTGCTACAATGTTGCAGTCCTATTCTTTTCTCTTTCTCCAAGCTCTCTATCCTCTTCTCCTCCTTGCCTATCCCTTTCTTTATTTCTTCTTTTTATATTGTATATTATAAATGTATTTGTATATTAGGGCGTACCCATTACAAGCTATGCTTACCGGGATTGGCATTTCTTCCTTGTAATACAAGTTCTTAAATTATATTTATGTTCCTACGTATAAATTGTATTGTTTGAACAGATGTCAAATATGTGGTCAAATTGAATGGAGGAAAATAAATGTTCATTTGAATTGAGTTTGAAATGAATTGAATATATCCCAGAGGTGAAGGCAGGTAAGCTCCTCCTTCTTCTAGGAATGGTGTTACCGCCCAAAGAGAGATGCCCAATCATTACGGAGTTCTTATCAGGAGGCGGGTAAACATTTGGACACCCCACCCCCTCCAAATCCCATAATCAGGACGGCAATATATTACATGTCACTTTCATGTTAATGTTCAGGTGCATCCTTTACTTTCTAACTCATTATTTTGATTCAAATGATTTTATTTCTCATACAAAACATAATACAATGAATACGTATATTACAAAGAATATACAATGAAACGACAAATATAATAGAAATAGCACGAGAATTGCCAGATTATCTTCCAGAAATAACAGTTCCAACCAAATTTTCCTCATTTGTTGCGCTTTCCAGGATAATGCTATTGCAAAGCTGTGACCTGACAGTAGCAAGAGGTCCCATTGGAATCAGAAACAGATCAGTAGTTGGTGAATTCATTATTATCTGGTTAATCCTACTACATGTACTAACTATATCCTATTTGTATGCCAATCAGAATGTATGGCAAATAAAGGGTTACCCAAGCAGATCGTAAAACAGAAATCAGATCATGACATTGGAAAAAAAAACAAATGCATAGTTTACGCACCTTTAATTGTCACGTTAAATCTGCACAGTTTTTCGTCTGAAAATGTGCGTATTTTACATTGATATTCGTTTGCATCCTCCAGTGTAACATTCTCCATAGTGAACATACTATTATAGCTCATTTGGACATCCAAAATATGGCCATCAATGTCCTCACATCTGCCATGGGTCTCCGATGGACAAACAAAAATTGATGAGCTACTATTAAAATCGCTAATAATGCTCCACTTAATATTAATCAGGTTCCCAAAAGTAGTGTTGGGTCCATTGCATCTCATCTCGAAATTTGCTCCAACGAAAACCATCCTCTCCTCGTAGGAATTATCCAGGCAAACTAGATTCAAAAGCAATAAAAGCATGACAAAGTGGGTTATTTAAAAATTATCCCGTTTTTAAGATGTTATACCTCGGGAGAGCCCTAGATGGTCTTTTGCCATCAATCCTATGAAGCTATCGTCATTGTGGTGTCTATCGTAGGCGGAAATCTCTATTTAATCGTGCAGGGGGATACATGTACATTCCTTGACAAGCAAACAAATAATAAAGAAGGGAAAGTCGTACAATATTTCGTTATGTCTCTCTTCATAACTGCCTCCAAAAGAACGATACAATAATAACATAAAGAGATAAACAGGCTAAAGGTCGCTATACTTTTTTTAGCCTGAAAATTACCACCTCCCCCTCCTAATTATATTGGTCATAAGATTTGTCCATGTTTATTGACATCAACAACCTTTTGAACACTTAGTTATTGATATGACCAGATCAAATGCTTAAACTGATGCTTTATACTATTGATATCTATAATTTGACATGATTTTTATTTTTCAAGATTAGGGTCCAAGTAATTGTTATTGCACATTAAATACTCTACATTTTAATAATAATTTTTAATGCAGACTATGAAAATCAGTGCACTAGACTGCACTTTGCTTACAGTGAAATTGAAAAGATTATTAACAGCTCCTCATCAAACACAAAGGCAAGACTGAATGAAGTTATATTTAAAAAAAATATTTAAAAAACATATATATATATATAATATCTGCATATAATGCGATAAGATACTAGATTTACATTTTTATGCATGCATGATCTCTCTCAAAGGAACATCATCGATGAAGTTAGAATTGGAAAAAATAACTTACAGATTAAATGAACGGAACAAATTAGCCATACTAAATGCAAACGTATGTCCATAGCGATCAGAGTGTCCTTTACAATCGTTAACGACGTCAATGTGTTTGGAGTGTAAAAACAAAGATTGTACGAGTTTCCAATTACGAGTTTCCAATGATAACTGGTGAACGAAAGCTAATGTTTAATTTAAGCATGCTGGCGCTGTTGAATGTTTAAGCACTACATACTTCAGTTTTGTAGATACCTGACATGAGAGCAACAAAGAACTCCTTTTGTCACTAAAAATTGATAAATGTGGCACGGGTTTAAATGTGCTTTTAAAAGTAGTACTCTGTGGATAGCCTTTATTCTAGCTGCTGTTGTCATTGCTTCGTGTATGTATTTCAAGGAATAAAATCATGTCAGCTACCCATTTAATGCCTAGGTTGTAAAAAGCGACTACTGACCGAATGCCAAGTCAAATGGCATGCATCATGTAAATATTTTATCTTGCAACCCCTTTGAGAGTCCAGTAAATGAATACCATGGCGTTCCCACAATTTGATAAGTTGTTTACGATGTCTTGCACTATAATGGCAGTTCTTATTAAGTTATGAAGGCATTGATCGTTATATCTTTAAAATTTCGTATTAGGTAAAATTATGAATGTGTGGGGATAATATTTATTATCCTATTATCAGATTGATATAAGTTACTTATGAATATTTCAGTCGTTATGTAACTTTGGTATCTCAAAAGAGTATGAGCATAATTGTTCACCCACAGCAGATAATGGTGCTGTTTTCTTGTCAAGTAGTATATACTTTATATAGTAGGTACCAATCTCCTTCAAAAATAATTGCTCGTATTCTGAGCGGTTTTAAATTAAACTCTAGTCTTAGTTAAACCAGAGTTGAATTAAACCTGACTCAGACACGCAAGTCCAGTCGAAGTCGGGTTAAACTCGATTTCTGTTCCTGAAAGTCCGGTTTAGCAATCTAAGTTTTGCCGGCATGGAGATATAGTCTGCTGCAACTGCACATGCTCAGTGGTGGTCATTCTATGTTGAAGATACTATGTCCCTTTTGCAGCCAACATCAAATTCTGTAGAACTTTGCAGGAATTATGAATATGTCATGTATGTCCTATCTGTGAAATTTAAACGTTAGCAGTGTCCTAATATTCAAATTATGCAAGGAAACCCGTTTACTTGCTAGACTTCACTGTCAGACACTATTGAGTGACTGACTGGCTTTTTCATCTTTGGTAATAACATACATAAAATGAGCTGTAAAGGGAACATGAGCATTTGTCTACATCAATAACCCACTTCTTGTAATGGCCAAAATTAAACTGATTGAATCTTTGCGCAGCATAAAACGTACGACCATTCGGTACAATGGTCTGAAAAATCAACTATTACTTACTGGCTCTATAGCTCCTAAGTCGATTCGACAACTAATAGTCGTTATTTTCCCACTTAAAGACATTTTCACGCCCCCCTTTTTTTTAAGGGAAGTTCTAAATTAGTATTGTCTTTCAAATGCCGTTTGAATTTAACCTTTTCTTTTTTTGGCCTGCAAATGGGACATAGTACCTTTAAAGAAGACTGCAATTTGCCCCAAATTTGCATGTTTCTTTTATGTCTAAGGTCTTTAATGCAGACGTTTGGCAAACTGGCCAAAACGGGTAAATTTTATCCGCTTTTACTAATTGCCCAAAAAGGCAATTTTTAATCCGCTTTGGCCAAAAGATTCAACATTTAAGTTGTATCGCCCATATATAATAATAAATATATAATATATAAATAATATAGAGATTTGTTTCCAATTGGAGATAAATACACTATAAACATAGGAATAAAACATGATTTTGTATACTGAGAGCCAGAATGCTGTTAAGTTTTTGCTGAACGAGAACACCCTTCCAGCACTCAGCAGACAGTATATAACAAGAATATTATTCAGTGTCACATCATGAATTCATCTATACGTATACAGCAAACTGATAAATAATGATCACAATATCGCAAGTTCCTCCCATCAAAAAAAAGATGAGAGAGGGAGACAACTCAGAGCGAGTGGGAGAAAGAAATGGGAAAAGGAGGGTCAAAAGGCAGAAAGAGAGTGAGAGACGGTACAAGAAGACCCCAAAACGGAGGTTTTATCTGCATTCGCCAACAGCCCAAGGTGTGAAATTGATCTACTTTGACCAAGTGCTCAAAGTAGGAAATTTATCCGCTTTGGCCAAAACGTCCTTATTCGGTGTGACCGCGCCGTTTGTCCTACTAGTACCGTTAGTCCGTCAGACATAATAGGGACTTTTAGATTTGCACGACGAGAACGTAGACTGCTACGTGGACATCCTTTTATAAAGGCAATGTGACGTCCTTTTAAGGCACTGGCAGTGCCCGGCAGTGTGCCTTAAACGGACGTCACATTGCCTTAAAAGGATGTCCCTGTAGCAGTCCACGTTCTCGTCGTGCAAATCTAAAAGTCCCTATCATGCGGGTTTTCAGCTCACACGGATCGTCCGTGAGTCGCGCGGATCATCCGAGGGACAAAATGTGCGGTTTGCAATCCGCACAGTCTGTCCTAATATTGTTGTACGCGTATATTTGCTAAAAGGAAGCAACTCGGCAAATCAATATATTTAGATTCATTGCAAACCATTGGGTTGACATGTTTTCTAGAAATGACATAAGAATATCTCTCTACAAATTTTAAAGCAAATGGGCCAGTACTTTTGAAATGAGAAGTGAATATTTTCTTCAAAACCCTGATCTGCAATATCGCTGTGTATAGGCGCTGCAACTGTGGTAATCGATTATACTTTTGTACGAGGCTTCAAACTTCGGCCAATTCATTATTATTATACTCTCGATACAGGCCCCGCGCAATGGCGTTGCATGTCATATAACACGAAGACGGGGCTTGGATAACGACTATACTAGAATACTCGTAAACAAGGCCCCACCCTATGCATTTTCATGATGGACAACACGGTAGTGGGGCTTCTTTCACCGAAGTATTTAGGGGCGTTTGGACTTTGAATAGATATTTCTGAAGAAAAACTATCAAAATAAAAGATAAATTTTAAGAGAAGGGGCAACTCACATAGACATTTGAGTATGAATTTAAAGTTTTATATTGACAAAATTATTTAAAGGGAGGGCACAAATGAAATTAAAAATTAAAAAAATACTTAAAAGGGAGTGCAAAGGAAGGGCACCAACTTTAATAGACATGTGAGTAGAAACAATTAGGTAAACAAATATATATTTACATTTGTTTTTATTTAAAGCTGTTCTCCAAATTGAGTCAATTAACTCCATCCCATGACAATCTTTCGTACGCCTTTGCTAGTAAATAGATTTTCACTTCCCCCCTCCCCTTGGTATTTATTTCGAATTTATTTAGAATGCAAGAGTTTTTCAGTGCCCCTTAACCTCCTACCCTGATTACCCCCGCCAAGTTGACACTCCTATACCAATTTCGGTAAATAGAAAGGGATGTATTTAGGGGCATGTCAAGGTTTAATAAAGGAGTAGGGAAAGGAAGTAAAAGAAAGAGAGTTAAAAGTGAACTAAAAAGGGGGTTGAAAGGGACTTATTTTTTAATTATAAATAAGGGAGGGGCAACTTGAATAGATATTAAAGAAGGGAAAATATTAAAACAAAAGATAACTCTAGAGAGTTCGGGCAACTCAAATAGACATTTGAGTATTAATTCAAAATAAAGATACATTTATTTATTTTAAGATGTCCTCTAAATTGATGCATTTTACCCCTTCCCATGACAATATTTAGTATGCTTTTGCTAGGAAATAGACCTCCCACCCCTTGGTATTTATTTTAAATTTCGACATCCCGCCTAAGAATGAAAAGGGTTTCCTGTGCCCCCTAACCTTGAACCCTGACCCCCCAAGTTGACACCCCTATGCAAATTTCGGGAAAAGGAAAGGTATGTATTTAAGGGCGTGTCAAGGTTTAATAAAGGAGTAATAATAATAATAATAATTCTACATTTATATTGCGCACAACTCTGCCGACATGTAGGCACCCTTGGCGCACAGATCAACAAAATCAAACACATTACAAGAATATGGGGTGGTATTCCGATAGCGCGAACTAAGTTAAGCTCGGCTTAACTAGTTCACACTTTTATGGAGTGCCTGTTGCAAACTCATTTTCCCTGTACAGATTATTTTAATCCTGCAATGAAAAGTGTCCAAAAAATTAATTTTGCAATAAAATGGGAAGAAAAAGATAATATGAGTATGAACTGAATTTCAATAAAGTCTTTGGTAGATTATCTTTGCCACGAATATTGAAGGAGGAAGATAAAACCTAGCATTCCATAGAAGTGTGAACTAAAATTCTTGTTAGTCTGGACTTAGTCCCGGCTTAACTTAAGAGAATACCACCCATGTTCATTAATCAATCTTCAACAGAACAATGATATTACAAAATGAAAAGGCGACAAATGGTCAACATAACTACAGATATACTACTCATATCCAAAAGTAATAAAAATATTCTCAGATAATCTCAGATAATTATCATAACATTAACAATACGCCCTATTCATCAACAAGGTCTTCAATCTTTTTTGAAAGGCTCTAATTGATGAGCTCAACTTCAGGTCCAAGGGTACGGCATTCCAGGCACGTGGGGCAGCAACGCGAAATGACCTATCACTCCACGATCTTTTACACCGCGGTACTTTTTACTGGTCAACATTTCCTGAGCGGAGACGTCTCGAAGGCTTCCTCCATTCTACCATCTCCATCATGTAGCTAGGAGCCTGATTTGACTTGATCTTGAGTATCATGGATAGTATTTTTGTAGTCTAGCCTCTGTGTCACTGGGAGCCAGTGCAATTGTTTGAGCACTGGTGTGATTTGATCCGAGGATTTAGAACCAGTGATGAGGCATGCTGCCGAGTTCTGAACCTTCTGCAGACGTCTAATTTGAAAATCAGGTAATCCGTGGAGTGTACCATTATACAAGTCCAATCTCAAAGTGACAAGAGCATGAACTACCTGCTCGGTGGCCTGTGGAGTAAGATGCTCGCGAATCCTGCGAATGTTTCTCAATTGGTAGACGGCAGTTCTAACACAGGCAGATACTTGAGGTTCCATTGTCATGCTGCTGTCCAATAGAAGGCCGAGAGATCTGACCTTTGATACTGGTGGCACCCTTATCTCACCCACTGCAGTATGACGAATGCTGACCTTTGCAAACTGTTGAGGCGACCCTAAGAAGATAAACTCTGTCTTGTTGTCATTGATACTTAAGTAACTATTGTTCATAAACTTCTTGATTTTAGATATGCAGTCCTCAAACCTAGCTATTACACTGGCGACATCGGTTTGGTTCGGAAGACATGGTGCATAAAGCTGAATGTCATCAGCATAGATGCGATACATGATGCAATATCTCGTTATAATGTCACAGATTGGTAGGACATATAAGGAGAATAGCTGCGGACCTAGTACCGATCCTTGGGGCACAGAACAATTTAGAGGAACTGGATCAGATGAAACGTCATTGCAAATTCGAACTGACTGCAAGCGACCCCTGAGATAAGATCGACACCATTCTAATGCAGATCCACTGATGCCAACCTTCTGTAGCCTCTGATGCATGATAGTATGGTCAACAGTATCAAAAGCCGAACTCAAATCCAACAGGACAATTCCCGTCAGCATACCGCGATTCATTCCTTGCAAAATGTCATTACTGACACGCACAACAGCTGTCTCAACATAATGATTCCTCCTGTATCCGGATTAACAGGGATCCAGGAGATTTTGATCAGCTACACATCCAAGTATGCGACTACCAGCAGCTCTCTCGATCACCTTCCTAATGTATTTTAAGTTAGCAATGGGCCTGTAGTTTCCAAGTATTTATTTGTCTAGATTAGGCTTCTTCAGTAGAGGTCGAATGTTTGCATGCTTAAGCCCATCAGGAAAAATGGATTCAGCAAATGACTTGATGACCAGCTTTGTAGTGAAAGGAACAAATAAAGAAGCATGCTCTTTGATTAACCAGGTTGGGATAGGGTCTTGATCACATGAAGCTGATGATTTTTTATCAATGAGTCTCTTGACTTCATCCTCTGAAACTGAATCAAAACACGTCATAGAAGGCTCGGGAAGGATGGAAGGATCATACACCTCCTCAGCCTGTTTGTCCCGATGCTGTTAAAGAGAACTTCGTATTCTTGAGATCTTACCCATGAAGTGCCCAAAGAAACATTCTGCTAGTTTCGTTCTTGATGAACATTGCGGTAGAACCGGTTCACCTTTCCTGTGAAGAAACTCATTGACAACACCAAACAAGGCTTTCTGATCTGGAGAGCAATTCTCTATAGATGATGAGTAGAACAGTATTTTAGCTTCTTTCATGAGTCCCGAAACACTTTTACACTGTTCTCGATAAATCCTATGAAGAACCATTTTCTCCTCTCTTCGGTGACACTTTCTCCACTTCCTCGATCTCCAACCCTCTCCTCTCCTGCTTCGCAGCACGAATTTCCTCATTATACCAAGGTGAATTATCACTCTGTAACACACTGCGGGTCTTTAGAGGAGCTAGGTCATCAAGGATAGAAAGTAGAGCAAGTTCATACTCCTCAACGGACTTGGAAACACCGACGTTATCAATATCAATTGCAGACAGGGACTCGCTAACTCGCTGCCGGAGAAGGTCTCGGTCGATAGCCTTCAAATTACGTGCAGTAACCGTCTTCTTGTGCTTTGGTGGCTGTTTCAATGCTAACTTACATGTGACTGCAAAATGATCAGACAATTCTGGATGAAGGGAGATGTCAGAAACAATGTCTTCACCATCACGACTAATTAGTAAGTCTAATGTATGACCAAGACGATGTGTAGAAGTATTTACATGCTAAGGCAGGCCATACACAGATACCAACCTATCTAACATCACAGTATTTGAAGCAGTCGGGTCATCCATCCAGATATTAAAATATCCTGTAAGCAGGTGTTTAGAAGGGTGGATGAGATAATAGTCCATCAGTTTACTGAAGCCATCGACAAATGATGTTAACGATAAGGGCTGCCCAGTTTCAGTGGTTCTTTCGGAGCGATATATTATGACCAATCGAAATGAACAGTGGTCATCCGTCACTCGTACATGCATGGCTTCAAAGAAAGAAATCTCTGGAAGTCATCAATTTGATCCTTAAGCTCAAATCTATACAACAGTCCAACACCACCACCTGATCGATCCACCCGGGGCACATGAACAAGATTGAAGCTGCTAGGAGTGGCTTCTTTGACAACCAAATCATCATCAGGCTTCAGCCAAGTCTCAGTAAGAGCAACTATATCAAAATCTTGCTCAATGACAAAGTCTCTTAATTGACTAGTTTTATTTCGAATAGGTCGTAGGTTCAAGGTACAAAGTCTTGCAAGCTTACAAACTGTCTTCACATGAATCAAGTTTTCTCTGCAACAAGAACGAATGTTTTTTTTTTCTATCTAGTCTCACACTATCATGAATGACAGGGATAGGATGTTGGTTCTTTGTAAAAGCTGGAAACCCTCTCTTTGTAGGCCTGACTCTGCTCATACCATAATCCACTAAAGTGTGGTGCACTTTCAATGGTAGACAAGTTTGAGGGCATCGTCTCTGAATGTCCATCAGCTCCTCCCTTGAGTATGAAAACAAAGCCATTGTCCACATGATTATAGTGATGAAGACTCGCCAGGAAATAACCATGAGTTCCATTAGAAGTTACTCTAGAGAAAAGAAACAATAGACATGTAGAGATGGCTACAGAAAGTCCATCCAGTAGCCAATGTACAAAATCTACAAAATCCAAATATGTTTTAGGGAAAATCACAGATAAAGTGCAAGAATGCAGAATGAAGAAATTTCCAAAAGATTCACTGCAACCTCCTCTTCAAACCGTACTAAACATTCCTAAAGAATATCAGAAGTTCTCCAATAATTCATCCGAATTTGGAAAGCTTAGAGCAGGGTGCAATCTAAGCTATACCCTTCTAGCTTAAACCTAGAGTAGGGAAAGGAGGTAAAAGAAAGAGAGTTAAAAGGGAGTTAAAAGTGAATTTAAAAAAGTTGTTGAAAGGGACTCATTTTTTAGATTTTTATTAGATAATAATAATAATAATAATAGGCATTTATATAGCGCCGTCTATCTTGAAATTCAATTCCGAGACGCAGTAATTGATTATTACCCCGGCTTTATGGGATCAACTTGAATAGATATTAAAGAGGGAAAGTATTTTTAAAAACTAAAAATCTAAAGAGAGGGGGCAACTCAAATAGACATTTCAGTATAAATGTAATATATATATATAAATATATATATTTACATTTTGTTATGTTAAGCTGTCGTCCAAATTGATGCATTTCACTCCTTTCCATGACAATCTGTAATACGCCTTTGGTAGGAAATAGATTTTCACTCCCCCACTTGGTATTTATTTTAAATGTCGACATCCTCCCTTAGAATGCAGAGGTTTCCTATGCCCCCTAACCTCATACCCTGATTACCTCCCTCGCTAGTCATGCGGACCGCTATTCATAACGTGAGAATAGGGTCGCTATTAAATACGTTGCTTGTATATTGTAACTTGTATATTGTATATACAATTTTCCTTTTATTTCTTATCGAAATTTGATATTATATCATGACCAAAAATTTACATTTTTTATGTTTTATTTTAAATTTCATTTGTTATTAATTTTATGTAGGTATTCTTTCATGTTTTGATCGAGTTTTGAGATAAAATTATTTGAATTGAGTTTAAATCGAATAAACGTTTGCCGTAGATGGCGCTATACCAATTTTGTTGTGTATCAACAGATAATTAATCATTATATAATAGTGGATGGCTATGAGTGTGATACAAGAATGTAATGCTCGAGCTATGACAATATTGGACGAGTCGAAGACGAGTCCAGTATTGTCAAAGCGAGAGCATTATATTCTTATTATTGTATTACAGGAAAACAAAGCCATACAATATTATTATTATCTATATCAGGCTGACTAGCAAGATAACAAATTTCGATAATCAAGCAATATTGTATCGACAGTTGAAGTTCCCGGATGACAAAGCAATACAAAAACAATATTGATTTGTCAATGCGCTTAAGATATGAAATATACTGATTTATTGTACCGCTTGGAAACCTTATATAGATAATAATTGATAATATTCATAGTCCACAAATCAAGGGAATATGTTTTCAACCAACTTTTAACAATAGTGTGGCGGCCCCGACCCGTCTATGTCAGATTTATTCCCATTCCCAGCAAGGGAATTTAATGCTTTACTTTTCTTCATTTTAAACTCATAAACTCCGTCAGGAATTTTGTCAGGTGACAATTTATATCAACAATTTCCGAGAGGTCAAAGAAATTAGGTCATAACTTTATTTTCAAAGGGCGATGGCAGCTACAATTAACTTTTACAGTTTGTTTCATCAAAAGATATGACTCTGATGGAGGTAAATTATAAAAAAAAGGCACTGGAGTTTACTAGACCCATATCTTAGTTTCAAGAGAAAAAGGAAAATGGTCAACTTTCATTAACGACTATGTACAATAATCATTTCGCCACTATAACAATGTATAATACTTATTATTACTCATATAATTGTATTTATTTTGGGTCTTATATTTATCTCAATACATGAAACTATTAAACTTCAAGGACAATGGTTTATTAATCAATAAACACGGACTATGTAAGAACTATTGAAGCTCCTATTTGAGTTTAATTACATTTCTTCTAATATGACATCATGGGATTCGTTATTTCTGATTCATAAACTTCAGAACCAAAAGTAAACCATCAAATTCCGAAAGGGTATGTCCTTTGTAATGGACAGATCATAATCAAAAATCATTTCCGAGTCACATATTCATCAAAAATTCACCAAACACAGCTAACACTGGGTTCGTGTGCATTCCGTGCGCTCATCCGCAGAGATCAACGGTTAAACATAATTTAGGGCAAAAACGTTTGAGTAATTCTCCTATTTCAAAAATTAATAATATGGAATGAAATATCAGTAGCAATAAAGATTAACAAATTACATTGCATAAACAAGTTTCCATTCAATTGAATGCGATATACTGAGAAATAATGAAAGTTTAACATTTTCAAGCATCTAAATGAAAGATTTAAATGTCAGGGGCTCGTAAATGCAAACAAAAAAGTAGTAAACGGTAATTTGTTCTTGTCAAGCAGTATTACAAAATAAAGGATTATAATTTTTGGAATCTAAATTATCAAGTAAGTTATAAAAAAAAAATACGTCACTAAGAATAAATAAGAACAAAGATACATTCTAATTATCATTTTGCTGTTCTTAAACCTAACTATATTAGGATTAAAATTGAATTTCGCCTACCTTACAAAGTTGAATAACTGCAGTATCGAACTATCAATATCTAGGCAGATACACAGGCCTATTTATTTGTTTATCTATCTATTTATGAGATTAATATTAATAACTCATAAAGAAAAAAAGCTTTGTTTATTTTAAAATCTTAGTGACAAAGTAAACAAATGTTCACATCAGGCCTCCCTATATTACGTCACGGCCGCGGGGGATCGTTACAATATAAATCAATACTAGAGGAGATATATTTATATGTTATATGTACAAAATATTTATAAAATATGGTTCATGCATAATTAATCATGGCTTTAATGCACGTTTGTACATGTATTAAAGTGTGGTGATTGCATGCTAGTTATTCAGTAAGAGAGGGGTGAAGAGTTTCTGGGTACTCTTCTTTCGTTCTTTCATCATAATCGTCAGCTTTAAATCCTGTATTTTTCGTGCATAAATTAATGGTTCTATGACGATTATCAGCGGGAAAATTACCCTGAGGACAATTACCCCCCCCCTCCAGACAATTACCCCCCCAAAATAAATTTCAGCTTTTATTAAAACCTACTTATTATCAGGGTAGACTTCCCCTTTTATAATGAACAGGAGGGGGCGGTAATTGTCCTAGGGGGGTTGTTTTCCGTAGGGTAATTTCCCGGGGGTAGATTGTCCGGGGTGTTTTCCTGATACGAAATTAAATCAATATTAAATGATATAAGGACATGTTCACTAGTAGCTTAATTAATGTTGTTATTACTTCACGAATCAATATTTATAAAATACTGATACATATTGATGAATGTTATTATTCTCCTTGTAAATTTTCACCAATATTTTTTTTTCTCAGAATTTCCAAGTTAATTTGATTTGAATTTTGTTTTCCACTCAAATATCCACAAATTAAAATGACATATATAAACCGTACAGTATCACAGTATATAACAGAACAAATGAATTATACAACTTACGAAACACTGATAAGTATGTACATTATAACATAAGTTTACAGAGTACATTTAAGTTTGAGAATCAGACAAAATATTTTATACTGCTTGATTTAACTGTGAGGGGGAAAAGGGGAATCTTAGAAAAGCTAGGCTTGTTGAGCGAGATTGTATTAGTTTGTGCATGATAGATGGTGTTTAATATGCATCCAATTAAATGCTTTACTTTGCTGTGTTGAAGTACACATCTGCCTTTATGTACACCATATCCATATGTTTTGAATAACAAGATCTTTTATATTTCCCTTTTCAATGGAACCTACACTATTTTAAGTCTGATTCTTTTTTATAATTGATAGCCTTGTTTATGCAAATATTAAAATTTACGATAAAGAAAAAACGTTAATTCCGTAGTGAAAATAAATATATTTATCTGTTTCAATGTTTTTCCTATTGTTAGAGTGCAGTACGTGGTCTATTGGCTGTGTCAGTGGCAGCTACAGAACAGGGCATGTGAGGTGAAGTACTGTAGTCTCAAAATTCATACTTTGATTTACATGATATGACTGACAATGATGTGGGAGAGGGGAGAGAGAGAGAGACAGGGGGGGATACAGAAAGAAAGAGAGAGTTATTTTAAAGGGAATACCTGAGTGGCATATGACCAAAAAGTAGAAAAAAGAAAGTTTAAAAAGTGCGAACATATAAGAATATTGAAATGAAAGGAAATGCATTTGGAATGATATAATTACAGGTACAAGGAAATATACAAAGAGATTCAATTTTCGTAAAAACAGAATTCCGAGATAAAGAAAAAACGTTAATTCCGTAGTGAAAATATATATATTTATCTTTTTCCCTTTTTTTCCTAGTGTTAGAGTGCAGTACGTGGTCTATTGGCTGTGTCAGTGGCAGCTACAGAACAGGGCATGTGAGGTCAAGTACTGTAGTCTCAAAGTTCATACTTTGATTTTAATACATGATATGACTGACAATGATGTGGGAGAGGGTAGAGACAGAGAGGGGGAGAGAGAGAGAGAGGGAGAGAAAGAAAGAAAGAGAGAGTTATTTTAAAAGGAATACCTGAGTGGCATATGACCAAAAAGTAGAAAAAAGAAGTACTGTAGTCTCAAAATTCATACTTTGATTTACATGATATGACTGACAATGATGTGGGAGAGGGGAGAGAGAGAGAGACAGGGGGGGGGGGGGATAAAGAAAGAAAGAGAGAGTTATTTTAAAGGGAATACCTGAGTGGCATATGACCAAAAAGTAGAAAAAAGAAAGTTTAAAAAGTGCGAACATATAAGAATATTGAAATGAAAGGAAAGGCATTTGGAATGATATAATTACATGTACAAGGATTTATATAGAGATTCAATATTCGTAAAAACAGAATTCCGAGATAAAATCAATATCATTTCAGATGCCAGGACAACTATATACCCCATGAAATATAACGCCCGAAAACTACCAAACATACAACTAGCCCCTGTCCCTATGAAAACTATAGAATAAACCCTTTGGGTGTTATCTGAGGGTAATTTGGGGGCAATTATAATCGTTACCCGGGTTATTTATTTATTTATAAATTAAAACATCTTGTAACAGGATAACATGGATCAGCTCGCAGGCAGTTTTACATAATGTTCCTGCATAAAGAAGGAAATTACAAATTTAAGAACTGACAATAAAGGTATTTACAAGAAAAAATAGCAGTTTTACGCAAAACGGTAAAAATAGAAACAATATAAATAGGGGGAAATGGAAAGAGGGGGAAAAAAAGATATGCATACATCTTGAGGAAAAAATATATCGAATGATAAGTGGATCTACAATATAGTATAATCAGTTAAAAAATAAAACTAAAATTATAAGAGGAGAGAGAAAAATTGCTTTATTTTCCCCTTAAAAGTATAATGTAAATAATCATTATTATACTTATTCCTTTAGGTACTATATTTGTTCAATTGTTGTATCTCTTTGCGTGCACCAGCCAACACAAATAACCGTCTCGACAGAATTCACGAAGTCTTTTAGATCATCCTCGGGCGTTTGCTGGTTTACTCTTTTCTTCTCCTTTATATTGTACTTTAACTCTCCGTTGTCATCCATCAATCATTTCTCAATGTCTGTTTGATTTCTTGCCTGGTAATAAAATAATTAAACAAATATGCCCAAATTTAAAAAATAATAAAAAATACTCCCTTTCAACTCCTTTTAGCTCCCTTTCAGGCCACGCTCTTGAAATGCAAAAAGCCTCAGGCCCGTAGCTAAAGGGGTTCGCGGTGCATCTGCCCCCAACCCCCCTCCCCGCTAGAGACAAGACGTATTATTTAAACAAAATGTATAGTGAATAAATGGGCCAAGTTAAGCTACCTAACCAATTCCCGGAATGTCCGACAAGGACATTCCGTGCGGATAAAATCCGCACCGATCGTTAATTCCCGGACGAACGGTGCGGGTTACATTCTACGCGGTCACACCGGCGACCGAGTTGACCACGTGCTCTTTTGAGTACAAAAACCACCATAAAAATCGCCAAATTTGTATAAACACGATACTAAAATCAAAAATCAAAAACTCAATAATCATACTTTACACTAAAATACTACCACCGCATCACCACACCCAATTCAAATGTGTACCTGTATAATGGTCAATGTTTGCCTTCTGATTCATCTTCCACCTTCTTTCATAACATCAATCTGCACGTACGCATATTCATATTCATATTCAATATGCATATTCACGTGTTCGTCTACAAATTTGTAATCGCTCGGCATGCAAAATTTGTTGTTTAACTTTTATATCACGAGTATGCCCATATCATTTGGTTCCAGGCATACTCGTGATATATACTATACGAGTCTCCTATAGGCCCCGCCGCAACGGCGTTGCATGTTCTACAACACGGACATGGGGCCTGTATCACGACTGTACTGTATACTCGTGAACAAGGCCCCATCCTATGCATTTTCATGACGGACAGCGCGGTAGTGGGGCTTCTTTCACCGAAATATTTAGGGGCGTTTCGAGGTTTAATAGAGGGAAAGGATTAAAAAGGGAGTTAAAGTGAGTTAAAAGGGGTTGAAAGGGACCTATTTTTGTGATTAAAAATTAGGAGGGGGGCAACTTGAAAAGATATTAAAGAAAGAAAAATATTGAAATAAAAGATAAATTCAAAGAGAGGGGGCCAACATTCGAGTAGAATCCGATATCCGCCCCATAGTATTTATTTTAATTGTCGGTATCCTCCTTTAGAATGCAAGGGGCAGTCCTGTTCCCCCTAACCTCATACCCTGATCACCCCCTCCCCCCATCTCCTCCAAGTTGACACCCCTATGCAAATTTCTGGAAATAGAAATGGATGTATTGAGTGGCGTTTCAAGGTTTAATAAAGGAGTTGGGAAAAGAGTTAAAAGGAAATTAAAAAGGGGATTGAAAGTGAATAATTTTATAATTAAAAATTCGGGGAGGGGGGGGGCAACTTGATTAGATATTTCATTAGGAAAATATTAAAATAAAAGATAAATTTAAAGAGTGGGGCAACTCAAATAGACGTTTGAGTATTAAAAAAGGGTTGAAAAGGATTTATTTTTAAATTAAAAATTAGAAGGGGGAACTTGAACAGATATCAAAAAATTAAAAATATTAAAATACCAGTTAAATTTAAAGAGAGGGGGCAACAAATAGACATTTGAGTGTAAATTTAATATTAAAAACATTATTCAAAGGGAGGGCACAAATGAAAAAAAACACCTTATAAATAAATTAATAAATAAAAAACAACGCGAATTTCAGGAAATAGAAAGGGATGTATTTAGGGGCGTATTAACACAATTATTTAAAAGGAGGGATCAAATGTAAATAGACATCGAACAAATAAAAAACAATAATAATAAATAAAGGCCCGTAAGTAGGATGGGGAGTACAGACATGAGGTAAACCCTTTCGAGGGCACGAACGCCCGAGCCGGGGGCGGTCTCCCTCCTCCCTCCGATGGTTGGGAAAATTCTAGCATTTTACTCTCTGAAAATCAATTTTTAGGTACAACTTTGAACACCAACATACATGTAGCAAAACAGATGCGGCGCGGGATGGAGCTAGAAGTGTATGGGGGTGTTTCTTAAATGGCCTGTCAATTTACTTTTTTTAGTACGTCTTGTCCCTAGCGGGGGGGGCCTCCCCCTCCCCGTTAAAAAAAAAGAGAGAGAGAAGGAAAAGAAGGGAAAGGGAAAGAGGAGAGAAAGGGAAAGAAAGAAGAGGAATAAGAAAAGAAGGAGATCAGGGGGAGGGCCGTAAGGGCCTTGCCTCCCAGGCTGTTGCCTCCCCCAAAAAAAAAAAAGAGAGAGAAGGAAGGTAAGGAAAGAAAAAAAAAAAGGAAAAAAAAAGAAGAAGAAAAAAAAGAAGGGGGGATATCAGTTGCGATTAATCCAGCCAACATGGTGTGGATCGGGGGACGAAAGGCTCTTCCTCCCCCCCCCACTCAGCAAAGAGAGAGAGAGAGAGAGAGAGAGAGAGGGAGAGAAGGAAGGGAAGGGAAAGGGAAAGAGGAGAGAAAGGCCGGGAAAAAATATAGAGGAAGAAAAATTTAAAAAAGGGAAAAGAAGACATTTTAATTGAATAAAAATACGTATATACATAATAATTATCCTCTTGTTTAAATTTTAAGCTGTCCTCCAAATTTCCTGGGCCCCCCATCCTTGTGCCCTGATTCCCTCTCCCTCCAAGTTGACACCCCTATGTAAATTTCAGGAAATAGACTGGATGTATTTAGGGGCGTTTCAAGGTTTAATAAAGGAGTAGGGGGAGGAGTTAAAAAAGAGTTATAAGTGAGTTAATAAGGGGCTTGAATGGGATTAATTTGTTAATTGAAAATTAGGGGGGGGGGCAACTTGAGATAAATTTTTAAAAAGGGGGCAACTCAAATTGAAATTTGAAAATATGATATTAACAAAATATTCAAAGGGAGGGCACAACTGAAAATAGACACTGAACAAATTTTTTTTTTTTAATAATAATAATAGGGAACGCAAAGAGAGGGCACCAAGTTAAAGATATAAACCGGTAGAAGTAAAATTACGGTTCAAGGGTTTTGGGTGCAAAATATCCATTCAATATTGTTTAAATATTGCCTTCAGAGGTTTAGATGGCAATACTTCAATATTGAAGTGCATTCACGATATCTATCAAGGCCGGATCAATATGATAATTTATCAAATATATCAGTTATTAGGCGGTTTCCCGGCAAAATTTGTATCATCACATATTAGTCAAAAACATATTCTTTCACATGATTGGTAATAAGAGCTTCCATTTCATTTTTTAGAGGGGGGCATTTCCCAAACTGTTCTATACCTTTAAATAGACATTTGAATTGGAAAAGAAATATGTATATACATATCCTTTTTTGAATAATTTTAAGCTGTCCTCCAAATCGATGCATTTTACTCCTTCCCATGACAATATTTAGTGCGCCTTTGCTAGGAAATATATTTCGACCCCCCATATCCTACCCCACTTGTTATTTATTTTGAATTTCAACATCCTCCCTTAGAATGCAAAGGGTTTCACGTGCCCCCTAACCTTATACCCTGATAACACCCCCAAGTTGACACCCCTATGTAAATTTCGGGAAATAGAAAGGAATGTTAATATTGTCAGTTGCACAGAGAGAGAGAGAGAGAGCGAGAAGGACGGGAGCTTATTTCTCCTTGTCTTCATTCGTGCCCTTGTGCTTGTCCCTGACCTCGTCTTGACTATCGTCATCGTGCTCAATTTTTTACTTAACAGCCTATGAAAATATGCAACTACTAAATGTATTAATTTATGGAATCTTCGACCGCTCTTGGGTGTTGGAGCATTGACACATGTACACAGTCATGTACTGCTCGACTGTGTTTTTTATTATGTATATGAAAGCTCATCATTTCGAGCAGTGCATGTGTTCTTTTCTCTTTTTTTAATTTGTTTCTTTCTTCCTTTTTAAATATTTCTAGAATATTTTAAATGTCATTTGATATTAATTTTATGTAAGCATTTTTACATGTTTTGAGTTTTGAAATAAAATTTATTTGAATTGAGTTGAAATTGAATTAAAGTTGGTGGCAGATGACGCTAAACCAATTTTGTTGTGTATCAACAGATAATTGATCATTTATTAATATGCATAGTTCACAAATAGAGGAAATTATTTTTCAACTAACTTTTAACAATACTGTGGCGGCCCCGACCTCTATGTCAGAATCGTTCCCATTCCCAGCAAGGGAATTTAATTCTTTACAATTCTTCATTTCTAAGTCATAAACTCTGTCAGAATTTTCGTAAGATGCCACTTTATATCAACAATTTCTGAGCAGTCAAAGAAATTATGTCTTAACTTTATTTACAAAAGGGCGGGGCACCTACAATTAATTTTACTGTTTGTTTCTTCAAAATATATGACTCTGATGGAGGTAAGTTAAGAAAGATACAAGTGTTTATTGGACCATATTTAAGTTTCAAGAGAAAAAGGGAAATGGTCAACTTTCATTGACGACTATTTACAATATTTAAAATCATGCGAGCCAAATATTGGTACGTAATGGTTTCCAGCAGTGGCGTGATCAGCAAAAACGTTTTTTTTTTTTTTTTGGGGGGGGCAGAAAATAAAAATCCGCATCACCACCACTTTTACCTGCAGGCCCCGCTGAACGTTTTTTTTCAAAGTGGGTAGGGGAGGCTAAAGTATTTACGATCAAGTAGAGCGTAGCGTAAATTGGCGTGGGGTCTAGGGGCAAAACCCCGGTGGGGGTTAAGGGGCGGAACTCCCGGAAGCTCAGGGGGTATGGGCATTTAATTACGGTCATATGAGCATATTTGATACCTTATTCATGACACTGGCAGGACAATAATTGGCGTGGGGTTCAGGGGACGGAGCCCCCATAAGCTCATCAGGGGTTTAAGGGATTAAAAAATACCGTCAGATGAGCAACCAGAGGCCCGCCTTAGGGCTCTAGGTGGAGACCATGGGTGTGTTTTACAAAGATCCTAAGTTGAATTTATCTCTAATTTGGACTTAAAATTATGGAGAACCATTGGTAGCCTTAAAATAAAATTTATTCAAAGGCGAAAGTTCAAGTATTTTAGACTTTTTATAAATTCCACATCCAGAACATGACATCTCCTTGATAATAGAAAATATGAATGATTTGGATCAGCATTTTATGCCATTTAAAATAACTTTTACAAAATATTTTCATATATGCTAACGGCTTTCCATAATTGTTAAGTCCACCTTAGAGATAAGTTCAACTTAGGATCTTTGTGAAACACCCCCCAGTGGGGTTTTAGGCATTTAATTACGGTCAGACAAGCATATTTTGATACTTTATTTGTGACACTTGCAGGTCACTATTTTTTCTTTCTTTCTATGTTTCTTTCTATTTCTCTTTAATATAATTTTCAAACAAAGTGGGGGAGGGAGCTCGAGCCCCCCGAGCCCCGTCGTTCCGCAGACCCTGGCATATTGGCCTCTGAATAAGCATATTGCTTGCCTGACTGTAAATTTGGGAATTTGTAATTTTCCAACAAACGCAAAAAAAAGTATGATTTACCAAAAAGTGAGGAAAAATCCCGAAAAATTATGTCATTTCAGCAAACTTTGTAAATCACTGGTATCGATTTAGAAAAAAACCACGTTTGGGATTTGTGTTGGGGGGTCAACTGCCCGCAAGCCCCCCTCCCAGTACGCCAGTGACCAGTGGCGTATTTGGCGCTTGGTCTCAATGACGAAAGAAGAAGCGATACAAATCGCAACTTATCTTCCCTTCTTTTCCCTATTTCTTGTCTTCTTCCTTTTTATTTTCTTTGACTCTCTCCTCCTTCCCTTCTCTTCCTATCCATTTTTCTCTCTCTCTCTCTCTTTCTTTTTGCTGAGTTGGGGCGGGCGGGAGGCAAGGGCATTTGCCCCCGACCCACAAGTGGTTGGCGGGAAAATCGCAACTGATATCCACCTTCTTTTGTTTTCTTCCTCTTTTTTTCCTTCCCTTTATCTCCTCTTTTCCTTTTTTTTCTTTCTCTTTCCTTCCTTCTCTCTGTTATTATTTTTTTTTTTTGCTGCGGGGGGGGGGCAGCAGCCGACTCATTCTTTCCACCCTTTTCTTTTCTTCTTCCTCTTCTTTCTTTCCCTTTCTCTCCTCTTTGCCTTTCCCTTCTTTTCCTTTTCCCTCTCTATCTCTTTTTTTTTTTGGGGGGCAAGGCCCCACCTCTCCCCTAGATCCGTGCCTGGCTTACGCTGGGTTCGTGTGCATTCCATGCGCTCATCTGCAGAGATCTGCGGCTCAACATAATTTAGGGCAAAAAAATAAGTTTAAATCTCCTTTTTTACAATTAATTATATGAAATGGAATATCAGTTGAATTAAAGATTAACAAATGACATTTCATAAACAATTTCCCATTGGATTTAATGCGATAAACTGAGAAATAATGAAAGTTTAACATTTTCAAGCATCTCAATAAAGGATTCAAATGTCAAGGGCTCATATGCAATTAATTGGGAAACGGTAATCTGTTCTTGTCAAGCAATATTACAAAATAAAGGATTATAATTTTTGGATTCCAAATTATCAAGTATGTTTTATTATCTCACAAAAAAAATATTTTGATTAGCGCCCTCTATACTAAAACTCAAGTATACATGTAAACCCCATTTTGGCTCATTTTCAATTCCTGTTTAACTCCTTTTTACACTTCACTTGACATGCGTGAAAATTTTCACGGCCGAGATCTGAGGGGGCGGGCCATAATGCCCCCCCCCCCCACCCCCTGGCCGTATTAAGACCTCAAATAGCCGGCCTTTTTAGGGTTAAAAGTATAAGGCTCCTGGATGTCAATAATTATTATTATTGCTATTCCCTTCTGTACTATTTGTTCAATTTGCGTTCACTAGCCCACAGAGATAACTTCTCGACAGAATTCACGAATTCTTTTAGGCCATCCTCAGGCGTTGGCCGGTTTACTCTTTATTTTTCCTTCATATCGTACTTTGATTCTACATGTACGTAATATCTTCAATCAATCATTTTTCAATGTCTGTTTTTATTTCTTGCCTGGGAATAAAATAATTAAACAAAAAGGCATAAATAAAATTTAAAAATATTGAAAAAAGACCTACTCCCAATCAACTCCTTTGAGTTCCCTTTCAGCCCACGCCCTTAAAATGCACAAAAAGCTTAAAACCCGTGACTAAGGGGGAGGGGGGCTGCGGGGGTGCATCCGCGTATTAAAAAATATATTATAATGAATTGACAGGCCAAGTCGGGATATCTAAGAAATGCCCCAATGCACTTTTAGCTCCGTCCCGATCCACATCTGTTTTCCTTTTTTGGTGTTCAAATTGTACCTAAACTTGATTTTCAGAGAGTGAAATGCCAGAATTGTCCCCATTTTAGAAGTGATAACGTATGATTAAAAGATACAGACCAGTCTTACAAATACTATAAATTGTACGAACTATACTGTAACACTAACACATGTAGTATACTCGCCTCGATCATGTACCTTTGCACAACAAAATTCGCGACACGGCGCGCGGCGACAAGGCTATACCCGGCGGCCCGCTATATTAAGTGCTCTGATTTGCCGGAGTTAAATATACGTACACACGTTTAACATACGGTACTGTCTATCTCGTTTTTTGTACGTAAACGATAATCCTGCACAGTCATTGGCCGACCAATTACCGCAAGTAACCACTCATTAACGTATAGTACTACAACTAACTACCGCAAGCTACCACTCAATACCGCAAGCTCGCTTGCGATATATGGCGGTGATGGCGTTCCATAAGTACGCACGGCTCGCGTATCATGAAAGGTTTTTATATATAATCGAGAGACCCTCCGCTATTCGACATTATACTTGGACACGTACGTACATTATGTACTAGCGGAATTAACACATATTGCATGCTCTGAAAACAGGAAGCGCTGACTGACGAAATCACCCTATATCAGGCTAGTTTGGTGAAGATTGCAGTTGCATGTGGACATATTAGGCTTATATGCCCGACCTTAGATAATCGGAGATGTTCATTTATCTACAATGTTTGTCTGGCTAAACTTTGTGCTCGTGGATTTTTTGGTTGTAGCCGGTGAGTTTTAACAAAATATGGCCCTTTTAGTCTTGATATGGCTCTCATTACAATACAACATTACAAAATACAACTTTTACAAGGTGGTTGAGAGTTTAACATGAAGGTGTGCATTGTCGTTTGGTCAATAACCAGTTAGTCCACTATCAAATTTGTCTATATAGAGATCTACTTATATCATTAATGGAAATTAAGTAGAAGGCAGCTTTTGGAGACTACCCCTCCCCAATCATACAGTATTATGAGGGAAAACCTTCCAACACACTGATGGATAACTCGTCTTTATATTTGAAATCCTGCAGAAAATTTGAAAATGGAGCCAGGAAAACTATCAAAAACAAATTAATTGTTGAATTAAAGGTAATGCAAATGGAGGGGATGCTTTCATTTTTCCCCTACGTCTCTAAAATTATGATATGGGTTTTCTTTTCCAACCTCGCTTTATTTGTGCAAGGAAACCACATTATTGTAGGGAATGTATGAAAATAGAATGAACTTGTTGTGGTAGAGACAAAATGGATCTTCAAATATATTTGTTTCCATGTGATTATCATATATATGGGGTCTCTCAAGGCTCTGAGATGTCATGTTATGGTCAACATTGGCTCATTAAAAAATCATACTCCCTTCAGCAAAATAATAAGATGCCATTATAGGAAGTGATGAAAAGGTTTAAAACTTAAAACTCCTCAGTGGATTATAAAAAACAATTTACTGTGTTAATCTAATTTTCTACATTTACTGTATTAACACAGTCAAGTAAGGAAGAAACATTTACTAGTCAATTGCTGTATTGTGCGAACCGTATTTACATGTATAGCATGCATAGTCTCTAATGTGACCATTGCCTACATAATGGTATGACATTTCAGATAATTGTGCATGTTTACAACATTATTCCCATATTAATAGAGGGGATGTTCCTGTCTTTTCAAAACTTCACTTACACTTGTAGCCTTGATTTGGGTGTCATCAATTTGCATTCAATGAAATCGGAATCAGGTTAATTTGAATGTATTAATCAATTTCAGTTCACACACCTTCAAACAAAATTATCCCGACTCAATTTTTACTTAGTTTGTTTATGTATGATAAACTTCATATAGAAAGAGACTGAAGCACTGAACATGGCATTCAGTTTAAAGATACATTAATTATTAGAACGGCAGGAAGAAGGGCTTAAAGATACTATGTCCCTTTTTCAGCCAACATCAAATTCTTTAGAACTTTGCAGGAATTATGAATACGTCATGTATGTCCCATCTGTGAAATTAAAACGTTAGCAGTGTCTTAATATTCAAATTACGCAAGGAAACCCGTTTACTTGCTAGACTTCACTGTCAGACACTTTTGAGTGAGTGACTGGCATTCGGCAAAATGGTCTGAAAATCAGACTATTAGCACTTTTTAGCACGTAGCACTAACGTCGATTCGACAACTAATAGTCGTTATTTTACCACTTAAAGACATTTTCAAGCCCCCCCCCTTTTTTTTTAGGGAAGTTCTTAATTAGTATTATCTTCAAATGCCGTTGGAATTTAACCTTTTCATTTCTTTGGCTTGCAAATGGACACGGTACGTTTTATATGCTTCTTCATGATCAGTGGTGTACTTTGATTTGTCTTTTTTCTTGACAATGTAAAAGTGGTTAAAGGGCATTCCTACCGTTGTAATAAACTGATTTGTATGAAAGCAGAAAAGTAAGATAACAAAATTTGCGAATTTTTGAAATGAATTAGGCCAATAATAAAACAAATGTTATGAATATTTGAAACATCAAATCACTATGTCTACGTAAATCTCATACTGGCAGTTTGTTCAGTGGATTGTGACGTAGTCGCGGATAAACTCTTCCGTTTGTCGTGTACAAAAATATCATTGACTTACTAAACATTTTCATTTATTTTTTTTCTCTTAAGTGCCTTCTCCCTCAAGGCACTACTCAAAATCTATTATGGATAGCATATAATTATATATAGGTTCTATAAAGAAAAAACACCCTCCTGAGTCATACACTTTTTAAGTGAAAATTGAAATTTTAGTCATTTTTTTTAATTGAAACAATTTGTTTATTTTTGTTTGGCTTTCCTGTAGATTAGTTTGCACTCTTACTCTGATATCCTGACTCAAATAAAGTTAGTTCGACGCAGTACTACATAGTACAAGAAACAAAAAAACACAAATGTTTTTCTTATGATCATGATAATTGTAATTTTGACACAGAAGCCTGAAGTTTCGTTTTAGAATATCTCCAGGGAAGGACTGAATGTTTGTGACATAGATTTTTGCTTAATCGCTCAGTTGATAATCAACATTTCATCGATTAGATGTCCATCATGTGGTTTAATGTGATGTAATGTAGTACCAACCACCGGTGTCGATTTGTATCCGTGGTTGGGGGGATGATAGGTGCCAAAATATTTTCGGCAATGGATCAAAGCAACCAAGAGGTAGAAGCGTGGGGCAGGTTGCACCTCCCTTCCAAGTTATTAACTTTTTCAAGACACCCTCAATAAAGATAACATTTCAGAGAATATAAGAGTGGTAATAAAATTAATAACATGCTAAATGTTAGTCCTGACTCTTGCCTGCAGTGTAGGCCTACCAGACTGATATCATTTATACACGGCTGATAAATGAGGAAACGACAAACCGTTCGAATTATGCATTTTTCGTGGCTTTTATTTAACATTGGATTCTGTCATTTGTACATGTATCATTTTACCATGGCGGTACATGAATTCACGCCAATTATTATAATTGCATTACACACATATTTGAGTATCCAACCCAATTACAGAACTAGTGCTGGAATCTAAGCTGTAATCTGCACCCCATACATACACCTTAAAATCAAATATGTGAAATCCAATCGT
This sequence comes from Mesocentrotus franciscanus, assembly GCA_037976565.1. Classification (NCBI taxonomy): domain Eukaryota; kingdom Metazoa; phylum Echinodermata; class Echinoidea; order Camarodonta; family Strongylocentrotidae; genus Mesocentrotus; species Mesocentrotus franciscanus. Next base: position 9,622,566 of record CP137667.1, on the reverse strand, counting down.
GTAGCCAGAGAAGGGTTAAACCACGGCTAGAAACCCTTCTCGTAAACGAATGTCCCTCTGCATTGCCACGAGCACCCCTTGCTAGCCGTCAGGAATGCCCGATCAGACGGGGAAGATTTGTATGTAACCCGGATGCACCACCCATTCCCAGCTCTCATCAACGATTCCAGCAAAAGTGCATTACACACAAATTTGAGTATCCAACCCGATTACAGAACTAGTGCTGGAATCAATGCTGGAAAATGAGGAAATTTGCACCCCATACATAACCTGGTATCCAAGCGTTTAGCCATCAGGAATACCGCCCGATCAAACGGGGAAAATTTTAAGTAACCCGGGTGCACCACCTATTCCCAGCTCTCATCAACGATTCCAGCAAAAGTGTTCCCAACCGGGCTCCATCACTTCCTCCAGGTATACCTCCCGCATGTAAAATCGATCGAGGCTCCTGGAATTACTTGTCTTACGAATGGTAATATAATTTCTTGCTATTATATGTAAGTGTGATGAAGGCCCAAATTGATAAATTCCGTCCAGGTCGGCGACCTATATTTCAAACAGTGATTTTATTCATATAGCATGCACCAATTGCAATTACACATGTCACAACGCAAATTATACGCGATGCGCGTATTTAGACACTCCCTCCCCGAGGCCACTCCGTGACCCCTTTCGGATGAGGTGAGGGCGAAAACCCGATCTTCAGACCCTGATCTGAAAAAAACATGACCGGGACAAAATTCCTCGGCTCACGGCCCACGACTGCGGAGCCAACCGCAGATATTTGTGCGACCAAGCAATTTGCTCCAGATCCGAGTAAACTTTTAATTTGTTATAGCATTACCGTGCGTGTCCCTTGGGAATACAATTATCCTGTCATTCATTAACACAATCACTGAATACTTTCAAACTCACTGTATACAGCGGAAAGCCGGTATAACACCATTAAAACTACCATGCTACAGCAGAAATGCCGGTATATATACCCAACTTAACAACAAAATGTGGTATAACGAGCTGGGACCAGGAATGTTATTCGCTATATTAACAACATATTGTTATATATCAAATCTCCTTTAACTAAAATTCCACTGTACCCTATTCGATTGCTTGACCTACAAGCATTTAAAACAATCTCCATGCATAATTGCATTCGTATCTGTGAGACAACACATGTACAAATATCGTGTCAATCATAACTTATTCCTTAAACCAACAAAACCATTATTACAGAATCTTATTGCTTGCAAGACAACCTAATGCTACACAGGCGGTGATATTGGGGATGGTGGGTGGGTATTTTTGATTGTCCAAATCAACAGGTCTTGCCTCTACCAAAAGCCACGAGAGAATGACACAATTTCTACGTGCGCGTACGTACGCGCTCTCAAAATCGCGTGTTATGCGTTTCGTGTGCAAAAGGGAGCGCATTCGGAAACGCGCCACAAAAGCGCGCCTTGTCTAAAGGCGCCAAATCCTTGACAACAATGTAAACAAGCTTATTGTTGCGTCACCTTGACCAGCAAAACCAAAACACAAATGGAATTGCTTACCAGCCGTGTATAAATATGTTTGAAAGCGTTTTTGGTAACTCTTTAAAATTTCTTATACACGGCTGATAAATGAGGAAACGACAAACCGTTCGAATTATGCATTTTTCGTGGCTTTTATTTAACATTGGATTCTGTCATTTGTACATGTATCATTTTACCATGGCGGTACATGAATTCACGCCAATTATTATAATTGCATTACACACATATTTGAGTATCCAACCCAATTACAGAACTAGTGCTGGAATCTAAGCTGTAATCTGCACCCCATACATAAACCTTAAAATCAAATATGTGAAATCCAATCGTGTAGCCAGAGAAGGGTTAAACCACGGCTAGAAACCCCTTCTCGTAAACGAATGTCCCCTCTGCATTGCCACGAGCACCCCTTGCTAGCCGTCAGGAATGCCCGATCAGACGGGGAAGATTTGTATGTAACCCGGATGCACCACCCATTCCCAGCTCTCATCAACGATTCCAGCAAAAGTGCATTACACACAAATTTGAGTATCAACCCGATTACAGAACTAGTGCTGGAATCAATGCTGGAAAATGAGGAAATTTGCACCCCATACATAACCTGATATCCAAGCGTTTAGCCATCAGGAATACCGCCCGATCAAACGGGAAAAATTTTAAGTAACCCGGGTGCACCACCTATTCCCAGCTCTCATCAACGATTCCAGCAAAAGTGTTCCCAACCGGGCTCCATCACTTCCCTCAGGTATACCTCCCGCATGTAAAATCGAGCGAGGCTCCTGGAATTACTTGTCTTACGAATGGTAATATAATTTCTTGCTATTATATGTAAGTGTGATGAAGGCCCAAATTGATAAATTCCGCCAACGAGCAAATTAAATAGCTCGCCGCCAAAGAACACGGTTTCGCTGGAGAGCATATAAATCAGCTTGAGGTGAAAATTCTCACCAAAAATTGAAGCCAACTAATTACCAAGCACGAATGTATAACCACTCCAGAAACCATATACCCGGTACCGCAGGCAACCCTTGCTTCTTCTTCTTTTTTTTTTTTTTTTTTTTTTTCTTTCTCCTTTTCTCATGCCATGCTCTATTACCTAACCAAAATTCTGACATACTCCCTAAACTTCGATTACTCCATAATGTTATAAACCTTACTTTATAACGGCCATCAATAACCACCCAGAAATATATATTTCTATCAATAACTAATCAATAGCTCCACAAAGTGGAGAACCAGAAACAAAAAATTTACATATTTACAAACTTTGTACAGTTCAAGGGAATATGATTCACACATATACTGAATAAAAATGACACTCTTGTCATTTCGTCATGACCTTGCCCCACGGACATTCATTTCAAATCTTAGCAACCTCCAAATACAAAAACAAATCGCCATTGCCATATACAAAGAACTCTTAGAACTTTTGGCTAATCTCCTCCGCTACCAATGTGCCCCTTTTCGGCCTCCGTCTCCGCGAGGTTAACATAAAAATGGTACAGAGATCAATCCTACTGTTCTTAAATAGTCGGACCTGTATTTATTCCAAGCAATTTCGGTCCCATATTGAGGCTTCTTGGAATAAACATTAAATACTTCATTCCAGCTAATTCCACAGTAATTCCAGCCAATTCCCAGGTACATACCAGAAACCTCAGTATAAAACAGTGCAATATCCATTACGCAACACACGCATACAATTACTGTGAATAATTGCTGACCAAAAATGAAACAAAATTTCACGTTCATGGGCTCCCCTGCTTTTTCAAAAGCAGCCTCTAAAACCAACAAATATACATCATGCGTATCGAACCGCGATATCATGCCATGCTGTATGACCTAACTAAAATTCAGACATACTCCCTAAACTTGCATTACTCCATAATGTTATAAACCTTACTTTATAACCGCCAATAACCACCCATAAATATATATTTCTATCGATAACTAATCAATAGCTCCCTAAAAATGGGAACAAGAAACCAAAATGTTTACATATCTACAAATTTTGTACTTCAAAGAAATATGATTCACACATATTCTGAATAAAAATTATGACACACTTGTCATTTCGTTATGACCTTGCCCAACGGACATTCTTTTCAAATCTTAGCAATTAGTGCTGCAATCAATGCTGGAAAATGAGGAAATTTGCACCCCATACCTAACCTGATATCCAAGCGTTTAGCCATCAGGAATGCCGCCCGATCACACGGAGAAAATTTAATTGTAACCCGGGTGCACCAGCCATTCCCAACTCTCATCAACGATTCCAGCAAAAGTGCATTACACACTAATTTGAGTATCCAACCCGATTACAGAACTAGTGCTGGAATCAATGCTTGAAAATGAAATCTGCACCCCATACACTGTACATAACCTGATATCCAAGCGTTTAGCCATCAGGAATGCCGCCCGATCACACGGGAAAATTTTATGCAACCCGGGTGCACCACCTTTCCCAACTCTCGTCAATGATTTCAGCAAAAGTGTTCCCAACCGGGCTCCAGTATTAAAAAAACAACAATTATACGTCATGCATATCGAACCGCATATCATGCCATGCTGTATTACCTATCCAAAATTCAGACATACTCCCTTAACTCGCATTACTCCATGATGTTATAAACCTTCCTTTATAACCGCCACCAATAACCACCATAAATTTATATTTCTATCAATAACTAATCAATAGTTCCACAAACAGTGGGAACCAGAAACAAAAATTTACATAATTATTTACGAACTTTGTACTTTAAAGAAATATGATTCACACATATTCTGAATAAAATTATGACACACTTGTCATTTCGTTATGACCTTGCCCCACGGACATTCTTTTCAAATCTTAGCAAATAGTGCCTGAATCAATGCTGGAAAATGAAATTTGAACCCCATATAACCTGATATCCATATTATATATATTATATATACAGTATTAAGAAATATGATTCACATATTCTGAATAAAATTATGACACACTTGTCATTTCGTTATGACCTTGCCCCACGGACATTCTTTTCAAATCTTAGCAAATAGTGCCTGAATCAATGCTGGAAAATGAGGAAATTTGCACCCCATATATAACCTGATATCCAAGCTTGTAGCCATCAGGAATGCCGCCCGATCACACGGGGAAAATTTTATGTAACCCGGGTACACCACCCATTCCCAACTCTCCGTCAACGATTCCAGCAATAGTGTTCCCAACCGGGCTCCGGTATTAAAAACCATCCATTATACGTCATGCATTTCGAACCGCGATATCATGCCATGCTGCATTACCTATCCAAATTCAGACATACTCCTTAACTCGCATCACTCCATGTTATAAACCTTACTTTATAACCGCCACCAATAACCACCATAAATTTATATTTCTATCAATAACTAATCAATAGCTCCACAAAAGTGGAGAACCAGAAACAAAAAGTTTACTTATTTACAAACTTTGTACTTCAAAGAAATATGATTCACACATATTCTGAATAAAAATTATGAAACACTTGTCATTTCGTCATGACCTTGCCCACGGACATTCTTCAAA